>JARYHS010011408.1:234629855-234903199 GCA_031002005.1 Vandiemenella viatica
TTTCAATATTTCTAAAATGCTGTTTTCTGTGTTACGAGTCATTTATTTCCTGGATACCTATCTGAAATCGTTTAATGAAGTATTATTTTAAAGATTAAGATCCCACTTTATTGACGTCAAATATTAAGACGGAAATGTTTCGGAATTCGATCCTTAAAGGACAAAAGTATCATTATTTTTTGCAATTCGTTTTTGTGTCACGAGCGATTTATCTGACTTAACATATAACCGATATAGATAAATGAGTTTTCATATTAAAGAATAAGGTCTCCGCCATGGTAACATTATATTTTAAGAAAGAAATTTTTCGTAATTCGACCCTTAAAGGGAAAAAATGTTAATTTTTCTAAAATGCGTTTTTTTGTATCTCGAGTCATTTATCTCCCTGAATATCTAACCAAAATCATAAATGAAGTAGGATAATGAGGAGTAATGTCTCAGTTTTGGGACATCATATTTTAAGAAAGAATGTTTTTGGAATTCAACCCTTAAAGGTAAAAGTATAAATTTTTCTATAATGCACTTTTGTATCACGAGCGATTTATCTCTCTAATATCTAATCGATATAGATAAATGAGGTATCACATTAAAGAATAAGATCTCCGCCGTGGTAACATTATATTTTAAGAAATGAATTTTTCGTAATTCAGTCTTTAAAGGGAAAAATTGTCCATTTTTCTAAAATGCGTTTTTTGTATCTCGAGTCATTTATCTCCCTGAATATCTAACCAAAATCGATAAATGAAGTAGGAATATGAGTAATTACTAAACTTTGGTGACATAATATTCAACCTCACTATTAATCGCATTTTATTCGCGAAATTTTCGCACGGATTGTCTAGTAAGCATTTATTGTTTAAGAATCACTCGTATAGGGATGTTTATGCCAATTCCCACAATCTTAAACTTTTTGCCTAATATCACAGATACGTTGCTGCGTTAGGTTAAAATTAATACATTTTTAAAGCTTTTAGCTAACTGGCGAAGGATTAAGAAACGTCATTCGCAAGATGGAGTGGTGAATGACGCAACATAGACAAATATGTGTTCTCATACATACAAATTTTAACCAGCGCAGCACGTAAGTCCAAAGTTTTGTTTCTCCCGTGCACGATAGTACGAATATTTTACGTACGTCTTAATCTTCTGAAGTCATTTTGACTATATTCGTTATTTAATTTCTTTTTGTGTCACAAAATATTAAATGACCGAATAAGTAATGTAGCGACAGTGTCACCGATTTAGTGTCACTGATGTTGGACTTTGATTGTCTGACAGACAAGTGCAGTTGTTCGTTTTGAATTTATTGGAAGTTATACGCAAATCCATCTTAATTTAGGACTATGAACAAACACTTCACCTACGAACATATTTGGCTTGCAATGACAGAGATATAAAATCAGTAAAATAGATGCCGCAATGACGCGTATATGTGTTCTTCCTCCCTTCGTGTGGTTTGTGGTTGGAATGAGCAGAGGAGAAATTAATTTTCGTGTAAAGTACTCTCTTTAACCCACAATGTTTAAAATTGCAATTATGTAGTAGTATGATTATTGGTGTTTGAAAGATGCGCAACTTCTTTATACGCGTTTGAAAGTTTTGGATGCGTAAAATCTTATGAGTTTCTTGTCACCGCTAACTTAACAGTATATCTGTAGCTCAGTGGGTAATGTGTCTGGCTGGCGAAGGAATGGTCCCCAGTTCGAATCCGTGTCTCGGCGAAATTTTCGTAGACTATTAATCCCACTTTCACCTCTGGAAAAACTTGCTGTGAAATGTGAAGTACGCCATTACGTTTCCGAGTTTCGGATTCCATGTTAAACTTTAGGTCTCTTGTACCTGGTAGGCTACCGGGTTACGTTAAGGCGGCTAAGACAGGGGTGGAATGCGCAGCCAATTGAAACCCTGTCACTAGTTATTACAAACGCACGGAATTATTATTATTCACTAAATCTGTAGCTATAAGTATGAAGTGTTGCGCGTATGATATTCATAGTTTTAAGTTCTCATTTCTGTCGCAGCCCCAATCCATCCCAGGTATTTTTTATTTCCTATATCTTTACGTCTCATCAACAAAGATGTCATTAGAGGAGAAAAAGGACTGGGGAGAAGGAACGGAAGGTATGTGTCTGGTGGAATGAACTCTTAGTTATAAGAAAACGGAAAGTCATTGCAACCCAATTCTCCCATTGATTTATAGCTGAAACGCAGCTGGAATTAGTCTTTTGTCGAGAAACTTTCTGAAATCAGGTACACACTATTACACCAGTAATTTGTTATTCTTTCGGTCTCTTTCCGTTATCTGGTAAAATATTTCGGAAACAATATGACTAAGAATTTAGAAGACGGGGCCAGGAATTCTTATGAGTTATGTTTTATCATATTTATATATCCTTTGCCTGGATTTCATGTTAGGTCCCAGAGGAAAGGAATTGGCCATCCTACCCCTAATACAATGGGTTAGCATGCCTCTTTCGGGAGAATTCAGCCAACCTTCGGGTAGTGGATTAAGTTATTTTTATTTTTTAACTATAACTCTTATGCAGTTCACCAATTTTTTTGACATTTGAAGTCCCAGTGATTTGGGGAAACCATGGATACCCAAATATGAATGCCGGACGGGTATTCGAATCCGTGTCCTCCCAAATACGTTCTTTCGATTAAAGAATTTCCAAATTAGTTTGATCAGTTCGGTTGTTTTTTGCTTTATAGTTTCAAATGTATTATTCCGTTATGCGGGACAAGAATCTATTTGCAGTTGGGTATACGAAAAAGTCAAAGAGAATATTTAACGTATTACAAACGTTTAAAAATCAAGGTTGGGTTGTTTGAAGCGGTACACTACACGTAATTCAAGGCTATATGTTTTAAAGTGTATATCACAATTTTTGACTGATTATGTTTACGGTGATAGAATCACAACTTATGTTACAATGCTAAGAACAACTGATAACGACCTTTTCCACTACCGTAAATTGTCTCCAAACATTTCGTGTAGATCTTATCATATAACACAGGAATACTTCCAACTTTTCAGTACACGTAGTGTGTTCTCATTAGCGCTAACGGAAGTGAAACTACCTTCGTCTAGCATGTTTATTATTAGAAACGTTGCCGACGTTACACCTACGAATATGAACTAATGGTAAGTAAAATTAAGCCTAAGTTTGCTTATTTCGTCAAGGTATCTTTTGAACTAAGCCGAGTATCTCTCAAAATAAATTCGGTCATATTATTATATACATACACACACACTTATATATATATACATATACATATACACTTGCTTTCAAAAAATTCGCCAAGCCGGCCCCGGAATAAATCACGGTGGGAACAGGAATATTGAAGAATTGTATTTGTTCATATCAGCTGTGCCAGAACGATCCGTGATTCGGATTCCGCGTTAAACTGTAGGTTCCAGGGGATAGGAACTGGCCGGCCTACCTTTGACACAATGGCCCAGTATGGCTCCTTCGGGCGGATCCACCCAACCTTCGGCTTGTGGATTTAAGTTAGCTTGTATATAAGCTACAAAAAGGGTTGTCAGATGTTAAAAAATAATAATTGGTGAACTGCATACGAGTTATAGTTAAAAAATAACTTAATCCACAACCCGAAGGTTGGATGAATTCTCCCGAAAGAGGCATGCTGAGCCATCGTATTAGAGGTAGGACCTACAGTTTAACGTGAAATCCGAGCAAAGGATATATAAATATGATAAAACACAACTCATAAGAATTCCTGGCCCCTTCTTCTAAATTCTGACTTAGTCATATTGTTTCCGAAATATTTTACCAGATAACGGAAAGAGACCGAAATAAATTTGTAACAAATTACTGGTGTAATAGTGTGTACCTGATTTCAGTAAGTATCTCGACAAAAGACTAATTCCAGCAGCGTTTCAGCTATAAATAAATGCGAGAAATGGGTTGCAATAGCTTTCCGTTTTCATATAACTAAGAGTTCATTCCACCAGACACCCGCCGTCTTCAACGACCACGCTTTGAAGAAATCAGCAGAAATTGTCAGTCCGTAAGTAAGAAATAAGGGCATTCAGGAATCCTGCGCCGCAGTATCGCAGGCTGGCAAATACGTTTGCGCGCACCATTTAGCAGTGGCGGATTGGAGTAACGTATTGCACACATCGGCACTTCACCGCCGTCCGGATGAGATATCTGCCGCCTGGATAATATTTGTTCACGGTGCGATGAGTTAGCCGCTCCGGCGGGCACTATTTTCCAGGAATTGTGGCAGAGCTCTCGCGTAGAGTCCGACCCGCGTGAGGTAAAATATTCTCGCGGAGTGCAGCTGTGGGGGTCAGCCGGCCGGCAGTTTTCACCGACCGGGAGATTTAGGTGCGTCCGCGACAAATGGCTACAGCCGACTCCACAGCATCCCCAGCAAGAACAGGCACGAGCCCGCGACACCCCTGCAGCGCTTTCGTTTGCCGATGTAGTCTGGGAGGGTGATTGACAACATTAATAATTACCTTGGAAACAAACATCAATCCTTGGAATTGACCAGCCAATCATATTAGGCAAAGAAAAATTAAAGATAGATTGCCTAACATTTGCAGACGACTTAGCAATCTTAACCCGTGGCATCGCAATAGCCCATAAAAGATCGAACTCTTGAAAGAAATAGCGGAGAAAGTGGGTCTACAGGTTTCTTTTAACAAATATAATTTACGACCTGCAATAAAAAAAATTAAAAAAATACATGGAGAAGAAATATGAAAAAATCAAACGAGTCCCATACTTTAAGTACCTTGTCGAAACAACCCAAGAGAATGCAACCGAAACAAAAGATAATGAAATTAGATGCCAAAAGATGGAAACAGCTTATCGACTAACACAAAACAACTGCAACAAAAAAAGCACCTCCAAGCACATAAGACTGAGACATTACAATACAGTTATTAACCCAGAATGTTTCTATGGATCAGAAACACTTATTTCGAACAGGAAAATAGATATGAAAAACACTGAAAAAAAAAGAACGCAAAATTATAAGGAAAATTTTGGGTCAAAACTCATAGGTAACCAATACAGACTCAAAAGAAATCATGAAATCTTACAATATGCAGACATTCACACTGATAATAGAAAACGCAGACTAAAATTTTATGGACATATCAAAAGAAAGAACCCTAACAGGCTGACAATTTTTTTTTACCTATGGCTTCACGCCTCGTCGACGTCGAGGTCATTAGAGGCGGGATCGGATTGGGGACAAGGAACGGGAAGGAATTCGGCCATGGCCTATTTGAAGGAAGCATCCCGGTATTCGCCTGGATTGATATGTGGAAACCATGGAAAACCCCAATCTGGATGCCCGGACGGGGATTCGAACCCGCGTCCTCCCAAATGCGAGGCCAGGGTGTTAACTACTCACCCACCACGATCGGTAACAGGCTGACAAGACAAATAGTTGAATTCTATGAATATGGAAATAAAGCAATATCGGATACAATAAAATGGATTGGCGAAACCACAATGAGCTCAAATTAGCAGGAATCGTTCCAAAAAATATCGGAAACAGAGATACATTTAAATCAAAAATTCCCAAGTGGCAAGGTGACCGGGAGGAAAGACTGGAAAAAAGACCTTGAACAACATAGTCAGATGACAGAAAAGAAGCCCAGAGCGTATAAAGAAAATATGGGCAGAAAGAACGCGAAAAAACTCTTCTGTATACTTTATGTAGTCCTATGGGCTTATTCGCAAATAATAATAATAAAAACATTACCTTTCCGTCAACAATTAACTGCGATGCTATATTAACTTCTGCATCTGTTACTATCAATCTCCAGCTCTATGCAACTTACAGTATGTGATGTCTACACCCGAACTATGGCTTCCTTGACAGCATCATACAGATTATCACTCGAGGTTAGTCGAATGAGGAGGGACACCACTCGCCTTAAAACGAGTAATCCATTATTGCATGAGGTATCTGACTTCAATGTAAAGGAAAAATAGCGAAAAAGCTGAACTCTGCTCATGTAAAACACCAAAATATTGAAGATCCTAAAACTGGACTTTCTGGATTCCATCTGAAGAGAGACCAGTGTTAAACTAAGCCGCCTAAGAACAGACCACGCCAAATACAATGAATGCAATGCTCTATAAGTGGAGACTTTGGGATTCTCCCGTCTGTGACTGCGGAGCTCCTTCCCATACTGCAGAGCACAACAATAAGGAGTGCTCTTAGCAGTAAAAGCTCTATCTATTGAAAGATAATGGTCCCATTTTGAAAGGATATATTTTTAAAAATACATTTTCAAAGAGTGTGAAACTCAGAAACTAAATTTATTAGTTTAGCAATAATATCACGTAGTTCCTTCTTTTGTATACCTTAACAACTTTCTTTTCTTATTGTTACCGTAGAATTTTATTTGTTTTATGTATTGTATTTTAAAATGCTCTTAAGGAAAAAGTACGTATTTTTCTTAAAAACGTGTTTGTATCTATAGATACGTGTATAATCATTAATGATATTAATGCTTTCGTATGGGACGAGAGGCAAAGTATGCTTAGAGAATATACCGTTGAATAATTATGATATAGATTCCATCGTTCTTAACGATTTTTCTAAATTTTGCTGGCTAAATTTCGTGAGATGGAATACAGGTTTTTTTTTTTTTTGCTGTCGTCAGTCTTTGATTAGTTTAATGCAATCCTCCATCTCTTCCTATCCTGTGCTAACCTCTTCATTTCTACATACCCCTTACAACCCACGTATTCAATTATCTGCTTCATATATTATAATCTCTGTCTTCCTCTACAGTTCTTACCATCCACTGTTCCCTCCACTAACAAATTAACCAATCCTGCATGTCTCAAAATATGACCTACCAGCTTCTCTCTTCTTTCTGTAAGAATTTTCCATAAACCTCTTTTCTCACCCATCATTTTCAAAACTCTTTCATTTCTTACTTTTCTCTGTCCACCTAATTTTCAGCATTCTTCTGTAGCACCACATTTCAAATGCTTCAATTTTCTTTCTTTCCGATATTCCTAAAGTCCATGTTTCGCTACCGTAAGTGCTGTGCTCCACACAAAGAGATTTAAAAAGTTCTTTCTAATTCCTAGATCAATATTTGTAACTAAATGGTTTCTCTTTTCATGAAGGCTCTTTTTGCTAGTGCTATTCTGCTTTTGACATCATTCCTGCTTCGGCCATCGGTTGTAATTTTGCTTCCCAACTAACTGAACTCACTTACTTCTCCTATTGCATCAGATCCTAGTTATATTTTAATCTACTAGTATTGGTATCATTCCTGCTACATTTTACAGGTATTATAGAGACATTAAAGGAAAAATTCAAGTATTGGTCTGGAATGAACTAGATCCTGTTTATGATCATCTTAGTTTTTTTGCACTGGAATAACTGCCAAGGGTTCAGATTTGAACTTAGGCTTTAGTCGTTATCCCACTTCGGTTTTTAATGTATGACGTTCGTGCACAATGAATCATTTCGGCCTTGTAACCTTTATTTGGGTATGGTATCGCCGAAAGAGGGAATAATACTAAGCTCTGCTTAGTATCACTGAAACACTTCAATGACTTGGCTCTCGCATCGTATGGCCAAAAATTATATTTATTTTATTTTCTGAGTCTGGCATTATACCTCGTTCACGTCGAGGTGGTTAGAGGCGGGAAAGGACTGGAGGCAAGTAACGGGAAGGAATTCCACCATCGCCTTATTAGAAGGAATCATCCCGGCATTCGACCGGTGTGATCTGGAGAAACACAAATCTGGATGACCCAACGCGGATTCAAATTGAATGCAAGGTCAGAGCGTTACCGCACTCCCAGTACGCTCGGTTTAACAGTAGGGTTTTACAGTGTTACGGAAATCGTAATTTGGGTTCCAAGTAGACTATCACATATGCTTGAACCTCCGCTTTATTCCATTTATGTCACGCGGCATTGGTCCGTGATCCATACATTCAACTGTTGTCCCTAAAAATTGATTGCTACTACTACGTCTATTACAAAAAAAAAAAATAATAATAAAAAAAATAATAATAATAATAATAATAATATATATATTTTCCTGATCCTTTGAGCCAACTTGGGAATATTCTAGACTCGTGACTATACCCAAACATTTCCATGGGATTACACCTGGCTATGTTTATAAAAGAATATTCTTAGATCAATTTCTATTTGCTTTTTATTTGAATAATTAAATTTGTTTCTGTGTTTGAAAATCGTATCAACTTGTGTTCAGTCACTCATTTCTTGCTCACACAAGCCATAATTAAATATACTAATTCGCCTGACATACGAGGGAATAAGGTTCAACCCATAAATGAAGTGCAGTAGCACTTACATGGGATTAAATTGATTTAGAAGAAACGATTGTGCGTATTATTGCTTGAAATAGGCTACAATCCACTAAATTCTTATTCATTAATCCCATGCACCCAACCGAGCGTGGTGGGTGAGCGGTTAACGCTCTGGTCTCGCATTCGGGAGGACACCGGTTCGAATCCCTCTCCGGGCATCCAAATTTGGGTTTTCCATTGTTTCCCCAAATCACTCAAACCGAATGCCGGGATGCTTACTTCAAAAGGCCATGGCCAAATTCCTTCTCGTTCCTTGTTCCATTCCTTTCCCGCCTGTAATGACCTTGATATCGACGAGTCGTAAAAACCATAAAAGAAACATACATCAATGTCAACGATGTTGACGAGGTGCAAAATTAAAACAAAATTCCCTCCCTTAGAAGCAGACTTCTTTTGTACTTACTATGTGTCTTTTGGTATTGTGTCTTAGGAATATTTTGTACCGTTTCAGCTTCAATGTAAATGACTCCATATTTACAAGAAAATTTGATTTTAACAATTTTATCCTCACTTTCTGGTTCTCCCTGGTCGGCAAGATTTCTCCTCTTTCATCAACAATGCACATTTTCTATGTGTCATCACGATGAAATAATACAGAATTCAATAAAATATAATCCGTTTCCTTAATTTCGGAAGAGATATATTTGATGCAGTACATAGTATATGTTAGCAATATCTATTTCTTTTATAGCACTTAAAATAAGATTAAGGGAATCGCTATATTATTAGTTTTGTAGACATGTGTGGCATAGATCGAATCTATTGTTGACTGTTACATCTTGTTCAGAGAACTGGGTAAATCTCTTGAAAATCAGAACTAGAGTATTTTATTCTGTTTCAAAATGTACTCAAGCTTGCTATCTCTGTTTGCTGATGGAAAAAGCAAAAAAATACCGTCGAACGATGTGACCAAGTGAGGCGAGAATTTCACAGAGAAAGCACCACTCGGCCAGAACAAACATCATGGGGATGCGGGCGGGGTGAGCGGAGAATGCGGTCAAAGAGAGAGGATGGTAGGGAAGATTTTTGTTGTTTTAGGCTCACGTCAACTGGGAATGGCAGCCAAAGAATAAATACTGCGATGCGGGCTCGATCTCAAACCCTTGATTTCGATTTCTGATTTTCGGAGACCCGATAGTTTGAATAAATAAACTTTTAATAAGATGAAACGGCACATTTCTTAAGAGCTCACTTCATTAAAATCTATCAACTTTATGCTGACGCAATATCGAACATAAAAGTTTTAATCAAAAATATTTCAGCTTTCAGAGAAGCGAAACATCTGGAAAGAAACCATCGCCTATTTTAATTAGGATTGGAATATTTGTCGATGAATTTAATTACCGTTCAAATTTTTAGATTAATACGATATCGCCTAATTTTATCTCTGGAAAACATTTCATTGATGCTGTGAAGTTCTACAGGACACTCTGAGCACGTCATTTTTTTTTTTTTTTTTTTTTTTTTTTTTGTAACTGCTTTACGTCTCTTTTTGACATCGAGGTCTTTAGAGACGGGAAAGGATGGGGGGCAAGGAATGGGAAGGAATTCGGCAATGGCCTTTTGAAGGAAGCATCCCAGCATTTGCCTGGAGTTATTTGGGGAAACCATGGAAAACCCAAATCTGGATGCCCGGACGGGGATTCGAACCGCCGTCCTCCCGAATGCGAGGCGAGAACGCTAACCGTTACACCGCCCCGCTCGGTCTGAGCACGTCGAGCTATAGGCCCTCTTGAAACTATTTGCTACTTAATTATTCATTATGTCCTGCTGCGAAGCCAATTTGAAATGTAACTATATGCTACTTAATTGTTCATTATGTCCTGCTGCGAAGCCAATTTGAAGTGATATTGTTAAGGAAACCATATGTAATACTTTTCTTCTTCGTCATGGAGAACACTTCCTTTGATTTGTCGCCATTTCGTCCAGTCTCTTCCGGTGGTGTTTTCGGGTTTTAAAATGCAATAACACGATGGTTTCTTCACTTTTTTTCCTGTAACGAAATAGGCTGTGGATGGAAAGGAACATACTTTCCGGTAAAGTAGTGAATAAGTATCCTTTCACCGCACCATTAAATTTTCAAGGTATCATAAGTAATTAATAATGAATGTTTTAATTTGTTTTAGTATTATTCAACAGAAGTTATTAGTCAAAATTCAATTACAGTGCTCTTAGCCACAAATCAACTTTTCTTTTCTTTTTATTTGTCTGGTATGATCTATCTCTAAATCAGAACATATTTAATGCTTCCCGCTAATCACTTTGATAAAACTTTAACACGTTTTTTCCTTCAAACTCTCTCTTTTGTACAGTATACACTTTCTCAATACCTACAAAAGACTATTAAAAAATAATAAAAAAATAAACAATGTGATATATATTTGGCCATTCAGCGGTGATACGATTCCCTTGAGTACTTATATCTCTTTTCAGTCTTCACTTCAAACTTATTAATCTCCCTCTCTTCCTTCTCAATGTTACCAACCTCCTCATTATTCCGACAACATTACAATACGTAAACTATTACAAAGCGTTTATACATATTTGCCGAGCATGGAGGCAACCTTGTAGGATAAAGGAACCAGGTAAAGTAACGAGATGTTTTCTTTTCTTTTATAAACTAATGTAATTTCCATCTCAACTCAACTGCCTCCACCACCAGCTAATTTAATTAGATGGATAACAACAGGGAAGTAAGGTATCTTTCTTCGGTGGTCCCGCGAGAAATAGAATGCAGAGGGAAGTGTAACTTTCATACAAATCTACCTTCAACAACTGCACGGTTTGCAGAGTAACAATTCTGTTGTAGAACAACGAGTGCGAAGGTCTTACGCTGTACAGGTAATATATTTGAAAAATCCTCTACTGTTAACACAGCTTCCAACAATTTTAATTGTACTGTTATAAATGGCAACGGGTGTTGTGAATGATTTAATCTTTAGGAAATTGTCTACTGAATATCCCCGTCTTCGGGAATAAAATACCAAAATATTACTGAAACAGAACTGTTCTAAAACTTTGAATTTGCACAACGGTTCTTTGCATGATTGAATTGTAACGTGAATAATATGACACAACGAATAAAAAAGTTTAAAATGGCTCAGTTCAAACTCTGAGCGACATAACAAACAGTGAGTGATTAAATAATGAAACGTTTTATATAAAATTATTTTATTAAAAAAGACTAAATGACTCCATAGTTTTCCTACGTTTTCCGAAAAATTACATATAACAAAAGAAAATTTGACGTGAACAGATGTCTAATTACAAACAATAAATCAACCAATTAATTATCTTAAAAATCAGTGAAATATTTTAGAGGCAAAAGAAGGAATCGAAAACAATCAGCACACACACTAAAATAATTGCATCTGTAGCAGAAGGCAACTGAAGCATAAACAAAATATTTTTGTGAAAACTGTAGAATATACAGACTTTTCCATCATTTCAGAGATTTCTTCTTTCTCTAGAGCAGGTATTATTGAAACTTAACGACAAACTACGATAATAAATAGCATGATGTACTCCTCTTTTTTTTCTTTTTTTAAAAACATTAATATTAAATTAAATCCAAACATCTGGTATAGGATTTTCAGTTCATTTTATTTTTTTGCTCTACTCCCCGACGATATCGAAGTTATTAAAGGCATAAGAGCATGGGGAGAAGGCAAGTTACTGTAAGGAATTCAGCCATGGTCTTAGAGGAATTATTCCGGCATTCGCCAGGAGTGGTTTCGGAGAACATAGGAAAATTGAAATCTGCATGGACTGACGAGGATATCAACCAGAGGCTGCATAATGCATTACCCCTCACCCAATAGGCTCGGCCTGTGTTACAACTAGCATGTCTTACAAGCAATGGCATCATTAAGTTCTGCACAAGTGCGAAATTACATACACATTCGGTAATAGAAGCTCTAATGTTTCATAACGTGAAGTACGTATTCAGTTTAAAACTTGAACGAGCAACTGTACTTGGTTGCAAGACAGACAGTTGCCAGTGCTGCTCAATCTCTGCTGCAAACCTGCGCTTAAACATTTACGCTGACACGTGAAAGAGATAGGGCACGTAGGGGACATTGCAACCCTCGCGTGATCTGCAGCATGTCAGCTGAGCAAGTGGTGCAGTGTGGTCAAAGTGTGTTTGCCGAGAGCTGACTGCCGTTGCGGCCACCACACTGCCCAGGCCGGTTTGGTTTCTGAGTTCCCTCTGCAGAGGTCCCTCCCTCTGGCAGCTGTTTATAAAACATTCACTCACCAGCGGCACTGATTCACGGGCGCTGTTGTTACAGCTGTCATTTGTTCCTGTCACGGGCTGGGAACTCGTTACGGTCGCCTTACTTCGGAAACAAAAAACCGAGAACTTCGTTCTGGCTTTTGTTAGTAGCGTGGTCACCGAAAAGGAAAGCTTAAAAGAAAGAACGCGGCATTTACTTACAGTGAAATGTAACACCCTGGTTGTAAAAGCATGATATGTACACTAGACAGGGACAAATATTTACTACCTATCGTAACATACAGACCTGTTATTTACCAGCAACCGGGCAATGAAAGTAACGGTTACAAACGGCATTCTAAAAGAGTCTCTCGGAACTGACTTGTTCCAACATAAATCATGTCACGCTGTAAAGAACATTTTCAAGAGTTTACTATTTTCGGGTTTTTGTTTCTCGTCACATTTCAGTCTTGTTTGACAGATCGGAAGCGAAATGCAATTTCGTTAATATGTAAGGTTTTTTTTTTTTTTTTTTTTTTTTTTTTTTTTTTTTTTTTGCAAATATACAACACAATTAATTTCTTCTATGAAACACTGAATTTTAGATTTAAAGAATAACCGATATTCTCTTTCGTATAAATAAGATAAGATTAAATTTACTATTGAATCTTAATTTGTAATAAAAAAATAATCAATTCACCACAGAAAATTCATTATAACGTCATAAATGTATCATTTAGTGGTTAGGGCTTATAGAATTATTTCAGTTTTATTTATTTACTTATTTTTTCGTTTAACCTAAGTATTGACGAATGGGATGAAGATGTTAGATATAACTGTTTATTGTGAAAGCAAGTCTTCAATATCAATTACAGCGAATTCCTTGCCTTGTTTCACATCCTCATATCTCTTTGACGTCCATCTCAGTGACGAAATTAGGATATGTTGCAAATTACTTTGGACTTACTCGCCCCTTTTTCTTTCAACTGAAGCAAAAATAAATGTTCAGAGACTCAGATTTTAGTTCGCAGTTACCTTTATCACTGTGGTAATAAACCAGAGAAAGTACTGTCAGGCTTTTACAGCTTCTACTTACAAATTACAAATCTCTATCGGAAATATCGATAGTACCTAGAGTTATAATACTATAAAGAAAGAATGCTGTCTATCTTCATTTTCTTTCGAGTCAGGGCGTCCTATATTAAAAAGTAAGCTGAACGCTGGAGGAGACAACTGCACGAATTCTCCTTCCTTATTAAATTTCGATTCACGGCATTGTCTTTCATTTCTCTGCTCTCCCCTTCACAAACGTCTTAATTGCAAACTTCGAGTGAATTTTTAGTGGAAACAGCATGATCTGTGTTGACGCGTCCAACTGTGGGGAATGTTTCGTTGCTACAAAATGCACAGAATGTTTGCAGGAGTTTAACGTTTAATGTATTTTATACATCATCGATTTTCGAGATACTATATGCATTGATAGGTAAGTCTTGAAATAAAACAAGGAATTTTCACTGTAGAATTTGTTGCAATGTATTGAAGGAGACACTATCAATTCACTCATATCATCTAACGTTTTGGTTTAAATTGTAGGATCAATATTTTGATACGATATTTTTATTTACTCGCTCCTGGAATGGCGAATTTTAAATCCTTCTGCTGTACAAAAGCTGCAGCTAATTCTTCCCAGAATATAGCTTCCCGTAATTTTATAGAAGAATTGTTGCTGTTATATATGATAGATTAAAATACAACCCTATCTGACAGTTTGAATCAATAATGATGTGTATAAAGCTAACTGTACCAGGCACAATATATAGTTACTCAAATACCAAGGAAGGCAAAGTGAATAAATTTTGAATAGTATTCCTCTGATTATGGAATAATTTAAAATGTTTTCAAACTACTATCTGTGATTTTCATTGAAGCACATTTCCCAGTAGAACACGAATTATGCTTCCTCAGTTGCGATTTTAGTAGAGATCGTAATAAATGAAATTTGCCGAACATTTCACCTGTGTCTTCTATAGAATAAAGATGATCATGGAGCATCCAACAGTTTTTCATAGGAACAGCACAAACCTCTCTCGCAGGCGAAAACAATAAAAAGTCTTATTAATAAAGCTGACCTTAGATATAAGAAATATGAAATATATCAATTTTCTTTTTCCCTTTTCCTAAATATCACCTCAATTAGTTCCACGTTCATTTTCAGAACGAAGTTTGAACGAAATACGGTGTTGTGCTTTTGTATATTCAATAGAATTTGTATTTCAGTTTGGATGTGTGATTCAGAAATTAACGTTGAAGAAGAATAACATAGCCCCATCGCCCCATAAAAAAAAAAAAATATTTTTCGTCGTGATGTAACTCTCATTGATTAAACACGCAAATGCTGGCCACTGAACCCATTAATGATATATACTAAAACAAAGACTCCATTACATTACGCACCAGATTGATACCCTTCAGTTTGGAAACCCACTGTCAAAATTACGAAATTTTATTCCAAGCTGCCGTCTTCCTTACTATCCTTACATGCACCCTCTGACATCCTGAAACTTCTTTCTTTTTGATGAAAAAGTGACTTCGCGCTACGCGATCTGACAAAACAAATGACGTCATTCTGAGAACCGCATTGTTTTTAAAGAGATGCATTGTGAAACATCAAAAAGTGTTGACAGGAATGGATGTATTCTGCACGACTACTACATGGATAGGAGTTACAAAATTCTGCGTCCAACTTTCTATTTCATTCTGGTAGATATTAAATCTAAGATGTTAAAGAATCTTCTCGTAAGTCGTGGGAATTACATCTGTAACTAAGGATGTATTGTATGTGTGTTCACTCTTGAGTTTGGATTCGAGAGAAAGTGGGCTTAAATCCCCATCTGGTCACCCAGATTTCGATATTTTATAGTTTCCAGATATCACTCCGGCAAATGCCGGGATAGTTCTTCCATAAGGTCATAGGTAAATTCCTTCCCGTTCCTTGAACCCACCCCTCCCTCCTCTAATGACGTCGATGAGCAATTAAGCACGAAGCAACAAAAATGTGCCAATTCATTATTTCCTTTTCCTCTATAACACTCAAAACTATCGGTGGGCGCTAATTTCTAGCTTTCATTACAGATTGGAACTCTATTAATTTGTCTTAAAGCAACAACAATCGTTGTTATAAATACGACCAAACACATCTCCATTTCCTTACGTTTCGACAAATGCCTATAGTCTTCTTCAGGTGGCTAATCACCTGCTGGGTCTACAAGAGACTGGTGTTGTGACCGGTGGCTCTCGCATTTATAGTGTGACGATTGTTGAATCTCTAGTAGCAATCAATTACCCAGAGATATGATGCTTACGATTTAATGTCGATGGTCGCAGTATTGTTTATTTGTTATCACACATTTCCATGCTTGGCTTAGACAGTAGCCGCCATCTTACTAAAGTAGATTGGCTGTTTGAATATCTCGATAACACGATAACATCTCTTACTATTATTTGCTTATAACTTCGGATCTGGTCAACATTCTTGTATTTTAACACTGTGTATTATGTTCGTCCACCAGGTGTTGTTCGGTGATGGTTGATTTTACGGGATGCGTCAAACGCGTATGACTAATATTAGTCACAAACATTTGAGGCTCCAAACTGTAGGAAGAACGTAAGACACTGTGGAAATGTGAACTAAATAAATAATCAATTCTCTTAGCAAAGAATAAAATCATAAGCAACATTTCTGTAGTTAGTCGATGGTTAATAGAAATTCAATAGTCTCTACACTATAATATACGAGAGCATCCGGCCACAACATCAATCTGTAGCAGACTTAGCAGGTGGTTTGAACCCTGTAGAAGGTCATAGGCATTGGTCGAAACGTAGTAAGAAAGGATTGTTTGGATGCAGCGTAAATATTGGGGAAGTTATTTTCAACATCATGACGCTGCGAAAACCACAAATCTTTCCTAGAAACTACATGTTTCACACTACAATTCGCGTTGATACGTTTTCAGTGCATAGATAGTTACATATTTTGCTCAAAGATCGTGGTGCACTGAACTACGTTTCTGGTTTCTTCCAAGAAAATGAGCTAATTTTTGTGAGCTTCACGTTCATGAATTCCGGCACCTCTGATCGTGTGGAGACCGTTAAGCACAACGCCCTGAAATATACACGGCCTTCAAAAGGCAAGGCACAAGTGCCGAGCGGAAGTCTCCAGCTTTCTTAATTCAGAAGGCTCCCTTTACATATTAAAAGGAAGGTATTACTGGAATGTGTTTAAATGCCCCAAGTTGGCAGGCGTTCTTCTTTTCACCACACTCTCGCGACCCGGGTCTAATTAACCTTGCGAAGACCGCTACCGGGAGGGTCATTTTTGTGCGCGGAACTTCTCCCTCACGTGCCACTTCATTATTACGTTAAATAAGGAAATATTAAAATTATAACTCGGGGTGAGCTCCCAACCCGACTCATTACGTCCGCTGCTGGCGCACTTTAATCCGTCCAGGAACTAAAACGAGCAAGTCAAGCAAGAGCGGACTAGCGCCTCAGAATTTCTTAATCCTCGTTGTGCCAGCGTCAGACATGGACGGATTGAAGCCGAAAGCCAATTATTAACTTCCGCCCACAAGCGCTTTGTATCATATAACACTCGCACCATTACAAAGAAGATTTTTTTTTTACTTATTGCTTTAGCCTCGTCGATGTCGTGGTCATTAGAGGCGGCATGGGACTGGGGACAAGGAACGGGTAGGATTTTGGCCATGGCCTTTTGAAGGAGGCATCCCGGCATTCGCCTGGAGTGATCTGGGGAAACCATGGAAAACCCAAATCTGGATGCCCCGACGGGGATTCAAACCACCGTCCTCCCGAATACGAGGCCCGAGCGCTAACTGCTCACCCACCACGCTCGGTAGCACAAAGAAGAAAATCCGCGTAGACTATTTGAATAACCATGCTATTTTTCTAGAATAGAGTTAAGAAATTAATCTTATCAGTTAATTCATTTGTTGAACTGCCTTATCACTACCTCCGCTCATTTAGTTTTTCAGCTCATTTCGAATCTTTGGATGAAGCTATACCCTCTTTTTGTACTTGCGGATCAAACAAATCGAAATTCTAATTTCAGTTTTAAACATTTTTAGTATGTTATTTGTGTCTTTCAAACAAAAACTCTATTTAACTTGTGTTGAACTGCAGAAACCAAATCCAGTGACGGAGCGGTAAGGCTTGGCTCATGCATTCTGGAGGACGCAGCTTCAAATCCCCGTCCAACCATCCTAATTTCTGTTTTCCATAGCTTTCCAAAATCAATCAAGGAAAATTACGGTAAGGCTCCTTCGAAAAAGGTGATCAAATTCCTTCAAATACCTTCTCTACAGAAACGAGGTATTCTTCTACGAGTAGATTTCAATGGACAATAAAGACTCGTTTCTCATAATACTTAGAGTGAATTCTGTACAAGTGATTCGTAACATTTTGACTATAAGTAACAATGGAAGATTAGTCTTATGAACGTGGTGGAGCATCAAAAAATCATTTGGAGGAAAACATGAAGCAGTTTGTTGAAGATATCTTCTTTTTTCAAACTCGGTACAAGCCAAATAAATTAAATATTTAATGTTATACATCAAGGTACAATTATGTCTTTCAAGATTTCTGTAGATAGCAGCTACGTTGAAGAAGTGGTTCTTCCCTCTCTAGAACATAAACTTCTCAAATGTTCTCTGGAGAAGGTTCAAAGAATACCAGAATAATTTGATGAATAAATGTACAGAAAAATAAATTGCATAAATTTTTCTTCGTAAGCACTCAGAAATTTAAACGCCAGAATAAATATAATATCAATGATTTCAATAAAATACACCTACCCTTAAAAATTTTCTTGTGTAAGTTGTTAACATTCCACACTTCCCCCCCCCCCCCCCAAAAAAAAAACTTGACAATCCTCTGTATCCGTGAATTTAGCTTCTTCGAAATGTCTTCTATTAACAAAATAAAGTTTAATTCTGTTAATAAATTAACGTTATTTAGCGACCCATTATTACCATGTAGTCCACTCAAAAAATGTTTTTTGAGAGAACAAAAATACTTCTGTAAGATTCAAGTGTTGTTATTTTCTACAGATTTTATGAGACTTGGGTAAAACAGCGTGAATATCACATTTAGAATTTACTAGATGGTCCGTGCGAAAATTTCTCGAACGAAATACGATAAATAGAGAGGTTGGTAGTTTTTAGTAGATGAACCCGGTCAATTGCAGCAACTATATATTAGTCAGACAACCAAGATGGTTGCCGACATCCGGAATGGATAGGGACCAGAAAAAAAAGAAGATATATTAGTCAGCTGAAAGAGCTATGTAGCAAAACACTTAAAACAGAAATAATGAAATAATGATAAATTTAGATAAATAGTTTTATGAATAGTACATTCTCGATGGCTACGGAGAAGTTAAGTCTTCAGTCTCTAAGGATTGTAAATCACGTTGGTCATTCAAGCACGCTATCGCGTGTTGAGCACCCTCCGCATAAAATGTTATAACGCCGTCTTTCACCCACGTACATAGAACTGGAGGATGGTGATAGTAGTGGTAATGGGGCAATAAAACTGTTTACAATGGGTATTTTAAAATAGTCCCTCCTCAAAAACATCTTACAACATTTAGTTACATTGGGTCAACGGTTGGAGTCATTTATACAGTGCGAAAACCACCTATCAAAATAACCGGAACGTTTTAAATTTTGTAACAACTGTACATTGGTTATGTGGAGGGCAAAAATGTTTTAATTCCATTATCAAAAGCTTTTATCAAATTAAAGTTTATGTCTATTATTTTTTCAGTAAAATTAATAGGACCTAAATCAGTTACTGCGAAATAACTGTAGAAGTTAAAGTATTTGTACTATAGGTCTATTCATCATGCCCAGTCACTGATTTTTGCCGCAAATTAAGAAATAATATCTGCAATAGGGTGATATACCTCAGTTTGGTAGTTTCAATCGGCCTTGTTGGTATGCACATAAAAGTTTCTGTAGTGAGAAGCCAAGTAAAACTGCCTACAGCTAAAAGCACAACTGTTTCCCTCTACCTTTTTTATTGCGTCCCAGGCGCGTAACGGATGTGCAATACCTGTCCGTCAAGTTGTCACCCTGCGGCTCGCACCGTGACGTAGTGCGATGGGCCTGCCGCTACTCTGCAAGGGAGCTGTGAATTTCAGGCCTACGGCACAACGGGGAGAGAGAACTCACGGAAGCACATTGGCTTTAATCTGCGCGAACGAAACGATTAATTAACTCGCCACAGGTAGGTCCCTGCAGTTAAGTGAAGCTGATCACGCCGAGAAATGCGGAATTTTGCCGAAGCATGTCGGTTAAAGTAGGTTTACTAAACAAAGAAAAGGGTACAGTAGATCGTCAATAATCCTAACGGCAATCATTCCAATTTTTATTGATATAGAGATATAGCCTACTTTTTTTTTTTTTTTTTTGCGACTGCACATTATTTTACAGAAACTTCACCTTCGTTTTATATACCGTATGTTACTCCCTTGTAATTAATATTTTTTTATTATTATTATTGCTTGTGCCTTGATGCCCCATCGATGTCGAGGTCATCAGAGGCGGGAAAAGCTATGGAAAATGAACCTATAGGAATTAAGCCATGACCTTTAAAGGAACCATTGCGGCATTCAAATGGAGTGATCTGGATGGCCAGACGGGAATTCGAACCTGCGTTCTATTAAATGCTAGGCCAGAACGTCACTGATCACCCACCACTCTCGATCATTCTCTACGGATCAATCGATTTATGTTGTTCCGTTCAGACAATCGACCTTTATCACATTTTAAACTAACATTTGGTGACTCAGTGACAGTGATGATGTAATAGGTCAACGCGTTCGTACTCCTAGTGTTTGTCGATAAAAAGCGGCTAGTGTTAATTTCGAGATGCAATGCAATTTTGTATAGTGAATTTAGGTGCGAACATGATGCACGTATGGTTTTTTGTAGGATAAGATACATTAGTCTCTAGCTTGTCTCGCTAAAGGTAGGAGTTATCGCTAGATTTCTTTGTTCACTGAACTATCAAGCACTCAACGACGCAGTGAGCGATAATTATTGTTTCAGATACGACTTATCTAGAACTCCACACACGTAGCACCTCAGATTTTTTTAAACCAAATTCTGCTCTAGCCGTATCTACTTGATAAGGACAGTAAAGCGAGTGGAGAATATATGTCTGATCTTAAATTCGATTTTGACAGATGCAAAATATAACATAGCATTTGTAGAACAACATATAATATTAACGAGTTCACAGTGAAATTTAATCACATCGAAAAATTAACTGCACATGATATTTCATAATAAAGGCTATTCATTATGCGGATTACCCTAACAGGAAGGAATAAAATAAGCTGCCATGAGATTTCACGAAACCTAACACTGCTAATCTTGCCTTTAAGCATCCAAAACTTATATAATTCATCTAGTATTTAATTAAATTGTTTTTAGGAACGGCCTGAAGTATTTTCATACCGAAACAAAAATACAGGATAATGAAGTTATAAAATGCCTAGCCAGACATCCTTACATTAAATTCTTGAAGCTGTGGTCTATAAATGCTCGAATCATTGTGCTGAAAAAAAATGATTAGGGACATATATAAAAAATTCACGCTGCTAATGGTACCTATAAAAATATTTTCTGATACATCTAAGCCATGTTTTTTTCTAATCATTGCTGATTACATTTGTGGATCAAGATGAAGACGAGGTGTTTTTCTGGAATGCTAAACAGATTTTAAGCCTTTGGATACACACAGTACAACCTAATGTCATTAACAGCTTGTCCATCTATTGAAGGTAAAGATAGTGAAGCTGGGAACAATGACCATTTGCTGTCATATTCTAGAGTGTAGATATAGAGTTCCATCTCCGCCAATTTGATCCCAAGTGTCTCAATAGTGGGCGAGGTGAAGCTTTCCAAATTTCTTCCAGGAGAATCTCTGAATATATAAAGCTGATTAATTAACACAAAGATAGAGGAATGGGCCACCATGTGGCGTGTGAAGATAAACAGCGACAAGTCACAGATAATAATACTCCATAAGAGAAGTACTCCGAGACCCCTTAACCTAGAATTGTTTAACAGCCGCATCCATCAGAAGAAAATCGTCCGTTACCTAGGCGTTACCATGGATCAATGACTCACTTGGAGATAACTCGTAAACTACGCCAACACTAAAATGTAAAACAGATTGGGTGTGTTATATCCCATCTTAAATACAAATTTATCACTACCAGCACATTGTGGGATACAAATTTACAAAGCGTTTGTGCGCCCCATAATGGAATATTCTTGTCGCGCATGGTGGTTATAAGGACAAACCTTATACACATCATTAATGAATGTAAAAATTAGTTGTAATATAATATCGTTGTGCCGTAGATTGCTACTGTGAGTTGCAATATCGCAAGCAGACTCTCTGGTTGAATATAGTTAGTAGTAATGCAACTGCCGTGGAATAAATCTGTTTTAAGATATTTGTGTTGAAGTGGAGACAATAAGAAATCTTTATATATAAAGATGAATGTATGTTTGTTTGTTTGTTCTTCATAGAAATCCACAGTTTTCATCCGATCTCGATGAAACTTTGCACACTTATCCTTTGAAACAAGGAGAAAAATACTGTCTACATTCGGTTGAAAAATTATCTGTATAAATAACACATGTTGTTTCATAACTTCGAAATACGGCGATAGACAGACACGTTGGATGTGGACGTCTCCAGAGCGTGTTTCCGTGTAGTGAACTGGCAGCTCAGTGGCTAAA
Source organism: Vandiemenella viatica (assembly GCA_031002005.1). Classification (NCBI taxonomy): domain Eukaryota; kingdom Metazoa; phylum Arthropoda; class Insecta; order Orthoptera; family Morabidae; genus Vandiemenella; species Vandiemenella viatica. The sequence continues at coordinate 234,652,264 of JARYHS010011408.1, forward strand.
AAGCTTGCTTACGAACGTCGTGGTCTCCGGTTCAAATCTCCTTTCAGGCTAAGATTTTTAAAAATTGTTTTTCATCGTAAGAGTCAGGCCTGGACCGTAGGTTATTCGGATTGAATATTAAAATGTAGATATTAGAAAGTTAGGGGTGCAATGCGAGGCAAATCGTAGGTAGTCTTGCAATTTTGTAGGTGTACACTTTTTTACGTTATAATGATCCCTCAGGTGTTGTTCGCAGTTAGTGTATGAGTGAGATCCACAGTAATACTAATATAAATACGGAAGTAAGTCTCTGTCTTTTTGTTACGTTTTGACGACTAAATGGCTAGATCGTTGTGATGGAATTTTGTAAGGAAAGCTGTATGAAGGGCACAGGATATTTTTTCCAGTATGATTAACAGTTGTAGTCACGAAATTTTGAGATCTTATCGAATAGTGACAGAAATATGTTGGAAATTGATTCGCTTCAAGAGGCAGGTTCGACGGTAGAATGATATAGTGATTGCTTCCCTGTCATATTATGCCTACTCGATATTGTTTGGGACCAATCCTTCGTTACCTACAACTTTCTATATTTAATTCTGACAAAAAAATCTTAATCCACGCGTACGAAGTCGCGGGTACGAGGCTAGTGATAAATAAATATAGAAAAAATGGATGAATTATTAATCAAATACTTAAAAGTTTAAAGGGAATTCGAATAAAAATAATTGAGTATTTGTTTTCAGCGAAAAATCGGTAAGATTCCGAACCACGTAAGTACACAATTTGTTTTTGGACCGAATAAGAAAATGATAATCTTACAGGGTATGCGGCTACAACGTACAGAAAAAAGTTACAGACTCTACAAAACAGAGCAATTAAAAGAGCGCTGCCCTTACCATATAGATTCCACACAGATGACATCCATATCCTTGCTAACATGCCCAAATATTAGACAGATTCAAAGTGAAATCACTTTGAATTAAATTATATATTAAAGTTTACAAAATTAAAAGCTGCAAAAAGCGCAAAAATCTATAAATAGCAACGTCAACCAGCAACTGAAATTACAGTATTTCGGCGTTGCAGCAGCATACGCTCCTTCCCCCCCTCCTCTCCCCCGACAACCCTTGAATACATGTACATCACTGAAATTCCAATGTTAAAAATATCTAAGTGTCAGAAATCTGTACCACTCATATATTCACACACGCTCCAAATCTGGTTGATGGGTCATAAAATTCTGCTCACCCATTCGGGATGAACTGAAGTTCGGTAATGCAGTACCAAATTTAAATTTCCTGTTGTTTGATGACACCGTTCAGGAGAAACCTGGGATCATTAACTAATTGGCCAGTTTTATACCAGTTTTCTAAAATTGTCTAAAGGCTCTGATGATCCCAATGTGGATTATTTGTAAAAAAAAAAAAAAAAAAAAAAAAAAAAAATAGTCAACACTATCAGTAAGTGATCTGCATCTCACTGTCTCTTTGTCCACGAAACAAGCAAAAACTACGGAGCCAATTTGGGTGGGGTTTTCAAACTTTGAAAACTTATAACAAGCTTAAAATCTGTGGATTATTAAATGAATGTACGTGACCGGTGAACGGAGCAAAATATATAGGTGCCACAGATCATATTGGAATCTCAATGGCACACTGCTTTACGAGATACTCACCAAAGATCAAGCTACAATAAAGATATATACTCTTTGAATTCTGTTATTTTTCTTTTACTACCTAACTCTGGTTCTTTATTTCTTCAGGTATTTTTTTATATATATTTTAAAGTATCGTACAGACCACTACAACACAGACTAAAGTTCCAAAAATCATAACAAAATTGTGAAATTTAATTTAATGTAAACGTTTCATATTATGCTGCATTATAAATGTGTATGCTTTGCTACTAGAACAAAAATGAATGCAAACACATTACTCTGTACACAAATGTCTGCACGAGCGAAGCAGCAGAAAAACGCTATTCCAATACGTATAAATAAATTATTGTTTAGATCGGTGTTTCAACCAGACGTAAATGCTACTTCATGTAAACAATTGGAAAATTGATGCTCTAACAACAGTAAAATTACAAACTCTTTTCATTAATTCGCTTTTGTCTGACGATCTATATCCTATGGTTGTCTCAAATTATTTCACGGTTTTATCTAAGTTTGTTCATTTTTTTTCTGTTTACTGAAAGTAGGAGCTGCTATTTAATTGTACGACTATATGTTTTTTTTGTTAACTTACGTACTAAACTAGCTTTGAAGCAACCAGTCGGAGGAATAAACGAATGGAGGCAGACCATTTTACTTTCATAACCACTAAATGCGATCTTTAACCCTTGCAGCCTTCCGCAAATATTTTTCCCCCGGTTAAATGAAAGTACGTAGCGCTCACGCATGAGATACAAGAGTTTTCCCGTCCCCCCTCCCCCTCCCCCCGGCAACTATGCTATAATATAAGTGCACGCGCGGTTTTATCGTCCGCCATAAATTTGTAGGAGAAGTTGTTAATTTGTCGCTGCGCCCAACTGATTTAGGGCGAGCTGAGGGAAGAGGTAAAATATATATAGAAAATAAAAAGTCGTCGAGAGCAAAACCACGCAGAAAGGGCAACATGCGATAGCGTGTTGCCAAGAATATTCGGGGCCATGAATATGGAGGATGTGGCTCGCCTTATAGGGCGGGGCCCTTGATAAAAGCCGCCGACCCATTATCGGCTTCACGGCGCAGGGGATGTTGAGGACAAATATCAATTACACTAACCCCAGAGTGGGATCTCTGCACGTTTTACAGTCTCAGATTCGATTACGCGTAGATACTAATTCAAATATTTGAGCAGTAAATCCAGGAAGTGATTCTGTCCGACGTTAATCCAGTTTTATTTTCTCTAATTCCCTTTAGGTCGTGTTTCTTTTACTCTTTATCACTCGCCCCATTCGTCTTTTTATTCTTCCTTCGCCTTTTTTGTTTTCAAATATAACTTACACGCTGCTGAAACGTACGAAACTGGAGTAATTTTACTGTCGATTTTTGAGAAAATGAAATCCTGATGAATGTGGAAATAGTATTTTAAAATCCTGTACCTTGTTTTAATGAGACGCAAAATAGTGGATAAAAATAAAGCACATCTCATGCATATGACCGATTTGATTATAGTTCTCCCCTCCCCCCTCCCCAAATTGCACTCAGCTCAGAAAATGACAGCAGCATTGTGATTGGCCGCAGATAGAATAGGCTTTATTATCCGCAATTAACTATGTTTCATATTAGTATTGTGCTATTACATTTGAATTATCCACTAAAAAAAGGTTGTTTTAAGTCTTACATATTCACACATATGATAGTGCGTCCGCGAAATTCTCAGCCTGGAGTACATATCGAAATGCTATCGGCAAACTAAGAAAAGAAATAATTCTCCACCAATAATATTCTATGGTTGAGGCATAGAACTTTATATATAAGCACACACATGAAAATTATTGTTGGAAGCCGCACACCCAATATTTTCTTATATAGGAGCTTCCACGTTATTGTTACAAGCCGTTAATACAGTCACTTTTGATTATTAGAAAATGAATGTTAAAATTGTACTTCATCTTGATCTTTCTTACCATGATATGACATTGAACAATATTTCCAAGCTGCAAGAATTTTATGTGCGTATAAAACAATTATTTTTTAGATATTTATTTCTTAACTGTAATTGCCTTGTACACCAGCTACAGAGGGTATAAGTGTAAACACATAAAATTTCTGACAATCGGCAATGTCAGCTATAGTGTTTGTCAGTTTAATACACCCTTCGGTAATTAGCTTAGTCATCCAGTCGTAATTAATGATGATTACCGTTAATTACTTTGTCCTCCAGTTCACAGAGAACTATCGTTGGTCGCCAGAGGGTTTCACATCTCCTAACACATTAAATAACTACTGCTTTCAATAGATTCAATAGTTCAACGAAATCACAACACCGACGAATTACTTTTCACTTCATATTTATTTCTTCTGGAGCTCCATAGTAATATTACACTCCGATATGGCAATAGTCTTGTCCAAAATTACTAAAGCAACAATACACAAATATTCCAGCGATTAAATTGCTTGATGACTCAAAATCAAATCTTCTGACAGCGACTGACAACTATCTCTGCTTTCCATCTACGAGCATTTAAATAAGCGCTACAGAAATATCCAGAAGGCAATAAAGGTTGACGACAGTCGTCTGTCGATCGCTTAAAATACGTTAACAATTACATCCATATAAAAATAATTACAAATTTTACAAAATCACTCATGATAATTAGAAATCATCTTAAAATGAAAGTCAATACTGTTCACATGCATTAAGACACCAAATTATCAACATAAACCAGTCCAAACCGTCTAGAATTGTCCTTCAAACATCGTGGTTCACATTAACACACACTTAAATTACAAACTTTTAGATAAAGTTTCATACATATTACTGTCATTGATCGAATTACACATCATTTACACAATTTATCTCTATAAAACAATGTTACACAAATTCACAATAATTCACATGAAAAATATACAATTCCACAATTAATCAAGTCCCATCTTACTTCACATAATTCTTAAAATAAAATTTCATAAGTGGGCTTGTCTGAAGGGCTCTTCTAAGTTGCCAGCGAGAGACAAGTTTACATGCTTTAATTTCTGTTAAAGTTATGTAAATTCGCATATTTTGTTTTGTCAGTAATATCATTTGTATTGTGACCGAAAAATTTAAATGGTAGAAGTACCAGTTTTCTGTTCTTTTCATATTTTTTTCTCCTCTATTTAAGCAAACTTCTATAATATTTTTTGAGAACCTTGAATGAAGATAATTTTTAGGAAATTTTTCTTTAATGCTAAACTACGTTTTTTTCTTATTCTACAGTTATAAAATCTTGGCATTCTGGGAAAATCCTAAAGCGTAATTTAAGAATCAGAAGGCATACAATCTTCATCAGGGTGACTGGTGAGTTATTCTATTGTATGGAATTCATTTCTTGCCCCACTCCTTCAAAAGTATCAATTTCGTTTCAAACATCATTCAAGAAACTTTTCAACATGCCAGTGGGAAATTAAGTGTAGTGAAATCATTGTTCAATATTGCATGAAATTTTTTCCCTTTAAATAATATGTTAAGTGAACTGTGCTGAGGAATATAGTAATTGGTTACAATGATTGGCAGTTATTAAATAAACGTAAACAGTTGTTATCATTGATATAGATTAATCGGTAAGAAAATAATACGGGGATGAAAGTGAAACTAACACAGTACCCGAGATCTTTTATAGCAGTTAAGGAAAGAATTATTCCTTTTACTTTTCACTGAGGGACGCTTGATGCAACATCTAAATTAGAAGAGAGATTAGAGAGATACTGCGACGGACAAGTTAGATAATCTCGTACCCATTCGCAAATCTGTTCTCATATACTGAATGTTCGCTAACCGTTGCCAAAGCTTGCAGAGAATCCAAATGAACTGTATCAAATTCGGTAAATTTCGTTACTTCATTCGTAAATAGGGCCAATTGCTTTCATACTATCTGTTCTTCTGAAATAATTGTTGTTTCAGCATAAGCAACAGAAAACACAGAATAAAATTCAACGGTCACATCTACAGGATGCCAGATCACAGATTAACTAAGCAGATATTCGACCTCATGCAACCATTAAAAATTCCTTCAAGCTGGTTCGATCAAGTAAGACAAGACCTAAAAAAGCAAATAACAAGAGATCAGAAATCCTAGATCGAAAAATCTTCAGACAAAAAATACAGAAGTTGGTAGTCATGCCAGAGACCAAAGCCAAGAATACCGGCGCAACCTGGTCAGAAGAGAGAAAACTTGCCTTCAGTAAACGGATGCCAGAACACTGGAATGGTAAAATTAATGATTTTTGCGTGATATTTATGGGTCAGTCTGCATACTAAATAAATATATATATATAAAACTTGTGTGTCCTTATTTTTCGCCCTGTAGCCACCTCTACCTAGCGCAGACCACTGATGTTTGTGTGTCGAAGTAGCATCGAGTCCCCCATCGTGCACGATGTTGGCCGATTGCTGGTAGCCGTGGGAATGTGGGAGATATGGTGGTTGAAAGTAGTCGATGAAGGGCATTTTCATATTTCTACGAAAGCAATGTATCCCTATATTTCACCACTGGTGCTTTTGTGTAGTAATAGCCCCAAGTCTTCCATCGTGCATTATGGTGGTTGCATGTCGGTAGCTGTGGAGGTGTGAAACATTTCTAGGTTTAAAGAAATCGGCCTAGTGGATTTTCATATTTCCCCCAAAGACATGTGTATCCCTATATTTCACTTTGCAGCCACAAATAACTTGCGAAGATCACTGGTGTTTATGTGTGGTATTAGCCTCGAGACTAGCCTTCGTGCATTATAGTGTTTGCATATCGGTACGTATCATCCAAAATTCTTTACAAACACGAAGAATGTTGTGGGAACCAGCTAGTACAGCATAAAGTTTATACTCTGATTATCTAATTAAATTGCTATCAATTTTATTTACACTATGGATATTTCCCTCAGCTCTTTCGTAAACCCTGTTTTGTAACCGTTATTTACAAGTAAAAGTAAATAATTATTATTAATACCCATTACAAACAAAAATACCGGTGTTAATAGTGTTCACCAGTGATGAAATATCTGCGTTAGGTTGTTACTAACCATAGAATTTGAAATTTGTATGAAGGCGGCTACGCTGTATCTAAGTAAGACTAATTGGCCTGTTGACAAAGAATATCGTAAGCTGCGAAGCGATCTGTTTGCTCTTCCCAGTGGATGTTGGAGCGCAGGTGGGGCCCGGAGCAAGTCCGCTTAAGACCAACTTGTTTCCAGGACTACACAGCTGCCTCCACCAACACACACACACACACGAAAGAGGCCTATACTGGAATGGGGTCACCCTATCGTTTCCAATAACGAAATAGCTAACAGTGGAAAAAATAGAACGTGCAGTGAAGAAGACACGAACAAGAGAAATTATTCGATAACTACAATTACGATTATGGTCCCGCAATCTCGCTAATATGTTACTCTATAAATATTTTGACAGATCTTGTAACAGTTTGTAGGAATCAACACGAATTTTAACTGTTCACTGGGGAACCCAGTCATTCTTCGGACAGATAATCTGAAAAGAAGACGAAACGTATCGTTGCATTCGCAACTGAAATTAAAAATCTGTGACTAGGACAGAGGTGAAGTTTGCCTTGAGATTTATGATATTTATCTAACATTATCTCCGTGGTCCAGAAACAGAAAAGTGATCGATACTGCGGTGAGAATCTCTAAAACATAATCTCTGGTGTATTTTGAATGTAGCGTATTATTTAATTTTATATTCTAAACAAATTATAACTCAAAGATTTCATGGAGAACCTGATTTTTTTACAAGTGCGTAGAATTCTGACGACTAGCGCTTTTATAAAATGGTGAATAAGGACGTTTTTAAGAGAATGCAGCTTTTATTTATTGCGTGAATTTAGCGTTCATTGAAGCTATTTACAAACACATTTGATTTTTGTTAAATATTTACTATGTAGGGAGGGGTAATCATACTAAACATATTATCCTATTACTAAGCATTAACTGTATGTATTTTTTTGATCCTAATGTAAATACTAATATCAAAAATGCCGTGTTACATTAGTAATTCATTAACGAACTGTCAGTTATTCAAAAATCTTATTCTAAACCTCAGTCGTTCTTATCCTATAAATGGTGAACAGCATTTACTAATTATTCCTAATGACATCGAATTGTTTCTCGTCTTCCGTTCAGTGGGCTAGACACGATATTCAATGTATCCAATTATGATTAAATAAAGTAGTGTCACGTCTGGTGAGTTGAAGACTTTGGAAACTAATAGATACGTTTGGAAAAAGATAGTTTTCTAGGAATCCTAGTAGTCATCATGTTGCTTCTAAAAGATGAGCTCAAGCAGAAAAAAAAAAAAACCTTCGAAGGAAACCTTTTGTTAAATGATTGCACGGTGGACAAAGAATTCCTTCTCGAGAATTCAAGTTTAAATATCTTGGCATAATTCAATGGACAGGTGATACGAAGGGGTAACAAAATTCATCCTTCATTTACGGGAGAGGGTGACGGAGGATGCACTAAAGAAGGCAGACAGTTGGGTTGCAAGTCTCAATGAGACCATAGTTTGAATATGGTGGTATAGTATGGGACCCACACCATGGCCATTACACAGTTGAGTTGTAGAGGGTAACTATATTGGTTTATAGAAATTACCACAGAAAACAATCCTTAACAGATATAGTAAAGTAGCTGGGTTGATGGCCTTTGGAATATTGGAACAGAATGCTGGTAGTGTACAAGGAGTGCATTTGGCTGAACGTCTTGGCTTGATATGTGTGGAAAAAATTTTGAGTAGTACTCGTATAACGGAATAGGGAGATTTTCTTTGTAAGTAAGAGACAAAACTGGAATAGATTATCAACTACTTACAAGTTGTCAAAAACTCTAAATGAATTTTAAATTAAAGTTCATAAAGGGCAGAAACGGATGGGTTGTGAAATTGGGCTTCTTTCACAGAAGCATCTTCGGCGCTGAAAAACTTAAATTGAGTTGTATTCATTTATCACTGTTATCAGGAATTGAGGAAAATGTTCCACAAATTCCAGATACTTTATGAGTAATTATAGTTTTTAACATTTCCCACATCGTATCCAGTTACAAATCTAAATAGTGGTACTTTTGCATCAGTTCCAAAGCCCATCATGCTAATTTTGCTTCATCTCTGAATAATGTACTAATTAATTTATCTGAACTCCGCTGTAAAAATATATGCAGCATCGGAAACTGGTTCAAGTAGCTATAATACTTATAAATGTGTTTATTTTCTCAATTAAATCACCATATCTTCACCAAAAGAAATCTCACTTATGCTAACGTGATGGTCTGTCTGTACGGTCCCTAAAACATGTTTGTTCTTATTTTTTTTCTGTCATCGGTCTTTCGACTGGTTTGATGCAATTCTCCATCCCTTCTTATCTTACGCTAACCTCTATATCTCAATATACCCATTTCACACTACGTCCTAAATTATCTGTTCATATAATCGAATTTATGTCTTCTTTTACAGATCTTGCCTGCAACTGTTCCCTCCAAAAACAAATTAACCACTTCTGCGTGTCTCAAAATATAACCTACCATCCTGTCTCTTCTTTCTGTAAGCCTCTTCCACAAACTTCTTTTCTCACCAATCATTTCCAAAATTCGTTCATCTCATACTTTATCTGTAGACCTAATTTTCAGCAGCTTTCTATAGCACCACATTTCAAATCCTTCAATTTTTCGTGTTTCTGAAATTCCTAAAGTCCATGTTTCGCTACCATAAAGTGCCGTGCTCAATACACAGAGTTTTAAAAGTTCTTTCTAAATCCTAGATCACTATTTGAAACTAAAAGATTCTTCTTTTTTAGGAAGATTCTTCTTACTATTCTGCTTTTAACATTATTACGTCTTCGGCCATCAGTTGTAAATTTACTTCCAAGGTAGCAGAATTCACTTAATTCTTCTATCACATTCGATTCTATTCTTATATTTAATCTACTATTATTGGTTTCATTTCTGTTACATTTTATCACCTTTATCTGCTTCGGTTTATATTTAATCCAAAAACTTCCTTCAGAATTTTTTGTTTTGTTTTTTGTTCATGTCATTCAGTAATCTTTCAGTATCTTCAGACTGTTCTGCTAACAAGACAATGTCATCAGCAAATCGTAGCATACTGATTTTTTTCTCCTTGAACACTTATGCTACATTAAAAATTTTCTTTCACTTCCTCTATTACTTCCTCTACATACTAGTTAAGTAATAATGGGGATAGACTACAACCTTGTCTCGCACCATTTTTAGCTGATGCTTTTCTCTCATGATTCTCTACTTTTAATTTATCAACCTGATTCTTATGCAGTTTTTAAAGTATTCTTCTGTCTCGATATTTTAGAACTGACGACTTTAAAATTTTGAACTTCTTGTCTCACCCAACAATATCAAAAGCTTTTTCTGAATCAACAAAAGCCATAAAAGTATCTTTTTCTTCTTGACGCGTCTTTCAAGTATTAATCTGAAAGCCAGAATTGCTTCCCTTGTAAGTTATGTTACGTGGATTTCTTCCTCTCCGTTGCCGGAGTTCTTTAATTTTCCTTTACTTGCAGTCGTATTTAATTTGTTAAAATACAAATAATCGCATAATCGTAATGGAAATTATTTGTAAAGGTAATTCTTGTTTCTGTTACAGCATATCTTTTTAGTAATTGCGAACGTTGTGGTACCATTGTATGTGTTCAAAATATATGTATAACATGTATATGAGACTTTATCAGCAATGATGAAATTATCATTTCACTACCTACGTTTGTTATAATGCAGGAAAAACATTCAGTTAACATAATCATGTGGCGCAAGACAGTAAAAAAAAAAAAAAAAAAAAAAAAAAAAAATGAATCCGGAACATTTAATCGGAGAGCGACTTCAAAACTTTACAACGAATTCTCACGCTCCCAAAGAGAAATTTTTTTCATCCCAAATGAACATTGTTAAAAGGCTACAGTAAATTCGTTTTAATATGCAGTCTGAGAAGTAGAAAAAGATGGGAGATGATATAAATTAAAATTTCGGAAAGGATTAACAGTGGATTATTTATTTCAGGGCAGCGATAATCCACACTCTACGCAGCAATAGCTGAAGCAACACAAAACTTGCAACTTATATTTAAAATCATGTGTTTATGCGTGAAAAAAAGCTCGCAGTGCCTTGAAACAAAACTAGATTCCATTAAAGTTAGTTATGTATTTCTTACTTCAATTTTTTACGTTTTCTGAACATACGCAGACATAGTAAATTTAATGTGTGAAGTGAACATCTTATCGTGGGATTTCCATGTCGATTTTACTGTCTGTAATTTGCCTCTGTTACTGTAAAGATGTGTTTCATTGCACCGTTATGCTATTTGAAACGCGAATAAAAATGTACGGAATTGTTTTTACTGGTGCATTTCCCTTTCTGTTTATGGTTGTATATGTCTGTACTTTAATTCGCTGAGGCTTTCTTTAATAATTATGGCGATAACGTGCATATTGTGATTTCAGATAGAGGAACCTAGGGCAGAATGGGATATAAAGTTGAAAATATGTTTTAAAATATAATTGGGCTAATTAAGAGAGCCCGATTTTTTTTATGAACACATTATAATGTATTAATTACAAATATACAATAATATTGTGAGAAAACTAATGACCAATGCATATTTTTTCAAAAACATAACTTTGTGTCATTTGTCCTGTTCTGCCTCGTCGCCTGGGCAGAACGGAGTAGTAACAAAAAGTAATTACAAAAACATATAAAACTAGTGGAAATGTAGTAAAATTGAAGTCTAGAATTCTGCTCTATGTTTATTTAGTTTTAAGCTACTGTAAAGGCGTAATTGTATTTTTCATTGATTGTTTCATTTTCTTAAGCCTATTCACACATTAGGACAGACTAGTCATTTTCGCTGTGTGCCCATTTTTGCACAAGCGATCCATCCTTCAAATGACTTTGAATAAAATTCACAGCAATGTAAACAGTCACAGTCAGAACAATTCTCAGAATCACTCTCGGTTTTTTTTTTTTTTTTTTTCTCTCTCTCTCTTGAGCTCCGTTCTTCAATTTATCTACAGACACATTTCATTGTTTCTATATATATTGTTAATTTTATTCTTTCGTAAATGATATTATTTTTCGTATTTTGCTAAGTTCTTTCTTTACCTCTTTTTCCTTAAAAATGATGTCTATATATTTTTTTAATGAGAAATCTGTTAAAACATCGGCTTTCCACCTCTTCAGATTCGTCCTTTTCGTGTTTCTGTAACTTTCGAAACAGGCATCACAATTTCAGGTGAAACATAAAAAGTTCGTCCTATTCGTGCTTTATTACACTTTTAGAATAGGCATTAGAATATCAGATGAAACGTAAAATGAAGAGGACCTGTCGTCAACTATCATGCAAGAGCACACCAAGAGCAGCGGGTCGAATGGTGTACTTACCCATTTCGCCCCACCTGTTCCCCCCGATTTAGGTTAGGGCACTAAGGTCACTCCCGAAAGATTCATAAGCATTTACCTACACGAAACTAAGCACAATTAAACGTACTTCTATCATGTGCTAACTTTATTGTATTATTTGTAATGTAATGTAAACAAGTATATAATTAACCTTGGTTACAAAAAAATCAGAAGTTACAATTCAGGAGAAGAAAATCACACAACGAAAACTTCACAGACTAACTCTCGAGGAAACCAGACTAACACGGCTGCCGTAGTAGAGCCGCGATAGTTTGATCTAGTTTTACTTATAGCCGTTCGCTGGCAATACATCCATGTCATCGAAAAACATTGAACTTCATTCCGCCCCGGTACACCGGGTTCCCCTAATCTAGTTTTTTCGTGCACAGCAAATGTAACGTTTCATGAGTAATGAAGAAATTTCTACTCTGAATATAACAAATTAATTAAATTGCCCTACAAATGTTTGTAGGAACAGTGCTATTAGTTACAGCCAACTCTTTCACTAAATGGTATTTCAGCAACATATTTGGTTGGGGTCATTTGACGGTAAGATTTTCTCTTAATTTATCTTTAACTTCTTTTTGTTTTTATGAACAATTATTAACTAATGTAAACCAAAGAGAGCACATTGGAAGTACTGTAAGCGCCAAATGTAGCACGTGCTAAATAGAAACATAAATTTATGTTGACAGCATTTATTTACTTGTAAAGCTATATGAAACTTGTTTTCTCGTTTCCAATAAAACTTGAATCTAATTTGTGGTATGACATAGAGCCACATTCACGTGCGGTTTCTGGCCAACACAACAAGGCACGCATTACGCTGGCTTAGAAGGACACTCTGCAGGACAGGGGTCAGCGAATACAAGTATATGGGTTGTAAAAAATACAGCAACCAGTCACAATATGATGTTGTTTATTAATTTACAAACCATCTGAAGATGAGCAGGTATAGCTCGAAACCGGTAATGGTTTAATAAACGACATCATATTGTGACTGGTTGCTGTATTTTTTACAACCCATATTTGACATCACAGTCGCGGAAGTTCCACCAATCCATCATGGATAAAATATTATTAAGAATACAAGTATTACGGCGAATTCTGCATTCAAGCTGGAAGAAAGACGAAACACAAGGGGACTTGCCAGTTTGTAAAGGCAGATTTACGACCTTTCACTGCTCAGTATGGGGTCGGCCGCAGTTCTATGCCTTAACAGTGTTGACGGGTGAGATGTATATCGCGTGACCAATTGCAGATACGTGATAACGTCAAGACACGCCAGATTAGAGATTCTGTGTGTGCCCACTGCGGAAACAAGGAAAAACGAGTGATCACGAACGAAATACGACAGTTTCCGAACAGAATCCTCCAACCCCGTCATAGGACCAGAGAGTGCTTGGAGGGGCGAATGTTTTGCCAATAGTATTTTAATATATAGAATAGTTCTTATTTTTTTTTGTATAATCTTGTTTCATGTCCGCCAATGAGGAGAGAGACAGGAACGTCTACACCGCCGATAGGACCAGATAAAATCGGCTGGAGTAGGAGAAGCGGCATCCCGAAGTTTTAAAAGGTGCTGCTAGATGCTCTTCGTTGTCTTTTTGGGTCTGACTGGTTCCTGTTCACTTGTGCTGGCGCACAAGAACGACCCAGAAAGCCGACAGCATATCATGCGATCGGTTGTGTCTGCATTTTGAGTCACAAGGTGACAAATAAATTCAGTGTGGGTTCGGAGTTTGCTGACTTCGCCAATGCCGGACAGACGGTAAAATACAAACATTGCAGCAGTTAGTAATATTGTGTTTGCACTCTACCCAACATAACGCTCTGAGCGGAGAAGTCCACACGATAAGAGTTCTCACTCTCCGATAGATAAACTGAGATATTAGCCGTGGCATTATTATTATTTTTTTTTTTTAACTTGATTCAGTTGTTTCTGTGATTGAAACGGACATTAGCAACTATCAGATAGTCTCATTACGTGTCTTGCCGTCTGTAAACTGTTATTTTATATATGGAAATCTGAACGGATATTTTGTCGTTTTGTATTGCTTAATTTAGTGGCCATTAATGTAGGGCAAAGGTGTTGTTTGTAAATAATTTTGATTGTGTATATTTATTAAATTTAAATTCACCTTATGCCTGTTGGCCTTCTTTCAGAGAATATATATGGTCAGGTTATGAATTTTCCATCCTTATTAGTAATTTTAAATAATTTTGAGAACCCTTTTCAATCCACAATATAAATACTCATATGCTTTTGGTAAAATTAAAATAAATATTAATTACCATTCAGTACAGTGGTATACCTTACCCGCTTCAAATTGCATATGGTTTTAGTGAACAATATCTACATCCGTACTCTGTCATTCACAAAAATCGTGGCGGCAGAGGGTGCTAAGCACCAATCTTAATTCTGTGCATTCCAATCCCGAATAGCACGATGGAAGAAAGAATACATAAAAGCATCAGTACGGCATCTTATTTCTCGAATCGTATCCCTCCAATCATTGAGACCGAAATAGGTTGGCGGACGAAGTATCTCACTGCACTCGTAGGTCATACAATTTCGCATATTCTCCAATAAATTCAAAATAAAATGACGTCGTCTGTCTTCCAAACGATCCCAGCCCAATCTATGTATCAATTCTGTGACGCTTTCATAAGGGCTGTAGTAACCAGTCACGAATCGAGTGGCTCTCCTCTGTAACCTCTCCACTGAGTCAATCAGGCCCTTACGATACGGATCTCAAACTCCACAACAGTAATCCAGATGCGCACGCACTAGTGTTCTATACGCCATTTCCTTTGTATGGGCATTACAATTCCTCAGAATACGACCTATGAATCGTAATTTACAATTAGCTTTGCCTACTACGGAAGTTATGTGAAGTCCCATTTAATGTTTCTTTGTACTATTACCCCCAGATACTTCATGGAATCAACCGTGTCACCAACAGAATTGATCAAGATAAGAGTTACAGTAAAATGTTTTGATGTCTTTTTAAGATGGGCAAGTTCCTTGGGAGAATCTCTGCTATTATAATGTTTGACTTAAAAAATGTTCAATGACGTAATAGTTATTCGATGACCTCGTGAAGATATTGTTCTTACACCAACTATTTCACAATTAAAACTAATGCCAAACAATTGGCATGATATTACTGTAATTAATTTTATGTTTTCATCATCCATGAGATTTATTTTAAGGGTCTGATTCCACCATCTGCCATCGCAAGTGTCGGAATTAATTGCATAACATTAATTTCAGCTGTCTTTCTCCTCTTATGCAGAAAAAAAATCATTGTTAGGAATGAGAAAATTTTCTTCGACAACTTTGACATCACTTCCGCAGACACTGATACCGAGTTTTCTGCATCGTGATAGACAAATGAAACATAGAAGTATTAATTTTATTTAGAAAAGGAACTGTTATACTCAGTTCTTTCTCACAAACTATAAAAGATACAAATAGTGCAACACATCATTGCATAGAGCAAAGTTCAAAGTTTTACAGCATACACTCGACATCAACTCTATAGTGGACTTTTGTGGTTTCCGTGAGAAAGCATTCCGGATACGCTCAATATCTCCATTTAACTTTCGAGGACGACCAGTGCTTTTCCATTTGCATATGTACCCATCTTCTACGAATCATAAATATGTTTGTAACGAGGCGGCTCTTTATTGAATTTACGATTAAATTAACGCCCCATTTTTGCATACTGCACCACACACCCAAAAAAAAAAATCTCCTGCGGCGTCACCATTTCTTCGTAAACAGACAACAGCTCCGTTGACATCAGTGATTCGAACTAATAGGCGAAATGATTAGTAGATTGCCTCGTTATTTATTGCATAATTCTCTCAGGGGTCTGCGTCCGTCTCCTAGGGGAGGCCCAGACACGGCATTGGTGATCCCGAGGTGCCTGAGCTAGGGAGGACGCGTGGAGCAGTCGTTTGAGGTGTCGGTGTGCACGTTACTCTAGTATCCGAGACTAGCACCCTACGGACCGCTTGGCGAACTCCCGTAAAGCAGTCAGCCGACTACCCGATCCTTGGGATCCCATTCGGGACCTGGGTAAAGGGCGTCGGCCCGATAAAATGAAATGAGCGGTAGGGGTATCACGCAAGTGACCCCGGCTGCGACTCTTCAACCGCTGCAAGGGGAGCCTTGCTAACAAGAGGACATGAGGCTTTCGGGCCAATTGGTGTAGATACGGGCTGGTAACCCAATGTCCACGGACAGGATACTCCGCAGGAGGCAGTCGCTTGAGATGTCGGGACTTGGCCGTGCCCAAGTCCGAGTATCCGAGACTAGCCCCGGATGACTGCGCGGCGGATACCCGTAAACCAGTTTCGGGTTTGATTACCCAATCCCAGGTATCTGGATCCCTGGCTGTATGCAATGTGCGGGATGGGATCACGAAAGTGTCCCCGAACGGTGACTCTTCAAACGTTGCGAAGGTAGCTTTGCTAACAAGAGTACCAGGTCGACTTCGGTCTATATGAGCTTCCTGGGTCATCAGACAACACTCAGTGGTCTCGGCCTTCTTTAGGGCCGGGATACGGGCATGGCGAACCTGGGTTCCCGAGCTTGACGTGGAGACTGCCCAAGGAATTGGGAGGAAGGTCCGCAAGTCCACGCCGAAGGTGCCTGCAGTGTGCAGGGTTGAGAATCCGCGGTGCTGTCACGCCAAGGAGACTGCACCAAGTAATTGGTGATGAGGTCTCTGTCAGCCGCGCTGTAGGGGTCTGGCGGATGGTACCGGAGGTCCTCCCCGGGTAAATCGGGCCGGACACCCAGGGATATGGTGCACCCTGCCGCCGGAAATTCACACTGTGGCGATGCCTCGGTTATATCCGACTAAATGACGGACGTGGTTCAGGGAGATGAGTGTGTGCCCTGCAGAACGGTTTCACTCAAACGGTACCGGTAAGCCGGTGTCTGCCGCTAGAAGGTGGGGTCGAATTCCGGTTCTCAGGAGCGGCCGCTGCTGAGGTGGGATTCGGTGATTGTGTGAACTGGTTACCCCTGCCGCCGGTATGGACCAAACAAATGGACCGGGGATCTTGGTAATCGGAAGGATGAGATCGTTGTGGTGCAGCTCTCCCGCCGGTAGCACTCATTGCCCAGCCCGGACAGTAAGACCGAAGGATTTCGGCAGTAAGACCCGTGGTGCAGGGAGGTGACGTGACCCTGATGGGAGGCGAAGGACGATACCGGTTAGCTGGCGTGATCTGGCAACGGCCGAGGTCATCTTCAGATTGTATATAATGGCCCTCGCTGGGACCGGTGATCAGTGATCAAGAAACTTGTGCTCCCTTAGCCACCGGTATAAGCTATTTGCTGCCAAAATAGGTCCTCTTATATGTGGGTACCAGTAGTGTATGGTCATTGACCCGAGTGGGGCAGCGACATCCGTACGCCAAGGCTTTATGCTGAGGTGTGATGCGCACTACGATGATGCTCTGCGAGCTTGAACGAGAGAGCGGGAAGTTGTACTCGTCAGAGGCATCCACATCGGAGTGCCGGTCGGGTGCGGCGGAACGTTTCACTTGGAGCGTACCCTATAGCGTGTAAACCTGATGCCTGTCGCTGGTGCTTGCGCTGGCGGCGGATGCGGCGGAACGCGCGAAAAGGGTAGGTCCGCGTCGCGCTCGGTCCGCTACGGCTTCCGCATTGTTTCCTGCGGGGACAGATGGGGCCGGGCACTCGCTGGATTCGCGGAGATGGCTGTAGCTATACGGTCAAGTTTCCTCTTCTGCCTGATCCGTGGCAGGCGCCGCGTCCCCGTTCGCTCCCCGCTGGCACCCACTTGGGTGGCGAAGTGTGCCTAGCCTCAACATCCCCGCTGTAATGGCAGGTAGTTCTGAAGAGCCCATTTCCTGAGGCGGTGGTGTAGTGATGATGGTGGATGGTTGGGGGGGGGGGACTTGTGAGGGCACAATAAATGTTAATTTCGGTGTACCCGTTGATCAGATCCATCTACCATCGGAGCTTTGTTGTTGTAATTTATTTCATAATCTGAGCTTTCGGCTGCCACCTTACAGCCTTCGTCAGAGATACTGAATCGTTCTCTATCCAGTAATGTGTGGCACGTATTTGTATCTTTTGTACATTGTAAGAGATAAAAACGCTCAGCTGCTCTTTTTTTTTAAGACCTGGTACACAATTGTCTAACCAAATATGACTCAGGCTTCTGAATGGCTCCGCAAACTGTTGGTGTCACTGAAGTTCCTTAACTCAACATCGTATGTCTTGAGCGCAACCCTAACGAACGCCTGTTGTATCGATGTTTCAGTTTCGACGTACGCGGGAGGGAGTACGGCCAGGCGAAGTTGTGGTCGGCACCCAGCGCCTTCGGACCTCGCGCCTTCTTCCGCACCGCCACGACGCCTGCCCAGCTGCTGGTGGACAATCTGGCACTCAGCGACGAGGGCGTCTACCGCTGCAGGGTAGACTTCCGGGACTCGCCCACCAGGAACCTCAAGATCAACCTCACAGTCATTGGTAAGTGCACATTATCCCAACCACCTATTATTTCAGACTGGTATTTTGGTTATAATGGGTACACCGTCTATCTTTTTCATCGTATCCACATTAATAAAATACATTGAACCTGCAGAATGGACGTTAGCTATATAAGGGAGCGTCCATAAACTACGTCGCTTGTTCTAGGGGGAAGGGGTTGGCCGGAAAGCTACGCTGGGCTACGTGCGGGGGGGAGGGAGGGGGAGGGGTTTCCGAGTCATGCCAGAAGTAGCTTTCAATTCATTTTATGTGTCACAGTTAAAATTAGTTACAGAACATACAACAGCATGTTGATAAGTATCTCGGGTATTTATGATTAAATAATTAGTCCAAGATATACTTTCAGATTTAACTTTGTTTATTTCTAGAATACATCAGACTCCAAAGATGCTAGTTGCACGTGTAAACACAAGCTCCAACGATTACACTCAATACTGCATTTAAAGACAGTACTGCTATACACTTTCACAGTACTGAACTACAAGACTCCGTGCTTACGAAAAAACTGTTCTCAAAACTCGTCTCTGTCGATCGCTTATATAAGTTCCATAGATAATTCCAGAATATTACAAAGGCTTCCGACAGATGTTTCTCGAATTCCAACAATACTTAAACAATTAAAAACATATTAAAAACAATCAAAATCACTTACAATCATTCCGAAATAAACAGAAATGAAAATTAATTTACACACAAAATTGTCAACATAAATCAGTTTCAACTGTGGCAAATCGTCCTTTAAAGATCGTAGCTCACCTTAATACTTGAAATTACAAACATTAAATCGATTTTTCTTCCATAGTTCTGTCCTTGAACATATTAATTAGTATTTACATTTTTTTTTTTTTTTTTTTTTAGTTGATTTACACCAATTCACATTCAATGGAAAGGAAATACACAAAATCGTATTTACTCATTCCCTAGCTTGCTACAAATAATTCATAAAATACAATTTCACTTAAAGTCTGGGATTGACGGATGTTATAATGTGAATATTTATTTGCGTATTTTAATTGTATCCGTATGTAATTTACAACAGTCTGACAATACATAATGTCCCTTGTAATCATAAGGGAAAAGTAACTACGTGCTACGTGGGGGGTGTGAGGGGTAAAAGCAAAAGTCACTTCGGGTCACGTGGGTGGAGGCGAGTTCACAGGAGGCCAAAATGGAACTACGCAGTTTATAGACGCTCCCTGATTCGAAAATCTTCGGCGAATACGTATTTGCGCCTATACTGTTGAAAGGGAGTGCAAATTTCAAATAAGTAATTTAATTTGATTTTACTTACACTTACATTCGTAATATTAGGTGTAATTGCGATGCTAGCTAAAAGGCAATTATCTATTGTGGAAGTAAATGCTCAAAAGTACTACGGACAGAAATAAAATGTTACAATGTGAGGCAAAATTACAGTGCGACGTTTGCTTATTTGCTTATTTAGGACGGGTAGATGCTGAAATTCATCTAAGGAGAATAACATTCCATGTTTACGTTCTATTCTCTGAGCATTACTAGAATCAGGTCACAACATAACCTACGGTTTTTTATATTATTTTTTATTTTTTGAGAGAATAAAAGAAAAAGTGAATTTCATTAAAGACTCAGAGAAAGCTTACACAAAACGTAGGTAATCGCGAAATATATCAACAAATAAATAACTGTTATTATTTTTGAAATTATACTTTCTGTAATTTAAAATCAAATTCATTTATTTAAAAACATCCCTACAAGTGCTCCGAGAATCTAATGAAAAGATGATTAATCATATCACGAAAAATAATAGTAAATAGATCGTTATTAATTATTCCTTAAAAACTTTTGCAGAACAAATTCAAACAACCACCATAGGCGATAGCCGTCATATTTGACGGGCCTTTAAACTAATGTTATATATTATTACTTGAAATGAAAGGTCAATCACTGATTTGTTTGTCAGTAAATTTTCACAATTGCTCACCGTGATCCTTATGTTTCTTTTCACATTCAAATAACGTAAAAACCAAAAGTATCACTAAGTGAGATACTATTTTAATAAAATCTTGTCCAGCATTTTAAGTTATTAAGTCTTTTTACACTACAACTCTCCATCCGAAAAACACATTAAATAAATAAGATATCTCATCTGTACAAAATTCATCAATTTTGAAACGCTGACGTATTGTCTTTAATATCTCTGAGTGTTTACAAGATTTTGAAATGTGCAGCGGAAATTAGTATGCTGGGTGCAAATTTTCACTCTTGAATAAATCATCGCTCAAAAATATCACTCATCCTTGTCCTAGTACTGAACCACCTTAGAAGATATCAAGAATTGAAACTCAGTTACAGCTAAATATATCATACTTTAAACACAATTACCGATTACGAAGAATGTATCAAAAACATATATAGATCAATAATAAACCATTTCAACTGACTGAATTAATTTGGTTTTACACTAGCTGAGATTACAGATCACATGGAATGGTTGCAAAGCAGCCACACCTGAATGTTTTATAAGAGCCATACATTGAACAGAATTGTAAAGTTGACAAATTTTGCTCACAGTGGTATTGGTAAGTAGAGTAATCTTTTTACATCTTGTACTCATCAAGGACTTCAAAAGGTTCTGTTAGTAGATGTTAAGCCAGTATCGTCATACATCATAAACACTGTAGACTCAAATGGGGGATGATACGTTAATGTGTACATAAAGATA
The DNA here is from genome assembly GCA_031002005.1 of Vandiemenella viatica. Classification (NCBI taxonomy): domain Eukaryota; kingdom Metazoa; phylum Arthropoda; class Insecta; order Orthoptera; family Morabidae; genus Vandiemenella; species Vandiemenella viatica. The sequence continues at coordinate 234,673,597 of JARYHS010011408.1, forward strand.
TATACGAGACATCGGACACAGAAATTATTAACTTGATATCAACGTTCAGCATGGATGCAGAAAGCATACATTAACCGTAATAGTACTCTCAGTTCAAGCAACTCTATGTACTCAATATCCTTCACCGATAGGCAATGTTAGGGACAATTTTATGAAAGATGAGTTTAATCTGGGAAATCTACTAGCTTGATTCTAAATTTCCTACATGCTGGCATATGATCAATTCACTTGTTATCGTCAAGTGACTTCACAAGTCACAATAATAATCATAAGACTATTTAAGTTGAACTTAAAATAAGGACAAACATGAAGAAGACGTTATAATTCACTTAGTATTTTTAAACGCTTACTCCTAACGAAAAAGTTAGAAAGTTTCAAATTAACATGGCTGTCTTATGATTCTTCCATTGCTTCCCAGAAATCATGGGTATCCAGATATACGCATTGTCTGGATGTCTGCACACTTGATATATTGTCCTTTTATGAGATCTTTATTTCTCTTGGGTTCTTTGGTGCTTTCTAATATCACGAAGCGAGTAATATTGTCGAGCTCTCGGTACGGATGGCAGATGAGATACGAAAAAAAAAAAAAAAAAAAAAAAAAAAAAACAACCCGGCAATAACAGCTTCAACATTATGGCGGAAGCCATTCCACGCGAACACATTTCGAACAATTTGATTTCTTGAAGATGTCTAGAACGTAGAGACACGAATAAAATGATGGCGATTTCTTATACTGAATCAGCCAATAAGGAATGATTATAACGTGAATCATTAACGTAAAAGAAAACAATTAAATTTAAAGAAAAATATCTTAGTTGAATAACATAAAACGTTTGAGGCGCAAATCACAAAATGATAGATTGCAATCAAATTTTATGTCATAAATGAGGTTATCTTGGTCAAATAATAATTTCCCCGAGAGTTTCTGTTTGGCTTCTTTTTGTGCTTGAATCTTATCGAGTATTTTTACATAATTTAAATTTTTTTTCTCAATAGAATAGACCTTAAATTGTGAAACTTGTATATACATATACTAGCTGTAACCCACAATATCTTACGCGTGGACTTCTTGCTGGAATTGAATATAGAAAGAAGTAAGTTATGTAAACGGTGTACGAAAAAAACATTGGAGTCGGGACATGACGTAGAAGTGATCACCATACATATCATTCTCATCGAAAATGTCTCATGAAGGGAATCAATTTGCAACATATTTAAAAATAACAAAACACTAAGGTGGTGAGGGGGATGGATGGTTAACTGAGGGAACCTTGTCTTTCAGTTTGGTATTCTTTCTTCATCATAAGCATCAGATTATTGGTTTATAATAACTTTAGCTGCTCGTGCTCTGCAAGAATACGTCTTAGGTCTGATTTACGCCCGCTAGGAATGACAAAAAAGAAGACAAAATATCCTGATGACAGAAACTTTTAATGACACAAAAAATAGCCTGGTGCAGGGAAATTGTACTTCTATGCTATATAATATGTTATTTTCGTAAACGAAATTTATAAACATACCATACAGACTGCCAGAGAAACGTAGCCTGAACGAGCGATATAACTTTACAGACTTACAATCCGCTTTTTTCTCACCATTCAGTTAGTTTTCAAATTTAATTTTAAAATATGTTATTTGCTCAGAAAAAAAGTATCTTTTTCGTCCTTCCTAAACATACAAAGTATTTCCTTGACAAATTTCATCAATATCGGCACAACCGTTAAGTCGTCAAAACGTAACAAACAGACAGAAATTCAGAGTTACTTTCGCACTTACAATATTGCTAGTATAGATCGTACACAAAATGACTGCGAAAGAAACAAAGCCTGGGTGACCGAACACATAAAAAATCGCGTATGGTAGTGTTGGACACCTATGAGACAGATTCGATTAGCTACATTTTACGACCCTGTCGTGGTTGGACTTACAGTCTAACGTGGAATCCAAAAAACGGAACATTCATTTGTGGTTCATATTATGAAAAAAAAATTCTTAAGAGTTCATGTTTCTTATGGTATTGAAACCGATTCCGAAACCCAAAATAAAAACAAAAACATAAAACCAACTGTGTGGTTTATGAAAACACGAAGCAAGTGAAACTTTTTTAAGTATTTAACTGAAAATGTTCGAAAAATTATTATATTTAGGGTATTAAAATTGCGTTCTTAATCTTAACTTAATAATTGGAAAATGGGAAATCAATAGTAAACATGATATCCAACTATAAATTTTAATTTCAATCTATGTATTAGAGTACGAAATTCATAATAAATACAATCTCACGAATAAGCGAGAATGTAAATGCTAAACGGTCAACTGATACGAGCTATGGACGCCGCCATATTGGCGTTGGCTGCTCTGCCGAGCGCCTTTCATTTTATCCCCACTCAGCGGCCGGCTGTAATGCGACATGCGATAGACGGGCGAAGAAAGAACACTTCCTGTTTTCGGAAGAGAAGATTAGAAAGCACCCCTCAATTGCCGATTACCTTGCTTCGGTTCAAATGTAGCCGACGCCAGACAGATCTCAACTGTCTAGGAGAGGTTTTCAGTGTGGAAATTGCAATTGTAGAACAAACAAGTCTGATAAATAGCACGTCACCTCTGGTTTCTAGCTCTAAAGCAGTAATCATGATATCCAACTATAAATTTTAATTTCAATCTATGTATTAGAGTACGAAATACATAATAAATACAATCTCACGAATAAGTGAGAATGTAAATGCTAAACGGTCAACTGATGCGAGCTATGGACGCCGCCGTATTGGGCGTTGGCTGCTCTGCCGAACGCCTTTCACTTTATCCCCACTCCGAGGCCGGCTGTAATGCGACATGCGATAGATGGGCGAAGAAATAGCACTTCCTGTTTTCGGAAGAGAAGATTAGAAAGCATCCGTCAGTTGCCGATTACCTTGTTTCAGTTCAAATGTAGCCGACGCCAGACAGATCTCAACTGACTAGGAGAGGTTTTCAAGTGGAAATCGCAATCGTAGAACGAACAAGTCTGATAATAGCACGTCACCTCTGGTTTCTCGCCTAAAGCAGTTCTACCTGGTGGACCTCCGTTTAAGAGAAATCAGGGATTAAAAAAAATGTGCTTAAATTGTATGTAAATGAGCTATACTTTTACGGAAGACCGTTGAGTTTATGGTGTCTGGTTAGCCGTGGTATAGGCGCAGTTACAGATGCGATGGGTTCGAATTCGATCCCACCAATCGCGAATTTTTTTCTATTTTTTTTTGCCATTCCATCTTGGATCATAAAAAATTTGTTTGAAACAAAATATATAATATTTTTATTTTCGTTTACAAATACGCAAATATTAGGATGGTATAAATCATAAAAACATTTGAAACAAAAATTAAGTGCACCCTAGGAACATATTATGAAGGATATGTTTCGACAGTCATATACAGTATTTATTATTGATTTAGGAAAGCAGTTTCGTTAACATTTGTATATTTCGGCCTTTATTCGTTAATTTTGAACCATATCAGGAATATTTCATGACATAAAATACAGGCGCTCGCAAAATGTGGTGAATAAGAGATACATCTTAACAGCATCTTCACGAGAAGATATTACACGGTTATCTTGCAACAGTTCCGGCGGATTCTGGAGCTTTTTTATTAGATTTTTACCTGATGATAGAAATACACGTACATGGCTGACATAAATGCGTACATTTCGGTGGTACCATCCTAATATTTGCGTATTTGTCAAAAGAAATACAAAAACTTGTAGAATTTGTTTCAAAATAATTTTTAATGCTACAACATAGAATAGCAATAAAAAATACAAATCCAAAAAAAAAAAAAAATCTAGGTGTGGGGATCCTCGGACCCGTCGCATCTGATCACTCCGCCTCAACGTGCTCGTTTAAATAGGCATTAGAAGCTAATTTACATACAATTTAAGCACGTTTTAATCCATATTTTTCTTAAACGGAGGCCCACCAGGCAGAACTAGCTTTAGGGCGAGAAACAGAGGTGACGTACTATTTCCCAGACTTGTTCGTTCTAGTATTGCGATTTCCACACTGGAAACCTCCCCTTGTGAGTGTTAATGGACGCGAGGCCTCCGCACTAGGTCACGTCATACATGCGCGCATGCACCTGGCCGGTTGTAATGCGACATGCGATAGATGAACCGAGAAATTTGAGGCGATAGAATAAAAGTTTCACTAAAAAAAAAAAAAAATACAATCTCTTTAACTATTAAGCCATCATCACGCTCTCCGGCATAGCATAACAGAGACTTACACATGCTATGCATCTGTCTTTCACCGTTCAGCTAGTTTTCACAATTTAATGTAAAAATATATTATTTATACAGACAAAAGTATCGTATGTCCTTCCCAATGGCAATTGGTATCTCCTTACCAAATTTCATAAAGAATCCCTCAATGGTTTATCCCTGTAAAAGTAACAATCAGACAGAGTGTTATATCACATTTATAGTATTAGTATAGATGATAGTCAAATGCAAGTATCCAACCATTCATATCATATATTTCCCAAGTAGACATCTCAGTTTATTTTAAGATATATTGAACAATTCTTTTACTTTCGTAGGTTTGAGGATATTACATAACTTTTCTTAGTACAGTAATGAAAGAAAAACAAGAGAATCGCGTCCTAGTTTCGGTGCAGGATTTTCCTCTCTGGATTTGTGCCAAGAGCCACATGCCGTGCTGCAGGCTTCGTGACCAATTGCTTGTAATAGGGGCAGCAGCGAGCTCCTCGTAATCGTGGTGCTCTGCAACTGCCGACATCCAAAAAGGCGGGAACAATACTTCAAACTTCCAGGCCGAGTGCACCACCGCTGAAGCAATTCCGCAGTTCGCAACAAAACAAGCTTTCATCCGTTCTTCGATGGACGTGTATTTCTGATTAAGGAAAGTCGTCCAGAAATTCTTTTTACGTGGAGAGGTCATTTTACCGCTGCAGGACGTTAATGTTCCATTTGCGCTTCATGAAGTTTTAGTAGCATCTGACTGCCATTGTTACTTACAGTTAGCGCTGTTTTTAATTTTATAACTTCTTTATGTATGGATTCCTGTATCTTAAAATTGAACTGAAATGTTTCCACGTAAGTGCTAAGCAGCCAATAAATATGTAACTATAAAGAGATTTGCAGTAGATTTTTCACCAAAGATTCAGACAAAACAGTCAGTTTCGATTATATCACGACCTAAGTAATTATAGAGAATACGTTACGCAAATCAAAGTGTATTGGGCTCGTAGCAAACTAACTGAAAAATTTCCAACTTTCCACGTAATCCGCTTCCACCGTGACTACCATGATCTAACCCGTTATTCCAAGCACATTGAGGAGAACTACAAGTTTATGTGGAATTTGAACAAAGGTGTGTCAAAGCGTAGTTCACTAGAAGGGAAAAAAACATTGCCACAGGTGAAAGAAACTATTGATTGATGTAAAATATTTTTCTTTGATAGGAGATCTACTTTAGCTTCTTTTTCTTTTATTCTGTAATATTAACGAAGTTTCTGGAAATACATTTCTTCTCCTTCTGACCAAGATTGCTGGGTGAGCGGTAACGCTCTGGCTTCGCCTTCGGGAATACACGGATTCGAATCCCCGTCCGGGCATCCAGATTTGGGTTTTCCAAGGTTTCCCCATATCACTCCTGGCGAATTCCGGGATGCTTCATTCAAAAAGCCATGGCCGAATTCTTTTCAATTACCTGTTCCTTGTCCAATCCCGCCTCTAACGACCTGGACTTCGACGAGGCGCAAAGCCATAAGCAAAAAAAAAAAAAAAGTTCTAAAATATTTTTCTTCTGTAGATGGTAATATACAAATTGTCTATTAAGCAAAGGGATTGAAAATAGTACTAACTTTTAATTAAAGTATCTAGTAAAGTCTTTTGACCCGCCAATATGGCTGTGCACTTTAAGGCTCACCACACATGATCAAGTCTGGTGTCCGCGTATCGGTTGCGATTTTAGATACTTTCTCGCAATCTCCTAATCGAATGCGGGACTGTCCCCAATTTCCTCTTCATAAACTACACATTTCACAAACAAAAATGTATTTATTGTACATAACATACTTACACAATTCGCAGGCAGATGAAAACGCAACATTTTTGCAATACAGTAAATGCTCCGCATCTGACAAATCCGGTAAAATTACCGGTAGGGTACATGTCCTCCTAATCTAATCTGTGCCTCGTAAAGGGTTGAGGTCAATTCTCAATAACCATAGAGAAAATCAGAGTGAAATGTCACTCCATCGCATCGATTTAGATAGAATCCAAAAAGTATTAATAAAACATGATTTTATAGAATACTAGCATTTTGCTGCTATTACACTCGCGCGGAATTGGGTATGCGCAGTAATGAATTTCCTTTTTGTCTTGTTTCTAGTATCAGGGAATAAATGTTTGCAATGTAGTGTCTTCCTAATCTTTACCGAAAATAAAATTCCATAGTTTTATTACATTTATGGGCGTATCAGTATTTGATGTAATGGTTTTATTAATAATTTACGTCTAATCTTAGGTACCAGATTTCAGAAACTGAATAAATAAATTACAAGGTTTTTAGTCAATAAACAATAATAAGAGAATCCAGAGAGTTGAATTTTTTCTTAAGTTTGTTTGTGAATTTTTAAAAATAAATACGTATTTGTGTGACTCCTTTTTCACAATGAACCTATTTTTCGTGATAATATATGGAAGAAGGAAAGTGATGAATCAAATTAGGTAAACGGACGGATTCATTATACATGAAAAATATAGCTACACTTCCTGATGAGTTTGATCAATTTATTTCTCAACGCGTTTCGTTAAACCAAACGCGACAAACAGTCAGTAGACGCAGCTGTCCTTTCCCTTTATAACTGAGCACCTGCTGAGACTTTCACCTTTCGATACACACATACATGTATGTTCTTTAACATTCATAATGAATAATTGAAAGGACACTGTTAAGATCGCATTCGAATATAAGGACAAATGTCGCGTTGTCAAGCTGGTTGTAGGCTAGGTTATTGTGAGAGCCGAAAGGGTTTAAACTTTCACGGTACATTTAACAAGTCCCAAATTCATTGATTTCTCAATAACTTCCAATTTGTGTACATAATATATATTATATTTTTTTAATAATCTATCAATCCGTCTAGTTCCCAAAGTGATTCAACTCCAAGATGTTTACCAATGAATTTTTGATAACTATTTAGTTTGATTTTAATCTTCTAATGGTGTTCAGCTTCGAATGGATACTCGATGATCGTACGAAAATTCATTGTAAAACGGTCAGTGATAAATTCAAGCCTCTTTCCATGAATGAGTTATATTGGAAAAATGTGTTAATATAGATTTGTTTTACCAATATACACCAATTAACTGTACTTGAAGATTCCCAAGTTCGAATCGCGTAGCAACTAAAATGGACATTGTATTTACAGTGACATCACAGTGGCCCTCAGCATTGTACCAAACGTCGCCGTTAATTGTCAGTAGTAAATATTTGGGCAATCGATGGTTCCAAATTGGCGTATTGACTAAACTGCGGAACTAGTCTCTAAAGTTCATGGGCTCTGCCATATATGTGATTGCCCCCATTCGAATACTACTCTGAAATAATTTTCAGGAAAGTTGCATCATCTCTTTAAAAACAAACAAAAAGTTTACTACGGGATTTTTAAATGCTTAAAAGATTTACAACATTTCAATGTTGGATAAACGCCATCGCCATGTATGGTACAAAGGTATAGATATTTTTAGATAAAAAATGAACTTGAAAATATTTTCAAAGATATTCTTTACAGATTTAAGTTGTGCTGTTATTATGGACTGGTATTGACTGAAAAAAAACTTCCAGGTTTAAATAATCGAATTTTTTATGTTGTCTTGAGATTGCTAAAAAAAATACCGGTCTTTATTATCAATTTTACTTAGGTCTTTACGGGTATTAGGTATTAGACGTAGATATTATTAAATCTACTAATGGAGTGCGGATAGGGAGCAGGAACATAGACTTTTTTAAAGGACCATTCCGGCATTCGACTGAATTTTTTTTCGGGAAACCAAGGAAAATCAAAATGTGGATAATGTAGTCAAATTGCTTGCTTCAAAGCCGGCGAATGTAGCATGGTGCTTAGGCATCAAAATTATGCCTGCCAAGCAAGTTCCATAGTTCCAGCTTGCTTTAATGTGAAGTGAATAAATAAATACTTCAAACCTTATGATGTAATAAGTGTAAGAGTATAAGTGAAAATAGACTCTAATATTCGGAACCACCTATACCTCGTTGCAAATAAAAATAAATAATTTGAAAGAAGAGAATCATTAAACGATCGAACAAATCAAAAGTAAACGTCATGTATTTTTAATAAGTGTACTTGCTTTTGGTAAAGTTTATACAGAATTCGAGGAGAAAAAAGGATAACTACATGTATTATCTAGAAGACTGTATTTAGTTTTGGCATATATGTACCTAACCCGGTGGAAGGGGAAAAAAAAGCACTTCGCGTTTACTTTGGTCATTATTCTCCATATCAAGAACGGTTTTCTGTAAAGAATGCAACACACATTACAGACTATTCTTAAGAATGATGCTCGGGATGTTAACCTAACAGTTAAACCATCTGTACCAGACAGAAAAGCAAGAAAACATGTTGTATATTTCTCTGAAATATCTTCTAAAAAAAATAAAATTGAAGTAACGGACAATGGAAGATAAAACAGCTTTTATGTTGAATATAATGTGTCTCGTTATTAGAAGTGATCTCAAGAATGGTCAAAATTAGTAAAACAGTAGTATCCTGGAGACGATTAATAAAAGAAGAGACATATTTTAATAACGCGTTCTGATGTCCGGAAGCGAAAAGTAGTACCTATTTGGATGAGAACTGCCCCTGGCGGAAGAACTTTGGAGTTCTTTAGGGGGCTAATTACTACGCTGAGGACGCGTCCAACGACAACAGCTAATGGAAAATGCTATAATTCCATATACGTGGGCTTGATCATTTGGTGAACCAGTGAAACAGAGTAAAAAGCAACTATGAACTGACTGTTTTGCTATTGATGTAAATTCATTTCAAGTATACTGTACTTAACTATATCTTCAGAAATAACTTATTTCCAGTAAATTCAAGCTAAACATGACATCTAATTATTTGTCTTGTTTTAATGGTTTATTCGAATGTTAATTTTCTTCTCAGTCTACAGGCGTTTTAAAGTGTTTGAATAACCGCCTCTTTAGTCAAAGACTATGCTTCAAAGCACTTACTCAGCAGTTTATAAGTGATAAAAGATAATATCTAAAAAAAATTAATGTTCAGAACAGGTTTTATTTAGTGGTTTAGTACAAGGTGAGGCAGTGCGGTGATCCATATTACAAATTTTGAGGCAGAGTTTAAACTTTAAAACTGTGGAAACAAACAAACAAATGAACTTTTTAAGTACATCGCAGGAGGAAAGCAATTGTGTGGAACCACCATCAGGTTATTCAGACACTTCGTATCCCAGGTTTAATCGTCTTGGACTATTCTATGTTGTACATTTCTATTTAATGAAACTTTTATAAATATTTATACTTATGGACTTTTTTAATATATAACGAAAAAGGCGATTTATGACAAACAGGGTGAAAACAGCGTTGCCATCTATCCGCAGAAATCTGAGCATTTTCTTTTATATATTTACAAAATATCTAGTTCTAGTAGGGAACGGTTCCAATAAACGTCCTAGATGGTATTGCCCACACCTCTCTTAAAAACTTAATATGATCGGAAACGCTTCGCTTGTAGCTCTGATAGATGAGGATGAAAGGTCCTTAATACATTCATACAAATAGCTTCTACAAAACAAAGGTTATTCATGTGAGTATTATGGATGATTTCTTCAACAAACTAACAAATTTCTCCACACCAGTTAAGAATACTTTCTCAGAAGAAACAATACTGTTAAAAAGTGAAACGTGGTCATTGTTCTGTAAGGAATGGCGTTAAAATCTTAAAAAAGAGTGGAGTAACATCAGTTGTAATGTTTTTCTTGTTAATGCTTCCTCAACGAAGCTGAGGCAGATAATTAAATTAAATTCAGACATGTTTCTTTTTTATGAGCAAAAGTTAACAATTACTTAACCAGTCGCTTGACGGTCTGTTCCGACTTCAAATAAATTACATCTCTTACAGAAAGAAACTCAACGCTGAGTATTAATTAAAATCCTGCAGTCGAGAACTCTTCAGTCCTCGGTATTCAAATATTTAATCACTTTTTTTTACACGCATTCCCATCTCATGATGAGACAAAGGGCCCAGTGTACTTATGGACCCAACTTAACATCTGCCCATACCCCTCGGTAAGAAATTTCATAGTCTTCCTTTTTCGCTGAAGACTTTCGAAATAAAGCTCTATATTCCGGGAGAAAAAAGTTTGTTTTTAATAAACCGTCATTTTTATCCTCCATTTAACTCTGCGATAACTTTCCACGGCGGAATGAGAAATTGCTGTCGGCCAGATTGCTCCGTGGACGAGCCGGCTGTGCCCAGCCTTCACGGCTGGCCGCTAGTGGCGCTGCTGTTCCCGCTTCGCCCCGACGCTCGTTGAGGGAATCCGGGGCCAGAGAGATCTAATATTAGACTCCGTCCACACCCTTACTCCTTTTTCTTCCGGGAACCGTTAACTCGTTTCTCAGGCTTTCTGTCAAATATAATTTGAGGAATTCTTTACGGAAAAATACATTTGACTTTCTCTGGCCGATACGTAAAGAAAACGCTGAAAGATCAAAGTGGGAAAAAAAGCAAAGGAAAACATAATAAAATTCTTCATGTGTTTTGATACATTCCTGTACTCGAATGAAACGTAAAGGCTGCTGTTTCGTTTATGCCTGCGCGTACTGTAGAGTTCAGGCGTCGTTTTTACTTTTATTTTTGACTGTGGCCTGTTCTGAGCCCATCAGCTGTCAAAGAATACAAAGAGAAGGCGCTGGAGGATAGATTTCGATACAAAAGAGCGAACAGTTCAGCACCACGGTATAACAAAAAATTGAGCAGAAAATTGTATTTGCAATTTTTATTTGAAAAAAAGGATGAAGCGCCTTTCCCCACAATTATGTGGTATAAATTCATTATTTGTTAGTTTCTCTTGTAGAAATACTGTTTAATATTTAGAATAATAATAAGTAAGCTGATGATTAGAATTTATTGCACTATCACCACTTGTCTTCTGTTCTGACCATATTTTTCTGGCAATCGGTACTTCGTAAGCTACAGGGAATTATTCAGGGATAATTTTTAAGACGGTCGCCTGGTTTGGTGGGGTTGGAATTGTTCTATCAAAGTTTCTTAATTGCACGAACACACTCAAAGTATATCAAACGCAAAACACTATTTATTGCACAGATTTTCTGCAATTACATCCCGACTACCAAACCATATTTATTTTTCTCTTGTACTTAACAGGTAACAAGTATTGCCCTGAATAATCGTTCCCGAAGATTGCTTGTTCTTCGCGAGTGTGAACATTCTTTAAACTTTCACCAATGGAACAACACTATATTTCTTCCTACAGTAGTGGACGACAAACACAATTAACAGTCTTTAAATGTACATAATATTCACTTTTCACTTAACCGACGCGGTAGCTCGTCCGAAGACTTCCTTTAACACGAGGATGCTTTACAGTTCGGTACAATCACGTTTTCCCGCACTCACGTTTACCGCAACTCGCGCCATAGCACACATGACACTACTCTCGATCGTTACAGTCGATAGTCGACTTCACACTCGTTGATCGACTTTTACATCAAGATTGGCAGTTGCGATAACTATCGTAATGTGACACTCTGTTAACTCAGAAACATCAAATAGAAAATGACTGATTTAATGTGACTCAGGTACATTTTAGATGAGAGACAGTTCTTAAATATACAAAGTTCTTAATTATTGACTTTTGGGCACTAATGAATGGGAGGACGCTGGTTTGAATCCCCTTTCGGCCTTACAGATTTTGGTTTTCCATGGTTTTCCCAAATCTCTTCAGGCGAATGCCGGAATGGTTCTTTCAAAAGTCCATGGGCAATTTACTTCCCGTTCCTTGCCCACAGTTTTTTTCCGTATCTAATAACCTCGCAGTTAAAAAAAAGTTAATTTATTCTCAAGATTTGGGAAATAGCAGATTCATTGATTCAGTACCAAGAGTCAAAATAATCCTAAATGTAAAAAAATTTTTAAAGAAATTTAAAAAATTGTTGTTCAGACATGAATTAGTAATGAATTTCAAGAGGTTTTATTTATTTTTTTTTTATCTTTTTTACCTTGCGGGATGACATGCGGCTGGTGAATTCCTCACCACAAGAACGGCTTAAATGGAAGAAGTCCAGTAAAGCATACTCTGCAATGCGGGGTAAATGATGGGAGAAGAAGACTGTTGACGGGTGTTATTCTTGCTTGACACACCAACGTTGCCACTCAAGGTGTGCAAGTATATTAACTCCAATATAATCTCTTTATTGGCAACACAATATCACTACGCTTCCAGCTGTCTTGTTCATAAACGTGGAAAAGTTAGGGGCTTTCAACAAACCAGTTATAAAAAGACATAGACGAGGTACTATTAACTATCATATAATCCCTATATGGGTGCAGCATTTCACCAAACTATATAAATCATTATTGAGGTCTATTTGAAGGATACTATTCATTCATGGATTTATCATTGAGAAGCGTTACAAAATTTGTCTGCATTTAAACCTCGTATTTAAATTATGCAACACTTAGATCAGCATTATCACATACAGATATCAGCTACTCAAAATGTCATAGCGCTTTTACTTCCGTGTCTTCTTGCCTATTTCAACAGTGTACAGTAGGCCTGTACGGGAAAAAAGAAATTAAAAAAAAAGCTCCTAATCGATTTTATTCTTCGTTTGATACAAATGTCAGAAGGATTAAAATTTTTCTCATCTTTGATAAAAAATTTAAGCAACAAGTTTTCAAGAAGCCTCTCCTCTCTTTTATGCACCCGCCTCTCAAGTCCTTCAGCATTCTCTTAAACTTTCCTCCTAAATAAAGTTTCCTGTAAAGAAAGGCACAGATTTCTTCGAACCTACTTCAATTATAATACGAAGCTTTTTGCATTAAGACAAGTGTCTTTTGTCAGCAACGTTGTAGTTTAACTACCTTGCATACTATAGACCTAAATTATAATTTTTCAGAGGTCGAGTTAGTTAATGTTTTCTTTATGTATGATCATCTATTCGTCCAGTAAAACGCAAATGTTTACCGGTAACTACTTAATAACAACGGGTTCAACAATCATATAAACACAGGTTGTACATCTGCAGTTATTTCAGACGTTTTGGAAAATGTTGTTCGTTTCTGAATAAAAATTTGTGGTTAGTGATGAAGTTGGTGATTAATCAGATAATAACGGAAAATCATAGCAAAATCCTAGTTAATTTTTAACTAGTTAATCAGTAGTCATGTGAAATACGATTAACATTTTGCTGGCATAAAGCGACACATCTTTAATAATGTCAGCTTGTAGTAACTTTTAGCTAAATATTTCTTTATTTCACCACACTGCAGCAAGCATTTTCTGTACTCATGTTGTACGGTGTCATTGTACAATCAGTAAAATGACACTTTGCATGAAGGTGTTGACACGGTCGATTCTGTGAAGTATCTGGGGGTGATAGTACAAAGCAACATGAAATGGGACATGCACATAACTTCCGTCGTAGGCAAGGCAAATTCTAAATTACGATTCATAGGTCGTATTTTGAGGAATTGTAATGCTCAAACAAAGGAGATAGCGTATAAAACACTAGTACGTCCGCATCTGGAATACTGTTGTGGGTTTTGGGATCCGTATCGCAAGGTTCTGATTGACTCAGTTGAGAGGGTGCAGAGGAGAGCCGCTAGATTCGTGACTTGTTGTTACAGCCCTTATGAAAGCGTCACAGAATTGATACACAGATTGGGCTGGGATAGTTTGGAAGACAGACGACGTTGCTTGCCTTCGAATTTATTGGAGAATATGCGAAAAAAAATTAAATTTCGAGTGCATTGAAATACTTCTTCCGCCAACCTATTTAGGTCGCAATGACCGGAGGGATAAGATTAGAGAAATAAGATGCCGTACTTATACTTACATGTATTCCTTCTTTCCTCGCACTATTCGGGATTGGAATGGGCGGGTTTAGGATTGGTGCTTAGCACCCTCTGCCACCCACAATGTTTGTGATTTGCAGAGTATGAATGTAGATGTAGATGTAGGAGGTTGGTCTATATTTTGATCTATTCAGAAGCCATACACATCCATAGCAACGCACCAATTGTTCTCGCGCGTCTTTTACTTGAGTTCTGGTGAAATGAGTGTATATTTCGTGCTAAATGTTATAGTAACACTGAAATCAGTGTATCTCTATTCTAATGATAAGTCTATCATATAATTAATAGTTAGTTGATATGGACTGTTCAGTAAGGTGAGGCAGTACGCGATAATTAGCAGGATACATGTTTTGTGTGTGAAAGTCTGAGATTTTGCGCCTTCACACGAAACGAACAATACTGCTAGGTAATTGCTAAATGAAGGATGTTTTACCTGGACCCAGCGGCCATTACATTCCTCAACAGTAAAAGAGACTATAGCCCGTTCAGTTAACAGAGGCGGCTCAAGAACAATTTACCCTACCCCCATTCCACTGCGGTCACACCTACATGCCGAGGAGAAAGTTACCACGCGCTTATACTGGACACAGCGGTCAGCTCGGAGAGGCAGGAAGGGATGGTGTGGCGAGGTGAGGAGCGGTAAATGGGGTAATATGACATTGAGCCGCCAGTTCAGAGTGAACAGGGTATAGGAACCCGGTCAATACACAAAGGTGCTGCGAATGAATGACTCTAACAAGCCGGGTGACCAACATCTCCGTCACTTTTGGCCATTTCATTTGAAAATAAAACTCGGCTTAACATGTTATTCTGCATAGATCTGTGTCAGATAACAACCCGCAGTATACATGAAAGCAGTGATCTTATTTTTCAGTAGGAATGGTTGTCACCGAAATAATGCTAAGACGAACCGTCATTCACGATAAAGATATCCTGGTAATAACACGAACATCTGGGTGAGAAAAAAATGTTTTACCCAATGAGGAATTTGGTAAGACTTTGTGACTATCTTATTTTTAAATTCTGTCCTCAGAAGGAGTCCATCTGTATCGCAAGAACGAGACGTCGGAACAGATTGAAGCATGAAAGAGACCGGAAGGGGGTTGTCGACATTGGAGCTGCAGTTGCAGAAATTGTAGACTTGATTCTTGAGCGGTCTTCCTGACCGGTCGATATACTAAGGTGGCAGCTTAATAAGCGACTAGACTTTGAATTGAAAGAGTTGCTATAATAGTTTGATATTTTCACATTAGACTCTGATCTAATAGATTTTTACATGGTGCTGTTTGGCTCAGGACGACTGCCAATAACTTCGAGAAACGTGACCACCAGTTTTTTTTACGGTAATAAGATTTCATCGAACTTTAAAACCAAGTTTTTGCACATGAGAATTTCCATCAAAGAAACAACCCAAATGATGCTCTTAGGGACCAATCAACCCAATAAAGAGTTTCACTACAGATCCATAAACAGAGCAAAAACTAGTCGCGTGCCTATGTTATGCCTGAGATCGAACTGCATTGATGATACTTCAGACTGAATAGAAGGCTTTAAGTAAACTGCGATCATTAGGCTCATATAATGTTGCGTTCCTCTTTGTGGATATCTCATAATTCCATTTTATAAAGTCATGTAGATATCAATTCTACAGTATTAATGTTTGTAAATTTTTGTTCAATTTCACATTTAATATTTTCGATGTTATAGTATATCCAATTGTATATCCAATTCAATAGCCATTCGTGTAGGACGGGGTGGTGTTTTGTTAAAAAAAACTTTGAATTGTTTATTACGTTTTAAAAGTAAATATACCTTCTGTCTGTTTGGTCATGAGATAATTATGTTAAATGCACAGTTTATAAGAAATTTAACTTATTAATTCATTCGCCTTTTTCATATTCATAATAAAGGTAATAAAATGATTAATTATGCATATATAAGACGGGTAAGACTCCACCCCCTTACACTATCGACTTAAATGGGTTCTACAAAAATTCCTCCACTTTGTTAATTAAAATCCAAAAAAAATTGTGCGAAAATCTGAATATGATCACAACTTATTGAAACTAAACTGATCATTATTACTATCGCGTTGTAACTCATTTTTCCAAATTTCACTTTTTTTTGGTGTTGTTTCTTAGTGTTCATGCAAGCACCGTTTTGTATTTAATAATACTTTTCTCCAGGACATTATCCTACATTTTACTACCGTCGTTACAGAAATTCACTTAAATTCTGGTATAATTTCTTATTATATTAAGAATGGAAGTTGTGTTAAAATTCAATCTTACGCGAATCAGTACGCAAGCGTTCCTCCATTTTCCGACGCCCCTGTTAACTATAAATTGCAGGAGTTTCTTTGGTTGTTATTTTGTGCCGTATAGGAAGTAGGACAGTGTTTTGTTTGTGCAGACTTGTACATAACCGTTTCCCTTATTACGTGGAGCACGCATCTCGCGCGCTTGCCGGATGCGTGCTCTGGAAATGGAACGTTTTATTCGTGGAGTCTGTTGCCAAGTTGTTCGCCCCTGCCGTATCTGCAGGCCCGCGCTGCAGTTTCTTACACGAGGTACCCTGCCCGGTATTCTTAATGGGCCGGAGAAACGGCACGCGAATAAAAAGATAAACTGTATGTCTTCAGCGCGTGCCGCTCTCCACTGGGAACCTAAGCACTAAATTGAGATAAATGAATCAATTAAATGCGCCCTATACAGCAAGAAGACATTTATTAACGCCGAGAAGAAGTAGGTGCAAGAACTTGCGACAAAAGCGGTTTGATACATTGTGCGGATTCTATTGCGAGTAAAATTTATTCGAACTGAACCGGTTGGGTAAATATATTTTTAGAAAAGAGGAAAGCAAAACACGATATAAATGAGCGGGAAAAGCGACTATCGGTAATTGAAAGAGGTTAGTTTTCGTCAAAAGTTTAAAGATACCGGTAACACAGAAGTTATTTCTTAAAATATTTATTACCCATAAAAACAGTCCTTAAAATATTAATCATCAAAAAAGTTTGAAACAAGGATGTACTAGCTGTAAATTCACAATAACTTTACCTTATGCATTTAAACAATTATTTACAGACTATTTATAAAATTATTTTAAAAATTCTTTGTATAATACTGTGATATGGAAAACAGACTTTCTTCATATACACCGATCTATTGAATAGTTTGTTACAAGTCTGAAAGAGAATTATTACTGAGAAGTAAATAACTGAAATTAAAGCAGAAGGCTGACAAATATAAAGTATACTTACGGGATCCAAGAAGTAATCGGCACAAGCCTTATAACACTCAATAAGTTGTATACGCGCAACTATTTTAGTTCTAACTGCCACGAGCACCGTTTCTAAGAAAAACTTGGAAAATCATTCAGGTGAAAATATTTGTAGAGGGTTTACCGAGGCTTGAAGAAAAAATGTTTTATAGATAATCTGGAACGGGTATCAAATAAAAGATAAAAACGCGCTGAGTCAAAAATAATTAATTTTGAATTTTGTTTTTTGAGTTCACTATTTGTATGAGCTTCTGGGAAAAAAGTTATTTCAGAAACTACTTAAATCCATTTGCAATCTCTTAAAGATTACCAGGAAACTATAATAATCATTCTGATATTTACAGTTTGCTAGGTTGATCGTTTCATTGAATTTATTGTTATGTGTACCTGCTTTAGTATTAATTAATATGTTGGTTGTATGGTCTATGGCTTGGTATAGTTACTTTTTATTGGCTTAGCCCAAAATCAATATAAATTATATAGCAATTTGAAATGTGATAGAATTTTAAATGTGATAGAATTTGAAATGTGTAGTTGGTAGACATCTTTTTATTTTATTTTGTTTTGACCACAGAGACTGGGAGCAGTAAGAAAATTGTTCTAAACTTTTGTACAGATTAATTAGTTGTGGATGATAATATCTATCTTAGTCCACAACCGTAAGGATCGTTGCATCCTCCAGATGGAGGCATAATAGGCCATAGTGTAGAGGTAGGACGGCCAGTTCCTTTCCTCTGAGATCTACAGTTTAACGTGAAGTCAGAACTATGGAACGATTTATTTTATTTTTTTTTTTTTTTTGCTTTACGTCTCTTTTTAACATCGAGGTCTTTAAAGACGGGAAAGGATGGGGGGCGAGGATGGGGGCAAGGAATGGGAAGGAATTCGGCGATGGCCTTTTTGAAGGAAGCATCCTGGCATTTGCCTGGAGTGATTTGGGGAAACCATGGAAAACCCAAATCTGGATGCCCAGACGGGGATTCGAAACGCCGTCCTCCCGAATGCAAGGCGAGAACGCTAACCGTTACACCGACTATGGAACGACATGGCATAGATCATATGATCAAACACAACTAATTAGATGAAATCTGGTGCAAAAACAGTGTAACTTGAAAGTTAGCGTCTCAACCATTGAGTTACCAGTCCGCTTAGTAATAAAATACAGTCGAATAAACCAGTGTTTCTAAAATGGTGTCGCCTTATTTTAGTGTGGAAGTGCAACATAAAAAAGATATAAAATTTGAAGATGTTACCTTAAACAGCTTTGGTTTTCTGAACTAAGAAAGCGCTCATACAATCAGATTAAAGGTTTGCGTCCCAAGCTTTCGCAAAAACGTAATTTTTTAAAAATTAATTTTATACACTAGATACTTTTTTAGATAAAAATTCGTGTAAATCAGTGTAAAAAAATTAAAAAAGTAGAAGGGTAATGAATAGCTGAGAAAGTATTTTTCAGTTAATTGTTTTTGAATATTTTCTACAATTCATCAGGTTTTTCTTTTTAAAGAGGATTTCGAAAAATAGCTTTTACAGTGAGCTCAATGCAATATATAAATTGTGCACAGAACCTTCAGCGTGAGAGAGTTAGAAGCGCATCACGGACTTTCTTTCTTAGTTGTGGTGATAACAGTATAATTAATTATCTCTAATAATGTATAAACATTTTTTTACCAGATTTAACTATAGGCGAAAGGCTACTGAAAATAATAAAACAAACATCTCGGTGAAACAGAAGTACCACCAGCAAGAAAGATCAACTGCCTGAGTTATAGCTATCTGTTCCTTTTAGAGTATAAATGCTGTGAGAGAAAGAACAAGTATCAGGCGCGGCGATTTGTCCGCGTCAAACGCGAAGCCCCACCGTCGACTGTCAGCAGAGCAGAGCAGGTCAGGAGGCTTTTGAGGCAAGCTCCCATCCCGACGAGTCGCACAATGGACGTCATTCAAACCAGACATTTATTAGCGACAATAAATGTCAGTAATTTTATTTCAACAAGTCGTACCGGAGGGTGCAAAAAAAAAAAAAAAGGAAAAAATATTCGGGTGGCAGGGACGGAAAATTTAAAACGCATCGAAAAAATACGTGTCACAGAGCACATCGCGGAATGCGAGGAAAGCAAAACTCCAGAGGGAAATATTTTCTGGATGTATTTTAGCGTTATATCTGATGAGAAATGGATAGAATAAATCGCAAAAGGATTAACGGAAACTGGGCGTATGAGACGGTACATTGTACAAATTTAGCATGTCATTGTTGATTGGGAATTCTCAATCATAAATTTATATAGATACAACAAAATGGTTTCAGTTTTATCAATAATTTCCAAATAAAGCTCTATAAGAGATACTGAGTTGAATCACAAACTCACGTAATTCGAAGGAAATTTCTGCCAATTTGGTAATTTCACTTAACGAAAGTAATAAAATACGACCTAGCCCTATAGGTGAACTATCACGTTTAGCTCTGACATTCGTTGGAGCCATTTACACTGTCAATTTTCCATGTTTTTTCCCAAATCTCTCCAGGTATATGCTGGGGACGTTTCCTTCAAGAGGGCCATCGATGAATTCCTTACCTTCGCTTGTCCTGAATCCTCTAATCCAGTAATGAGATAGACGCCGACGAGTTGTGTACTTCTAATTACTTTTTGTGAAGTGATACAATATTTATATCCTTATCACTCTTTTAAGCTAATAATCATTCAAAAAAAAATCAATTGACTCTTAGGAAAAGTAATCAACTTGAAGTTTAGAATGCATATGATACGTTAGTTTTAATCTGCCAATATTAATAATTAAAGATTCCCAGTACCGTTTTCAACTGATTTTGTATAATTGTTTGTATGTGCATCTCTGATTGTTATCATATTGTATGGTCTGCTGCAGATCTGGTAAGTGTTCGGTGTTTATAAATGATTCAGTTGTTCAATAAAACTACTGAGTTTGGTGAAACCTGTATATGTGGAAACTTTCCGAAAATCTAATATTTTCCATATTATCGAGACCGAATTTATCTGTTCATTTCTGATTCGTTTTATACTTACTTATTTAATGTCACAAATCATTAATGACGTTACACTCATTTTGACAAGTTTTTTTCAAATAATTATCTTTTATTTTAATAATTAGCTATCATAATACTTGGATGTAATTATGGAATAAGAGAAATGGATTTAAAGGTATTTGGTTGGTAGCTATATAATATACACAGAATCATAACGGGTAAGATTTGATTGAGAAGTTAGTAGAATTTTTTTTTTTTTTTTTTGGTTCTTACAATTACATTTCACAGAATTTTACCGGGAGGTTTTTCTATAGTAAGCGATTCTCGTGCAGCCGTAACCTTTCAAGAATATGGTGTTGCGAATTCATACTTAAAAATATTAATTGAAGTAAAATAATAATTGAAGAACTACTAAGCAATATTGACGTTAACATAAAAATGTGTATCCTAGTTGGTTGAATTTCCTTTATTAAGTTTTCTGTTAGTGTTCTTGTAACAGAATTTAATTTACGAGCTGTGACGTACATTCGAGGTGGTGCCGTTGTGCTCGGTATTTAATTTTCGGCTCTCCGTCTTCTGCAGCCAAGAGCCAACATCTTATTACATCAGCCGCCAACACAGAGCAGTTTCTACGTGTCGTCAGTGACAACGAAATTCACTCGTCACTTTTCTCATTAAGCTCGTCCCTTACAGACGAGGAGCTAAGCTTGGAATTGCCTGACAGTTAGAGTAATCCTTGGTATTGTAGAACTCTCGTCGTCGTAGCATAAATTGTAATAAACGGTTTTCTTTTTTAATAGCATCTTCCACGATGCTGGTCAAAATATTCACGAGTATTTAAGTCATAGGGATACCAATACTTTTTAAAATCATATTTTCATCGATACATACTGGAAGCAATTAAGGCTTTGGCGGCGCAGGTAGCGCAGTGGCTAGCATACTCGTGCCAAATAATAAAGGGTACCTGTTCTAGTATGGCTTCAGGCAAGATTGATTTTAACTAAATGTTGTGTTCGTCCTTTCCCTCACTATGGGAACATTACCTAAACAAAACCTGACATATTAATTAACGCAGTGAATTTTCTTAGACTTTTTTTAAAACAAAATGAAGCAATAAATGTTTATCAGTATCAATACTCTATTTGCTAGCACTAACCAACTATTTAATCAAAACTACCATGTTTCCATATTTTAACTGTCACTCTATTTCAAGGTATATCACTGTATTTCGATGTTCTGAATATCGAAACCACAGTTAGTAGAAGGAAATTATATGTAATGGCTGCATACAATACTACAAAGTCTATAAATGCTTTTCGTACAAATTTCTTTTACTCTTTTTACGTATGGAGTTCAGTAACATCAGAAGTCATTATTCCGCTCATCGTAAGTAAATATTGTATTCTACAATTCGGAAGTCATACAGGGTAAGACAGTCCTTTTCCTTCATTGTGTATAAGTCTTCATGTACCTGTGTGGGCAACTGTAGTGGCCGTGATAAGTGTTATTAGTGTTATATACATGAAGATGAAAGAAAAGAGTGGATGAAGCACGTACCATCCTATTCCACTCCACTACTCCGTAAGATACATAGATCACTAAAGTTAAAGTCCTAATCGGATGGATGAATCAGTCAACATTGTCGTGTGCCCTCATTGCAAACGCACTATGAAGAGGTTTTGGGGTTATCCTTGAACTTTGATAGTAAAGAAAAAAATGTTGTTTAGGAATCGTGATCCTGCTAGTCCATAATAAGAGTAAAAAAAAAAATCCAACACTTGGGCTCGAGTCAGTCAACCCGATTACAGCTACAGGTTATCATTATGACCTTAACTAATGAAACGGACAAGGTAGTGATAGTGGCAAAAAGCTTATTTTCATAGGTTGACACTTTCTTGAGAAAACAATTATGACTAACAACGGAATGTAAACGATCGTATTTTATCTCCACTCCATTTTGTTCATTTTGTTTTTTTAGATAACATATTTAAATAAAAGTTATATTATAAGTATTTTTAATTGAAGACGCCTCAGTTTTTTACATTATTATTAAATTATTAAATCAATTATAATTACCACAAGTTAACTATATCCAATAGTTTTTATAACTTATCACTGCAGCAGTCTGATTGTAGCTAAAGCATTTTATCGTTACGAGATTACAAACGAATCGAAAATGTGATGTGTATGCTGTAAACATTTAAAAGTTCTTAGAAGTTATTTCAATAAAAACAGTTTAGTCCTGAGTTGGACACCAAAGCATAAGATGTATCAGATACTTAACTTGCGGATTGTATCTATCCATTTCGGTTAGTGGCATCATGATAAGGAAATTGTTTTGATTTTCCATGAAAGTTTGTAACCGTATTTATATGGAAATTCACCATCATTAATAGCCTTGTATTTACACATATATGTATATAAATATCTATTATTATCTTTTGTTTAACGGTTTCCTTATAAATATAAAGTTTGCGTTCTTAAAAAACGAGAAAAGGTTTTTTCTTTAGAGAGAGCACGTTATTTTACTTTCCATCCAATCATCCACTGATAGTCGTTTAAATCAATTCCTAATGTTTAGTATCATGCTTTATTTCTGTTTAATTAGTATGACTCATTGTAAGGAACATAACAACGCTTAACATTCGGGGCTATCATTCGGAATCCTTATAGAGTCCATTATTTCCAACGCTGTAGCCTAATGTAGGAATGTTTATTTCAAAATACAGTGACTCCATACCATTCCGTTTCTTGTCCAAAATGCTCTTCCAGCGCTAATGACATCAATGATCATTAACGCCTTATAAAACGATTAATTAAAAACAAAAATCCGGCAGGCTGGACTCGAACCACTATGCATTCCTGTTCCTCCCTTACACTGGAAGAAGAAAACATCAAGACGATACATTCCTTCACATGTGATTTTCAACAGCCTTTCGAATATGAAGAAAATTGTTTGTAAAGGGTGAAAGAGCCAAAATAATCCCAAGCATCTATATGAAGTGACACAATAAAACAACGTCAAATTCTGTGGGCAATAAAGAATCTAGACTAGAAGAAAATCTGTTATCCTTTTCTTCAAGGAAACATGCCAACATTCACTCTCAATCGATTCTTCAGCAAACCATGTACATTGGAAATCTAGATTCGCAGACAATAGGTAAAACGTGTTTACTCAGGATTGTTGGAACCTCACCATACCCCGTTCGGAACATTAATCAATATAGAATTATAAATATGGGAAAATAAAAATAATAACTAAAAAATCTTGAGTGACATCTGAAACCAGACAAATCAAAATTCGAAATTAACATTATTACTATCTAATCTAATACTGGGTGACCTCAAACCGGAACTATCACACTCAAGTGACCTTGATTTTTTTTTATAATTTTGCCATTTACGGATTGAATTTAAATCAATTCCTTTCTTAATTAACGATATTATCAAAACGTAAAGCTTGTTCTTTAAAATTACAGATAATTTATCGATTTTGATTAAGTATGAACAGAAGAAGATTGTCCGACTCAAAACAACAAGCTTTAGAAATAAAGTAGTCTAGTATTATTTTATTTCCGAAGGATGTAACTAAAGAATAAGCGAAGCTGCTGAACTTTATGGGCAGCCTGTACTAAAAGACTGACGGCTGAGGCAGCTGGTCCCTACGAGCCCCTCAGAACGGCGGCGAGGCCCCTGGAGATCGACTTGCAATTATCGATAGGTGGTCGGGGACAGTACAGGCTAGGCCGGGTCGAGCTGCGACGTTTCACTCGGCGAGGCTGGCAGAATGTATCGACCGCGGCGAGGGCAGAGCAAGCACAAGCAGCTCCGGGGCACTCAGTCCACACGGCTGTTGTCTGTCGGCCAGCCCACGCCGATACGAGCCCTGCTGTGCAAACGGAAGTCGCTAAGTCACCGCTACAGACTTACGAGTATTGCAACTTAACAACAAGACATATTTTAGATTCCAAATACTACTTCACGAAGTATATTGATATAGACATTAATATGGGGTAAATTATGTTATTAACCTTTTTAAATTACCAGGTTAATTTTTTTTTGGCAATCCAAATTTTATTTTGCCACGGTTCCTCGAAAGTGCTCCAGTCGAAATCAGGGATGGTTCCTTCAATAGGCCATCGCCGAATTTCTTCCTAGTCCAGTCCTTTACCGCCAAGTAACCTCGATATTGAGGAAGCGTAAAGCTATATGTAAAAATAAAAAAGGTAAGAAAGAAAACCGTCATTATTTGATTGATCAAATTACAGTAAAAATAAGAAATGTTTAAATTTTTCATTACGTACTCAAACAATACTACTTCTCCATATATGAAAATAGGGTTATTTTGTGGGAAAAGATAGTTATTTAGAGATTTACAGTTATTTACATAAGGATAACTAATACGAAATGATTAAATTCTCATTGTTCACAATAGCACAACAAACATAAAATATACCAGTTTGCCAAATCCATGAATAGTGATTTAGCCTTGCTGACCGAGTAGCTTACTGAATAATTAACTCTCCTCTATTCCTGGGCTTAAATCCATAACTGGTCGACAGTATTTACGATCATTAAAACTGATCTGGAAAATGCGTTAGGATGTACTTCTAATTCCAGGTCAAACTGTAGTTTCCCTTTACCGTTTACGATATTCGAGCTAAGTTAGGTGGCTACGACTGAGGCAGTAAGCCGGTAAGAAAGTGTGTTGCCAGGTACTCAATATAATTCAAAATAATTATTACCATACCCATACATCCTTCAAAACATTCAGAGTAAAAAAATATCGCAATAAAGTCACTTTGCATCTATTGTTTCACAGTTAATCTGTGCTCTTTTTTTGTCTCTTTAAGTGGCTTTTCAATTCCCGTTGTTAAAAGCTCTTTTCTTTTGAAAAATACAATCTGTCAACATGCAGACATTTTGGCATATTCGCTTCTAGCACCTAACGTAATTTTCACATGAACTACCGCGTTTGAGGTTATAAAAAGCAAGTGGGTGACGTGATATAATGTAACTAATGAAGAAAATAAGAGAAGTTGTAAAGCAAATTTAGTTTTTGTTTATAAAACCTAAGTTATAGAACAGTTATGCACACAATATCCATGAAAATTTTATAAAAACAATAAAATACTAATATTCGGTAACTCTTGTAGCGTGTACTGACAACATAATTTCCCTCGATACGTTAACAAGCAAAAAATATTACATTGCCTTTAAAGAATTATAGTTATAGAACAGTTATGCGCATAATATCCGTGGAAATATGATAAAAACAATAAAATATTAATATTCTTTAACTCTTGTAGCGTGTACTGCCAACATACTTTCACTCGATACGTTAAGAAGCAAATAATATTACATGACCTTTAAGGAATTATTTAAACGTTAGTGGAACATCCTTTTAGTGCCAGTCTGTCTCGACTTGCCACAATTGTAGGAAGTAGGAATATCTTAAAGATATGTTACCTCTTTCCCGTCAATGTATATTGTTACAGAGCACTGTGTGACTATTCTCTTTCTTTGAATTAGTCAATATTCAACTGCGATATATCTTTACTTGCAAGTTTGTAAATATTTAGTGAGCATCTACAGAAAAACTTCACGAATCACTCTGCAGTAAGTCGACTGCAACTCTCATTCCATTGGTACTCGGTTTGACTCTGGCCTGGAACACGTCTTCTTTAACTGAGTTTTGCTGTTTAATTCTCTTTTCTCCGTTAGTAGTTTAGAAGAATTTTAGTACAACTGAGAAGAGAATACTAAATATAGAGCTAGTTAAAAGGGCTATAATTCTTTATTTAATAAAATTTCTACCTTTTCCTATATCCACTCAGTTTTCTACTAAATGCATATATCTCATTATTCTTTCTTAGCTGATAGCGTCATTCTGACAAAATTTCTGTATGCAGAACCAATGTTACTCTTCTTTCAAAGACAAAAATTATTTCGATTTTAAATAATTTTGCTTTCTTACATTTTCCTTGTTTTTATTTTATTTGCCTACTTTTGCACACTACTCTAACACGGACAGATAATTGCAGACTCGCGGTAAAGCTAGTGACTGTCGTTTACATTTGCGATTTTTTTACTGTTTCGTAATAGTTTTAAAAAAGGCGGGTACTCGCTATAAGTACAATATATGTAATAACCACATGATATTCTGTAATTCATATGTGTAAAGAGTAAACTCCAATTAACCTACCTACACTACGTTAAAAATAAAATATTACATGAAGCTGTAACATTTCTTAAACAATTTAAATAGTGAATCCACAATGTAATAGATGTAGGTAACATAACTGTGGCGTAATGAAAGGAATAATTTTAACCTGACGAACTTTCAGCAGTTAAAATCATTGATGCTGGAGGGGTTATTTCAAAATTGCAGTCACTTTTCGATGTCGGATTTTTGTTTATTTAACGTTTAAAGAAAATAATGGTCCTTGTATTCTCAATCACTCATTAATATAGCTTATAATGTTCAAAATCAAAGTACCAAACCAATAAAAGGGCGTTTATGGAGTGCTTCGACTAAATGACTTACGAAGTCTGTAATTACTTTACACCACTCTATTGTTTGCAAGAAGTACTTATTTTGCCACACACACAACTTTGAAGCGCTTCGTAATAAATTCGAGTCCTCTCATTATAACTTATTAAAATATTATACAATTGAAGGCTTAGTTTAAAAAAAGGTATATAATCTTACATAGGCTGTATTTATTACGTTGGTTACATTTAACCTTTCTCATTTCGTTATCGTTAATGCAACAACACACTGCCGCTGTAACTCTATTTAAAAATGAATTTTTGATTTATATTTATACATATTTTGTTCGTATTGGGATAATATTTCTGTGGGATTAGAGCAGAATACTTTTTCTTCAAATGAAGAACTTTGCTCGAAGGTTGGAAAGTTAAAACGGAGCCTATTACATCTCCACTTGAACCGCCCGTAACCTCAGAAATTCGAAAGAGTACTTTATAAGTCCGAGCGGTTATATCAAGGCATTTCACTGAGCAAAGTTTGTAGGGCACTGCATCCAGAACGCACGCATTCAGATTCACGAATAAAACATCAAACGCTATCTATTTGCAGAAATATCTGGAACGATATAATCAGCCACGCAGATGTTAAATCAACGAGCAGCATATTACAAGGGGGACAGACTCTTGTTACCGTTTCAAGGAGCGATTTAGGGAACTTTATCAAACTTTGCCTTCCCTCTAGAGAGATCCGGGTGCGCGCTTTTATCCCCTTTCCAACCTTCCTTCTCCCCCTTCCTGAAACCAGCCCAGATAAAGACACTGTACCCGGGGGAACTCTGAATTATTATGCTAACTGTCTGAACTGCTCGTGGCTTAACGAGGTCATATTCGAAGAGCTGCTACCTAAACGCAGCCTCACGTCCTGGGTTGAAATCTTGTAAGTGGCGTTAACAAGCAATGCATTTCGTTTCAGTTACAGATCTATACCACTACAACTGTAATGAAACGTCTTAAAAATCTGATATTTCTCGTGATACTTATATGATTATGCACCCTCCCGTGATTTAAATAACTGAAGTACACAATGTGTACTAGGTGTTCAACAATTGACCTGGATCATTTCATTGAAATGATGAGTAATTGCGTACGGAACTCATGGATAAAAACTATTCTCTTTACAGATGTTACAGCACGTTTTATCCTTCAAGTAAGTTACCTGCATCCACTTTAGACTATTTTTTTTTTTTTTTTGTCCACACACGAAACGCTTAAAACACAACCATCCAGTACTCTATATGTATTCGAACTGGAGAGAATGAAATGGCAAACCTCCTTCTGATTTATTCCATTACTTATGCCTCTAGTGTATTTCTGGTCGCAATTTGAAAATTCTTTCTTTTCGTGTAATTTAAGGCAACGCGAAGCCACTGCATTAAGGACCAGAGGACATGAAATTCTTTAAAA
Source organism: Vandiemenella viatica (assembly GCA_031002005.1). Classification (NCBI taxonomy): domain Eukaryota; kingdom Metazoa; phylum Arthropoda; class Insecta; order Orthoptera; family Morabidae; genus Vandiemenella; species Vandiemenella viatica. The sequence continues at coordinate 234,701,989 of JARYHS010011408.1, forward strand.
TCTTTATATATAAAGATGAATGTATGTTTGTTTGTTGGTTTGTTTGTTCTTCATACAAATCCACAGTTTTCATCCGATCTCGATGAAACTTTGCACACTTATCCTTTGAAACAAGGAGAAAAATACTGTCTACATTTGGTTGAAAAATTATCTGTATAAATAACACATGTTGTGCCATAACTTCGAAATACGGCGATAGACAGACACGTTGGATGTGGACGTCTCCAGACCGTGTTTCCGTGTAGTGAACTGGCAGCTCAGTCGCTAAAGAACTTGCTTACGAACGTCGTGGTCTCCGGTTCAAATCTCCATGGAAGCCATGATTTTTAAAAATTGTTTTTCATCGTGAGAGTCAGGCCTGGGCCGTAGGTTATTTGGATTGAATGTTAAACTGTAGATATTATAAAGTTAGGGGTGCAATGCGAGGCAAATCGTAGGTAGTCTTGCAATTTTGTAGGTGTACACTTTTTACGTTATAATGATCCCTCAGGTGTTGTTCGCAGTCAGTGTGTGAGTGTGAACCACAGTAATATTAATATAAATACGGAAGTAAGTCTCTGTCTTTTTGTTACGTTTTGACGACTATATGGCTATATCGTTGTGATGGAATTTTATAAGGAAAGCTGTATGAAGGGCACAGGATATTTTTTCCAGTATGATTAACAGTTGTAGTCACGAAATTTTGAAATCTTATCGAATAGTGACAGAAATATGTTGGAAATTGATTCTCTTCAAGAGGCAGGTTCGACGGTAAAATTATATAGTGATAGCGTTCCTGTCATATTATGCCAACTCGATATTGTTTGGGACCAATCCTTCGTTACCAACTACTTTTTATATTTAATTCTGGCAAAAAAATTCTTAATCCACGCGTACGAAGTCGCGGGTTCGAGGCTAGTTACATATATAATGATGGATACTTCTTGGGTAAAATATTTCGAAGGTAAAACAGTCATCAAATCGGATCTTCCAGTGTGGACTTCCCAGGAAAGGGTCACAATTATGGATAGAAACATTCGATTAGAAAACATGAAAAGAGAGATGAAACGACTGAAGTTAGATGTCTCTGGGATGAGTGAGAAGCACTCAATGGATATAGTCTAATTAGCATAAAGTCTGCCAGTGGAATTACTGGTGTTGGATGGTAATGGATAAGAGAGTATGAAATGGGTCGGTTTCCATGAACAGATTAGAGAGAGGATTATTTTCGGAGTGTTAAACTAAACCTGCTCGAATCACGTTAGCACAAACGTACATGCACACACTACAGGAATTACGAAATAGGGAAAATATAGGATAAAATCTAAGAAATAATCAAATATGTGAATGAGGAGAAATATCTAATAATCATGGGTGATTGAAATGCGGTAATTGGAGAAGGATACGAGGTGAACGAAAGTTTTGGTCGAGGAGCAAGAAATGAGACGTTTAGTAAAAGTAAACTCATTGTGGCGAACACACTTCTTAAGAGACATGCACGAAGGATATACACCTGAAAACGTCCAAAGGATGCAGTAACCAAATTCTATACTGTAAGCACGCTGGCATAGGCTCTGGCCAAAATCCAATAATTATGAATTATAGACAGAAATTCAAGAGGATAAGGAAACAATATAGGCGGAATAGACTGGAAGTGAAGAAAATAAAACAATCTAACACGAAATAATAGATGGTATACGTGGTTCTAAGAAATAACTCTGAAAGTAGTTCAAATCGGGACCAATGGAATGAAAATAGAAATAATCAAAGCTGGCAAACCTTTAGGGAAAAAAAAAGCCGACCGAAAATTTTAGATTAGAAGAAATTTTGAGGTTGATTTATCAGAGCAGAAGACACAAAAATGCTCAGGATGATGTGGGAAGGGAGTAGTACAAACATTGTAGAAGTGAAATACAGGAAATACAAGAAAGCAAAAACTAAGCGGATGGAAGAAATGTGCAAAGAAATAGAAAAAATAAATGAGTGTAGTTAAAGTAAATGTGGCCTGCTGGAAGAGCAGCCATAATATTGGTGAAATGAATAAAAGATGTGTAAAAATTAGAGCTACTGATGGAAAACCTCTTTTAAGATAAAGCCAACCAATGGAAAGAATTTACAGAGAAACTCTATGATGGGTATGATTTAAACAACAGTGTACTGTAAAAGAATGTAATGTAGACATTGATAACTTGGGAGATCTACTTTTAAGGGTAGAGTTCTGGAAGATTTTAAATCAAATGAGGCGATTTGAATTGAAAAGTAACTTTTTTAGACTACTGAATAAAACAAAAATTGACACATGTGGGAATTATAGCACTATAAGACTAACATTATATATTTCAAAATTGCTGACCGTAATAACGTACAGAAGAATAGAAAGGATAGTAGAAGAGATAGTAGATGAATATCAATATGGGTTTACCAAAAATTGCAGTACAACAGAAGCAAATCTGGCTTCAATATTAATGATAGCAGTCATACTAGATTAAATACAAAAATAGGATCTGATGCAGTAGGAGAAGTAGGTAAATTATCTTACTTAGGGAGTAAAGTTACAACTGATTGTAGAAGCAGGAATTATGCTAAAAGTGGATTGGAATTAGCGGAAATAGCCTTGTTTGAAAAAAAGATCAATCTTTAAATACTAAGTTAGGACTGACAAAAAACATCTTAAAACTCTGTTTTTGTTTGTTTGTTTGTTTAGTACGGCACTATGTGTACAGCATGGAATTTAGGTACACCATTAAGAAGGAAATTTGAGGTATTTGACATGTGCTGCTATATAAGTATGCTGAAAATTAGGTTGACTAATAAAGTAAAAAATTAAGGTATTCTGGAAATTATGTGTGGGGAAATAAATTTGAGGAAGAGTCTTAAAGGAAAAAGAGACATGATTTTAAAACGTGCGGGATTGGTTAGCGGAGCGAACTAACGAAGGTGAGAAGTGTAGAAGAAGGCAGAGATTATAATATATGAAGCAGGCAATTGAGGATGTGGGTTGTAAGAGTTCGTATGCTGAGATGAAGAGGCTACGCTATATAGGAAGGAATGGAGGATTGCAGGAAAAAAAAAAAACCAACGATGATTACGAAAGAATACATTCAATTAATTCTAGGTTATCTTTAAACAAAACGATTACATCAAAATCCATTCTATAAAATTCTTGCAGTATCGATGAATTAAACGATTCGTCAAAAATTTAGATGAGAAGGAAAGATAGATGAAGTGTAATCTCATTTATTGTCATTTATTGAACACACGAGCTGTTATACTGTCTGGACTTGCTGATGTTGCAGCTGTCCTGCACAGCAAATTCATTTATTTCTGATTTCTGAAATCTCTTCCCAACGCTGTTTATCTTGTTGTCCTACATCCCGTAGTCTCTGAGTAATAGTCGTCTCAAACTGATTTTGATCTCATCCGAACTTGCTAGACGTCTGACGTCGCAATGGCTCTGCACTACTGACGCGCATCCCTCGCAGTTGGTAGTTCTCTCTGCGATCAGTTGTATGTGGACGCGGACACCGCGCGCGAGACCGCAGGGAAGGTTGCAGCTTGTCCGGCGCGCAGACAACACGGGGAGGCGACCTGTTGTGGTCGCGCTGCCGGCACGCCGTGGTGCAGTACACGAGGCGTGGGACGCGCACAGCCCCCTCGTGCAGATTCCGCCGCAAACACGTTCACGCATTATCTCTCCCGCTCATGGCCAAAAGAACTTTCGTTTAAACTGTCGGTTATATTGTGGCCTGGTGAAAATATTGAGAGAGCTTAACATCGAGGAGATCCCGATATTTATCAATCGTACTGAAATAGATCCTTAATTTCATATATCAAATTATTTTAATAAGGAAAGGTTAGTAAACTTTATCCTTTTCAGACTGAAAATCCCACAAATTTATAAACAAATATTGAAATCTTTATTTTCATTTCGAACTTATCAAAGTAAGGTAAAGGTTACAGGTTCCGACGGCTCCTGCCACATCCCGTAGTTTTCACGAAGGTATAGCTCCGCACTCCCTATACAACCATTGGCACTAGAATGGATGTGACGGTCGGCGCCACTCTCCGGTGTGTTTTTGTTCCATGGTGCTCATTGAATGACAGGCTGAGTGGGACTGGGCAGCCGTTCCGGACGTTCAGCTTCGAGAACAAATCTTTGGCTTCCTCGGGGATCTAACCCAGGTCTTCCGGACCGCGGTCAAGCGCTATATCGCCTCTGCTACGCTGCCGGCACAGACCACAGTAAATGAATCTTATTTCTTCAAAGTAAAACCAATGACATCTTTGGTTTATATTACACGTTAATTAAAACAAATGGTCTTAAAAAATCAGTGGAAACCATGAAACGTTCAGTCATTAATTGGCATTTGAAACTCTGAGTTCTGGCGGAACTGTCGTGGCACAAACTGTGCTCCGTTACCGGTCATTACGGTGTTGTGTTGAGTGATCTCGGCTCCGCGTGTACACCTGCGGTAGTTGGAGGCGTGTTGTGGTGTGGCAGAACGTCGTCCCCGGAGTCTGCTGTGAAGTCCTGCTGGGTCGGCAGATGGTCCTACCGACCGTCAGGAGTTGTCAACTGAGCGTTAGCGTCCTCCAAAACGCTCTTAGCAACAGGGAAGTGTTGTCCAGTGGCTAACGATTCCGTGAGGCAGCTAATGCTGGATGGCTGAAGTGACTTGCAGGCTGGCCGCATGTAGAGACCTCCCTCTGTCTACGTAGTCTTCCACGTAAACTCCGTAATCCACACCTTTGGCTGTTCCCTCCTATTGGTTTACTTCATGTAACAAAAAACGTTGAGTTAAGAACAATGCTAACACTCTCGAGATTGGCTCTCCTTCCTCTAGCTCCACCCAACTTGTCATTCTTGGGAACAGTGCCTTTTATTTAATTTAAATAAAGGCAGTACTCCTGCTGTCACTTCCCACTGTGTTATCTATAACCCAGCTGTTCGATGTAACATCATCTCTAGCGGATACGTGCTAGCCACACACAAAAAAAAAAAAAAAATGAGGAGCTTATCTCTTATTTCGTCTGCCTATACAGGCAGGGGTGACAGAGCGAAAGCGGCGGCTTGCTAGCCACACAAAAAGAAATAAACATGTGGTTCATACATGTTAACACCACAGTAGTGACAAAATTATGAAATAGCTTGTTCTTAACGTCGAGGGAATAACAAGGGTGCTTAGGAACGTAAAATCCGATAAGGTTCCTGGACCAGACGGTATTCCAGCTAGATTCTACGCAAAGAAAATTGCGCCGTACTTGATGAAATTATATACTGACTCTTTGAATCAAGGAAATGTACCAGCTGAGTGGAAGAGTGGCATCGTAAGTCCAGTGCTTAAGAGTGGAAATATTAACGATCCTCAAAATTATAGGTTGATTTCGTTAACTTCAATATTGTAGAGAATTTTGCAACATGTGATGAATTCAAACGTCATGTATTTTTTTGGATGAAGGGGAGCTTTTAAACCCAAATAAACATGGATTCAGAAAAGGCCGATGCTGCGAAACACAGTTTGCAACTCTAGTTCACGGGTTGTGCCGTATGATAGATACGCGATCTTTTACTTAGTTTCATTATATTTTAAAAAAAGCTTTCGACACTGTTCCTCATACTAGGTTACTTACAAAACCTCGTAGCTGTGGAATATCACTACAAATATGCGAATGGGATGCAGACATTTTGAATGGTAGAACACAATATGTATTCCTATACGGTGAAAGTTTATTACTGATCGAAGTAAGGTCTGTGGATCCCAGAGGAGTGTGATAGGGCCCTTGTTATTTCTCATATATTTCAATGATTTGTGTGACGTAATAAAAGGGAAAAGAAGATTATTTACCGATGATGCTATTATTTATCAGGAAATAAAACTAAGGACTCTGCACTTTGTTACAGATCGATGTTATGAAATAAAAGCCAGTGCAAGGATTGTCAGAAATGCGATGTCATGCAAATAAGTAAAATGATTACAACATTTGGCTTTGAATATCCAATTAATGGCACTGTTCTTAGAACGGTAGATTCCTCTAAATGCCTCGGGATAAGAATTTGTAATAATTTATTGTGAAATAAAATACTGAGAATGTAGTTTTGATAGTAAACCATACGCTACGATTTTTATGTTGTAAATCAAACTAGAGTGTACCAGAAGTTAAATAGATTGCATACAAGCATTGGTGTGACATCACTCTGTATGGGGTCCTCATCAAAAGGAGTTAATGGAGGCGTTGGAGAATTTCCAAAGAAGAGCCGCCCGATTCGTAACAGGTGTATATAGTTGGAGGGAAAGCGTAAGTGCGATGTTGAAGGAGTTAGGTTGGGAGATCTGGAACACCTAAGGCGTTGCTCTCGACAGAAGGTAATCGAAAAATTCAGGACTGCAAACATATGTTACTACCAGCTACATTCATCACTGTGAATGACGGAGAAACTAAGAGAAATTGGGGTCAGAACCGATTCTTTTCTATGCTCATTTTTTTTCACGAGCGATATGGGAATAGAATAAAAGGATTTATCGAGCGAAAAGACCTAGGAACGGCAGGAGTAGATCTTGAGAAATATCTCCGGCCATCCTGATCAGGGTCTTCTATGGATTTCCCAGATCACTTCAGGCGAATGCAGGGGTGGTTCCTCAAAATATCCTGTGGGAGTTTCCTGCCATATCCCGTATATCTCTTCTGATGCACATGCGATTACACCATAGGATAGATGCAACACACTCTTCGCCACCCACATTTAGTGAATAGCAGATTAATAATAATAGTAATAGCAATTTAGCCATAATTACACTTTCGTATCTTTTACTCATATATACTTCAGATCTATCAGAAACATAAAACGAAGATATTTGTTCCTACATATTGTGCGCAGTAAATATGCACTTCATATTTTGAAAAGGCCAAATGCCTGTTCCGACCATAGTTTTCTAACCATCTCTTCGTTTTATCTACCAGTATACCATCTTCCTAAGAGATGGTATTGAAGGGCAAGCCTGGGGGGGGGGGGGGTTGTATGTCAACACCTAACCTTAAAACGGGGGTCCTTACAATCTTTTTTTTCTTTTTTTGCGTAGATGAAATAAAATGCAAAAATAAAATTGTGTCATCCGAAATTAAGTTCCTAAAATCAATAAAAGGACATTCCTGAACTCTAGAAGAAGGAATGAAGAAATTAAGACAATAACTGGATAAATTAGGTATAATCTCGTAACCATGTTTGGGTATGACAATAACTGAAATTTTTGTACCAAACATGACCTTTAGTGTCACGGGTTATGGTCATGCGACATGTTCTTGAGTTTTGTCATTGTTGTAAATCTTTTTAAATTGATTTAAACGAAAATTGACAAAAAATAATAATTTTTTAGGTACAAAAAGAATTTGTAGGAAGAAAAAATAATTTTTAGGGTAAAAGGTAACGTCATTACCACATCTCACTGAGATTCGAACTGAATTTGCATTTTTCCTATGGGTACACTCTGCAAAATTCATATACCACGGACAACTTCAATATCTATTACCAGCTCGAAAGGCTGTCCCATGGCGTGTACTTATTCGTTGTAACCCAGTCTCTAGTATTGAAACCTATGAAGTGTTTACAGAGCTCTATCTCCATCGACTCCTCCTCATTTTATTTTACATCGCTCAGGAACCAAGTTAAAAATGTATTATCTTTAATCGGGAGGTAAAAACTACCAGACATACCCTGTCGTCTTACCTTCCATCATTAAATTATGAAGCAAATGGCTACATAAATTACATTGTACATCGATATTGCTGTAAAGAGTGCAGCAGAAAGATAGAGAGGTTCTCTAAACCGGAATGAACTTTGACTTTCCGAAACGTGGCCACTGGCACAGGGAAGAGCTAAGAATGGCACACGGCATTGTGTGACTATTTAATGTGACCACTGGAACGACAGAATCGAGGAGATTAGAGGCACTGGAGACGTGATGCGGTGGCGGGCACCCATGACCGTTCCATAGACCACTTGCGACGGCGCTGTCTGCTGCGCCGGACAATGGCACGCCCGGGGACCACAATGGCCCCCCGGGGATAACAGTCGCTCTCTATGAGTTCCATTCCCTCTGGCCTCAACGGCCAGCATTCACCATAATGTCTGTCGCACCCTGCGTTGCCAATTGTGGAGGATGAAATGTCATAGAAGAAAGAATTTCAAAGCCTGAAGACGAGCACCGATTTTTTCGCCACGTGTAATAGCTTATCACGACCACGTGAAGTTCGCCTGTGTATCTTCGAATAAAAATATTTTAGTGAATGCCTTAGGCCGTGTCTTTTCTTCAGCTTTGATCATATAAAGTTGTCTTTAAAAATTAAAAATAAAGAAAACTTCAGCGAATGAAATCTGCATTTGTTTACAGTAAATCCTCAGAAATTGACCACTCCAGTTTTAAATTTCTTAAATAATAATTATAACAAAAAGCGTGGTATAAACACCTGTTGACTTTCGTTCTGCCCATTATTCTACCCCAATGATGGCTACTTCTCACTTCCAAAGTGTATTTAGAACCATGTCATGCCTTACATAATATGAAACCGTATCATTCGCGAAGACACGGGTTCAAATCCTAGTCCGACCATTCAAATTTCGATTTCCCATGATTACTGGAATCACTCCATGTGAATTCCGGGATGGTTCCTTCAAAATACCATGGTAGAATCCCTTCCCGTTCCATGCGCTCAATCCTCTGACCCCCTCTAATTAGGTAGACGAGGCGTAAAGCGCCAAATAGTAATTTGAACTAAGCAAACCATGTAAAAATTCCTGGCCAGACGACGATTTGAAACCATCACCCTGGCGGTTCAAAGCGAGTACACTTTTAATCAATGATCTACCTGACAGCTCTAGTTAAATACCTGACAAAACTATGAAGTACATCTGCTTGACTTGGAATTACTCCGCAATTAGTTCAATCTTCACCGAAGATAGACTGCTATCCGCCTCAATAGTAACAGTGTTTTTGGAGCAAAATAATATGACAGCCAGGTGTCACAACATCCAGAACGGGTAATTTAAAAGAAGGGACAGAATTCAATCTATTCAACTGCAAAATGGCAATCACAAGAAACGTATTAACAAAAAAAAAAAAAAAAAAAAAAAAAAAAAAAAAAAAAAAAAAAAAAAAAAATCTTAACAAAATATCTGGAAAATAAAATATTAAATACTCACAAATAATTTCCTTGAAATAAATAACCGAAATCACATAGAAAATTATTTTAAAAAGCAGAAAATACACCAAATACAAAGCCAAACTTAGAATACTACCAGTAATACATTGAAGTTGACTAATACATCTATCATTTATGCGATATGAATCACTGTGATTCGAATAGACACCGGGTAGTTGTACTTGAGGAATATCTCTGTAACGATTGAACTGTAGGTCGTTTTAATTACCGGAGGAATTGCCACTGGGTGCAGTGAAGAAAAGTTACCCATAAATCAGAAAACAGACTAAAATTAATACTGGACACCGAAGTGACAAGCAAAATTATCATTGTAAAATGAGCAACTATATCAGTTCAGAAATAAATTGCAGATCAAAATTAAGACACTCATAGACCGGATTCTTTGATTTTATGAAACGATGTATTCTAAACTAGTTGGTGAAAGTTGGCCAACATTACTACCAACCTCCGACCCGTTGGTTTATCCCGTCCTACAGTAAATCCCAACCAAACTGAATTCTTGATATTGTCTGAATAGAAGTACTCGTCCTTGTCCCTCCATAATTTGATATACGAGTCTTAATAACCACCATACTCCTCTATTCTCTGCAGACAATTTCTGTGTTATTGGTACCGGTCAAACGACTAGAGGACATTCATGGAAACACTCGTTGTGATCAACCACATAATATATACAAAGTGTTCGCTGCTCCACTGTTACACTACTAACTACAGCTCCCAGTAATCACATTTCCATAAACTGAAATACGCCGATGTGAAATATAAAACTGATTTTTGTATTGTGCATGCATTAGTAGATCAAAGCCAACAGTAACTTTAGGATTTCATAAAACAAGTTAGCTGTCATAAATAGTTTTTATAACTTAATATATTATTTTGTTGGTATCTAACAATATACCTTTAATCTAAAAAAATGATTGCAGTCAAAACCCTGAAACCTCGGATACATTGAATGTCCAGTATCAGAGTAGTTCACAAAACTAAAAGAGAAAAAGGAAAAAAAAATGACTACAGAACAATTGCAGCATATTGTAATTTTATTTTTGAGAAGGTCATTTATTACCCGCAAAGAGGCTGGCCGGTTTAATTGATACAGAATTTCTTAGGAAATTGTGTGAATCAGGCGTCGATAAGAATGTTAATAATAAGAATAAATGCAGAAGTTGCGTAGTTTGTAGTCCATAGATGACTGAAACGAAAAGGAATAATTAATAATAATAATCTGTTTTAAGTCCTGCAGATAGCTAACAATTTCATACAGTAGTTAAATTCGATTTTGTTAACAAGTACTGGCAAAACAGACACAGGAGCAGAGATTTAAATAACAGATTTGGTGTTTTCACGTACACCGAGACTAATTGCAATTAGAAAATCTGAATACAAGAGCAAAGGCTTATACTTCATCTGTAGTATCGTGGGATAAGATATGACAAAGTAAAAGTGACAAACGAAAATTTTTAACTATAATTCAACTAATAATCTAATTTTCATATTCATGTTTGAAAGTAATTTCAACACAGTTCCAACATTAACTTGACCGGTGGGATGTATTTTAAATTTAGCATTGCGCTACGTAATTATATTGAATTATATTGCAAAAAATAAAACACTTTATCAAAACACTATAAAATAACTTATTCTCATCGTTCCAGAAATAACAAGACATAATGACACAAAGTTAGTAACTAATGATATGACTAACCATTCTAAACGTGCAAATGACCTTAATTTAGGTGAGATGATTATAATAAGAACTACACTTGGTTTTAAATTTGTTCTAAATCTTTCGCTATTCATTCGTAATTAATTACCGTGTTTAAGTAATGGTAAGTGTGACTTACAACATGATAATCCTCGACGTCCGACCTTGGTAGATTCACGTTGGCGATTCAGACAAAAGAAAACAGGAGCCAAGTTTCTGAAAAGCCAGACTGTGTGCTGTTGGAGGCGCGGCTTTTTCTGCCGGAAGGATGAATTCCGTTCGTCAGCCGCACCTGACAAGTGGCGTCGGCAACTAGGACGGACTTGAAGACATAGATCCAAAACTTCCGCTGGCCCGGCGCCACTTACCTTCAAACGTAGAGCCGAAACTGGACCGACGCCAAGATCCCTCAGCTACGGAAGGAAGGTTGCCAGGGGCGACACGTTTTCCAGGCAAAAATAAATTTAAAAAATACACGAGGCTCTTGTGGAATTTATTCATCTCCGAAATAAAATCTGATCTTACTTTCATGGCTTAAGCTTTATTTACCAAAGTAGGCTCCGTTTGCTTGTGAAGTTTGTGGTCAAAGTTATCAATTTAAATTTGTTCCACTCATGACGTCAACTATATTCTATCGTACCGATGATAATTCTGCACGAAATATTCTAATGAACTCTGTTAACAACGAATTTAATATTCACCCACTTTCAGCAAGAAAGAGGCATACGTGTATACTCAAAATTTGTCTCAGAAGATTAAGGATTTTTTACTTTCTGATAGATTGTTCCCGTGACTAGAAAATAAGATAAAGAAAGGACTAAATACATTTTCAATAGTTAATGTGGACCAGGGAACTTGAGTGCCCGGTTGAAAGCAACAAAACAAATACAATCACTAAGCGATACCAACCAGATGCATAGCAGGGAAGAGAAATGTCATATTTCTCATGGTCTGATGTCCTGTAACGAACTGTTGGCCCTTTTTGAACAAGAACCGCACAAGGCAGAGAACTATCTAAACAGGTGTTTTTGGACTCTGTCCCAAAAGCAGATTTAATGGGCTGAGAAAAAGAAATATTTTTACCCCGTTTACATCTTTGAAACACTGATAAACAAAATCTTTGAACCGCACCTCAGAATAAATGACATAGCAGAATAGAGATCTTCTGCTACTAATAAGCCTTCTACTACAAAGGTATAGATGAGATAATATTATTAAGAACCCTCCATTGTTGTACTTGATCAGGCAGATACAACGCGACCAGGATCTGGTTATGGTTTCTGAGCACCGGCCGTCCTGATTGCGGTATTTGAGAGATATCCTTCTATTTCTACAATCATCAAGGTGAATGCTGGGACTATCCCAGACGCTGCCTCATAACTGCCAGACATACAAAAATTCACCTATCCCACACAGTGTACAGGTTTCGTTCATATATGGAAACACCAATAGAGTAAATGCTCCAGATCTGACAAACCTGGTTCTACCACGGGTAGGGCACATATAATCCAACTCTCGAAATAACACATCGAATGCCTGTGCAAAATTGCCCATGTCTCGTGGTCCGAAAAAAAAAGTATCTCTTTCTCTGCTGGGATGGCCTTATTTGACGAGAAACGAAAGTTTAAACACTATAATCCGCAAAAATGAGCTGTATGGTAGCTCAACGATTTAGGTGATTGCTCCGAAAGTTCAAGATCCTGTGCTCAATTCCCGTAGAGTCCAGGAACGTTCAAGAGTTCCCCTTGATTACATGAATCACGCCATACGTAGTTCGGATTCCATGTTAAATTTTAGGTCCAGCTAGGACAAAAGCGCAGTGCGTGACAATTCGAAACACTGTCACCACGTAGCAAAACGACACGAATTTACTTTTAAATACAAAAATACTCTATGACCAAAGGAATAAAAGGCATAGCACAATTGTATAAATAGAACTTAATTACAGTTATACATTTTACTATGGCAGTAATCAGTATGCAAAAGACTCATTGACATAAATTTTGGACGGGTATTTCTCGGAAACGTGGGAACACTATGGCGAACACCTCTTAGTATTATGACGTGACAATTATTTTCAGCTTGGTTAAAAATGATACACTTATCGCGATTTTTTTTTTTGCAAGAATAGTAAAATTTACAACATTGAGCTTCCAGAAGAAAGCCCATACATTCATTCTATCGTTATTTATAGATTTCTAAATTAAAAACCGAGCTGTAAATTATAGCTTCTCTTCTGTAACCTGCTTAAAAACTGAAGTAACTTAACTAAAAAAAATCAACCAACATTTGAACCAAGTATCCCTACATTTTATATCAATCTCAACTGTTAAACAAATTAATATGTTCCAGCATTTTCAGAGATTCAAACAATTATTTATCATGTGGTGAAGATACCATATATAAATTTTCCAAAATCTGTATCAGGTTCTTATTACTCGTATTTATATTTCTGTAGCTCAGATTCCACGTTAAACTATGGGTGCTCTATACCCGATAGGATTGAAGGCGGCTAGCTACAGAGGCGGAATGCGCAGCAAATAAAAACCCTGTCACCATGTCACTGCGACAACTTGGAATTGTTATTTTTATATTAAATTCTAAAGATCTTTTATTAATGATAGGACGACTAATGAAAGCGGGAAGTCTGTAATATGTGAAAGTCAAATCAGATCGATAGTAAACTACTGGTCGCCAGATGGTACTGCTCCATTCTAGTATACTAAAGGTATCAGTGACATATATGTCAAATGAACAGGACGACCAGCTGTTTCAATTCTGAGGGTGACAACTTTCTGCTATAACTGTCCCCGCAGTACGTCTTATCACTAAACATGTATTTATGGGCAGTGAATTAGCAGCTAAAGTGTAAGTAGTATAGATAGGGGTTGCATTTTTCAAATTTGAAATGAATAAACAATGTTATGCTTCAATGCATGTCATACAATTGATGCAACTTTATACAACAGAGCAGCATACATATGACACAGAATTAAATAATTTGATTTCTGCCACAATCATTATATGCGTTAACATGATGATATGACTATGACACTGGAGGTAGCCGAAATGACATTCGATTTTAATGTTAATAAAAATTGAAACAATATAAGGAAATGTTCACAATCACTTAAATATCGCAATAAAATGTTGATATTTTTAATTAATAACTTATCGCTCATGTCTAATCCCAGTAGTGCTATCTGAACTGCATTACATTTGTTGGAAAGGGACTCTTAAAACTGCAAACAAAACTTACTAATTATAACGATGTAAAATGACGATTTCGGTTGTTACGAAATGAAGGCAGCCTCAAGAGAAATCTCCAGCTGAGGGACACTATAAATGTTAAAGTTATGTTTTATCTTTAAAGAACTATCGAAACTATATTTAACAGTATAACGCACGACTATATGTAACAATGATTATTTCACCCCGCTATGGCTACAGTCTCGTCCTGTATTCTGCTATGTGATCACTCAGCAATTGGGTGGGATATGTACTTAAAATGAACTGTGTTAAGACGATTTAAAGCTGTAAGGGAAAACAATCAGACTGCTCTGATCATACGATGGTAGCAGATAAGACGGAGGATATTGAGAAATTATTGAATCACCTGAAATAAATACTGGGTGAAGAATTTGGAGTAAATAAAAACCAGAGCAACACAACAATCCCGAAAAGTACCAGAACTGTTAACAATAACATTAGATAGATTAAGATAGAGTGGTGGAAGTAAAATTACAATGATTGCGAAAGCAAGCTACAGCTCAGGATCAGCAGAAAAAAAAATATTGTCGCTGGAAATATTGATCTTTGAATCAGAAAAAACTTTCTAAATTTTCATTTATGGGGAACAGAACTTAATGTAAACGAAGCATGAACTTAGAGAAAATCATAAATGAATAAACTGGAAGCCCTGGAAATAAGATTGGAAAGAGACTGAGTGAAGAGATAAAGAATGTAGCAAACACTATATAGAAATGAGGAGTGAGGAAAAGAATTTTGCGGAAGAGTTTTAAGAAAGAAGAGTCAAGAAGAAGGGTCTCGTTTTTTTCTTAAAAGAAAACGGTTATAATTGGTTGGTTTGATTGTGAAGGAACAGAAGAATGGAATAACAGTAGAGGATTTTAATGTGAAAAGCAGATAACTGAATACGCTTGTAATGAATTATATAAAAAGTGAAAACGATATTGGAATAGCAAGAGACAGAGGGCTGCATCATACTAACTTACAGGATGATTACAGAAAACAGCGTGTTTATTGCGCAAAGTCTCTTTGATTCCTTGACATCTTGTGAAGCAGCTATAATAGAAGAGCATCACCACTCCATAAAATTACTTTTCTTTAAAAATGTTACTGTTGCGTTTTTATTAGAATTCATACATATAAATACAGTGATATTAATGAAAGTGAAATAAATTTAACCTGATCGCATGATTCGTTTTACTTTTCCCATTTTTTGAAGTATTATTTCTACCTTACTTTGCGTTTCGTCTTTTTAAATAACTTAGACGTTACTTCCAATGCTGGCTGTAAAGTTTTTCTTTCAGCCTTCAACGTTCAATGCCTGAAGGAATCCTGTCGCTCTTTCAGCGACCATGGAATCAAAAAACAATCACCAAAAGTTTTCAATAACGGAATTCCTTCGATTTAAATGCTCGCCTTTCAGTGGAATCTATATCAAAAGACAGCTGGTGTTATTGTTTGTTAAACTTTTATTTTTACTTGCACTTTTCTTCTTCACGCTTAAGAATCCTTCACCTCTGGCTATACGAGAAATCAGTACTTTTTGGCTCACAATTTTTTCGGATGGCCAGTTTCGTTGAGAAAAAAAATGCTGTGCTTTTAACATCAATCGTTTTCTCTCTTCCAGAACAATTGTTTTCAGATATCGGATCGTTTGAGCATAAACAACAGCGATTTACGCTAAATGATTTCGATATTTTTTTTAATTCGTCTCTGTTTAATAAAGTACAAAGAAGCCCAACAACTTGCAGCTTTCATTTGCCGAACTTTATTGTGTTTACCGGTTTCAGTTTCACAAAATGTTGATGAAAGTCTGATGAAATTGTGTATTCGCAGATAACTTATCAAAGAATCAGATCATTTTTGATAAATGGTCCGTTTTGTTAATGCGACGGATAGGTGATAATACTCGTTTTCTCTTTATTTGAAATTAAGTAACATTGCGTTATTTTAATTTTTAACCCCGGAGAAGGAAAAAACTTACATGTCATGTAAGCGGTTCAATTTAATTAAGATAATTTCTTATTTCAAATGTTTCTGGACATGTTATGATGTTTTGATTTTCCTTTTCTATATATTTAATCGAAACATAGTTTTAAAAATTAAGAAAATAACGAATTAAATTATTGTAAAGCTACATAAAAATCAGTTCTTTTAATAAGAGGATGAAATATTGTAAATAAATTTTATACCAATACACGGTGAACTTAATCCAATATAGAAAAATTAACTAATCAAATGTTCACATAGCTTGTTGAAGTTAGGCAATTTAATATTAAAGGAAATAGTGTAAATTAAATGAAATCAAGTTTTAGGATCGATATTTGTTGAGATTTTTTTTTGGGGATAGTTTATTGTCATAAACAAAATATGTCGTGTGTACTTACTATTTATTGTTTTCGGATGCGTGCTTGCACTATAGTAATTTTAATTCCATGTTAGTTATGTTATGTATCTCTTACTCCTCCATAATTATGAACGAGAACCAAAGATTTTAATTTGTCATAAAATGAAACACAGTTATTATGTTCCAGTGTTAAAATACAAGCTTATAGATGACGTATCCTAAAAGTGATTACAATAAAAATGCAGAAACGTTTTATACATATGGTCATATATGTAAGGTAATCTAGACTAATCAGAAAGAACGGAAGCTAAGATTAATCTTGTAGAAATGACAGCACTGTTTCAACGTCTCATTTTATTTCTAATTGTAAACTGGAATGGAAATTATTACCTATGTAAACGCCAGTTAGTGTACTGTTAAATGGAGTGCTAAGTGCAAGATAATTCCAGCAGAGCAACGTCATTTTAATACAATGCAGTGAAACGACTGTTTCCGTAACGTACGGGACGTGCTTGAAACGTTAATTGCTACTAGCGGAAACGTTAACGCGCAACTAAAACTTGACGAGTGTGTTAAAGTGGGAATGTCAAACAGTCAGCGCTCCAACGAGGCCAATGCGCGCTTTGTACAGTGTTTATCGTCCTCAGCCGGTTGTTTTCCGGGGCTTTCTGCGCCTACTCAGTTCAGCTTCATGGGTGGGTAGATCCCAGAGTTAAATTCAGATCCTCCATTACTCTCGGGTTGATTTTGGTACACCTAATTAGGCACGATTAACCTTTCATTTTATATTTTAAAAGAGATCCCTAAAGCGAATGTATCTACAGCAGGCACAAACCACTGAAAATCTGCACTGTTATTACAGGTAAATAACTCAGAAAACATATGTCTCATTCTAAATGGCATGTAACCTTATAACCTATCCAAAGCAAATCAATCAAAGTCGCAAATTGTAGTATCTGCAACACTTCAAAAACGGACTTTACAACTTTTAAAAGATTTATCAATTAATGCAGATTTAGCAGCCCTCAAACCGAGCATTTTTATGTACTTTTATTTTAAGAATTATATATAGCAGAATAACAGCTGATTAATTACGGATATGTATATTTTGTGTGTGACTAATCGTGTAATTTGTGTATATTCGTCATGTACCATTACTTCATGGAGAGAAACTGTTTAAATGATATGTGATACGTTAAAGTATTATTCATCAAACATTAGTTAGAAGTCTGTAATTATAAGTGTTGATATGAGCCACGATGTTTGGAGGACAACTCTCAATTATTTGGACAGGTTTATGTTAATAATTTTGTGTGTAAATACCTGTAAATGGTTTCTAAGATTGTGAGTGATTGTGTACAATTTTTTATTGTTTTTGTGTGAATTTGACCGTCAAACTATTGTTTCAGTTCGAAATACGTCTTTCGGTACTCATTTTTGCCTTCTGGATCTTTTTGTAGCGCTTATTTAAACTCGCGGTGATAGCGAGCAGAGGAAGTTGTAAGATAGCTACCATTCACTATCAGAAGATCCGTTTTTGAGTCTGAAAGAAGTTTTAATTGTTGGAATATTAGTGTACTGTGTTTTAGTATCTTTGGAGGAGTGTATTTTGTGCCTTATTCGCGTGTAATGTAACATTAAGCTTTAGATCAAATAAAAGTGTAGTGATAAGTGATTCGTCGGTGTTTTTCATTTCATGTAACTATTTAGCCATTCAAAGCAGCAGTTACTTAACATTCGTTGGAAGGTAAACACCCTCTGGCGACCAATGCCAACAATCTGTAAATTGGATGAGGAAGTGATTAAAGGGAAATCGTGATTAATTGACGACAGTACGAATTGGTTACTTAACGAACAGCATACCACAGATACTAATGTAAGCCCGTGATGGTGATTTGTGTGTGGTCACGGATCCAGAAAAGTTCTGATATTTTGGTGCGAATGTCACGGCAGGTAGACCTTATCTGACTAAATAGAAAGTTGATCTGTATTGCACCCAAAGGATTCACTCAGCAAAATTTGCATAAAATCTCTTGAGCTTGGAAATAATAATAGAAGTATTAAACACGGAGACGGTTTCACTTAATACATAAATCTGGAAGAGTAAATAACGCAATGACAAAGCTGCAGTGATCACGCAAAAAGCAAAGCACAATAAAAAAAAATCACCCACGTTTTAACTTTTAACAGTCTTAACTTTTTACGTATCCTCTAGTCTGATGTCGAATGTTAATACCTACATACTTAAATACTATATCCCACCATCATGACAGTGGTTGGAAAGTAGCTACGACTGAAAGGTCCTCATTGAATTGTAACTTCCAATTTTATTACACGTTTTATCGACCATACTATTTGTATGTATGGGTTGTAAAAAATACAGCAACCAGTCACACTATGATGGTGTTTATTAAACCATTACCGGTTTCGAGCTATACCTGCTCATCTTCAGATGGTTTGTAAATTTTACATCAACAAATGCAAATACAGGAATGTATGGTTGTCCTACAGTAACAAAAGAAGTTTTTGTAAATGTTTACATCAACAAATGCAATATACAGGAATGTATGGTTGTCCTACGGTAACAAAAGAAGTATTTGTTTTTTGAGATTATAGTTTGTTATTACAATAAGTAATAACAAACTATAATCTCAAAAAACAAATACTTCTTTTGTTACCGTAGGACAACCATACATTCCTGTATATTGCATTTGTTGATGTAAACATTTACAAAAACTTCTTTTGTTACTGTAGGACAACCATACATTCCTGTATTTGCATTTGTTGATGTAAAATTTACAAACCATCTGAAGATGAGCAGGTATAGCTCGAAACCGGTAATGGTTTAATAAACACCATCATAGTGTGACTGGTTGCTGTATTTTTTACAACCCATATTTGACATCACAGTCGCGGAAGTTCCACCAATCCATCATGGATAAAATATTACATACTATTTGTTTCGTTTTTCGTGAAATCATGGAAAACAGAAATCCGGATGGCTACACGGGGATTCGAACCCGCATCCTCTCAAATGTGAGGCCATAACGTTACCGTTCACCCACCACGCTCTACCGGTTTATCAGAACTGAGATTTATTTATTTTTTTCTTCGGGTTTTACGCAGAGAGAGAAGATATCTGGAGTGAAAGAACAAGAAGGAATTTGGCCAGTCTTTTTAAGTAATCATCCTAGCATTCGCCTGGAGTGATTTAGAGAAATCATAAGTAACCGAAATCTGTATTGCTGGACGGGAGTTCAAACCCAATTACTCTAGAATGTCGCTACACAGTGTTAACCGCTCACGCACCATGAGCCAAACAATGCGCGTAATCAGTGGCACACTAAAATTTACTCCTCTTTTCTGGTTGCCAGTGTTGAGCCATATCGAAGATTTAACTACGACACTACGAAGATTTAATAATTCATCCGTGAGTTTATAGAAACATCATCTGGCCAGCCTCTTTATGGTCGGCGATGCAGACGGTGTTTTAGTCAGTGTTTTAGTATTTTATTTTACGCTGTCTGTATGGCCGATCTCTTTGCAGTCGGCCATGCAGACGGTAGTGGAGATACATTTTAAGCCACATTGTCATACCATGTTTTAGTCAGGACGCTAATGACCCAGATGTAAAAATAATAATATAAAAACATCAGTGAATATTTAATTTTTCCGTCCATGAAGACATGCTTCATAGATTTTGGCGTCTGAAATCACGTTGTCCATCCGTACTAAAAGCTAAAACGCTGATTGGCAGGGGGTTTACTGCTAAAGTAGAGTGGCGATGGGAATGGAACAATGTAGCTCCCAATGAGTGGCAGTCATTAATTAATTCTCAATATCCTCCAGCAGGGTTTGACCTGCCACGTAAAACATTGGCTGTCATTAATAGCATACGAATCAACCACTGGCTCACTTATGTTAAAGTGGCGCATGAGAACCTCACCCAGCCGTGACTGTGGAGAACCACAACAGACGTTGAATTTAGTAAGAGGGCGCACCCCGGTTCACTAGATGTCTTTATTAAAGCATCTAGAGCTGCTTCAAAATGGTTTGAAGATCTATACATACAACTTTTAGGCAACCTGTTGATTCTTTTTAGAATGACACATTTTATTCTCTAGTGTTATATCGCTATAAGCTAAATAAATAAGTAAAAACCAGGTTCCGTAGAGGAATTTTTGACGAAAACATTACATCAAACTAGTACTGTGAAATGGTTTTATAAATAACTCATAATTTGTTTGTTAAAAAGGTCCTGTATAGAAAGGTAAGTGAAAACTTTAAGTGATAGTTTTAATTTCTAAATGTAGGACATTAATGCAGAACGTAAACAGCGACAGGATTGTGGTTTTTCAGTGGTTGCAATACTTAAAGATGAGCGAAGCTGTCCTCCAAGTAGACCATAAATTTCGTAAGTCGTTCCACTGAAATCTCTTGTCTCACAACCCATCAGGTACGGCTATGTCACAAAGGCAGCGAAAAACGCAACATTTTGTGCTGTAATTGTCCACTCGCGAGCGTCTGGCCTCTGACATTACGTCCTCGAGCAGGACGGCCCGGGGCACTTCAGGCACAAAGGAAGTCCTCACGGAACACCTGCCACGGCAGAACGACGAGTCTCGACTCAGATGCGGCCTACACTCTCGCCTCGTAGATTCCCTAGGCCACCTCAGCGCTTTCAGTTCGTTAATGCGGTGCCAATGAAAGCAAAACAAATAAAAATAAATCTTAACTTACGTTTTGAGGCATAATTAATTCTGTTCCAGGCCACGTAGCACATATGTGTGGAGTTACTTTCATTCCCATGAAATACTAATTTCAGTACCTTGGCGACCATGAAGGCCAATTAAATCGCTTTCAAAAACTTAAATTACTCATTCTCTCTGCCGTAACGACGAATACTGGTATCGATGGTCCAAAATGAAATGCGCAAAAATCACTTACTGTATCGCTTATAAACTTGACCACGTATTTTTCGGCTTATTACAGCAGTGATATATAAGGAAATAAATAAAAGCAAAACATCGGCAATGAACGAATGAAAATAAAAGAAAATAATAATTAATAAGTGGGTTCATGCAAAATACATACGTTTCTTTCAGTGTTCTTGCAGTTCATTCCTTCGCAATTGATTAAGTAAACCGAATCGATATTAATAAAATAATGATGATAGCCTCGTATTTTTAATAACGTCTCGGACCGTTTTTAATCACACTACCAAGGCAAGGCGCGTGTTGTCAGAGTTACGATGTTATTAGTAGCTATAGATTGATTGTGCTAGTGCTAGTGACATTGATTGAAATAGGCCAGAACTGGTGATGTAAGTGACATAAATAATGGAACGAACCAAACTCCTAAAAGAAAGCTGAGCCTATACGATTAGCGGTTGAAGTTCGAGCTTGACAATCGAAACGATTTGGGTTCGATTCCCGGTTCAACCGTACAGGTTGGTTTTCCATATTTTCCTGAAATCACTCAGTGAATGCAACTTGGTTGATTTGTTTATAAAAGAAAAGTGCGATAACCTTCCGTTCCCTCCCCCACAGTCTTCACCCATATCTATCCCTAATAAATAATCCTAACTACATAAGTACGCCCCTAAAAAAAGGCAGAGGAAAGGGAATTCTATCAACTATCTGAAATGAAAATTCCGCTGCTTGTTTGGCATAATTCAAAATAAGTAGGCCCTATAAAAAAGGCAGAGGAAAGGGAATTCTATCAACTATCTGAAATGAAAATTCCACTGCTTGTTTGGCATAATTCAAAATGTAAAATTAAAGCGAGAGTTATTTCCAAGAAAGAGATAATAAGCTACTTAAAGCAGGCTATGAACGAAATTTGCTGTAAATTTTAGTAACATTTCACCCAGCAGTCTTGTGGTGGCCTATAACAGGAAGTTTGAGCAGCTAGACCTCGGATACCATGACGTCAGCAGGCAACCCAAGCCACAGTTTGGCCAACACAAGCTTACGAAACAGCCCGCGGGTTCGAGAGTAATCGACCAGCTAATAGGACGTGACTGAAACCCTCGCTTATGTAGGCCTAAGCAGCTGGAGGTGGGCTGAAAGTCTGAAGGCCCGAGCTCAGTGAACGGAAACTATAAACTTTAATGGAGTATTAAGTACCTGAAGATTATTACCTGCGAGCTATTGCTATCGCTAAAAAATAGTACTATTCCATGTCCTATATTGCATTCAATAGCGGGAAAAAAAACTTCAGACAGGAACTGGAAACTTGAACTAAGTTGTGGAAAAATGAATGAATGATAACACAATATTGTGTCGTTTCTAGTATCTCCACTCGTTAATAAATCAACAACATACCTATTGAGCTATACCTTACATACATATTCATACATACTTATTCATACATACATACATACATACATACTATACATACTTACTTCAGCTATACCTTCTGCCATAAACGTGCTGGTGTCATTACATGTTATACATTCCGGAAAGCTTGCAAGAATTTGAAAAAAAACCTGCTGAACAGACCGAAGCTAACATCAAATGTTAGTCCATTAAACAGAAGAGGTTTTTACCACTTTATCCCCCGAGCGTTAGTGGACTTAAGTAGTAAAATGTTTGGTTCGATCATCTAGTTGATTTATTGAAAACGGTTGTGAGCAATATCTATTTCGTCGTAGCACTGTTGGGCCTCTGTGAATGAAATAGCCCTCGTAGAAAAACGGTATTTTAGTATTGATCACCATAGAAAGGATTTTTTTTTACTTATTTCTTTACGCCTCGTCGACGTGTAGGTCGTTAGTGGCGGGATGGGAGTGGTCACAAGGATCGGGAAGGATTTCGGCAATGGCCTTTTGAAGGAAGCATCCCGGCTTTAGCCTGGAGTGATTTGTGGAAATCATGGAAAACCAAAATCTGGATGCCCGAATGAGAGGCCAGAGCGTTAACCGTTCACCCACCACGCTTGGTAGCATAGAACTCAAAACAGGTAAAAAATACAAGTTATTACAGAAGTAATCCTCAATAATCTACAACCCAATAAACAGTAATAATTATGCTTACAACCAGACAACCACAGTCATGTCTCTGAGTGGTGAATGCCGAAGCGAGAATGTATCGGAACATGCTCTCGTTTGTCACTTTGCTGCTTGTTCTCTGTTATAAGTTGAACCGACGACTTAATTGGTACTGTCTGACGGACCAAACCAACATTCCAAAAGTTTTGCTCCACCTCCAGCGGACTGGACTGTACACGGAATTTGGACAAGTATAATACAACTTTATTGTTTAGGACATCATTATTTTTCAAAGATTTTTTCGGTTATATTACACATGTCGTTTAGTTCTCAATATATAACTTTGGCAGGGGATTTTTGTGCTGCAATCAAAATAATAACGTTGTTAATATCTGTTATTGAATTTTAATATATTCAGGAATTGAACTACAAAACCATAACATTCTAATACACTTAATTGATTGACATGATTCTAATGTTCAAGAAACACAGAATGAATTTCATGTTGAAAGTGTTCATCAGGATTAATCTTCAATGTAAACTGAATGGATGACAGTAGAGCACTCAGTAAAAAACCACTCCTTCTTCTTTACTTTTACTACTGTGCTGCAGAATATGCCTGATCCTCCAGCCCGGTTTGTTACAATAGCCAGGCACAAACTGCACGAATTTAGCCCTTGATCAGACCTGTACGAAGGTAACAAGTTATTAAAAGATTTCTCTACCTGGAATATCATACAGTGTTAGCACCACAGTGTAATCAGAGACAAGTGCCTGAAGCAAGGTAAGAGCCAAAGCAGAAGACTGTAACGTCCAGACAGAGCGCAGAGACTTAAAGGCACAAAACATTTAGGAAACATCTCAGGTACTAATAATTTCAACTGAGAAACAGCATAAATCGGATATTTAGAACCTTATTGGTATTGGTACAGCAAACTCATACGTAGGAAGTTGGCTGGTGTTTAAGTCTGTGAACAGGCTGAGGTTGACAGAGTGCAGGACCAAACTTACACCAGTTCTAACATGACCAGGTTTGCGGATATGCTTCAGTTTCCGCAGTGTTTTGCATGTTAAGTGGATCAGAGAAGATTGTCTAGAAAAAATTCTGACAACTTTGCTATGGAATATTTATTTGTGATTTTTTTGTTACGTTTCTAACAGAAGAAATATAATAATAAATGAACTTCGCCTACATATGTCGAAAGGAATTATTTTTTTAAATAAAATTGGTTTCTATGCAGGAACAGAAATAGTATCAGGGTACATCATGTAGTAAAAATGAGAGAATATCATTGAAAAAGAAAAGTAAAACAAAATTGTAAACGAGTACGAATTCGGACAGGATTGAAATCACAAATATGTCTCATTACCCCACAAAATTAGACTGTCACGAAATTTATGCGCCATCCTCGTACATAGTAAGTAGATGAGACGCACAGATAACTTCAAACGCAGTGAGCTGTGCGCCTTCCATCACAGTGAACGTATTTTCCGCACTCCGCACTCGTCAGCCGTGTACGAACGCTGCGCAAAATCGCGACTTCACATGGGTGGCTGGTCTGACAAGCGTCACCGCAATGATTGATGTATGACCACCGATCTGGCAATATGTGGCGGCTACTTTAATCCACCAAATATTCAACACAACTAGGACCTAAAAGTATTTACAGTTTCAAGCATGAAATAATTCGTGGCAAAGAGGCATAACATTATTCAGTGTTGATATTTATGTGAGAAATGGTATATTTCCTCAGCTGCGTCGAATATCTTTTAAATTGTACTTTCAAGGTAACCTCTATAGGTAAAGGTCACTGGGATACTAAGGCTCTTGCCACCTCCTTCAGTATTCGCGGAGTTAGAGCTCCGCTTTTACATTACAATTCGGAGTTTGTGATTATATGTAACGTTTCTAACAGGAGAAGAACAATAATAAATGAACTTCGCGTTTTTTGGTATTAATGAGAAAAAATTATCTACATATGTCGTAAGAAATTAATTTATAAAATAAAATTGGTTTGTATGCACTAACAGAAATTGTAGCAGATACTTCATATGATAGAAACTAGTTTAACTAAAAAAAAATAAAAAAATTAAAAAATAAAGCGAAATTGTAATTTGCTCTGGCCATGTTTATCTTTCCGAAGATATATTGCCTCCTTACTGGTTTGATGTGTTCTCCTAATGGTCGAAATAAATTATTCAACCGCTCTACAGTTAAAGTAATTGTTTTCCAATTTTTATTATTGTTATGTTGGGCGCTAGTGTGTTCATCTCCACACCTATAAATTTGAATCTGAGAAGCCGATAATAACCAAATTATAATTTCCAAAGGTATTGTGGGATATTATCGTCATATGCCAAATAAATAAATTCCACAACGATAGTAAACAATGCAAATTAAATTTATTGTTCGTATTGTTCGATTTCAACTTTATTAGCATTGATGTAAAACTGATTGAATTGAATACATCGGTATAGAAATCTAAATAATCAAAATGTATGTTAACAATCCGCAAGTAATTTAGCTCAGTGGCAGCAGTATATTACAGGCTGATTACACTTGGGTTAAATGTGGTGATAGTTCATAGTTCATTTATCGTGCGGTAGAGTCGCATCGAAATGGCAGGCAGCGGTGAATTCTCCCAGACTGGAGGCATAGAGTTGTGATGAAGGCCTTGTCACATCATCAGGAAGCGGTGAAATCTTGACGCTTGTCCGAAACTTCTCGTTATAATCTTTAAAGGTATATATTTATCTCAGTAGAAATTATAGAACACAAAAAAAGCTCATTTGTCAGAATTTTCAAATAAAATCACAAGGTTTTATTTACTCTATATCTTAACAATTCTGATGAAGAGAACATTTAAATTTTTGTTAGTTAAGGATCGAGAATGGGTAAAGCATGGTTGGTTACAGTAGGCACATTTGCCAATCAAAGGGCGTGATATGGTCGTGTGTTGGCCAGTTTCTTTTTGATGAGTATTACCGTGTCAATATTGTTCGTCGTGCACTGTCGTGTCGAAGCCGGGCCGGTGCGGAGTTAATCATCTGAGCTAGACGTCCCACCGTGGCAGGTAGGCAACACCTCACATATGTCGGAGGCGTCTATTTTTCGTCTCCCACTGGCAACCAGCTGGCCATGGTGTGTCCCTGGAAGACCCAATACAGCTGATGGGCGCGTCTCGGCCCTAATTGCTGCTCTAGTGGTCCTCAGGTCGCACATCAACTCTCCAGGGCGATATCTGTCTCGCTCCGTAATTCATTAGCCGCTCATACCAACTATCAATGTTTTGTAACAAACTTGCTGGAACCAGTTTCATTGGACGTCACATACACTGATGAGCCAAAAAATTATGACCACTGCCTACCGCGAGATGAATGGTGTCTGGTGACATTGCTTGTAAGTCATGCGGTAAGACAACTATACAAGCGGAGAAGAGTCATTCCAGAGACTATAAAGGGGGGGGGGGAAATTGGAAAATCCACCGACATAAGAGACTTTGACAAAGGAAGAGTGTTATGGCCCAGCGTCTGGGAACTAGCATCTCGGAAACTTGGAGACTGGTCGACGTTCGCGCGCTTCTGTAGTCAGCATCTCTGGAATGTGGTTGGAGGACGGTGATAACGCGAGTAGGTGAACGTCCACGCCTCGTCACAGAAAGTGGAGGTTTGAGACTTCACCTGCTCTGTAAAGCAGGACACGGGGCGATCTGTGGCAGATCTGACGGCAGAGTACAATGCTGCTGCAGGCACAAGTATTTCGGAGCACACAGTTGTTGAACATGGGCTCCGCAGCAGACCTGTTCCGATGTTGACCCAACGGCATTCTCAATTACAGTTGCAGTAGGTACGGGATCATCGAGATTGTACCGTCGATCACTGGGAACGTGAATCCTTGACGATTGAATCACGTATCTTGTCATTCCAGGTCGATGATCGGGTCCGGATATACCTTCTTCCAGGCGAAAAGCTGCTCAAAACATGCACCGTGCCAGGGACTCAGGCTGTCAGGGGGCAGTATTATGCTATGAGGGACATTCAACTGGGCTTCCCTGGTATTTGTGCCAGTGATCGAAGACACCATGACATCTGTGATCAACTAGATCCGTTCACGCTTTATGTCTTCAACTACAGCGATAGCATCTTCCAACTGGGTAACTGTCCGTCGCACAATGCCAGAATCGTGCTACATTGGTTCTGAGAGCATGTTGGTGAACTAACGCTGACGTCTTCGCTAACAGATTCGCCTGATCTCAATCAGATAGGACACATCTGGAACGCTTTCGGGTGCCAGATCAGCCCGCACTATCCACCGGTCCATAACTGCAGGTGACCTGTACGTAGTCATCTCGTGCCAGATACCTCCGAAAACCTACCAAGGACTTGCCGGATCCTTTCCACGCCAAGCCGCATTAGTATGTAGTACCAAAGGTCGACCAACAAGCTGTGAACGTAAGCTGTGGTCATAATGTTTTTGTTCATCAGTGTATCACCTCCCAGCCACAGAACACTTCACACAGTCTTATCCTCCAGATGGCGTCAGTTTATCATTTACTAATATATTTCTACCCTTACGTTTCTTTATCTCTGTCGTCGGTATCTGGCATGCTAAGCTACGAGTGAGGCCACTTCTTTCTATCGATAATATCCGGCTGACAACTTTACGAGATAGTTATCCCCTCGGGGTGCTCTGTTTTCCTTCTCGATAGCAGGCGGCGAATCTACGACCATCATTACAGAGGTTTCCTCGTGTCTGTGATTCAAACTAACAGTGAACTGCATTGCTCTATCTCCATTAGCCAATAAATCCATGACTGCGATACTAGAGAGCTTGATTACACCACACACCTGAGCTACGTGGTCCCTCTGATCACGATATGTGCTTCATCGAAGGCTGAAGATGTTCTATCTCTTTCTTCCAAGATTGTCTTGGAGGAGAGACATAAGTTATGCCAGATATTACAGACTCCAGATTTTAAAATATATGATTGAAAGATAATCATTGGAGCCATCAACTTTGTTCGTTGTATAAACGGACGTCTTCCTTCAATACATCTTGGTCTTCGCATGATCTGCTTCCTGAGAAATATCTTTCTATCACATTTTTCATTAGATACCCGTTCCCTCTCATTATGTGACCATATTATTATTGTGGTATTATCTAATCATCTTCAACCTGGCAGCAATAGCCACGTCAGCTTATTTTTGTCTGTTTATTTTTTTACCGAGTGATACAACTACTCATAAAAACTGGTACTTACATTTTCTCCTTATATTCACATTCCGTCCCCTATGCAAAAGAGTATTTAATTTATAATTAAATCCCGATTGAGGTGTATAGGAAGTTATTTCGAATAACGTTCTATACTCAGCATGTTGTCAGTTAGACGAATGTAATTTTGACTAGTAGAGACTTTGGTGGTTGTTTCATGGCGTACACAAACCACCCATAGTCTCACAGCATAATTATCTCTTTCACCTACTCCTCAATGTCTATTAATCTATTTCTTTAACTGGAACAAACATTTGTCAGAGAAAACCATTTTCAAATGTCATTTACTTGGTCTCCATTGTTTTGGTTATAGTCAATAGTTCGGTGGCATGCATTAATGCATAATTTTGTATATAATATGTTTTGATGTTCTTGTCTTGAGAATAATTTTGGCTTTGACATTTTCCTAATCGCAGTACTTCTCTTGTTTCTTTCCTGTATCCTTGCCAGACTCTCCTTATCCACGATTATCCTTTCATTCATAAACTCTCTAAAGTGAGTGAACTCTTCCACTTTCTCCAAAGCTACTCTGTCCATAATTATGACCCTACGCCCTTCGTTATGACATCTAATCACAGAGAGGCATTTTGCTACTAAATATTTATCTCCTTGACCACTGACCTTGTAGCTTTTTCTACAACAAGATTAAAAAGAAGTGGAGACGAATAGTCTCCTTGTGTAATGTTTGTATTTTGCCTCAAGAGACTATTTCAGTTTTTCTTTCACGCCAGATTTGTATTTAGAGCATAGTACACCTAATTAAATTTTCTGCGATTTATGACTTTTCCATTTCAATCCGTAATCACCTTCATTGAATACTGTCATACGCTTTTTTAAAGCCAACAATTAAACAATCCAATTCCTTATTAAATTCCCATCGCTTCTTAGTAATTTATTAATTTAATCAATGGTGAATTTGTTCTTCTAAAATTCATCCTGTTGGTTTCCCATAGACTCCTTCACTGTAGGGTTAATCTTCTAAGCCATATTAAAATATCTGTATGAATCTAATTGGGAAACACCTTCATAATTTGAGCACATAATAAAATCTCCTTTCTTAAAAATTGGAAAAAATCGCTGTTTTCTAATTTTTTCATGTAATGCTTCATTTTTCAAGATTTTTGTGATAATTTGAAGTATTTTCCTTAGTACAATTTCAACTCTCTCGTTGTATGAAATAAAAACAAACATTTATGTAAAATAATAATTTTATGGTAACAATAAGCACATTGTCATCGGAAAATGTACGCAACAAAATATCTATAAAAATCTAACAAAAAATAACGAAGTCCAGAATTCAACCAAAATGAGGAAGAGAGATATCAAATGGCAAATATCCACGTTGTTATAAAGTGATACTTGATACAAGGCAACATGTTACTAATATCATCGGCTACCTTACCTATAAGATTGGATAACAAGCTGTAGGGTTCGAATTTTTCACGAAGTGTAACACAGGAAGCCATATAATTAATGGACACGACATAATTACGGCTGATTGAAACATCATGCTGTCGTATGGATTTTCCCCAATAGTACTTCTAATATTAGTAAATGACGAACGTTTTGCAGTGGTTGGCGAAATTTATACAGAATTTCCATTCTTTAGATATCTATTACATTGAAAGAATGGCTCTTCAAGCGGTGGGCCATTTATTTCGAAATCAAAATAGAAAGCTTCTGTTTCCAGACGCCTTGTCAGTTTGATGACATCCTTCATACAACCGCTTTGTAGGATGACTTCCAGTTGGACCACTTTCATCATACCGCATCAGAAAGAATTGCAAATAAAGTGATTCTCCGTATCAAATAAAATAAAAATATTACTCTCCTAGCCGACATCAGATAAATGCTTTCACAGGCTACAATATTCGTTTAGTAAATTTCATTAATTACTTGTTAATGTGCAAAATTTTCGTTTTTGTTAAAAATTGTAGTTTGCAGCTCAATTTGATAAAAGTTACAGATTTATTAAAAATGTGATCATGGAGCAATAATTTTTATTTTCTTCACACTGTATAATCAGGTAAACGTAATAAATACCGATTTCAAGATTTCATAGCATTTTGTAAATTTTGTTGAAACCATTTGAGTATTTTAGCCATGATTAGCGTTTATGTTAATAATCGCATGACTGTGAAATATGTCTGGATGTGATATCAGCATGCAATATTTTATGGCATCCATCATGGTATAGCAACGGAATACAAACACTTTGTTTTGTATGGCAATCCAGCTTTTACACCTACTACAAAAAACTGCCACTGCATTTCATTTCAAATCAAACGCAAGTAAGATATAACGTTTATGTGGTCTACGATTGTCATGTTTCTTGTTCAGAGCTATATTTCTTGAGGTCAGATTTGTCAGGTGACAAAGGACTTGTTCAGAGTATATATATATATTTATATATATATATATTTAATTTCAGAACAGTTGTAAGTCACAAAATTTTTGCATTGCGACTTTTTGAAGTTATAATTAGAAAACATATTTAATTTTATGTTGAGTATCAACCGATTTCAGTTTCATCTTAAATACATATATAATTTTTAGTGTTATTATTGTTATATCCTGTTAGCATATTGTCCGGCATCTAGTGTCCATATCTGGCCTAAGTTTTAAATTTATTATAGGATTTCAATTCGATCAAATTTGATTTTATTCAGGCTGTAGGGATAGACTGAAGTTACTAAATTAAACACAATAAGATGAACACTGGTATTGTATTTAAATTAACACTGAGATTGAATGCATTAGAAGAGTATAATTTAGTTTTTTTTTATTTTAAACAGGTTTTTTTTTTAATTGTATGGTTTCTTTCAAGCACAATAGCAGCCAACAGAAAGAGTCAAATGAAATTTGATAAAAAGAAAGCACAGTTCAGTACGGATTCAGTAGAACAGTAAGAAATATTTGATAAGTAAAGAGAGGAAATCAGCATAGGTGCCAGTATAATAATCATAATAATAAAAAAAACCATCACTTCATTTACTCGGAAACCATGGAAAATGGAAGATTGGGATTTCATAACACTTTTTCACAACGGCAGGCCGGAAAGACTTCAATCTCGGTTCACCTTGAAATAAACATAATTATCTTTCTCTGTCATTTATGTTAGTTAACTCTTCCGCTTTTCAATCATACTGTAACTTCAATATTCAATTTTGAACACATATTTATCACACAGTTGCACATTTACTGAACTGTATTACGTAACACCACTTTACATATTACAGTACATTTTTTTTATTTTTTTTTTTTTTTTTTTTTTTTTCCGTGTCCCTTTACGGCTATTTATACATGGGGAGGCCATCTTATTTAACATCATTTCTTCAAGCTTTCATCAGCTTAATTCTTCAACAGTTCAACTTTGACATCATTCTGCGTGTGTCTCGAAGCCTCCTTCATTTTCTCCTTGTCATCGTATCACTTATGGTCCATATTATTTTTTGCCTGATACAGATTCTTCAATATAACTTTATTATCTTATGCATTCACAATAACACAATTATAAATAGCCTTTTTTTAAAGGCGTTCGGCCACTTAGACCATACAGCCAGATCATTGTGATTATAATGACTCTTCCATTAAACCAGTTTCTCCAGTGCATTGGTGCTACTACGTATGGACACATGGAGACTACACAATGGACAAGTCACTGACACAAACTACGCTTAAACACCCATGCCCTCGGGCGAACTCGAACCGGCGATATTCGGTACGCGGAGCTAGTACACTAGTCCCTACGATACCGAAGCCGGCCCCCGTAATAATAATAAATAGCCTTTTGCACCTGCCGTGATATAGTCCCTTATAAGAGGTTGTTACCTGTTACAGTTCCACCGCACGGGATCGTTATCTACGACGATAAACGCCGAGACCGCAGCCAGGTGAAGGAGCCCTACAACGAAGGCGCAGATGTCAACCTCATCTGCGAAGTCACCGGAGGTAAGCGCAGGAAATATATCAAAATTTGTAATAGCCTTGCAGTAATCAACACATTCACAGAATCCAGCACAGTTAGTAAAATTTACTAAAAATATACTGTACACCTTCGATTATCGTTTCACTAGTTGTGAATTCATTAGTACAGATAAAATTTTCTAGTTTAGTAGCTTCCTTTAAATTATGAACTCTACCTTATAGCCCATCTGTACTTGAAGTAAAATACCTTACCCTTTGTTTAGCTTTCACCTATCAAGAGAGTAATTCATTCTTCAATCTTCGATACACCGAAATTTGTTGAACTTCTAAACGTTTACATAAAACATCTCTTTGCCACTAAACTATTCTTAAAATCTGTCACAAATTTCTTATGATTTCACGTTTTATTTCGTAATAAATTTGATAATTTTTGTTTTTTTACCTACGGTGCTACTAGTATTAAATTAATACTGCTCTTGGTGAACGACCAAAATCTGTTAATACTGATTTGCGTGAAACAGCCAGTGCTACCAATTTCGGTGTTTGTTACTTCCATTAGGCATTGAATTCCATATATATTTAAATTTTTTACTTCCTTTCTTTTAAAGAATATATATTTTTGTACTGCTCTTCCCCATTATGCTAAAATAAATTTCTAGCTGGTCATTCTTACAGCTGTAAATAGATTAGTAATTAAACTCTCATTATTTTTATAATCTCAATTTTTTGTTTAGACTTGGACCCTAAATAGCCACACGAAGCAAAAACTGAGAACTGCCCAGCGAAGTATGGAAAGAGCATTGCTAGGGTTTACAAGAAGAGACAGGAAAAGGGCCGTGCACATCCGTTCAATAACTAAAGTAAAAGACATCTTAAAAGAGTCATGACCCAAAAATGGAAATGGACCGGTCATGTTGCTCGCAAAAGAGATGAAAGATGGACTACGATAGTGCTGGATTGGATACCGAGAAACTGAAAAGAGCAAGAGGAAGACCCCCGGATCGCTGGGATAAGGATATACGTCGAGTTACAGGCGTGAACTGGAAGAGGGTGGCTCAGGATCGATCGGCCTGGAAAGAACTACAGCAAAACTATGTAGAATTAAATTCTAATATATAGTTCATCAGGCTTAAAGAGGCTACATCCTGAAAAAACGATCGATATAGCTGCAATAATAATAATAATAATTTAATTAGCTTTGTTTAAATGATTATTTCTTACTCTTTTAATGTACACGGTATAAGTTTCAGTTCGGCTTAGTAACATTTTTCATATCAAATCCTGGTTGACATTTGGAAGCTCGTTGGCAGATTTTTGGTTGAAGGAGCTAATTTAATGACCATGAAGCGTTTCTGTAAAAAAAATTCATTTGCAAGAATTAATGTTCCTAGTAATGAGTTTAGTACTTCCTGAAATATAACTTCAGTTCAAGTCATTTCATACAAAATCATTCGGTCAGTATTTAATTGCCTCATACTTCATTTAGACAATATAGTCTTACCACAATACAATAACGTAAATTTAATTTGTATCATTAAAACAAAAGAATTGTATACCTTAACAAAATAACTTTACAATCTGTTGAAAAACAACAAAATTTAACAAAAAAATTGTCATCATCTGGAAAGCTGTTTTTTTTTGCAGAGGAGTGTGGTTGAATAATCACTAATCAGTTTTAATTCGTCGCTTTCCACTTTTTTCCAATCTGGCATAAGGTTTCACCAAGCCGATCGCACATGAATATATTGGTATAAGCATATGGATAATCTAGTGGTAAAATTTCCGTGTCTTGGTGAAGTATTGATTCATTTACGAGAGTTTAGAAGACTGTAACAAGCGTAGCCCTAGAAAAATTCTTCCTAGCTTCCGAGTTGATGTCTAGTGACAGATCCATCCAACGTCAATGGAAGCTGTAACAAAGACAATCATCATCTGCATTCGTTCACCGGTTTTCAGGTTGGGATGTAGGAACACTCGCCACCTTTGTCTGTCCAGGTAAATTTCCTCTTCTTGGACTTCATGGCACAATTCACTACTGCAGGCCAAGTTTTATCACATCAAACCATCTCCTCGTGGCCTGTAGGTCTTTTTCAGTTTTTTTCCCAGCAATATCGCTACTCTCATTAGATCCATCATTTAGCCACGTCATTGTCATCGAAATCTTTCTTTTGCAGTTTTTTCACATAGGGTTTCGTTGGTTACAAATAGCGTCTGACTCATATTGAGCGGCTGATTTGTGAAAAGGTTATTTCCGAAATGGTGAAGATGGCGGATATGGCATCTAGAGCTAAAGGCACTAGCGTGGGTACAACATGTTGCCTAGTGATATTGGTAGGGGACTACCTCAGGCTAAGAAAATACTATTTAGTACTAGGCCTAGCGCGCTAGTGAAAATAGTAATTAAAAATAATAAATGATTTTTTTTTTGAAGTTTATAACAAATACAGTGCAACGTTTTTTGCATGTTAAATGCACCATCTACGTAGAGAACTCATATTTAAACATCTCATCATGTACAAAATTAAGTCCCAGATCCATTTGTGACTGATGAAGAAACGTAGGTTATGTAACAAATAGACACATTTTGTGCATAAACATCGCAGTATGCGGGAGACTAGGAGTTATTCAACCCATAAGAGAACTTTTGGCTTTAAGTAACTCCTAAAAACAATCATGTTTTTATGCAGAAGAGGAAGATGGAAGCATCGTTACCGTAAAACTGATTTCACTGTGCTTGTTTTCAAGGAAAAGTTAAAATATTCTATCCTATCTGTACCTTTAAGATCTGTAAAATTTAAACTCGTGACAAGATTCTCCAGGTGCGTTGTTCGATCGCCTTGTCACCCCCAAAACGTCAGCTTCTCTCTTCTCCTTTTCCATACCTAGTGAAAAACATTCATCTTTCTTTGTAGCTGATCTAATGCCGCCAAACATATTCTTTTGCTGTATCTGGCGTCGAATGGTGAAATAGTCCACTTAATAGACAAGGCAGATTGAGCCACTGCAATACAGGAATATGCTTATGCAATTAACTGCCTCAATGCGACACCGCCGGCCGTTTACTTGTTCTAGACGAACGGTTTATATGGCCGAAACCATAGAACATTTGCAATCAAATATTGGCGGGTCATCATCATTATCATCATTGATGACCATCTCCAGTTCCCCTAGTGTGGTTCACAAACCTTCCAGTATTTCGTTTTTTGAGGTTATAGACGATCTTCGTCCACTGTATCCTGCCTAAGAAAGTTTCACTGTCCATGACAGATTACTAATTCCATCCTCTTCTCTCTGTTTCCCCTTTCACTAGGATTTCTTGGTCTTCCAACTTCTCTTACCCATTAGCCCTTTTTTACAAAAAACGTTCCGAAAGGTTCATTCTTTTAACACAAGGGATTGTAGTGTGGAAACATCCTATCTTGCCAACATGCTCTGCCGTTTTTTTCATCCTGAAGATTTCACTTTAGTCATGCGTCATGAAAGTCTCCATTATTACTTATACCAAGTTCAGTTTACAATAATGTAACTTGGGAAGGTAGTCTTCCATAGTATCATTTACACGTCATCCAACAGTCCCTCGAAAGACCTTTTTTTATATAATGGCTTTCGGCAACTAAGCCATTCAGCCAACTCAATGTGTTTTATGAGATCTTTTGCAGTGAATTAGTTTCTCCAGTACGTTTATGACTCCTAAGTATAGACACCACAGGACGGACAGGACATTCACACAGACACACGACACTTAAACATTCATGCCCGTGGCCGGATTCGAACCGGCGACCTTCGGCACGCGGAGATAGCACTCTACCCCCTATGCTACCAAGGCCGACTCCTCGAATGACTTAATACCATTAATCGATGAGGACTTCGTTGATATACGTTGGTCTATGGTCCATAGTGAAGAATGTTCTGATGTAGTAGTTTTCACATGATTTTTAGTTATCATTAATTAATTATAACTAATTTCTAAAAGTCTATTATAGAAATCACAATTAAAGGATGAAGCGTACTATACACGAGAAACACGAGACTTACTTCGCAGAGCCATTGTGCTATGTTATTTGTAAGCATCACCAAATTCACTCCCTCCCCATCCCGCAGAGCAACAAATGGGTATCAAAAATTCAGGGATACGGTTCGAAACTAACCGCACCCAATGCCTTAATCGCAGCAGCTGTGTAATTAATGCCACTGGAATGGCCGATGGTACGGTCAGCACAATGGAGCGTTCTCCGAGGACGACGCTGGGGGGTGGTAATGCCGGGGCGATCCCGGAGGTACAATACACGGGCAGCTTACACACGCCGCCTAATTAGCATACTAACAGAGGAGGTGAAGCGAGACGAACTGCTCCGAACTGGCCCGCAGCGCTCGGCAGCGCTTTCTACCTAGCCGAGCGGCTCTCATTAAATACCCGTCGTACGCCCTGCGTACTTCATGACAGCTCCTCCACGAGGGAAGCTCCGTACGAGAGCAGAGTGCACTTTTTATACAGCAGAGACCTCTCTCTCGTTACTTTTGGTCTGCTAAGTACACTTTATTCCAGTTGCAAGGTTTCTGCTAAAGTAAAGTTGGTGGATTTTAGCCGGAAACTTCCTAACTGGCGACGCCTAAGCAGTCCGCAATGACGAGATTTAATTTTAAAACTGTCAGCCTTATCCGGCGGAATTGCTACATCCGGGATACGGCGTTTTGGTGCGGGAGCTGCTAATGCCGGTTTATACGCCCCTGGTACGGCCGTGGGGGTGCTGTACGCGCAAAGCGGAAGATGTTAATGACGAAATTACTGCTTCCAGAAGGGCACAAAAAGGTTTATGTCGGCTCGAATCATTAATTGTCTAAGTTCACGTTTTTTTGATAATCTATGCGTTTCTCATTGTTTGATCTTATAAAAAGATGCATCCAATAATCTTATATCTTTAAGTGAGCAATTCTTGTATATATATATTTTGGAACTCGAAAATGACCATAACGATTTGAATGAAACTTCATATTTAGCTAATGTTTTGATTTTTAAGTTTATTTATAAAGGTGTCTTCCCCGTAAAAAACGCGAATTTACAAGAAATGAATAATTTTTTAGTTTGGAATCTCGGATAGGGCTCTAACGCCATCTCGTAGACTTTTTCGGTACTAGAAGCCTACTAATAGTTAGGTTCTCTTTGGATTCAACAAGGAACTCATATCTTTAAACGAACAATTCGTGTATACTAACTGACCCATGCGAATATTTCGCACAATATCATGATCAATCACTGAATGGTAATATAATAATGAGGAAATAAGTAAATGCAAGTATGTATTGATGAATGTTATTTTGTTTGAAGTAAATATAAATTTCACAGTAAAAAGTCGGTAACATTAAATACTAAGTATTTAATTGCAAAACATTTCAAAACTAAAAATATAAAAAAAAATATTGGCTCTATCAGAAGTCATTTTTTACATAACTTCTCTGAAAACAATATTAGCAGGTTTAATGTGATCGTGTATCTAACACAAACATAAATATTAACGAATCTACAAACTCATGAAAAACACCACATACGTGTATCCATACGAAAAAACAGGTTCAGATAAATATAATCCTGCCTTTTGAAGCGTCTGACTTTGTGCTTTATTAATATTCAAATTGTTTTCTTATCATTTAGAAAGGGAGGGTTGATGGTGTGAGGTTAATGGGAGGTAAGAGCATAGTTTTATCGGAGTGAATTAATTTAGTACTGATGATGTACTCGTCTAAGAGAATTACTACTAATCTTGCATCTCTGATTAGCGTTAGTATTTCTATTTAACATAATAATGATTTGGTATCTCGGAAGCGGCTGTAACATCATTTCATAGGATTCAGGTACAAATAAGCCTACTGATGTTAGCTAAGCTTCTCTTTGCAGGGAACTGTCCCTTAAAAATGTTTATGAAGCTTTCAAAAAAAAAAAAAAAAAAAAAAAAAAAAACCTTTAACTTAAATCAAACTTTACTCAAAATCTTGCATATTGAACAGAATTCGAAAGATGCCGAGTGAAGATCGGTCACCCAGGTACTGAAAAATAAAGCAATGAATTAGAAGCCTGGTGGTTCAGTTGTTAAGGCTTCTGACTTGAGAACGAAACGTTCCTCGTTTCGAATCTTGATCTCGGCTGCGATTTTCGAAAGCCCTAAAACCTACCTTCACCTCTGGCACAGATTTTTTTTTTTTTTAAATGGTTTCCTCAATTAAGGACACACAGCCAGTTCAATGTGAATATCATATACCTTTCAGTGAATCAGTTTCTTTTCTAAGTATGAACGCCACATGACGGACACTAGATGCACACACACAACACTTAAACGCCCATGCCCTCGGCCGGACTCGAACCGGCGACTTTCGACACGAGGGGCCAGTACTCTAGCCCCTACGCTACCGAGGACAGCCTGGCACAGCTTACTGCGGATCGAGTGGGTGAACGGTTAACGTTCTGGCCTCACATTCGGGAGGACGCCGGTTCGAATCCCCGTTCGGGCATCCAGATTTGGGTTTTCCATGGTTTCCCCAAATCGCTCCAGGCGAATGCTGGAATGCTTCCTTCAAAAAGGTAATGGCCGAATTCCTTCCCGTTCCTTGTTCGCATTCCCTTCCCATCTCTAATAACCTCGATTTCAAAGAGGCGTAAAGCCAGAATTAAAAAAAAAAAAAAAAAAAAAAAAAAAAAAAAAAAAAAAAAAAAAAAAAAAAAAAACAAGGAAAGAAATAAAAAAGTTTGCTGTGTAATGTGAAGCATACCTTAACCCTTCTGCGTATAAGACTGGTTTTTCAGCTTACGCTTATAAAAATGGGGATCCGCCAAAAATGAACGTTCAGTTAGGGTTCCGTGGCCAAAAAGAAATTGGGAACCGCTGGTGTAAACAATGCACGACGAGGTACACATTTCTCTGCGAATCGAAAACCTTGTCATCTGTCTGCCAAACAATCCATCGGGATCTCCTGGCCAACCCTGCCATCCGATAATTTGGTTTGAAACAAAGACTTCATCTATCTACATATATACTCTGCAATTCACAAAATTGTGGGTGGCAGAGGGTGCTCAGCACCAAAGCTAATCTCTTTGCTGTGCATTCCAATCCCTAATGGTACGAGGGAAAAAAGAATTCATATAAGAATCAGTCCGGCACCTTATTTCTCTAATTTTATCTTTCCTGTCCTTCCGAGTCAAATAGGTTGGTGGAAGAAGTATTTCACTACACTCATGAGTGAAAGTTGGAGTACGCATATTTTCCAATAAGTTTAAACGAAACGTGTGTCGTCTATCTACCAGAGACTCCCAACCTAATCGACTAATCAGTTCTGTGACGCTTTCATAAGGACTGTAGCAAGCGGTCACGAATCGAGCGGCTCTTCTCTGTACTTTCTCTATACTTTCGATCAATCCCTTACGAAACGGGTCCCAAATGGCACAACAATAATCCAAATGTGGACGCACAAGAGATTTGTACGCTATCTCCTTTGTTTGTTCATTACAATTTTTCAAGATTCTACCTATGAATCGCAGCCTAGAATTTGCTCTACCTACTAAAGAATTAATGTGTATGTCCCATTTCATGTTCCTTTGTACTGATACTCCCAAATATTTAATAGAATCGACCATATCAATAACTGTATTGTTTAACTCGTATTTCTGAACAATCGGATTCTTTTTGTTAGTTATGCTCATTGTCTTGCACTTTTTTCAGTTTAGAGTAAGTTGCCACTCAGCGCACCAAGCCAAAATAACATCCAGATCGCGCTGAATTTCTAAGCAATCGGCCAAAGTTCTTACTTCCCTATAAATAACCGCATCATCAGCAAACAATCTAAAAAGGCTTTTCACTTTGTCTCCGAGATCGTTTATAAAAATTAAGAAAAGAAGTGGTCCTATTACACTTCCTTGAGGTACACCCGATGTAACATCTAGATTAGAAGAACTTTCTCCTTCAATGACAACATACTGCGACCGACCAGTTAGAAAATCCTTTATCCATTCACAAAGCTGATCCGATATACCGTACGCTCGAAGCTTCGCTAAAAGGCGGTTGTGTGGCACAGACTTAAGAACGTAATTTCCAAAATAGCAACAACTATAGATATATAACGTATTTACCGTTACTTTGTAGAAGGATATGGAAGTATGTAACATACTAAGGATGGAGATTTTATTTGCCGTTACTTTTTCGAAGTATATGGAAGTACGTATCTTACTAAGGATTGAGATTTTACATATCCTCTACTCAAATTGTTTTTACTGGCTTCATTAAAAACTGGCTCTTTTACATCCTACTCTTCTGAAATCCGAATCACTTAACAGACACCGTTATTAGACTTTTATTTTCGAGTGGTAATTAGCAGTGATAGTGAATTATAACATAAGCTCACTAGTTATCACATTTCAATATTTCCATTCCAAATAAAATAGCAGCATGTCATCGACGAATGGTCAGATTCGTCCGAACTCGTATTAACCGCCGTTCATTTAAGTTCGTACATAAAACATAGTTACTTAAGATATCGACCCAAATGTAAAAGCTATTGTTACTGATTAATTAAAACCACCGTTCCGAATCAGTCACTTTATTCCGTAAAACTGCATCAACCATCAGAATTAAATCTCCACAATGCGTTTACATTAACTTTACTTCATATAATCACTTGATACTACTCATCAGTAACAAAAAGATTGGTGCAGGATTTCGGCCACTACAATCATCACACATAAAATGCTGCAGATACCGCCATAACTCAGTATTCAAGTACAAAATTGTTTGAAAATAATAGTATTTTTTCAGCCACTCTCAATCATGAACTAATGAGGTCTCTTAAAATCAGGACTGATGATCATTAACTTCTATGGGTGTGATGCACCACTCCTACTTCAGAAGCGGATTTATAACACTCCCGTTTGCTGGAAAGAACCAGTTCTGATGGGCGAGTATTAAAGTTTCAATCTGTCTGCGATTCAGATAACTTATGTACTCTATGATTTGTTTTAGTTTGCAGTGTGGAAATTTGGGATCGTTCCATCATTCACCTAGGTGATTGCGGAAAGTCCCCTAAAAATCGCAATTTTTTTTGTCACAAACCAATAACTCCCTTGATAAAAAATCGAAATGTATGAATGAGGTATCATTTTAAACTTAAGGTCACCACTTTGGTCACATCACATTTCGAGAAAGGAATTTTTTGAAATTCAACCCTTAAAGGGCAAATATGTTAACCACAAATCATTTATCACCCTGCATTCATAACCGAAATCGATAAATGAAGTATCATTTTTAAGATTAGGATCTCCGCTTGGTGACATCATACATTAAGACAGGAATTTTTCGGAATTCGTCCCATATAGAACAAAAGCGTCAATATTTCAGAAACGCGTTTTTTGTCACGAGTCATTTATCTCCCATGATATCTAACCAATATAGATAAATGAGGTACCATTTTAAAGAGTAAGGGCTCCGCCGTGTTCACATCATAATTTAAGAGCGGAATTTTTCTGAATCCCACCCTTAAAGGGCACAATTATTATTATTCCCATAACGTATTTTTTCTCTCTTGATATCTAATCGAAATCGAGAAAAGATGTATTATTTTAAAGATTAAGGTCTCCGCTATTGTCAAATCATATTTTA
Source organism: Vandiemenella viatica (assembly GCA_031002005.1). NCBI lineage: Eukaryota > Metazoa > Arthropoda > Insecta > Orthoptera > Morabidae > Vandiemenella > Vandiemenella viatica. The sequence goes on from JARYHS010011408.1 coordinate 234,744,310, forward strand.
AGAATTATCTTAATTCGATCTCTAAAGGACAAAAATATTTCTACAACGCGTTTTTGTGTCACAAGCCTTTTATCTCCGTTGATATCAAACATATAAAGATGAATAAGGTATGATTTTAAAGATTAAGGTCTCAGCCGTGGTCACATCATATTTTAAATAAGGAATTTCTCTGAATTCGACCCAAAAAGGCCAAAATTATCATTATTTCCGTAACGTCTTTTTTTTTTTATCATGATCCATTTATCTACCTTGATATCTAACCAAAAAAGATAAATGAGCTATAATAATAAAGATTAGGGCCTCTACTTTGGTCACATAATTTTTTAAGAACGGAATTTTTCGGAATTCGACCCTTAAAGGGCAGAAATTCGCGCATATGAGAAAGTTCATAGCCTAGCCGCTAGGTAGCAGTAGTACGTATCTCAGATATATAAACAGCTTCACTGGCATCGACTTTCCTTATGTATCTACCACACTAAACAAATAAACAATTGAAACAAATTAAGCATTTCTTCTCTCATCCTATTACAAACCCCCAACCTTAGTATTAATTGTATTCGCGAAATTTTTGCACGGGTCATCTATTATACAGTAATTTGAAGAGCAAATCCGAAAAAAAAACAAGACAAAGGTTTCGTATATCCATGGCAATACAGGCTTTGACATACGTTTATGGTAAACTGGGAAGAAAAATGAAAAAGAACGTATAGCACAAATACATTTATTCTTACGGGTTTTAAAGGATGCGCCATTGCAGTTAGCAGTAGAAATGATTATTTTTTTTCTGTCATCAGTCTCTCGAATGGTTTGATGCAATCCTCCATCCCTTTGAATCTTGCGCTAGCCTTTTCATCTCAACATACGCCTTACAACCCACGTCCTCAATTATCTGCTTCATATAATTTAATCACTGTCTTCCTCTGCAGTTCTAACCATCGACTGTTCCATCCACTAACAAGTATCCTTCTATCTAGGTGTTTTAGAACTGACTTCTTTAAAATTTTGAACGTCTTGTCCAAACCTAATGTTATCAAAAGGTTTTTCTAAATCAACAAACACCATAAAAGTATCTTCGTTTTCTTGATTCGCCCGTCAAGTATTAAACTTAATGCCAGAATCGCTTCTCCTGTTCCGCGGTTTTTTCTAAACCCTAACTGATCTTCACCTACTGTTCCTTCTACTACACTTTATATTCTTCTTGTCAATACTTTTGGGGAATACGTTGTTAGACTTATACTGCGATAATTCTCACACCTGTAAACTTTTGCTTTCTTTGGAAGTGTGAAGATTTTTATTAAAATCAATGGGAATCTCTCCTGTTCAGTGGCATAGCTAGGTCAACAAGGGCCCCGGTGCAAAAAATTTATTTTGGGCTCTCATGCCAGATGGGCGACCTTTTTTTGCTTTGTGTTGATGGTAGGGGCCCCCTGAGCTGAGGATGGGGGCCCTTGAGTTGTGCTTAGGGGCCCTCTGATCAGTGGTTGGGGGTCCCCTGAGAGGGGAGGGCCCTTAGTGAGGGGCTTTCGTGTCTCAAGGGGCCTCTTAGACGACAAAAAAAAAGGTGCGCTTTGGGGCCCTCGGAGGTATGCTTGGGGGGCCCCTTAAGTGTAGGGGCCCCGGTGCAGTGCACCGCCTAGCCCCAAAGTAGCTACGCCCCTGCTCCTGTTTCATAACTTTTTGATATAATGTTGAATATTTTTTATGTTCCTTTTTCTCCTAAGGATTTCGGAACTTCTGCAGGAATCTCATTAATTCCATCTGCTATATTTGATTTCAAATCATTCAAAGCTCTATTAAATTCTGTACTCAAAACAGGGTCACCTAAGTCATCAATGTCGACATCAACTTCATTTTCTAATGCACTGTTGTTCAAGTCATCTCAGTCATAAAGTTTCTCTGTGTATTCCTTCCATCGGTTAGCTCTATCTCCTGTACTTAGAAGAAGTTTCACATCGGCAGCTTTAATTTTTATACCTCTATTCTCCATTCCTCCATAATTCTGTTTGATCTTCCTATATGCCACATCTACTTTACCTACGACCATTTCCTTTTCTACTTCTTTACACTTTTCTTGCAGCCATCTTTCTTTTGCTTCTTTGCTTTTCATGTTTATTTGATTTTTAAATTGTCTGTATTGCTCTCTTCCTGCTTCATCCTGAGAATTTTTATACCTTCTCCTGTGATCCATCAACTCCAAAATTTCTTCTGTGATCCAAGGGTTTCGGGCGGCTTGTTCCTTAATGCCTATTGTCTCTTTACCAGCTTTCATTATTGCGATCTTTAATGAATTCCATTCATCCACACTTGAGTTCTTTTCAGATTTACTACTAAGACCCACGTCTACCATTTGTGCAAACTTTTCTCTCGTGTTTGATTGTTTCAGTATATTCACTTCCAATCTGTTCTATTTATGTTGCTTCTTTATTCTCTTGAATTTGAGCCTGCACTTCATAAGTATCAGATTATATTCAGAGGCTATGTCTGCGCCTGGGTATGTTTTACAGTTTAGAACTTGATTCCAAAATCTCTGTCGGACCATTATGTAATCTAGCTGTTATCTGCCTGTATCCCATGGACGTTTCCAGCTGTGTATCTTTCTATCATGATTCTTAAATAGTGTGTTCGTCACGACTAGTTTATATCTTTAACAAAATTCTAACAATCTGCTTCCTCGCTCATTTCTTTCTCCTGAACCAAAACTTCCTACAGCATTCTCCTCTTTTCCCACTACCGCATTCCAATCACCCATGGTTATTAGATTTTCCTCCCACTTCACATATTGGATTAATTCTTCAATTTCAGCGTATATTTTTTTCTATTTCTTCGTCATATTCCTGTGACATTGGCATATACACTTGTATTAACTCAGTTGGAGTGGGCTTAGTTTCTAACCTCGTCAAAATAATCCTGTCACTAAACTGTTCACAATAACTCACCCGTTTTCCTACTCTCTTATTCATTACAAATCCTACACCAGTGACTCCATTGGCAGCTTGTGTTCTAATTATCCTGTAATTCTCGGACCAGAAATCCTGTGCGTCCTTCCATTTAATCTCACTAATCCCAACAACATCTAATTTAAGTCGTTCCATGTCCCTTTTTAAGTTTTCTAATCTACCAGACTCATTCAGACTTCAAACATTCCACGCTTCGACTCGTAGAATGTGTCTATCCACTCTGATGACTCCTCCCTGTGTAGTCCCCACCCGGAGATGATTGGGGGACTATTTTACCTCCGGAATATTTTACCCAGGAAGAAGCCATCGTACTATATGTAATTTGAGAGGATCACTTATATTCTCGGGATACACTTAGGGTTTTTAATGCAGTGGTTTCCCGTTTCTGATTCATTCGCATTTAGGGGACGTTTCCATCCCCAAGGGCAAGAGGGTGCCCTGAACCACACTTCCCCTCTCCTTTCGGAGACCGTTGCCAAGCAATGGGTGACTCCTTATACCGGGAATCTTTCAGTCACCAGAGCCTTATCCGTGCAAATTGGATGCAACACATGGACAGGTTGACATTTGGTTCGAAAAGGCTAATATTGTCTCTCCCAAACCCTTACACCCGGAATTGATGATATCCATAAAAGAATTAGGAACAAATTCTCTTATTGATACATTGCGACGATCTAGGTGACGCTGTGGTAACTACTTCCTAAGAACAAATGGAAAGAGGTGAATGAAAAACAAGTTGCCTGAATGTTTCAACAACTCCAGGAAAATTGGGTCTAGTAATCGGTGGTAGCGGGAAGTTAATTTACCACCACCTCATGGCTCGCCCCAAATCGATCCACCACCGTCGCTCGTCACCACCTCCGGAAGTGGACTCTTCCGATATACCCGCCATTACAGCGGGGACGATGAGCAAGGCGTGAGCAAGGGTGCCCACAGGGAGTAACGCGGAGCCAGCGCCAGCCACGATCAGACCGAAGACCCTTCCAAAACCTGGCCGTATAGCTTAAGCATATCTGATATTCAGACGTGCGCCCCCCCCCCACCCCCCGTGGGGGCAAATTACAGCATAATGATTAGAAAACAATAAGCAAGTAGTTGTGAGCTTTCTTTTTACGAGTGGATAATTAGCTGACTTAAGTAACACGCCCGTTTTCGAAGGATGAGACTGTATGCCAACACTGCCACTCTAATGGAACTAATGACTCATCTCTTCAAGAACACGTTTTATCTTTTGCTCATCTAATTTCGAATATAACTCAGTTAATCAATTTATCAATCGATAAATGAAAAGAAACTATAATTATAATCACGGTTCCAAAACACTCGATTTATTCTGTAAATTCCATCCATTAACAAAACAATATTTTGCTTGATATTATGTCTTAACTATATTACAGACGCAAATTGTAAAATAAGCAATATCTCCATACTGCTTTACGACAATTGGTGCACGACAGTCTCTGCTGCTTACACTCGCAATAATCAAAGATGTTATCACTATTTGCCGCTGCTAACTTAAGCTGTCCCCAAAGACCACACACACCAAGGACTGTGGAATATTACGATACAACAAATCAAATTACATATATCAGAACAGTCATTTATAAGCAAATACAATAACATCAAGAAAAAATAATAATAAAAATGATGGGTGAGGCGCTATATTGTCGCAAAATCCACGTTCAAGCTTATTTGTTTCCTTAAAAATGTCGCATCATTACAGCATTAAGTCATTACGTAATCAAACAGTTATTTCATTTGTATGCCATCAAGAAGAAGTCGTTTCTCCTCAAAGCGCCCGCTACGTGTCTCGTGGTCCACCTTTACCGTACCTCACCAGCAAGATGGCAATGCTGCTTCTCTAGCGAAGCATATCTTTACTCGACGTTTTCCCTTCTCCGTTTTCAGGATGTGTATAAATATTGCATGTGTTCGTGCGTGCGTGGCTGCCATGAATTTAAATGAAATAATTATGGAAAGTGAAGTAATGCTGGGCTCAGAACTTGAGTAATGTTCTCCTTTGAGGGGCGCGGAGAAAGAGGCGTGAATATGTTTTTAGTCTTCGCAGGAAAGTGGTAGCGCGAGATGTTTTATCCGCGCAGTTGAAGCCGAAAATCCCCTTTCCGTCTGGCGCAGGCAAAGCGTGCTCAAGTTATAGCCGGAATGTCGCCTCCTCCTTTAGGTGCCATTTGAACAGCGAGCTCAACTTAACATCGTCACTATAATGAAAGCGAAAACGAGCGCCACTTTACCTTACCTACTGAGACGTTGCTTTAACGTTGCCGTTGCTGATATAGATTCAGTGACATTAGAATTTGAACGTTACCTCATAAAGGCATATGGTATTTATAACAGATATTAGTAAAATTTCAGGCTAAACCCTACGGAGCTTTCATAAGAGAACGGTAGCCTCACTTTTTTAAAATATTTTTTGTTTTGTCTTTACGCCTCATCGACCTTGATGCCATAAGAGGTGGGAAAGAACTTGGAAGAAGGAACGAAAAGGAATTCGTTATGGATTTTTGAAGGGAGTATCTCAACTTTCAACTGTGATTTTTGGAAGTTATGGAAAACCTTAATCTGGATGGGCGGAAGGGGATTCAATCTCCCAAATGCGAGGCAAAAAGGTTACCGCAGATGTCATTAGAATCAGGAAAGGTGTCGGGAAAGAAACTAGAAGTAATTCGGCTATGGTAATTTGAAGGAACCATCCCAGTATTCGCCTGGAGTGATTTGGGGAAACAATCGAAAACCCAAATCTGGATGTCATGACTGGGATTCGAACCCGCACTTTCCTGCTCACCCTGCTTGATTTTTCTGCCCTTTGAAAGACTGATATTAATTTATTTTATAAGTATAATCAAATTGTAACCGGGAACAAGTACTTTTTTTATTTATTTTTTTTAAACTGATTTGGTGAAACTCTTAGTAAGCTACAGAGAAGGAGTCAACTGTTTTCCAATTTTGTATTTGTCTGCTTGGATGAACAAGTTTCACGCAAAAACTACTGGACGCATTTTGATACGGTTTTGAATAATGTACGTACAACCCCAGATCCCGCACATTCCATTTTGATGTGACATCAATATGCTCAGAAATTTAAAATAGAAGTTATGATATTGGGTTGACCAGCAAATATATTGTATGCTTCATTTTGATGTGAAGTCAAATAGGTGAGAAATTTAAGATGAAAGTATTAGTAAATTGTTATGCATTATTCGTTGAATGATTCACCCAAAACAACTGGTCAGATTTTAATGTGGTTTCTAAGTGCATCTTACCGAGAAGTGGGACATTTTTCGTTTTGACGTAACGTCGAAAAACTCTGAAAACGAGATTCTCATAAAAGTGTCTGCAAGGTAGTATACATTTAAAGAAACATATACCGTCTGGCTGAAATCAGGCGAATTAGGTGGTCAAAACATCAACATGGGTTCACTATCATGCTCCTAAAACCACTGTATCAGGAGTTTGGGAGTTTGGTCTTGCGAAATGGAATATGTCCTGCTCGAAGATGCTAACGCCGTCGTGGAAGACATGAAATATGAAAGGATGCTGGTGGTCATCAATAATTTTCACGTAATCCACAGCTGTCATGGTGCAAGCGATCACTACTACAGCTTCCATGGAGGCCCAGGTGAATGTCTCCCTGTAGAATAATACTGCTTCCACCGTCATACGTCCGTGGGGCAGTGCATGTTTAGAGCAACGGTATGCATGTATGGCGCCATTTCCAGATATAACCATTGGCGTAGCAAGAATCGTGCTTGATTCAGGCAGACGACACGTTTCCACCGATCCACGGTCCAATCCCGATAATCGTGTGCCCACTGCAATCGTAATTCATGATGTCATTGGGCCAACTTGGGAACACGTAGGGGCCGTCTGTAGCGGAGCCCCGTGTTCAACAATATGCGCTGAACAGTGTGCTCCGAAACACTAGTTCCTGCACTAGCATAGTACTCTGCCGTCAGATCTGCTACAGATCGTTCCCCATCCTGCTTTTGAGAGTGGAAAAGCTTCCAACATCAACCAACGTTCTGTGACGAGGTGTAGACGTCCACTACATTCACCCCTAATCGTGTTTTACCTTCCTTCAACCACTTTACGCAGATGTTCACTGCAGTATCACGCGAACAGTGTACCATCCTCGCCATTCCTAAGATTTTCATTACCAGACCCGGGCCAATGCAATCTGTCCTTGAAAAATTAAATTTTTTCAGTGGATTTCCTCATTTTCCGTATTTACCCTCTAGAGTGACTCTCCATACTTTTCTGCTCCACTTATAAAGTTTCCTTAGTGCGTAACATACCCGCAACGTCACCAGACGTCATTCAGTTTCGAGGTAGGCATCATCTCATCAGTGTATAAGCGTAATCATTATTTTAAAGAATTTCTTTTCATATTCCAAATTTCATGGAACAGTAGCAGCGCATAAGATCCACGTGTTATCTGAAATGCAGAGGCATTCGCACAAGTATTATACATTTTATAACCAACTGCCATTATTTCCGACACAGGGACTAGGCTGCTAATTTAAATCACGAATTCTTTAAATGAGTTGCAGTCTTCGATTTTCATAATGCAACATTTTCCCCGTATATCTGTTTAGATACGTCGAGACTGGGAGGGGGGGTAAGGACAACCAACAGAAATTCCTTTGAATGGTCTGATATTTCAAAGGATAAAGTGCTCGCCTTTAAAATTCAGGATACCAATTTGAATCCCTATGGGTCAAAGAGTTCTTACAGTCTTTGCTGTAATGAGCACGCTAGAACACTCCGTCGTCCAGATACCACATTAAATCAGCCACGACTGAGTCAGAATGCAGTTATGGTCAGGAATGTACAAGGCTTATTAGCCTCTACACCACCATATCCCATCATTCTGGGGTTGGCTCCCTTTGACGAGCTTTATTCTTCGTTGGTATGGTCAAATTTGGAGCTACGTTTTACGGCCGCATGCGCTTGCTGACGCCAAACATTTTTTATCTGCTTCTAGGTCACACTAAGACTAATTATCGCGTGCCTGGTTATAATTATAAATAACTCAGTTCTTACGCTTTCAACAGATTTACATTTATTGTACACAACTCATATTCCTCTAGGAACTACATCGGACTTATGGTATTCGAAGAATGCAAGGTTCTTCAGCAATGAAATGGTTCCAAAGCAACCGTTCGGCCTTTACGTCGCTAGCCTCCAGCTAACTCTTGATTTTCTTATCGCCATGGCAACTTACATTTCCTTGCTATAGGAGTAAATATATCCATTTTTGTTTATGGTTTTCTTATAAATTGTTTCTGTTCTGTCACATGCCTCCTCAAGTTCACCATGTATTTCCTTAAAAGACATTGGTAAACTTATAAAAATAACCTTGCATCCAGTGATACTCTTTCCTCTGTTCCTAGTAGAATTTTTTTACAAAACAATTTACAAAACATTCTCTTATTAATACTAACAACATAATGAAATGAACCAAAAAAATCATGTGCGAAAATTCACACAAATGCAAGTCCTTTCACGGTCGCCATATCGCTCGCCTGGTTATAATTATAAATAACTCAGTCCTTACGCTTTCAACCGATTTACATCTATTGTACACAACTCATATTCCTCTAGGAACTATATCGGACTTATAGTATTCGAAGAATGCAAGGTTCTTCAGCAATGAAATTGTTTCAAAGCAACCGTTCGGCCTTTACGTCGCTAACCTCCAGCTAACTCTTGATTTTTCTTATCGCCATGGCAACTTACATTTCCTTGCTATAGGAGTAAATATATCGATTTTTGTTTAATTTCATGGCACAAAAATATGGTTTTCTTATGAAATGTTTCTGTTCTGTCACATAATGTGGGAAGAGAAGTGTTGCCACCTGGTTATGTTCAGCGTATGATAAGTGTATTTTTTTGTTTGTGAATATGTACTTTATGGGACGGAGATTGGGTACCGTCTCAGAATTCGACTTTATGACTGCGGAAAACCACATAAAAATCGCAGTCTGGGCTCGTGTCCGGTACGTTGTACCTTCCCGATCCAGAGTGCGGCGCCTGAGCGCACTGAGCCACACTGGCGGGTTAGAGATAAACAATTTAATGTATAGCAGAACAGTAACAATAATGTAGAACGATCAGGGGTGTTACTGAAGTGACGATAATGTAATGTTGCTGTTTACAGGACGGCCGATGCCTCGTGTAACGTGGTTTCTGGAGAACACGGTGATCGACGACTCGTTCGAGCAGCGCACTGCTGATGGGCTGACGGTCAACCACTTGGCGTTCCCCAACATCGGCCGCCAGCACCTGCACGCGAGACTCATCTGCCAGGCGTCTAACACCAACCTGGCTCCTCCCGTCACCAAGCTCGTCGTGCTGGACATCAACCGTGAGTACATCACCATTAAGCTGCATTCCCACGACGTCTCTTAAAGGAGGCCTCCCGGGACGGATACACAACAACACGTCTTGGGAACGGGGCCGCCTCTGCTAGCGGGGATGAGACGCAGCTACCCACTCTATGTCGGTAAACATCACAGGCGTGTGTAGTGGTGCGCTGTTGCAAACCTCTTCTGTTGCTGTAAAGTGCTCTGTGCCAAACGACATTAGGCAAGGTGGTGAGGAGGTGGTGGCGGGGTAGCGAGGGCTAAACTGCGGCGCGCGCTCATCCCTACACTTCGGCGTGCGGCCTAAGTTACAAGATGTCGTGGGAACGCAGCTTTATACATACACCTCTACAAGCAAGTTTATATTTTAAACGAAAAAACATACTAGCTTGACATGTGATTTAGTATAGTTTGTAAGGGTTCTGCAGCCAAAGGGAAACGAAGTCCTATTGTTGGAGCTATTTTTCCAAAGTTTCTTGTTCGAATCCAAGTCTGTGCTGGGATTTTTATAGGGTTTTAACACTATCTTCTTGCTTTTAGTATGTAAAGTACGCCAGAACTCTCCGTGTTTCGAATTCCACCTTAAACTGTAGGTTCCATAAACCCCATGGGATGGGATGCTACGAAAGTGGCGTATTGCACAGCCAGTAAGAATCTGCGTCAAATGATTTTAACAAAATATTTTATACATGATATTTTTTCGCGAATTGTTGTATGTATAATTCGATATAGAATTTCATGACTTTGTTGACAAATAAGTAGTCGAAATACTTGTATGCATTATTTTTCTAAAGATCCAGAGAGATGTTCTTCAGTTCAAATTTTTTGTTTGTTTTTCACCAACGGATTGAGAGACAATTTCACCAATCGAATAATAAACTCGGTTAAAAATCATTTAACATTATATTTTTTTTTAATTAACTAAATAATGTCATAGTTAGTGGGATTTAATACATAATCTATAAAATCCATAAAATTTGATGGTTTTTTTTATGGCATCACTGCGGTTTGATAAAAAAAAGGACCGTGAGGACTTCATGAAACAGAAAAGATTTTTCTCTTGTACTTATAATTGTATTAAGAATATTGATGACTATCAGTGTATATAAACTGTTGTATGAACATCACAAGACGAACGTTATTGAAGCTAGTAAAGGTATATGCTTCAATGCTATCTTTGAAACACTAAGCCAGCGTGCTAACGCAAAAGCTGGCCTGGCAGGCGCCTGTCGTTTTTTAGTGTTGCTATTTAGAACAGAGTTGAAATGAAGTCTTCACGGGTGTACCGCCGGTTAACCAGTGAAGGCTTCATTTCAAGCATACGCCGGAAAAGTCTCCGTTCTTACGTAGAACAGAGTTATTGGTCTGCTGGTGATGGAGGTTTAAATAAAAAATACTTCACCTGTAAAATTCAGCATCAACTTATCTCGGCAGTAGAGGCGGCAGGGGCTTTTAAAAATATTTTTGTCGTTTACGTGAACATACAGTAGGTGGCCAAATTATTATACTCGTTTGAAAAAAAAAACATTGTTTCGTGTGTTATTATACATTTAATCTACTAATAGACCTATGATATCGTTTTTATTGTTATCTTTATAGGTTTAATGAATTAAGGAAAAATAAATAAAACATAATTTAGCATAGGAATTATGTTATATTAATAGAAAAAAATATTAATCAATATTTAGTGAATCCTCCCTTTTGAGCAATCACGTTTTGTAGATGCTGCGGCATGCTGGCAATGCACTTTTTGGAAATTTCTTGTAATTCAGGTGTTCTGTGCCATGCTGTAATAATATTTTCTATTAATTCTTTTTTATTAGTAATAATTTTATCCTTGCAAATTTCTTTTTTTAGCGCCGCCCAGACATTCTCAATAGGGTTAAGGTCTGGCGAATTTCCAGGCCAATCCAAGAGGGTTATTTTTTCGTCTTTTAAAAACTTCATGACTTTTTTTGCTTTATGACCTATTGAGTATAATAATTTGGCCACCCACTGTATATAAAGTAAATTCATATGGCCTTATGACCTATTATTTTAATGTTTCACGCATTCTAGTTCTATCGTAGTACGGAGCGTGGTGTGTGAGTAGTAACGCCCTGGGCTCGCATTTGGTAGGACGTGGGTTCGAATCCCCGTCCGGACATCCAGATTTTGGTTTACCATGGTTTTCCCGAATCACTCCAGACGAATGATGGAATGCTTCCTTTAAAAGACCGTGGCTTAATTACTTCCCGATCCTTTCCCCCCCATCCTCTCCCGCCTCTAATGACCTCGACGGGGCGTAAAGCAATAAGAAAAAAAATATAATAAAAAACAATATTATAGTAGCTGCACCTACATTTTAACTTAGGATCTAAACTACGGAACCACCTATCATGTTTCTCATGAACAAAACAAATCTTGGTCAGTGGGGGATTTCATACTAAAACCAGCAGATTCGAACCAAGGACCTCATATTTCATTGAGGATACAAACCATAGTTAGACGCAAGGGTTGATTTTCTCATTGCAAAACTGATCGTTTTGGCTGTGGCACAATGTGAAAATACAAAAATTAAAGTTATCAACGTATCTCATCATAAACAATTTTCTTTGACATATATTTATCTGAAATTTTTTTCCAATTTTCAGTCATATGATTTGAAACTTAGACGTTAAAGTCCTTGGAAGCTCATATCTCATGAATTATGCCACTAAGTGAAGATGTTGCGAAACCATATTGATTGTGTTTTGAGTACTTATCAAATTGTATCACATTACTAAATGGTGTAAACGAAATATAAATTTCTCATGTCTCTCTTCATGGAATGGGAAGTAAACTAAAAATTAATTTGAGAATTTAGGTATGAATCTTTTTTTGCGATCAGTAGAAAAAATCTTCAATTGAAATTTAGTCACAGTCAGTGTAAATTTAGTGAAATTACGAGCCTGTGAAATATGGACGGGTTTTCATAACGAAATTATAAATGTTCTTTTTTGCCGATTTGGGTATGGAATCCAAAATAAGGCAGAAAAGAAAACACTTTTCACTGGGTTGGTGCTGTAACCAAAGAGATTCAGTTTATTGAGTTTATATGATTTTGGTTTGGAATAACTGCGTGTTCTCTGACGAGCAAACATTATTTTGTTTTTCTACGTGTCCACTTTTGTGATATATATCATTTTCACAAATCTCCATTTGTTTTTATTACTGCACTCGCTTATTCTTATAGTAAATTCATTTTGTTCTTGTTTTGTTAAAATAGGCTTCCGTTAGCCTTCTTCAACTCAACATATCTCTCCTGTTTATTATCTTTCTTACTTGTAATTCAGTGGCATGTGATTCTGATGGGACGTTTAAAATCATTATATCAAATGCTTCTACAGCAAACATTACATATTAATTTTTATGTGACGTAGGTAATAATATGTTATTAATTTTAAAACTAAGAGGTAAATGTGATAGATTGCTTCAGTTTTAATGATATTAATGATCTTACATTTTGTAAGATCATTATAAAAATTAGATTATGTAAACCTGAGATTTTCATGGCATGAAATACTATTTCAATATTTTTTAACATTGTATAGAAAAACAATTATCGCCGTTTACAATTCATCTAAAAGTATAACTAGTATCAGTTTCCAGATACACCGTAAAAGTACATTCATTGCGAAAAATTAACACATCACAAATAACAGTAACTTTCCGTTGGCCGTTTTAGGTATTAATTATTAACTGTGCTTTCGTAAGCCAAATGAGCTTCATAACTCATAGTAACTTCCTGTCTTGATAATCAATTAATTACATCTTCATTACAAGTTACGTATAACCACTTCATGTTCATTGTAAAACTACTTCAGACAATTTACATTTCATGAGATTCCATTATACCTCAGAAAGTGATTTACTGTGGTTTCGGAATAGACATGCGTTTTTAGTCACCTGTTTGCCTGCAGTGTTAAATAATCAAACAAATTTAGTAAAAACATTAGTTATAGCGAATGAAACACTCAATAATTCACATTATTTTATCCATTTTAACTACTATGAACAGTTTGCCCTGGTGGTAATTTCTGTATTCACCTTTTTTCACATTTTAATTTTTTTTCTCCCTCGATACGACCACAGAGGACCGTGTAAACACTGGCCATCTGTGTACGCAGGTTGCCAGTGTGAATCATGTGTGACATATACACGTTGAGTAAAATAATATCATTCTTTCCGTTGTAGAATCGGTTAATTTAATATTGTTTGGCTCAAACCTACTCGTCGACGAAATATTTATTGAGACTAAATACAAATAAGTACAATGTATAACGCGTGCAATGTTGTCGATATTCCGGGAACAAATTATTAAAAATAATTTATAGTGTATACTGCATGTACATTTATAAATATACTTTTTCTACTTACTTTTTTTACTGATTTTTTATTCTTTATACTGAATCATTACGGCATCCGTATTCATTGTTACTACATTAATGGCGAACAATTAAAACGTACGTAATTATAGAGATTATACAATTTATTGACGCGTGTCTAATCCTGATGTTGATTCATCACAAAATTTGTGCCTTATTTTATGAAGGTAATGGCAGTGATTTATAACTTGAAGGAAAAATGACAGAGAGCATCTCTGGTTCACGTAGATCTTTATTTATTCATTAAATTAAACACCGTCTATTAACAACGGTTTTTATTAGTTTTTTAATAGGCGGTGTTTAATTTCAAAGATTTATGCAACAACTGTGGATATGGCCTGTAGAAAAATTAACAAAACTATTTATTTATCTGCGTTTATGCTTACTCATTTTGCCGTATATCTTCGTTTCGTGTTGAGACACTGACAATTTCCGAGGTAGCTCCTTTCTTATCAAATATTATGTCATTACGCTGTCAGCTCAAGCTTCTAGTCAAGTCCTCCTAATGAGATGAGGGGCGTTATTTTTGGCCACGAAGACATTTTACGTGCCAGCGGCAGCAAGTCGTTAATCTGATGCTGGCTCGTTATGCGATGCCACTTATGACGCGAAACCTTAACGAACTGACGAACGCCTTACCTTCTGCGCTGCGTTAAAGGGGAGCCTCGCAACAGCGCATCACTGTTACCAACCTTGCAAACAACACAGCAGCCTCCTTCAGCCTAACTTGGATCGCAGACGCGCGGATACGCAAACATCAGCGACACGGATGCTGGCGAGATTGTATTCTGCTCCAACTGATCCTAATTTGTAACGCGTAATCCTGCTTGCACACTTAATCAAAGCAGTGTTCGTTAGCATGGGCCTGAGGTTACCGAAGAGCAATAAGAACCAGAGCAACGTGAAGCAGAAATTTTACACTAAAAGGTTCCTCGTGATTATTTGCCGGATGAATGAAACACTTGGGGCTTTCAGAATGAAGTCAGTGTTAGAGGTATATATAACAGAAGTCTTATCTTCCCTTTCAATCAGTTGAAATCACAGAATATTTCAAATTTTAATTTTATAAAGTTCGCTTAGTTTGATACATTTTTGTGTTTTATACTATAACGTATTGTACATGAACAGTTTCACACTGAAAAGAAATCTGATTACTAAACAATTACGACAACGCCACACAAATTATCTCTCTGATTTAAGCTAAATTTAAGGAGTATAGTGAAATAAATTTCTTTACTGAGGTTATAAGTTTCAATATAGCAAGCTTGGTTCGAGCGCAACGGCAGGGTCGCAAGAAGTAAATTTGATATCGGTCTGAAATTTACTACACTCGTTCCTAAATGCATATTATTTCATAAAACGGTGCATATGAAGCCGTCAAGCGTTTGAAAAATGTATAAAGTTGTTTGAAATATGGGTAGCTCGTTACAAGTTATCACGCAATAAATGCTATTACCGCCCACGTTATTACATGTTGATATTTTTCTGCTTGTTTCTTACTTTTAACTATTGGTCCAGGCTGCATTTCAACCTAACCACAACTGCTATTATAAAAAATTTAAACTAACTTAAATTCTCTGTATCGAACATCCGTTCCGGGATGCTTCCTTCAAAAGGCCATGGCCGAATTCCTTCCCATTCCTTGCCCCCATCCTTGCCACCCATCCTTTCCCGTCTCTAAAGACCTCGATGTTAAAAAGATACGTAAAGCAGTTACAACAAAAAAAAAAAAAAAAAAAAAAAAACATCCGTTACGGTAGCGCCATGTTTTACCCTGGAAGGTAGGCTGCCATGCAATATATCTTAGCATTGAAATCCAATATGTCGCCACGCACATATGAATTGTAAATATTAATGATTTTCTTCTTATCAAGTGTCGGCAATTTGCAGGTGGAAAGCAGTTTTTATCCAATAATGAAGACTTAAGAACACGTGGAATAAATATTAACAGCTAATAACGTGCATTTATTGCGTGATTACTTCTAACGTGCTACCCATATTTCAAACAACTTTATACATTTTTCATACGCTTGACGGCTTCATATGCACCGTTTTATGAAATAATATGCATTTACGAACGTGTGTAGTAAATTTCAGATCGATAGCAAATTTACTTCTTGGGACCCTGGCGTTGCGCTCGAGCCGCAAGCTTTACCATTTACTTAATAATTAAACTTAGGAAGTGAAAATTATGGATTTTTACTTCCTTCCTCAGAAAATATCGTAATGCTTTCTGCAAATCTGATCAGTAAAGTACTATCTTGAGCTGAAGTCACATAAGTTTCTCAAACCTTCAGCTAGCAAACCACCCGCATACTCGTCTAACCGGTAAAGACATCAACTGTTAAATACAAACGTTTTGTAGTCTTAAAATGGTTCTACAATTAAAATAAACGAACATAGCCTATTGCGTTACTGTTATAAAGAGACTTTTCTTTCTACTTAGCTGGAATATACTTTGAACTGCAAATACAAGGAAAAAATAGCCAGTACGTTAACCTTAATATCACTCTTATCTCCACCTTTATAAATCTACTAGCTGATACCCGCGACTTCGTACGCGTGGTTTAAGAGTTTCTTTGCCAGAATTGAATATAGAAAGTTGTTAGTAGCAAAGTATTGGTCCCAAACAACACCGAGTCGGCATAATATGACCGGAAAGCCACTACTATATAATTCTACCATCGAACCTGTCTCTTGAAGAGAATCAATTTCCAACATATGTAAAAACAGAAAAACAAACGAAGGTGAGGGGATGTGTGTGTGGTGGGCAGGTTTATTTCAGTTTGCTCTTTTCTTCTTTCTTCAGCATGAGCATACGATTCTTGGGTTCTAATAACTTTAGCTGCTAGTGCTCTGCTAGAGCTACAACTTAGGCCAGTTTACGCCTGCAAGGCATGTCAAAAAAGAAGGCAAAATAAACTGGGGCCAGAAATATTTAAGCAGACACAAAGTAATAGGACAGAGAAAATCGACATCTATACTAAATAATACGTTTTTTCTCTAAACGAAATTTATTAACAAATTATACACTAACATAATGCGTGAGAAGCATAGCTTGAGCAAGCGACGTAACATTACAGACTAACACACACATCCGTATCTCTGTCACCATTCTATAAGTTCTTAAAATTTCGTGACTACAACTGTTAATCACACCGAAAAAAAATATCTTGTGCCGTCCCTAAAGATTTTCTTGTCGAATTCCGTCAATATCGATACAGACATTTAGTTGTCAAAACGTAACAAAAGACAGAGACTTACTTCCGCATTTATAGTATTATTACTGCAGATCACACACACACTGACTGCGAATCACCCCTGAGGGATCAATATAACGTAAGAAAGTGTACGCCTACAGCATTGTAAGACTACCTACGATTTGCCTCGGATATCACCCCTAACTTTGTGATATCTACAGTTTAACATTCAATCCGAATAACCGACGGCCAAGGCGTGACTCTTACGATAAGAAACAATTTTTAAAAATCTCAGCCTCCATGGAGATTTGAACCGGAGATAACGACCCAAGCATTAGTAAGCAAGTGCTTTAACCACTCAGCTACATGACCGCTTCACGGAAAAACAGTACGGAGACCTCCATATCCAATGCGTCTGTCTATCACCATTCAGTAATATTTCGAAAGTATAGGACAACATGTATTATTTATACAGACTATTTTTCAACCAAATGTAGACAGTATTTTTCTGCTTGTTTCAAAGGATAAGTGTGCAAAGTTTCATCGAGATCGGATGAAAACTGTGGATTTGTATGAAGAACAAACAAACTAACAAACAAACATACATACATTCATCTTTATATATATAGATAAGCGGATTATGTTTGTTTCTACGTAACGCAAAAAGTAGTGAATCGTTTTGCGTGAGGTTTTCACAATCTGGAAGCTTATGGTGTCTAGCTTAAGAGAAAATCTTAACACACTACCTGATGGAGGCACAGATATACGGCATACACCACAGTGCATGTTAGATAAACGATCTTTTCTCAACCTGAAGTGGCACACATTAAATATCAGACTACATACCGCATTAACACACCATTATTCGGATTCAGTTATTATTATTATCATTATTTGACTACGTATTCCTTCAGTCGTCTGAAATTTAGTAAGTTTGAATATTTGAAAAACCTAAATCAAAACCATTACATCAAAAATTAATACGCCAATAAATTGTGATATTTGCTTTGCAGTAAATAGTAATAAACAATTACAAACCACAGATCAAAGCCTAACCAAAGTTTATAGTTAATATCGATACTAAAACGTGTTTCATCTTTGTATTTAAAAGCCTAATTTTAACAAAGCTTTATGGACATTTCATCAGTTATTTTCTTAATTTTTTTTGAGTTACGTTATATTAAAATATACGGATGATGAAAACAAAATATTCCTAATAACAGTAGAAACGCCGAAAATTATTAATTACCTAAGGGAAACGAAATTTCTTATTTGAGATTTACGGAATAATAGTTGCTAGTGTTGCTCTATGTGTGGAGCACAGCACTTTATGGTAGTGAAGCATGGACTTAAGAAATACCAGACAAATGGAAAACTGAAGTATTTGAAATGTGGTGCTATAGAAGGATGCCGAAGATTTAGTGGAGAGATAAAGTACGAAACGATGGGCGAGTAAAGAAGATTGTGGAAGAGCCTTACAGAAAGAAGAAACAGGATGGTAGGTCTTATTTTGAGACATGCAGGATTGGTTAATTCGTTAATGGAGGGATCAGTGGAAGGTAAGAATTGTAGCGGAAGACAGAGATTGGAGTATGTATGAAGCACATAATCGAGGACGTGGATTGTGGGAGGTATCCTGTGATGAAGAGGTTAGCTCAAGATAGGAAGGGAAGGAGAATCTTATCAAACGAGTCGAAAGACTGATGGCAGCAAAAATAAAAAACAATCTGCAATTGCATTAATCAATAGCCATTTGTCGGTGCCGCAAGACAGTTGGCAAATGATACTACTAAAACAATACACTTGTCGCTACGAAGATATTGTCCTGCACAGATAAAAACGTAGAGGTTCTTCATGGAGGTGAGTGGCCATCAGATATCTTAAGACCCTTGCGTGTAATGTAATCGTGGTAACTTTGCGGTGCTCTCCACGGAGAGATGCAGTGGGGGGGTATACGCTGAGCGGGGAACCGAATAATGATCTCCAGTAAGTAATATGTAACCGGGGATATTGCGTGTCTTAACAGCGTACGGTAACCGACCCGACTACTTGTATGTGCAGTCAGGCCCCGTTGTTTGTGTGCGTGTACCCCCTAGCCCGCTCGTACGCCCATAAAGCAAACTACGACCGGAACAAGTGTCGCGAACATTTGTCACACGAAATTGCTCCGGCTGGTGTGCAAATATGTGGCTGGAGCTCCGGAAATGTTGCAAATTACTGACGTCGGCTGTACTGGCTACTGTTTTATTGCTTGTAGTGTGTTTGCCTGTGGCCACTCCACTACTCTGTGTGCATGGACGTGATTGAAATTTATTGCATTGCTGGAGCTTTTTTATTTTTTCGTTTCATACACTTATGGAGCAAACCACTCCACAAAAGTTATCAACAAAATCTTCATCTTGCAAAGTACAAACGCCATGAACAAAAAATAAAATTAAATTTATGGAGCAATAAAAAAATTGGTACAAATTTCACTTTTTTTGTTTAAACATACACAAATGTATAACAGATAAGATCGAACATTAAAGCTGCGTGATGTAGACTTAAAAAGCACTTGTGAGTCGTTTTACATACTCGGGATATAATTTTCGTTTTAACATTGTCGTAACTGACAGAAACTAATCGCATTAGCACTATTGTGTAAAATAATATCTCAAAATGTTGAGTTAGAAGTGGGACATTCGTACAACTGTTATTCTGAAAGGCATCGTGTGATTAAAAACTCCTTTCTGCATTATGATACAGCTAAAAGAGCCTTTTTTTTTTAATATGCTTTACGTCTCTCTAACGGCGAGGTCTTTAGAGATAGGAAAGGATGGGGGGCAAGGAATGGGAAGGAATTCGGCCATGGCCTTTTTTGAAGGAAGCGTCCCGGCATTTGCCTGGAATGATTCGGGAAACCATGGAAAACCCAAATCTGTATGCCCGGACGGGGATTCGAACCGCCGTCCTCCCGAATGCGATGCCAGAACGCTAGACGTTACACCACCACGCTCGGTCTAAAAGAACCTATGAGAAATTGTGACTGTACTTTTTCTGCGTCACGGTTCTTCTTAATTTCCATATTTCATCTTAATGAAATCATCTGTAACCACCAATAACGGTTCCTCATTCTTATTATTATTTACATACTGCTTTACGCCTCGTCGATGTCCAGGTCATTAGAGGCGGATGGCACTGGGGACAAGGAAATGGTAGGAAGTCGGCCACGGGCTTTTTAAGGATGCATCCTGGCATTCGCCTGGAGTGATTTGGGGAAACCATGAAAAACCCAAATCTGGATACCCGAACCTTGATTCGAACCTGCGTCCTCCCGAATGCGAAGCCAGAGCGTTAACCGTTCAACCACTACGCTCGGTCCATTATTACTGAACCTGTTAACTTACAGCATAGTAATGAACAAACCAATTAAACACAACTTCTTTATTGGTATATGTGAATACCTTTGGATACAATACTGCGCTTAGTTTCTCACAAACCATTTTCGAGACTGTCGCCTTACAAATAACAGTAGAATAGTTATCTAATTATGTTTGATTGAGAACCTCTCTTAGTTATATGGAAGCGAAGGCTTCGTATGAAAATGATACGCTTCGTGTGTGTTTGAAAACCGGTTTTCAAATTCAAGTTTTGCAGCCTACCATTACGCACCTAAACCTAATTACTTCTCGTTTACCATGACACCAAGTACCTATAAACGTTTTCTCAATCTGATTAAATTGTAACTAATCATTCCATAATGAAGATTTTTAATTCAATCTTTGAATGAATTTTGTTTCCTGGAAAAATATTTTCGAATTCTTCATCGTGTTGTGGCAAGCAAGCAAAAGATTCAGTTCAGAAGTTTTTCCTGGCAACGGATTTCCACTTCCTAATCTGACACGAAATAAACACTTGGTGATATACCTAGTGTTGTAGGTGAATGGTAACGCTCTGGCCTCGCATTCGGAAGGAAACGTGTTCGAATCCCAGACCATTCAGATTTCGTTTTTCTATTGTTCACGAAATCAATCAGCGTGAATTTCTGGATGGTTCCTTGACACCGTCCTTTCCTGATAAATTCGCCTTTAAGGAGGCGTTAAATTATAAGCAAAAATAAATGAAAAAGAGAGGGGTGCTGTAGAGATAACTACCGTCAATTCTCAAAAATCACTTCTAGGTAGTGTCATAGGATAGATATTTATTAGACCACGCATCAATTACAGATGAATAATGGTCCTAAACTCACTAGTCAGGAACTAATTGATATAACATCATTTAGCCAACATACGGCTTGTATACAACTACATGGAAATCTATTAAAAACCGGTTAACAACAAATGAATAATCTTTTAAAATATTTTAAAACTGTTCTATAGTCTACTAAAATTATCAGTGAAAACATTCGCCGACACTGGAATTCTGGACCCCCCTCCCCCTACTTTTAGCTCTCCTGCTTCCTGGGGGGATTAAACCCTTCCCCACTAATGTCGGCATCGGCGTCGTTTGTAAATCCTTCTTTAGTTCTACTGTTCTTCAAGAAATTAAAAAAGATTACATGAAATTTGAGTCGTCTTCCCCACCCCATTTCACCCTACGCCATTAATGGACGCCCCCTAATAACTAAATCAGTGTAGTAACCCTATAAAATAAAAACATTGATGTATGGAGATATGAAAGATTTTGAAGAATCCGATAAAGTTAAGTTTACCGATATTCCACCTTCAAGTTTGAAGCGCTCCAAATTTAATCAGAGAAATATATATATATATATATTCTTTTCTATCTGCTTGGGGATCATTACCACATTTAATATCAGATATCTCGGGGGAAAAATCGGAGTTCCATTTGAGTGGTCTTGAATTTATTCGAAAAGGCGAGAAGCTAATAACTACAGGAGAGTTCATTATAATGTTTCTATTTCGCTTAAGAAAGTTTTCTTGTTATTGAGAGCTTATAAGTCAGATCACACCGAAGCGTGAAAGAAATTCTCGTATTAAAGAATCGTATTTCGTTGTTCGCCAGTTTCGGCTGCCATGTTTCTCATTTTTTATGATGCATTCACGAAACTGATTAAATAAGGCACATAGAAGATTGCAGTGTTACTAGTTTATCTTTGTCCTACTCTTAAATTTATGAGAGGGAGGAAGGTTGCGGAAGACAAACAATGATTGTTCACGTATTTAAATGTTATTTTTTTTTTGTCATTAGTCCCACAGATCACAAAATAATTCATTCCACTTATGCATCCCTTGCTCCGTTGTTATGAATTTATTACAGTTTTGTGCTTAAAATCGGTGGTTTTGCATCGTTCATGCTTTTACGGACGCTGCGTTTGTCCTTTAATTTTATTTAATTTAATTTCAATCTAGCACAGGCTTCGGTGGCAATTTTCCTACACACCCATCTTCCCCCTATCCTGCACCCACCTACATTTGACCACTACAAATTTTATCTTTAAATACCGTACTTTCAAAGTTTTCGGTAAATTATTCATCATTTCTCTTGGCAACTCATTCCAATCCCTGACACCCTTACCTAAAAAAGAGAATCTTCCCACACCCTTGTGCCTGAAATCGAGTGCCAGGTTGTGGTCATGGTCATCTTTTCCATTCCATGCACTACTTTTCATACCTATTGCAATATCTTTCCATGCCTCATCGCCAGTATATGCCCTGTAAAGATATTGCAATAGATATGAAAAGTAATGCATGGAAGGGAAAAGATGACCATTACCACAAGCTGGCACTCGATTTCAGGCACACTACTTAAGAATTTCACAGCGAAATTATGAACACTGCTTTTATTAGCTTTACCATACATTAAATTAACGAAAAAACAGAGTTACTTTTACCTCGATCCTGATATTTGCGAAGTATCTCTTTCTTACATTCAGTCATATTGGGTGGTAGTTTTTCCTTTTGAGTATAAAGAAATTAGCGTGTAATTGTAATATGAAGCAATAATTTAACATAAATAAACTATCCTAGGGCTTCCAGCCACCTAATAAAGTCACACTTATGGGATGTTTGGAAGACGTCTATTTTATCTCTCATTTTCAAAAATAGATGTCACTAAAATGGAAACGGTGGAAGCCAAAGCCAAGCAAGCCCGATGACGTCATCTACCATTCTGCTCATTACACAGGCATTTGCAAGGTACAGATGACTCGATAGCATTTTCTCACCTATCCGGCCAGTACTTGCCTCGTAAAACAAATGTTTCTTTGCCAATGCGAGGCTAGCTCGTCCCAAAATTCTTACGGCTACCACGGAAGTAATCAGATGACGTATTCGGGCAAATTGTGGAACACCTTTGAAAAAACGCCAGAGTGCACAAAAGCTTAGCCTTTTTATTCCGCAGCTTCTCCAACTGTTCCAAAAAACGAAATATCTCCATCCCATAAAGACTAGTGATGTCAGACCGAAGTTTTTTCACTCTTATGGGACGTCTATCTAAGCCCTCACTTTCAACCACAGATGTCACTGCATAACTATTTGTTTAGGCGCTGCCGCGGAAACGGTGGAAGACAAAAGACAACACAGCACGATGACGTCATCCACTCTTTTTTACACGTTTTATATTAGCTTGACCTGTGTGTATGAATGTATTTATGAATGTAACGGAATTTTACCAATACATTTTGACCCACTTCCAGATGTCCGAGCTGTTTGAAATTTCGCACACATATTAAGAACCGGTGACAATACAATAATGCCATAGCAATGTCCTACTATTCTCATTACTTTGACAGTAACAACATAAAAATTGTTGAATGTCGTGGAATTTTGAAATTTAATTTTAACGCAATTCCAGATTTCCGATTGTTTGAAATTTTGCTCATGTATTTATAACCGATTACAATCCAATAATTTCATGGCTATGTCTTGATATTCTCATTACTTTGGCAGTAACAATAGAAAAAATGTTGCACGCGTTTTAAGAACCATTGACAATACGGTCGTCTATCAGCAACGTCCTGTTATTCTCGTTACTTTGACGGTAACAACAGAAAAATTGTTGCTCGTAATGGAAACTTTTATTTCAGGTTTCAGCAACTTCCTGACATTCGAATCGCTTGAAATTTTGCACACATATAAAGAACCGATAAAAATTCAATAGTTTCTTTCTCACCACGTTGTCAGTAACTGTTTAAAAGTGGGTGAAAATTAGAGCAGTTTAAGAATAAATGATTGAGGTTCTGTAGTACCTATGCGTTCCATGTGCAGTAGGGTGTGTTTCCCGCCTGGATGTGATAAAGATGACTACGGAAAGCGCCGTGGTTGATTCGCATACGGATGATAAGTGTGATGTATCGTCGTTGAGAGCTCCAGCTGGAATACCAAGGTCTTCGTGAAGGATACATCTGTACTAGAGCGTACTGTCGGCCTCTGTGTTGTTTGGATTCATTCCAGCTCTTCGTCCATTGTTGGTATGAATTGATGACCATTGTTGCCTGATAGTAACTATAATTAATTCGTTTGTTCAGGTAGCTCACAAACATACATGTGAGTTTACTAACTGAATATGTTTTATGATTTCAAACATATTTGTACAAATATCATCTTACAAATCTGCGAAGCGTGAAATGTGTGTTTCTGTTTTATTAATGAGCTCTTTGTATTACATTTATTTAGTATCATTACTATTTTGACAGTTCGAGCTAGCGCTAAAAATATTTTGTAAGAAAATTATAGAATATTATCAATAGGAAATATTCCAAGCTGGGTAGGAAAAAAAAAATATACAAACAAAAGACAAATCATCCTTAAAATTGGGTTACTTACTTACTACATTAAAGTCAAATGTCGCAGGATTATGCCATATATTGCCTTACAACTAATACATTGTTTATTTATAACTACAAGGTCTCGTACTTAGTTATTTAGTTTCCAGATTGTAACGGGTTAATCTTCTCATCTTACCGTTATATACTTATCAGTAATTGGGACTTTCACTCTTACAATTAAATATTACAAAAATTACATTATTCTCTAATTTTCAGTATAGGATCAGTGCTATAGTACTTTCATTTATCCTCTATATCCAGTACGGTTTTAATTACCTCATCTGAAAATTAATTGCCTTTTAAATGAAATACAGTTACTTTTCAAATATCAACTGAATTGTTTTATTAAACTTTCAAAATAACAATTACCATTTACTTAGGTATCGTTTTAATACATATTATTCTATGTATACACATTGATTACAAGTCATTCGACTATTATACTTCTTCTCTGCCTTAATTTTACTAACTATCCAATTACTACTTTGTGTTCATCCCGCTAGGATTTAGAATGTCTCCATATTTCTGCCTCTCAAACCATCTTTTCTCGACAGGTGACCATAAATCTTCCTTCCCCCTGGGGTAACGTCATCTGACCTTGTAAACTTAAATACCAAAGTTACTCTATATAATCATAACTATTTAATAAGAGAATATGCTTATCATAATAAATTTCGTGATTAGTGATGTCATGTACCTCACAAGAAACAAGAAGTTTGGCAAGTCCAAGTTCAGCTTCCTGACAATGCATGTTTAAGATATTCGCCGATTCCATCTTCTATCGCACTCAACAGGATCTAAAATCATACTGTTCAGAATCAACCAGAAGAGGTAGGACTTCCATGTGGAGTCCGGGATGGGTAAACTTCGTGAAGATCAAATCACACATCATCTACTACAGCAGAAATTTTGTTCAGCCATTTGCGGACTTGAAAATTCAGTTCAGGCTACACTGTTTGCAATAAAGGTGGCCAAAATAATTTGTAAACTAACGAAATACTGAGTAGCCTCTTTTGTTTAATTTATTTATTACTTAGGCAACATACAATATTTTCATAAAATAGAGTAATCGTGCATTAAAACAATAAGTGCTCCTTGCTCGGTGATATTCAGATCTCCTCCACTCCCGACTCCCGAGACGAGATCCAAGTGAAGGTTTCTCTCGCTGTTGAGCGCCTCGGCATCACTTCGGAAAGAAGACGGCTGACAATCAGCTTACAACAATCCGCAAAGTTCATTTTGATTTGCCGTGCATAGAACACATTTCAGTTATATTTAGCTTCTTTAAGATTAACTTTTTCCCGATGCTAGCTCACACACCTCTCTCGTTCTTTTGAATTGTTCTTCTACTGAACCCCTCCCCCCCCCCCCCCCAAAAAAAAGAATTTTTACGGTTATCGTCATGTGATCCCTAAATCTCCACCATTTACAAGACAATGTAATGTTTTGCCACAAGAGCTGATGTAACGGGAAAACATTGCTTCCTTGAAGAACTCTCTCTCCCTAAAGGAAACGTAATCCATGTAATTTTTATCTTACCGTTGGCAAATATACAATTCTGTGTGTCGAACAAACCATATTGCAGCATTTTATTGCCGTGCCGGTCAACGAACCTTATTCGGCCTGAGGATTTTCTGTACTGAGATTCTCTGCACTCTGGTTCCGTCCAGTTGCGTCAATTTTGATCTGAGCCATATCCAAATGAGTTGTGCTTCGTTACACGAAAAGCGGTGTAGAAGGCTGTGTGTATTGTCACGTTTGTGACCTTTTCCGGTTGCCGAGAGATGTATTACTGTGGTGTTAGCCTTCACAATGAAGGTAATCGCTTGCGGACAGAAATATTCACGACTTTCGGCAAAACTCATTCTGTATATATCTGTATAAAATGTAGATAATGAAGAACAAAAATGAAGCCCTCTACATCTGAAACACTGGCTTAGTATGCCATCCTTCATACTTTCCTAACTTGTGCTAAACGTTTCACCTCAACATATCCCTTAAAATCCAAGTCCTCAATTATCTTCTTCATATACCTAATCTCTGTCTTCCTATGCAGTTCTTACATTCGACTGTTCCCTTCATTAAAAGTTAAACAACCCTGCATGCCTCAAAGTATGACCTACCATCCTGTCTCTTCTTTCTCTAAGACTCTTCCACAAACTTCTCTCCTCACCCATCATTTTCAGAACACGTTCATTTCGTATTTTACTTATCCACATAATTTTCGTCCTTACTCTATAGCACCACATTTCAAATGCTTCAATTTACCTTCTTTCTAGAATTCCTAAAATCAGTGCTTCACTGCCATAGTGTGATGTGTCCCACACATAGATTTTTAAAAAGTTCTTTCTGAGTCCTAGATTAATATTTGAAACTAAAAGATTTCTCTTTTTCTTGAAATCTCTTTTTGTTAGTGCTATTCTGCTTTTAATATCATTTCCGCTTCGAATATCGGTTGTTTACTATTATTGGTACCATTTCTGCTACATTTCATCACTTTTATCTTGCTTTGGTTTATATTTAGTCCAACATTTTCCTTCAGTATTTTGTTAATGACACTCAGTAACTTCTCAATTTCCTCAGCCTGTTCTGCTAACAAGACAATGTCATCATCAAATCGTAGCATAGGGATTTTTTCCGTTGAACTCTTATGCCACATTCTAATCTTACATTTGTTTCCTTCATTCCTTTTTCTACATACAAATTTAATATTAATAGGGATAGACAGCAACGTTGTCTCACACCCTTTCTAACTGTCTAACTGAAGCGAGTCTCTCATGATTCTCTACTTTTATTATAGCTACTTGATTCGTATAATGATTATAAAGCTTTCTTCTATGGCGGTATTTTAGAAACGACTTCTTTAAATGATTGAACATCTTGTCCCACCTAACATTATCTAAAACTTTTTCTAAATCAACAAGAAATGAGAAATTTACCTGGTTACAAATAATTTATATACATATATATATATATATATATATATATACAGGGTGTTACAAAAAGGTACGGCAAAACTTTCAGGAAACATTCCTCACCCACAAACAAAAAAAATATGTTATGTGGACATGTGTCCGGAAACGCTTACTTTCCATGTTAGAGCACATTTTATTACTTCTCTTAAAATCACATTAAACGTGGAATGGAAACACACAGCAACAGAACGTACCAGCGTGACTTCAAACACTTTGTTACAGGAAATGATCAAAATGTCCTCCGTTAGCGAGGATACATGCATCCACCCTCCGTCGCATGGAATCCCTGATGCGCTGATGCAGCCCTGGAGAATGGCGTATTGTATCACTAAAATGAGCTCTAACATAGAAAGTAAGCGTTTCCGGACACATGTGCACATAACATATTTTCTTTGTTTGTGTGTGAGGAATTTTTCCTGAAAGTTTGGCCGTACCTTTTTGTAACACCCTATATATATATATATATATATATATATATATATATATATATATATATCGAATAATAAGCAGTTTGGTATGAATCAATGAAACATTTATCTTGTTGATAGAGTTTTGCTGTCGCATGCTGTTGCAGTGAAGCCTGTGTCGGTGAACATCCTGACGCGAGAAAAGGCAGTCTCCGCCGACAGGCGGTACGAGGTAGAGTGCAAGTCTTCCGGGTCGAGGCCAGAGGCAATCATCACATGGTGGAAGGGCAGCCGTCAAATCAAGAGGCACAACAAGAACGTAAGTACCTCAGCCCACTTGCTGTTTCATCTCGCTCTTCTATAGCGGTTTTATTACTCTCGCCTTTACTGCATCTGGCTTCAGGGTCGGCGGTCACGTTCCAGTATTTATTTACTACCCACTCATCGATTCTTTATGGATCATTAAATTTAGAAGAAGGCACGGCGGAAATAACATTCAGTATGTATGGATGTTTACACCGTGACCTCTATTGACTCAACGCGCTGTCCGTCGCAACAGCTCTGACGCTTAAATTTTAAAATAAGATAAAATTCTTATCTTAACCAAGTCCTCCTCTACAAGACGAAGGCTTTCAAAAGCCATCCATTTCCGAAGTTTTCCAACGTTGTTGGGACGTTAGCTGCATATTATTAAATTAAACAATTACATTGATCATTCCGTAAAATTAACGTATTGAATAAGAGAATCAGAACAAATTCTGCAAAATATGTTAAAGGTCTTGTAACCTATGATTCTTGTGGACTATTTGAAATCTTTATAGGGCAAGTTCGATAGCCCCGGATATTTAAAGTTCTATAAAACCAACTACGCAGAGTCGGTAAAACTTTATTGTAAATATACACCCTGCAGCGTAAAAACAAATAAAACTGAGCTGAGGCTTGGGCGCCCAGTGAGTTCAACACTAGTGTGTGTTTTGTTCCTGGCATAGTTTTTCGTTGCTCCTGTAAAAATTCGTTGGAGAGTATTCAATATGATGCGTCTAATAAATACATAATAACGAGGACTCAAAAAATCCAAAAGGGTGGTATTTTAATATTTTAAAAATATAAAAATGTAGATGAGGCGGGCAAAAAAGTAAAGGCAATAAAAGGGGCGAAGCGAAAAAATAAAAAGGTAAAGGCTTTGAATACAAAGAAAAGTATTCAAAACATTCCGAAGCAAATCAAGTAAAACATAACGCGTACATCGTATGTGAAGAAATTAATACACTGGATTCAGTGCAATGAAAGAAAGACTGGGTTCATGAATATTGTGTTTATATATACGTACCTCCTTTGCCGGCCACTCTACCCGAACTTAGAGCAAGAATTTACGCTGCTGCTGAGCAAGTTACACCTGAAATGCTAGTGCGAGTCTGTGAAGAAATCGACTATCAATGGGATGTCTGCAGAATAACCAACGGAAGCCACATAGAACATCTTTAGTTTCAGGTAAAAAAACTTGAAGTGTTTTCCTTTAAAACAACACCAAAACCAGCTCTGCACCTTGTTTCATAATATTTATATGAATTTTCAAAGTTGTAAAGTCCTTTTTGAAACACCCTGTATTATTCAGATATCCATTATTACTGCGATTTTTTAGCCCAAATACGATTAGGCCTCTATTTATTTTTGTGTCCGGGGCTACCCAATAACTTTTGTGTTGCCAAAAAAGTAAGGTGGAAATGTTTTCAATTGAATTCGTTGAAAGAATGTTAAGATTAGTAACTTCTAATTAATATGATTGCAGAAGCTCCCAGTTTAATTTTAAGATTAAAATAAAGACAGAAAATGTGTTTATTTTTATTTCAAACTAATTTTAAGCGTTTGCGGCTACCTAAACATGCGCTGCAACAATAATACAAAGGCTAACAAGCAATAATACCATGGTTGACTACAGTGTCGGGTGTCTCAGTGTCTAAGGCATCTGATTATAGATCGAAAGGTCCCGGTTCGAATCCCGGTCTCAGCTGGGCCTTTCACCTCTGACACAGCTTGCCGTGTAATGTGAAGCAAGCCAGAAATGCGTCGTAGTTCAGTGTTTATCTGCAGGTCTCCCATATACGATAGGATAACCGGGTTAGGTTAAGGCGTCTACAACAAGGGCGTATTGCCAATAGAAACCTTGTCAACAGGTCACTTCGATAGTACGAGCATTTTTATTTATCATGTTTGACCCACTGTAGCGTAATATCCACAAATCTGGAATGTTAATAGTTTTTGCGGTCGGTAGATTCCAGGTGTTTATACGTGAATCCTGTAGAGTCTCTTCCTTCTATCTGTTGCTCAGTGGTAATTACAATAACACGAACACCATGCGTTCATACAGCGGAAAGCAGTTTGTTCACAGTCCAAACTGTATGACTACTCTCAGACGCCGTAGAAATACTCTCAGTTGCGCTTACCTACTCAAGCCCCTACAAGTAGTTCAGCTAGATGTTCTAATCAATCTGCTTCCACTGAACTTTTTCGTGGCACGTATAGCGAAAACGACCCTTTTTAATAGTATTTATCAACTTGTCTGAGTGTCCTACGGTCCAAGATTCCATCCATGTGCACCTATACCTAATTCCCGGTCAAACTAGAGAACTTCACGCAACTAATATAGGTCCTTTAAGTAGGATTGTTAATTGGTAACTCAAATGACAGAAGCCAATAATATTTTTAAAAATTGTCTGTCTTAAATAGGGAAGAAAATGTCTTTTTCATGTATCTGAAAGATAACGGGATTGCTTACCATGGGGACTAGTTTTATTAAGTGCACTTTGGTGGAAAACGTGTGCGATGCAACTCGAAAAACTTTTTGCGCAGTGCATTTCCAATAGCGCTTCGTTAAAAACCCAGCGTTTTGTAATCTCTTCCTCCAATTTTTGTTTGTTTCAAACTTCTCAAAAAAAATGGTGTTGCTCCAAGCGAAAACGCGATTAAAAACATAAAAAAATGCATGATTGACAGTTAGAATAACAACAGCGAGATTGAGATCAAATTATTTTAGTAACAGCATTTTTGTTAAATAGTTATAAACCAATGAATAAAAAAAATAGCAATGATTCACGTATCGAGTGCAATTTAATTTCGTACAAATGTTTATTTCTCTGAAACCCTTAACAGATCGGTTTTATTGATGCGTTCAGTACATCTCTTCTTTATACTTAACAAAACACAATTGAAAGCTTCGGGGCAAAATATTTGTTTCATAAGTTTTGTGTTCCCCAAAAAGATGAAAAGAACAGCAAAAGTAATTTTACTTTTACTCAGTGGAAACATATAACATATACAGAGTAATTCTCAGATGTAATTCGGTATGAGTATAATTTTTAACACATGTATGAGCTTTTTTTTATTGATAACGTTTTACGCTACACAATTAATATTTTTACAGCCACTCGTATTTACGTTGATGGAGAAAGTTTATTTGCTCCTATCCTTCAACTCTTCTAGGTTAAAAGGACTCGAAACTTCGACCCAAACTACTTCATTTGTAGGACTATAGCATCGCGGTTTTGTTTAGAAAAGAACTCTTTTCTGGGAGAACTGAAGGGAGATGGATGATAGCTCTCAGGGGCGCGAAGAAGTTAGCGGCTGGTTTTAAGGTTCGAGTTAGACGCAGCCTCCGGAGTTGGCGAAACAGGAACGTGGACTTCAGACTCCCACGTTCCAAACTAGATTACTGTTGTTCGCGCAGATCAAACGTTGTTATACAGAAGTGCAAGTTGGTGCCAAGTCGGCAAGGTGCTATAATGCGCGCACAGTTAGCAGACGGAATTACGTTATTGTTGTAAGGCAGCGGCTAACAATTCAGAGAGGAGATGTATGGAACCGTCATATCTCTAGTTGCTGCTGACTGCTTTACCCGCGTTTTTTATTTGGTGAATAACGATTTTCATTTAAGGTTGTGGTCTGAAAATTTGTTGGCTTCAAAATTGAAAACCGACACCTTTTATAATATCATTAACAATAAATAAATTATACTGAACATCCTAAGAACTGTATATTAGTTTTAAAAGCATAATTATTGGGAAATTTGAGGGAAATTTGACTTTAAGTTCAATTCCAGTACCCTTGCCATTTATGATTGAGGTAGACATTTTCGAGCCATCCTCGAATACCACATCTGCGCATGGACCCATGACTTAGGAAGTGACCAACATCGCATCCTCCATAAAGAACTATCTTTATAAGAATGGAGGGTTTCTCGGCGTTGTATTTAGTATTTGTATTTAGTGTTCACGGGAAAGTAGTCGAGTGATAACGTTTGTATTGCACGACGTTTCGGCCATTGTCAAGTGACTGCTTATATACTATCTTTCTCACTAAGATATCAGTAATGAATTATTCAAATTGAATAGTAAACATTTACTTCCATTTAAAATGTATGATCGCAAGAGTGCCTGTTAAACAAGGCGGTGTTTAGAAAGGGATCTCTTTCTTCTCTAATAGCATGTTGGAGTGATACCTTTTACAAGAATGACATTACATTGCAAAAACGTTCTACCTTTTCATGATTCTTGAAAATGTTGTCCTTCTTTCTACAGGTTACAATCATGTGTGATATCTTATTTGAAGGAAGGCAGTTAGCTTCATAGAAACCTTGAATAATTCTATTTTACTTAAACATCACTTTGAGAGTAAAACGATTATCTGATATGCAAGACTTAATTGTAAGTTTCAAGTCCCTTTATTCATAGATTGGCTTCTTAAAATCCTATCAACAATGCTGCAAGATGTTGGCTATATCTAAGTTCACAAGTGAATTAATAATATTATTATTCGTTCAACGTGAAAAATCTCTTTTCTGTAACTACATTTACTGTTAAATGACGTATACAATAACAGATTCTGTGTACTGATTATAGGGAACAACAATATCGTTTTTGGAACGGCGACTCTAAACACCATTTTCATAAGTTCTCCGTATTACTAATCAAACTACTTTGATACTGAAGAACGATCTTCTGGACGTTGCCCCAAAGCTGTACTTCTTGACTTTAACAGTAGGTAAATTGCTCCCATACTTTAAATTTTGGAGTATCTCGGATTATTAACAGTTCTTCCGTAATAATACCAATTCCCATAGTGCAGATGCACAGGCAAAATAAAATTATTGAAAGCCGAATGTAATTGTAAGAATCTGCCTATTCCGAACATTATGCTAAATTTCACAATCAATTAATATTAGCTAATAAGCGTAGTTGTAGATGCTTCACAAGAGACGTGTGTTTCACTAACTGAATTCAATATTTTTCGAAATTTACGTTACATTAAAAAAAAAAAAAGTTTACGATTTTGATCTTCACTCTATTAGAAATAAGGAAATAATCTTTTAACTTCCCGTTATGTATCACCGATTCTCAACTTGAAAGTATTTTGCATTATAGGAAGCTTTTTGCAGCAAATTGATTAACCATCACTGCATCCATTAACAAATCAAGTGGAAAGGTGTAAAACTTTGCAAAATCCTCGCTATTCTGTCAATACAAAGAATGATTGAAGTATAGTTAGAAAAGCAAGAAAGTGTAAGGAGTTACATAACTTTTCATAGAATCTTAACGACTTCGCGACGTTAACCGTCTCCTTGTTAAAAGTACTTAAGCCCGCATAAATCGGAGAGCAAGAGCAATTTGCCTAAAAACAGAAGGCGTTCAATAAACACTTAAGAGTATTAATAGGGCAGCACGAGGGGAGGGGTCGTTTGGCATGCTTTTGGAAGACTCGACCGAATGCTTTATTGGTGGAAGAGGAAGGTGCAGGGTGGGGGGAATAGGGTGCGGGCAGGTCGCATCAGCAGACCATTTAAGAAATTACTCGCTCGCCTGAGGCGGGGCTAATAACTCATCAATTAAGAGTGGTCCGACTTTGTTTGCTCAGTGGCATTGTGCCGGCTCGGTCGGTCACCAGGCGACAAATTGCGCGATTGTTCTGCTTGCTTCCTCGGCGCCTGGCCAAGCGGCGACAGTGTCGGCGTCACCAGCGTCGCGACGCCACGGAAGCCACCTCCAACCCCCTCCATACCGAATGTTGAGCCAAGACCGTGGGACACCACAAGGCGGGATTTTGTTCACCGAGTTGGACATAACACATTGCTTTTTTTTTCAGAACAAACCGTTCTCCTGATTTTTTGCGGCGCTATTCTCCACCAACTCCTTTCTACGTTTCCTGCAGATTCTTCTTGGAGGCTAAGAGCTCTACAAATTTCCATTTTCAAATGTCTTATCCAATGCTAAAAGGTATTTAATATACACACAGCTTCTGTAACCATCTACCGTTTTCCGGGTGTAGTTTCCGAGCCTTCCAGTGTTTCGGATTTGCTGTTTATAGATGATCACCCTCCATTGTCTCCTGTCCAAGAAAATTCCACTATTCATAACAGGCTTACAATATCTTCCTCTTCTCTCTGTAGACTCCTTCAGTTGGTCTGCCTATCGGCTTCTTGATCTTTCAACAGGTCTTGACCGTTATCCTTTTTCAAAATAAGTTTTCGGTAATCTTATGGTATTTAATGCCAAAACCACTTAAGTCTAGATGACTTAAAACTTGCTCCCAAGGATTTATTTAACACCAGTTTTTATTTAATCTCTTTATTCTTTATGTGATTTTTGACTGTACCATTTCTCATTGTGTAAATATAATGCTTATGGATAAAAGATAACCAATCATTTCTTGTATGTTAAGTCACAGATAGAAGAACGAAGGCCTAAGTGATTATAAAGTGGAGGAAGAATTGATTTTGTAAATATCTAAGATAGCTTTAGATAATAAACACAACTGGGCAGGACTATTTGAGAATTAATAGAGAAAGGTGTCAATGCCCGGCATCTATTGGACAGGTCAGCGAGGGAATCTAAAACGAAAGTGAGGGAAATCAAATACAAGACCTGAGAACAGGTCCTTGCTGTAGATTAATAATGTGGTGTAGGATCTATTTTACGGGTATAAATACACGGGTTAGAGGGGATGCATAGAAGAGAAATTATTTACTGAAATTACTGTAGAATAAGATCAGTAACACAAATGTCAACGATATCATTGGAAGACAGTGTGGATGTGTTTTAGGGCGCCGGTTTGATTCCTCGTCCGGCCATACAGAGTTCGATTTTCCATGTATTCCCGAAATAAATCCAAGCGAATTCCTAGATGGCTCCTAATTACCATGGCCAGATTTCTTCCCGTTTCTTAACCCCTAGTCCTTTCCCATTTCTAGTGATCTCGCTAAACTTAATATAAGAATAAATTAGTATAAAAAAGGGTCAGTTGCTTTATATGATATGTCTTAATTTTTTCTCGCTAGCTATTCGTAAAGGTAGAGAGCACACCACGATTTGTTTAACAAAGGAAGCTATTTTGAAATTCTGTGTTTCTAAATAATGGAAAGCTGGGCCGGATGCCTCTGTGTTTGCAATCTACTCAACACTGATGTCAGTGTAATTGCATACCATATAAGCTACTACTTGCTGCGTTGGTATTTCTTTAGTTTTACTGTCAAAGTAATGAGAGTACCAAGGCATTGCTATGGAATTATTGTATTGGCATTGTTTTATAATACGTATGAAAAATTTCAAATAATTTGAATGTATAGAAATGGGTGAAAGTTGAACAAAAATATTCCATTGCATTCGCCCAGCCGTAGAGGTCAAGTTAATAATAGCGTGTTAAAAATAATATATTCCTTCCTAAGACGTATTTCTAGGATTAAATGTGTTTTAAGCAGTTTATAATCAAATACCCATATGTTCCAAAATTACATGGACTGTAAAGTGGTTACATTATTTCTGGAAAAACCCGTTAACTGAATGTGTTTTAAGCAGTTTATAATCAAATACCCATATGTTCCAAAATTACATGGGCTGTAAAGTGTTTACATTATTTCTGGAAAAACTGAGTTCGTCCGGAAAGAATGCTACATGATTATGATTCAGCAACAATCGGGACAACGTAACAACTTGAAATTTTAGCGTTAGCTCATTAAGTTCTCAATTTATTTTCCTCAATTATCAAGTGTAAAATGTATACCAGAGGTGTGACTAGTCACTTTAATACTTAAATCTTTATAGTTGTTGTTGTTGAGTACTTAGAAACGTGATTTCTGTTGCGTTTCGTTTCAGTTCTCCGAGGACAGCGGTCAAAGCCTGAGCATCCTCACGTTTGTGCCGGGAATTGACGACGACGGCAAGTACCTGACATGCCGTGCCGAAAATCCTTACATCCCGGACAGTGCCTTAGAGGACAAGTGGAGACTAAACGTGCACTGTAAGTACACAACAACACGTCAGCTACTGTATTACTGAATACGGAATTTCTTTAGTACTCCAACGTGCAATGGAGATCTGAATAGTCATATGTATCGACAGAGAGTGTTAGATATATCTAATTTAATGTTGTAATAATAACCTCACGGATAAACTTAAGGACCTTTATTTTTTCTGCTCAGCGTTATGGTTACTATTTTCACTAAAATTTCATGTTTGGTAATTTCTGATAGTATAGCACTCTCTGATCTAGACCGTGTTTTCAAACCTCTCTCAAAGAGACGGAAACAGATTCTATCCGAAATGCTTTAGTTTCAAGAAGAATATCTTATTAGCTCATTTTCTATCGACCTGTATATCTTAAACTTAATACTCTTCATTCTCCCTAACACAGTATTGTGTGATCATAATTCTTATTTAAAAAAAAACATTTGTATTGCAGTATACCAGCTTAAAAATTTCTTCCCATATATAAGACTCCGTAACTCTATTAAACCACTGTATAGTATAAGCTATGGTGCAAATGCAGTATTTTTCAAACCAATTACTCTCATTTTAGCCTCTAAGTCAATAGTAGTTTGATGTAACGTTGAGTGCATAAGTATGATATTACGATAACATAACAGCCATAACCAACATATTGTTTAAAATCGAAATTTCAGGCAAGGTGAAGCGATATACAAAATATAATTAAGCAGATTACTGCCTGACACAATAACTCCATGCGACCGTTTTAAATGCCGTATGTGGAATATTATCACAAAGAAACCACAGTACAGCTTAAGGAACGACTTGATGGGTACAGAATCAGTTACCGAGAGTTAATGGTGACCTGTCGCCGTTTCTATACATCAAAATGTATAATAAATTCCCTATCTGCATATTGCCTGTTGGATAGGGAAATGCTTATTATTCATTACACACGTTACAACTTTTCCAGCCATTCCTTACAATATCACATAGATTTCTTAAGTTTTTGTATTGTTTAATACTCTTTATAATGTCCCATTTTAGTATCTGCGTTATTTTTGCTTCAAATATAAGCTTCCATATTTTATTATAATATTTAATGTGCTTTTTTTATAAAAAGAAAACAAAATTTACGGATGTAACGATCATATCATATCAGGAATCATTACATTGAGGGAGTGTCTATAAATCGTGACTGGTACCCAAATAATTATTAGAACGTTTGCTTATTGTAACTTGACTTATATTAGAATAGGAAAAAAGAGAATAAATATACCAGATAACTCTTTAATATTATGATGGTGTGGTGTAGTGACCTGAAAAGACTTCGGTGCATGTGTCAGAAAGACCCTTTACTTGACGCTTTACATACAAATATTTCATTAATAATTCATTACTCATACAAGACACTTGTCATCAATGTTGTGATATCAGATGCTATTGTAATTAATTAGTACAGTCTTAACTTTTTTAATTTGGTCTATTTGGCTCATCAATGTTGATATAAGAGCCAAGAAAATGGGGACTACAATCATGGACAAAATTGCTTAGACTGATTTCTGGATACTGTGGGAAATCGAAATAAGCATGACCAAACTAGAGATAGAATCAACGTCCCCTGGAGTACTAGGCTCTAAAGTTACCTCTCAACTACTAGGCTCGACCACATTAGTAAAAAATAGGAGAATGATTGGTATGATGCTTTAAGGATTATTGACTGAAAAAAAAATGTTGATATATATGAATGGTATTGCACGCAAGGTTCTCTGAAATTTAAATTTCTCTAGAACAGTTGATAGACGATTTACTTACCAACAGGTTGTATATACCTGATCTAAAAGCGCTTATT
Source organism: Vandiemenella viatica (assembly GCA_031002005.1). Lineage (NCBI taxonomy): Eukaryota > Metazoa > Arthropoda > Insecta > Orthoptera > Morabidae > Vandiemenella > Vandiemenella viatica. The sequence goes on from JARYHS010011408.1 coordinate 234,782,510, forward strand.
GCATAAATATAAGTGACTAATACAGTCAGTCAGTGACCAATGATAGTGTCCTAATAGCTGTCTTTCAAATATTGTATTTGAAAACTGTTCATTAGCTTATTCACATTTTGTGCTTATACCAGTATGTCTTTGATATGGCACCGATTTTGATCGAGATCCTTACAAATTTCTCAAAGTGAAAATCAAACTAAAACTGTATTTAAATAACCGTATAATCTGCAGTCGTACACCAAAACACGCGAAAATAAGTATAGACAGAGCACTGAATTTCAAACAACACCTCTCAAATGTGGCTCCTAAAGTTAAAATGAGAAATAATATTCTAAAAAAGCTTGCTGGTACTTCATTGGAAACTAATGCGCATGTTATAAGATTCACAGTTTTATTTTGTTGCTGAATACTTCTACTCAATCTAGATCAATAATGTCCACACGAAGAAGATAGACGTACAACTCAGTCAAACAATACGAATAATTACCGGATGTATTCGGAGCGCAAACACCCTATAGCTTCATGTTCTCAGTAATATTCTACCTAAAAAGATCAGAAGTCTTCCTGAAGGTTTAGAACCCTCAGCTTTTACTTACTTTCCGTGTCCGGACTGTTTCAGATTGTGTTTTTCCAGAAACTAGCTGCTTGGATCGCTATATCATTGGCTAAGAACAGGTCTTCATCTTGGTACGTGAAACCCATGTCTCTGAACTCGAGGAGATGTTCTGGTGTCTGAATGTAGCTGCAGTCATACTTGTCGTCATCCTTGTATCCTCACTTTTTCATGTTGCTCCTGCAGCTGGATATTCCTGTTCTAAGTCAGTTCAAAGTCTTCCATTTCTGGTACGGCAGGTTTCACCCGGGGGCCAGTTCGTCTTGGGCCCTAAGGCTTGAAGGTTTGGGAACCACCTCCTCCCATAAGGATAGTCTTCTTTCTTCTAGAGTTCTGTCTAAAGCCCTGCCTCTTTTTAAGAAACTTTTCCGTGAGTGGAGGCGTGATGGAGCCATGATTTGATTGTACGTTGGGTGCTTCGGGTAAGTCTCTTGTTTGAGCTTCTCCTGCTCTGTGGCCACTCTCCGTCTTATATCTGGTGGTGCTATGCCTGCCAATGCATATGTTTTTTGTATTGGAGTTGGTCTCATGCACCCAGTTACCAGCCTGACAGTCTCATTGAGTGCCACGTCTATCTCTTTAGGAAGAGTGGAGGCTCCCCATACCGGTGCGCAATATTCTGCAGCCGAAAAGCTGAGAGCCATAGCTGTGTATCTTAAAACTTTGGGGTGTGCTCCCCAAGTAGAACCAATAAGTTTGCGTAGTATATTATTTCTGGCAATTATTTTGCCTTTCAGCTCTTTGCATTGATTTTTATACATGAGAGACCTATCGAGTTTAACTCCCATGTACTTTGGGTGGCTAGTGTGTTCCAAAGGTGTCCCCTTCCGTACTATCTTTAGTGGCTTCATTACTTCCTTGCTTCTTAGATGGAAGGCACAGTCCTGAGTCTTCCTTGGGTTTGGCCGTAGCAGGTTGTCATCATAGTAAACTGATAAAGCCTCAAGGGTTTCGGTAAGTTTCCTTTCTACCTCTTCGAAAGTTTTACCTTGGGCAGTGATAGCCGTGTCACCTGCATAAATGAAACTTCTTATGCCCTTGTATCTCGGTTGGTCATTTGTATAGATGTTAAAGAGTATTGGGGACAGCACGCTCCCTTGTGGTAGTCCGTTTGTCTGGTCTCTCCATCTGCTTTCCTTACCCTGTAGAGTCACATAGAACCTTCTATTGTGCAACTATTTATACATAGAGCCATTATATCTACTAGTAAAACCACCAACGCTTGAAATTAGGGAAACTGCCACGGCGCACAGCAACCAAGCTAATAAGGTTCTCTTTCAACCCCAACAAAGCTCTGGTTAATTGTATAGAGGCAGTCATCGTAAGTCAATAAAAATCTAGCTGAGAACTCTTCCATCTGGATACACTGATTCGATCTCCCCAGACTCCAATAAAGAATAATCGACTGTATTCAAACATGACAAGGAAGGTGTAATCACTTACTACACAAATGGGGCTGGGATATTTCAGAAAATTGTGATTGTGGAGCCACCTCACAGACAACCCACCATACCGTTTCTAACCGTTCTCTTCTGGCTTACAAAGGAACAATAATGGACATTATGGGCGCCTGATAAATCTGTGTTAGAGGAATATTGATTATAAAGATGGCACAACCGGCAAAATGACCTTGCGTGTAACAGAGAAATATCTCATTTCAGGCGCAGGGCCAGAAATTCAATGGCGCGTAAGGAGTTTATCACTAAGGTGTCGCTTCCATTCTTACCCTCAAGTTTCTGTAGGACGGGAAGCGCTTGTTTATAATGTACTCAAAGTGAAAGAAACATGCAATGTAGTCTTCACGGGTGCCCTAAGTATTAATTTTTAAATTGTTGATTACATAGTTTTTGTACAAAATATTTACATGCAAGGAATTTGGCATACAGTTCCGTTACACTTTGACTTACTGTCTAATTAATTCTATAATATTACATTTGGTCTTGCTTACAGTAATAACAGTTACAGCTGCTATTGCAAAATTTTAATGTTATATTGAATCACAAATATCGCTTATTGTTGTTATAGTGCTAGTGGTTTTTATTGAAATATTCCAGTTATTCTTAGAGTATCCCATTATTCAGTTAGTTGCAGTTAACCCAGTTTGTACATATCTTTCTGTAATCTATCATTTAGTTATACCGGATTACTGGGTAATAACAATTGCTTATAAGTAACATTCACTTAATTATATGTTCTCAGCCACTACAGTCCTGAGCCAGTTCAAATTTGCAGCATCCTGGCTTACCATTAATATGGAAATTAACTTCCAAATATTGTTATGATTCATCGTGCATTTGTGCAAAAGTCAATAATCATTCTCTCTACATTACAAACAAGACTGTTTTGGCCGTGGTAGAAGCGTTTTGTTTGCTGTAAGTGGTGTGCTGACGTTTGCTCATTCTGCCACGCTATCGTTCTGACTCAGGCCTGTAGTAGGCTTGGTTCCGTTTTAACAATGGTAGGATTACTTAATTTAATAGTTATACATTTTTTTTTTATTATTATTTTTTTTTTTTTTTTTTTGCAATAATCACCTCTGGTATTATAATCTACTTTTCCCCTATAAGGCCTTATCCGTTTCAATGTGAAAAAAAAAAAATTATGTACTATGTCTATTCTAATCTAACTTGAAACCTATACTACTCTATCAACACTAATCTACCCACCACTATCATCCCGGGATAGTCTGCCAGCCATGCCCCTCTGGATTTCCAGTAGAACAGCATCGACCGACACATCGGGACAAAACTTCCGGCTCCCGGAAGTTTCTGAAGAATACTGTTTACTCTTGTCCGTAAATAATTTTCTATGCCTGTATGTTTGGCCGTGCGACTTCCCTAGGCCGGTCCCCATGCCCGACTGCCGCTCGGTCCAGATATCTTTTTTTGTGCAGTTGAGATACTTTGTTCGCCAGATTATCGAGAATAATCCATGATCGCTCATCTAGAATTATGTCTCGCGTTGATCTACTCCGTATTATGTTGATATCCGGCGTCCTTACTTCTTCTGCTATCGGACAGGATCACACTACATGTTCGGGAGTTCCTTCTGCCCCGCACTCACGTAACCTCGTTTCTTTCAGCCCTCTTTGACACAGTAGGCTGTTATATGGGCCATCCCCCGTGAGATAATGTATAAGGCCTGGTGTGGGATGAAAGTATTCAAGTTGCAACCGTTCTTGTATGTTCGGACACACACTGTATAATCTTCTGCCTGTGGCACTATTGTCCCACCACTCCTGCCATTCAGCGAGAAGGGCAGCGCTGACTTCTGCCGCATTTTGTGCAACTGTTCCCACAATCTCTTGCACCCTGGCCTGATTTCCTTTTCGTAACCAGTATATGGCCCCACTTCTTCTGATTTCGAAGTCCAACGGCCATACATCTAAGACAATTGGTAGGGCATTTGTGGAGGTAGTACTGTAGGTTCCACTCAATCGCAGCAACACACTTCTCTGCACTCTTAGGACCTCCTCCCTAGGTTTCACCAGTCGAAGTCTGTGCGCCCAGACACTGGACGCGTACCCTACCAGAGATGCTAGGATAGCATCGTGGTATCTTCTTATCGTAGTGTTAGAAAGGTGAAATCTCCTTTGGCCTATACTGATAAATATACTGGAAACACAATATTTCGACGGCTGGCTCCGGCGTCTTCTTCAGGTGTAGAGACATCTGCACTGGTCGGCTGACCCACAGATACTGTATTTCCATAACACTATCCGGCGGTACACCCGTGAAGACTACATTGCAGTCATACGCCGGGAAAGAAACATGTTGTGTGCTACGTATCTGCTACCACAGCATCAGTAGCTAAAAAATATAACTACACATACTATAGATAAATTGTTAATCATTTAATTATACAAATGAATATCATCACAAATTCGTAGAAAATATTCACTGGCTTCTAACGTGCTAGTTAATATGAGAATTTGTCGTTTTATGGGTTTTCGTCCAGATATTTTGTAATTTCAGTTCCCCATTCCCGCTTAAAAAGGACGTAATTCACATACAAAATAAGCTTAGGCAGTTCACAGTCATGTTGTTCAGATTTTCTCTCGTGACTTTTCTGCTGTTTCTGTGCATTTGTCTCAGTAAATTTCCACTTACCGATTACAACACACGTCCAAAGTTTTATGCTTCATTAACTCCGAATATTCTCTTTTTCCAAAGTTTTTCTCTTAAGCTGTTTCGTCTACTCGGAAATTAACCAATACCACATGTCTGAAAATGTGACCTACCATCCTGTATTTTCTTTCGCTTAGACTCAGCCATATACTTTTTAGCTCGCACATCATTTGCAGAACGTGTTGATGTACTACATTAGCTGTCCATTGAGAAGTTTAGTAGCTCAGTGATTAATGCGTCTGACTGGTCAATCGTAATGTCCACTGTTCGAAACCCGGTCTCCGGTGAGATTTCTGCCAAAGCTTGAAATACACCAGAAATTTTCGATGATTCCATGTTAAACTGTAGGTCTCATATACCCGTTAAGAAAATTGTTTTAGGGTTGCGGCTATAATGCAGTCCGACTGTGCAGTTGCTGAAAAACTGTGTGAGAATGCCATAAAGACGGCACAAAAAGATATATATTGCATCTGTCCACATAATTTCCATAATTCTTACAGAGCGCCACATTTCAAGTGATTTTAGTTTTTGTTTGTTTGTAAAAGTTTTTAAGTTCAGTCTTTACTCCCACAATGTGCTGTGATTTATTCGTACTGTTTTAGAAACATTTTCCACGTCCCAATTAAATGTCTTAAAGAAAATAATATGTTCACTAGTGTTATTCGTCTTTTATTTCTTAAATGGCAGAATTATCTCACTTTTTCTACTTTACCGGGCCTTATTTGTTTAATTCTAATATGTTAAAAAGACTTTTAACGGAGCCATATATATGAGTGAAAAGTCGTCCTTGTTGATATATATATATATATATATATATATATCAATAAGGACGACTTTTCACTCCGATTTTCAAAAGTAAGTCACTATATTGCCTCTACACCCTCGGATGAATCGCAGTAATGTGATATGTTTTCCGCAGATATGCCTGTGGTGTCGCTAAAGATGGGATCTAGTCTCAACCCAGACGACATCAAGGAGGGCGACGACGTATACTTTGAGTGCAACATCCGAGCCAATCCGAAGGCGTATCGCCTGGCGTGGTTTCATAATGTAAGTAGTACAACGCAGAAATTTTTCAATAAAAGTTTGTTTACTTCTCAATATGATATAGTAGGTTAAATTGTATTACTTTCGCACAGTCATCAATAGGTTACAAACTTATATGAAGGAGTGAATAATTCATTTATTAGTTATGAGCGCTGTCATTCCAAAAATTGAAATATTACGTTACTGTAACACAGTTGTCAATATAAGAACAAAGCTTCTCACGGTGTTGTAAATTAATAAACTTTTCTCGGGCTTCCAGCCCTGTATAAATGACACAATTATAATTGTTATTTATGTAAAATTTTATTTATTTACAGTCATCAATCGGTTAGAAAATTATATGTACTAGAGAATAATCCGTTATTAGATTTTGAGTGTTATAATAACAGAAACTGAAACAATGATATGTCCCTTAATTTATTGACAAAGAAGACTCGTCCTACGTCACAATTCATGATTCCAAATGAACTAAGGAGATATACGACGTAATACTAACTGACGGTAACGATCATGGTGATAATAATGTTTATTTTTTGTGCGTGTATTTTAGTTTTATGATCTCATGAGTTTTATATTATAACTATAGTAATGATTGACTAAAACTTTTAATATATTTTTAGTGCAATTGCTAGAGTTCTTAAGCCCGGCTCTCATCCTAAATGCTGTATCCTGGCCACGGTAGAGTGGGTCTATCAGTAATGACTCGTGCTGAACTGAGACTTATTATCAAAAGCTGTTCCAAGAAGCAGCAATCAAACTATTACGAGATTCTACTGGTATTTTTGAATATTGCAGTAATGTGAGTTATGAGTCCATTTACACAAATTTGTTGCACAGGATAAATTTTCTGGAAAACGCTGGGCACAGCCCGAGGATCAAAGTGCAGTATTTCAAAGAAATCTATGTGACGTAAACAATGACTAAAGGTCACGCCATACATTTTGCTATTGTTAATCTGCATTATTAAAATGTAAATGTTATTAATTTTGATTAATACAGTAATCTATTTTTTCAAGAGATTAGAAGAAATCACTTCTACTACTGTACTTTAAAAGATAATATGCATCACAAATAACTGAAAATGTAGTGAAATATTCAGATACTACTACAGATGACCCGGGACAATACATCTTTCATAAATACATTAAATTCAAATTAACAAATTAATTCAAATAATAATAATCTTATATAAAAAAAAAATAGATGTGTTTTTTCCTATATTTCACTTTTCAGCCACCACTACCTAGCACAGATCACTGATGTTTGTGGGTGGAAGTAGCATGGACTTTCTTGTCGTGCACAACGTTGGCCGAATGCCGATAGCTGTGGGGATGTGGGAGATATAATGATTAAAGTTGGTCAGAGCAGGGAGTTTTCATATTTCGACCAAAAATTGGTATCTCCGTATACTTTTCTTTCCTGCCACAACTACATAACATAGACCTTTGGTGTTTGTGTGTGGTAGTAGAATCGTCTTTCCTGTCGTGCACTATGGTTGTTAGATATCGGTAGCTATGGGGGTGTGGGAGATATGGAGGTTGAAAGTGAACGACCTGTGGCAATTTCATACTTCTGCCAAAGACAAAAGTGTCATGGTGTATTACTTTTCAGCGGAAACTATAGATCACAGATAACTGGCGATTGTGTGTAGTAGTAGCACAGAGTCACCTTTCGATCACAACAGCGGCCGAATTTCAGAAACTGTGGTACTGTGGTAGATATGGTGGTTGTAAGTGGCCGACCAAGGATATTTTCGTATTTCGACTGTCTCCGCATATGTCACTTTCCTGCCACAACTACATAGCATAGAGCATTGGTGTTTGTGTTTGGTAGTAGAATCGTATCTCATGTAGTGCACTATGGTTGTTAGATGTCGGTAGCTATGGGGTGTGGGAGATATGGGGGTTGAAAGTGATCGACCTGTGGCAATTTCATACTTCTGCCAAAGACAAAAGTGTCATGGTGTATCACTTTTCAGCGAAAACTATAGATCACAGATAACTGGCGTTTGTGTGTAGTAGTAGCACAGAGTCACCTTTCGATCACAACAGCGGCCGAATTTCATAAACTGTGGTACTGTGGTAGATATGGTGGTTGTAAGTAGCCGACCAAGGATATTTTCGTTTTTCGACTGTCTCCGCATATGTCACTTTTCTGCCACAACTACATAGCATAGAGCATTGGTGTTTGTGTTTGGTAGTAGAATCGTATCTCATGTAGTGCATTATGGTTGTTAGATTTCGGTAGCTATGGGGGTGTGGGAGATATGGGGGTTGAAAGTGGTCGTCCTGTGGCAATTTCATATATCTGCCAAACACAAAAGTGTCATGGTGTATCACTTTTCACCGAAAACTATCAATCACAGATCTCTGTCGTTTGTGTGTGGTAGTAACACAGAGTCACCTTTCGATCACAACAGCGGCCGAATTTCAGAAACTGTGGTTGTGTGGGAGATATGGTGGTTGTAAGTGGCCGACCAAGGATATTTTCATATTTCGACGAAAGGCATGTGTCTTCGCAGATTTCACTTTTCTGCCACGACTACATAGCATAGAGCATTGGTGTTTATGTGTGGTAGTAGAATCGTGTCTGTTGTCGTGCACTATGGTTGTTAGATGTCTGTAGCTATGAGGGTGTGGAAGATATGGGGGATGAAAATGGTCGACCTGCGGCAATTTCATATTACTGCTAAAGACGCATGTGTCACGGTGTATCACTTTTAAGTGAAAACTATCAATCGCAGATCACTGGCGTTTGTGTGTGGTAGTAACACAGAGTCTCCCATCGATCATAACGTTGGCCGAAATTCGGTAACTGTGGGAGTGTGTGAGATATGGTGTTTGAAATTGGTCGATCATGAATATTTTCGTATTTCATCCAAATACTTGTGTATATCCGTAAATTTTACTTTGCTGCCGGAACTACATAGCGCAGAAGACTGGTATTTGTGTGTGGTAATAGCATCGAGTCTCCCATCGTGCACTATGGTGGTTAGATGTCTATAGCTGTCAATATGAATTCTTTACAATCACGAACGAAGTCATGGGTACCAGCTAGTAATACATATAATAATAATCATTATGCATTATTAAATAAATGGTGTATTTCTTATTAGAAAGTTAATAAGTTCAGTAATATTCAGGGCGGGCAACTGGGAGGTTACAGGTTCAAATCCCCGTGCGACCATACTTATTTCGGTTTTCCATCGTTTCACGACATTACACTAGGTGAATGGCAAGATGATTCCTTCAAAAAGCAATGAAAGAATTCCTTCCCGTGATTTGTTATCTTCCTCTCCCGCCTTAAATGATCTCAACGTTGACGAGGCGTAAAGTCATATGTAAAAAAAGTTATGGCAATGTAAAACCAACAATACTGTACCTATAGTGTACATGGTATACAAGATTGCTTAATGAAGGAAACAGGATGATCCTGCCATTAGAAACATTCTATCTTTTCAGTTACTTTTTTTTACTCCTCTCTTTTTGTTTATTCTTCACTAGGTGGTCCTGTCTTCTATATCTATCATTGCCATTCACGTATTTTTCTGCACTATATTTCCATTGACAAACGTCTGACATACACACTCCATACAAGCCGACTGACATCCCCTTCCTGAAGTAAAATTCGATTCACATTCATTTTCCAAGATTTAAGAGTATTAAATTCTATGGCTATAGCTGACAAAAATTTTGTATTGGAATCCATCCTGCGATACTGTTAATTATTCACGAGGGAGGGAATCAAGAGAAAACGAAGAAAGGCAGGTCGAGGGGAAGATGTAGTCTCGCCGGCCACAAACTCAGAAGTTTGGTCTTGAGCGAACGGGAAAACTTGTAACCAACAAAGCCGCGCCGCCTCCGTCATCAATAATGCAAGCCTACTTTTGTGCCGGCAAACCCCGCGGTGCGATGCGATGCTATGTGCCGGCCGTGGCGAGGAAGAGCGAGAAGGAAAGAGTAAGGCGGGAGAGTCGACATCTGGGCGCCGGCAATAGTCGCGAGTATTGTACTGCACACGTTTCATCTCATGTACCGCTTTCCATAAAGGAAGGCGACGGCGAGGGCACTTCTTCTTCAAAGGATTCCACGCACAGAGGGATATATATTAAATCTCTGTCTGCTGATTTCGTTTCATTTTCATAAGTCTCGGGCAAATAACCAAACGAGTACCCAAAAGGCGCAGATTATTCTCCGACTCGCGACGTACGGCGTTAATATCCTCTCATATTTAATATTTACGCAGATTTGAATTTTAATATCTCTTCCCCGGTCTTGTCCTTGAATGAGACTGAAAGTGGGCACTGTGCGGAAGGGGTGCATGAAATTATTAAAAAAAGGTGAAAAAGAAAACAAGATGGGATTTGGCTTTATTACTTAATCAAACAGCTTGCTGGATGCGAAGCTAAATTGAGCGTTGTCTTTTGCGAAATTTTCTTTTTTAACAGGGAACTCATAATTGAAATCTATTATCTGCGTTCCGAGCCCTTTTTAAGGTCCTTAGAACAGAAAGAAAGAATTAAATGAAACAGAGCAGTGTAAAGCATAATTCAAACAACAACAATCCATAAGGTAAAATGCAATCAAGGACAATTTTTACAATTTCGCCGACATTGGCAATACAGCTTTTTTTAAAAGTAATTTAACAAAATTGTATGCCGAATTCTTTTCTTGAAATTAATTATTTTGTGCGATAGTTGACATCATTCGACTGCGAGATTGCACTTTAGTTCTTTGAGCGAAACTTTTACTTCTAACTAGGAATATAATGGACAGAATTCTGCAGCATCTTTTCTAACATTAACGCGTTTCTACGTTGACTTCTGCCTAAATAAAGCGTTTCTCTTCCTTATAGATTGCTGTTTCGTTCCTCATTCCTTCGTTACTGTAGACCGTGAATATGGTGTTTGAAACCTTGCATTTCTATATTCGGAAATTTTATTTTGTTTGTTTAATGTATCTCTCTTAGTAATCGTTCTGTATACTTTTAGTGCTCCCTGTTCTGAGAGCTTCGCATAGACCAAAGCAAAGCCGTATAGTACCTGCATTAAGGTTTTAAAGCAAAATGTCCCCCCTCTCACCCACGCTAAAAGATAAAAGTCAGTTGATGGTTTTCAACTAAACCTTAACGTCCTGCAATGTCTTCGTAATATATTCATCAGTGGTGTTCAAAAGAATACTAACTGCAACTGATCATTCTGTGAATCGGTTACCTGAAGTCGAGATGCCCTTATGAAGTTGAACACCACTCACTGTACTCTAACCTATTGATAATATTTTTTGTGGAATTTGGCTTGTAAACGAAGTTTCAGAGGTGTATATGAGTGACAATCCAAATATTCGTATCGATTATTACTAAAATATGTCTAAATCAATATATAAATCCAGATTTTAGGTTCAGTGGGTAACATTTTAACCGGCACCTTCTGAAAAGCCGAGTCTTGAAAAACGACGACTTCAAAGCTTAAGCTTACTAATATCTGCTTATGCACCCATATTAGCATGAAATAGTTGTATGTCAGATTTGTACTGGTTTTGATTCTGATAGATAAATATTCAATAACACTGGTTATAGTGTTTCGGTTTAAAAAAAAAGTTATTAATCCCTTTATAAAGTGTTCCTGGAACTACTACGCCATTCAGTTCATTTACTACTACACTGAGAGCTATAAAAAAATCGCACAACAAGCTGTACCAAAGAGGTAGGGAATTTTCGAAAAAAAAATTGTTACTTGTAGCGTGGCTTACCATATGACATTTCAGCCCTCATTTTTACAACGATCCTTGAAATACTTGGTGCTTCTCCAGCCGACTCAATAAGCACTGGTTTTTAGAAAGAAACTATGAAAAAAGCTACATATGGTAATAAAATGGCGCTGTAATGTCGTAGTTTCAGCTTTACCTGAGCGATATATTATGTGGACATATATGTATTAATGTTCTTAGGGCGACTCTGTCCTGAAGACCGCACCGCATAGTAACAGTGACGTGAAATTTGATGGTTGTTTCAGGGCCGCGAGATGCATCACAACGTGACGGCGGGAGTGATCCTGAGCGACCAGTCGCTGGTTCTTCAAGGCGTGACGAGACTGAGTGCGGGCGACTACACCTGCCTGGCCGCCAATGCTGAGGGGAAGGGCACCAGCAATCCAGTGACGCTCAGGGTCATGTGTGAGTACCATATTGAGATACCAAGGCAAGGGTAACTGCCTATATCTGTTACCAAATAGGATGCCAACGCTGAGGGGACGGGTACCAGCAACCCATTTACGCTATGGGTGATGTGTGTGTACCATATCGATATAACAAAGGCCAGGGTAATTGTCTCTACCTGTTACTAAATAGGATGCCAACGCTGAGGAGAAAGGCACCTAGTGACGTTCAGGGTGATGTGTGAGTACCATATAGAAATACCAAGGCAAGGGTAATTGTTACCAAATGGGATGCCAACGCTGAGGAAGGTTATACAGTAACGCTCAGGGTGATGTGTGAGTACCATATATACATACCAAGGCAAGGGTAATTTTCTATGCCTGTTAACAAATGGGATTCCAACGCTGAGGAGGAGGGCACCTAGTGACGTTGAGGGTGATGTGTGAGTCCCATATAAACATACCAAGGCAAGGGTAATTGCCTATGCCCGTTACCAAATAGGATGCCAACGCTGAGGAGAAGGTTATACAGTAACGCACAGGGTGATGTGTGAGTACCATATATACATACCAAGGCAAGGGTAATTTTCTATGCCTGTTAACAAATGGGATTCCAACGCTGAGGAGAAGGGCACCTAGTGACGTTCAGGGTGATGTGTGAGTCCCATATAAACATACCAAGGCAAGGGTAATTGCCTATGCCCGTTACCAAATGGGATGCCAAAGCTGAGGAGAAGGTTATACAGTAACGCTCAGGGTGATGTGTGAGTACCATATATACATACCAAGGCAAGGGTAATTTTCTATGCCTGTTAACAAATGGGATTCCAACGCTGAGGAGAAGGGCACCTAGTGACTTTCAGGGTGATGTGTGAGTCCCATATAGACATACCAAGGCAAGGGTAATTGCCTATACCCGTTACCAAATAGGATGCCAACGCTGAGGAGAAGGTTATACAGTAACGCTCAGGGTGATGTGTGAGTACCATATATACATACCAAGGCAAGGGTAATTTTCTATGCCTGTTAACAAATGGGATTCAAACGCTGAGGAGAAGGGCACCTAGTGACGTTCAGGGTGATGTGTGAGTCCCATATAAACATACCAAGGCAAGGGTAATTGCCTATGCCCGTTACCAAATAGGATGCCAACGCTGAGGAGATGGGCACCCAGTGACGCTCAGGGTGATGTGTGACTACCATATATACATACCAAGGCAAGGGTAATTGTCTATGCCCGCTATTAAATGGGATGCCAAGGTTGAGGAGAAGGGCACCTAGTGACGCTCAGGGAGATGTGTTAGTGAAATATTGGCATATTGGCATACCAATGCAAGCGTAATTGTCTTCCTGCTGTCAAATGGGCGTTTCTGTTGTCTGCCGGAAATAATACGTTTCAGTGCGTTTCTTGTACTTTGCATTTGTTCTTTCATATCTACTGTGTAACGAAGTTTGTAAACATTCCAACGAACAAGCTACGAATTACTGAAAAAGGCTTCTCGAAACTAAAATTAGTAGTGTCTTTCACACCTGTACACATGTGAAACTAGAGGTAATATGATACGATGAACAATGTGAAAGCTAGCGTGATGGGTGAACGGTTAATGTTCTGTCCTCGCATTCGAGAGGACGTCAGTTCGAATCCCCTTCCGGGCATCCAGATTTGGGTTTTCCATAGTTTACCCAAATCACTCCAGGCGAATGCCAGGATGCTTCCTTCAAAAGGCCTTGGCCGAATTCCTGACCGTTCCTCGTCACAGTTCCATCACGCCTCTAATGACCTCGACTTCGACGAGGCGTAAAACCATAAGTAAAAATATGTGAAAAACAATTAATAAGTGTAAATGGGATGATAATGTGAAACAACTATTAACTTGGTTACATTTAACATATACAATACCTTCTTCTTACGGTGGCTAACGAATCTGGTTTACTGCATTAAACGTAAGGTTTCTTTCTGAATCTACGGCTGGTATTAAGTCAAAAAAATTATATCCCCAATATTTACGGTATGAAATGAAAACAGTGGCAACATAAAACTGAATTAATACTTCCAGAAGTAACTGTTGAGTATATTAGTAAAAACGACATCGTAATAGCAAAGCAAATAATCCTATGAGGTGAGATATTTTAGCAGATTATGACTAATTTTAAACATGTCGTTCTTCCTTTAGGTAAACGAACTGAATGTAGTAAAACATAAAAACAGCTACAAAAAGAGCAAGAAAAATACGTACATCACATCGATCACCAGTACCTAAAACAGTGAAACGATGAATGAAAAAATAATTATTCACATATTGATAAAATTATTGTTAACTTGAATGTAGAATGATAATAAGTATTGTGAGAAGTATTCACATTTTTTGTTACTGTTTCCAGATTATGCATTAAACCTAAAAGCATTACAATTAAATTCATCACTGAAAATAATACTGTAACGATTTAATTATTTTAATGCAGGCGGTCAATATAACACAAATTTAAGAGTTAATCATCCTTCATAAACAAACCTTTGCTTTTAGAGGCATGATTATCCACTCAGAATAATTGCCCCCGCAGCGATAATGCTGTTTCGCTTGTCTTGTGTTGCAAGAGTTTGTAAGTTACGTATGTTACATCACTACACAAAAACACATACGAGTAACTACCAAAATAGTACGAGTAATAGCTGACTTCATGGTTTACTAATCTGTAAAATATCGTTTTACTTAAAAGGTGTTGGGTAGAGTTAAATAAGTGCGTTCTTTGAAGACTCTCTCTTTTAATAAACACTGTGCTGATAGCCAGGTCCTACTATCAAATACGTCTGAGATAATTCTAGAACAAATGTTATGCACATGATATTACTATTCACAGATACGCGGATCTATCATTCCTCCTCAACTACAAAATCACCAGTAATTATGAAAATAGTTGTCGTGTTAGAGAATGTTTAACACAACATACATGAGTCATTGATTCGTAAAGCATTTCAGTGTTATTCTCGACGCTATTTGTGATAAAATAATCATGAAGTTTTTTGCGATTAATTATATCTGTCTGATTATGCATGTGTATTTTTTCCGGTAACTAATATTTGTACAACATTTATGTGTGATATCTAGAAACTAAGATTTCTTAATTCTTACTATTTAAATCTCCTTCGATATCTAGTAAGACGCGTCAGTTTCCTCGATTGTGCCATTTAGGATCCGTATTTCGAAGGACTGACTGATAATATAGAAAAGGCACCGAGAAGAGCCGCTCGTTTCGTGACTACTTGCCACAGTCCTTACGAAAGAATTGATATACAAATTAATCTGGGATTTTCTGGTAGAGAAACGACGTAAGTTTCGTTTTAATTTATTGGTAAACATACCAAAAACAACTGTCACTGACGAATGTAACGAAATACTACTTACAACAAGCTATATGGGTTTCAATGACAGGAAAGATAAGATTAGAGAAATTAGGTGTCGTACTGATGTTCATATGAATTCTTTTTTCACCTGTACGGTTCGCGATTAGAAGGCACAGAGTTAGTTTGAGTGTCATACTGCCTCTCCACCAACAATTATGTAAACTGCAGAGTATAGATGCAGATGCAGATTTAGATTCATCTTGATGGTAACATGTGTCGTTTCAAAGAGTACGAAGAGAAAGACGAGGTTGTTTCTGCCAATATGAGTAAGAAAATAGTTGATGCTTAGTATGGTTGTGTTTTGTTCCCCGCCTTCTCTGCTCCTCTGGATAATTTCCTGATTCAATATCTTTTGCGTTATTAGAAGAGTATATTGATGTTTTAATTTGACTTTGGTATCATTAAAGGCAAGGGAAATCTTTGCAACATTTGCAATCAATGTTGGTGTTAACTATGTGATAGATTCAGTACATACAAACATATCCCTCGAAAGCACAGCATTTATTTCGTGTGGACTGCAGCAGGCGCTTCCAATTTTTTAGAGCGCAGGAAGACTGGAGGTAGCGGTACAACTGTTCCTTCCACTTGCTGGACGCCTGTTTAATTCATTCGGCACGTGCCGTTGCGCTCCTGACCATTCCCCGACACAGCATAAATAGCCCACCACATCGATCCGGCCTCCCATTAAGGTATCCCAGAGCTTAACCGTATCCCCACCGACCGGAAGCGATTTATTCAGGCGGTTCCCCAACTGGGGATTCGCCGTACACGCTGTTTTGTTCTGTCGCTTTCTGCGCTGGCCTGTGTTTGAAATACCACAGTCTTTGGCCTCAGCGGTTATTAATGGAAACGTTTTCTATAATATTATTCGAAGCTATACAAGTGCGAGCTCACGAATACAGAATTATTCTAGTTACTAGCAGTGTCAATGACTTCGCTGACTTGAGGCAGAGAAATCTATTAATTTATGGACATTTGTCACGAATTTTATGATTAATCAGCATCAGAGATAAATATAAATAAATTGACCTACATAAATACATACGTTGTGGTTTTTAATCATTGATTTATTAATAATGAATACGAACGATGTAATGTGTCAGTAACAACGAAAAAATCATTAAAAATTGTAGGTAGAATAAAATTAATTTACAACGCTACATATTTTAACTTTTTATTGAGCTGCATGTTAAGCAAAACAAAATCCTGCCACTAGAGAAGAACATATATGGCACCACAAGTTATTTAATTTAATCACTTGAAAAAAGAAAATGATAAATGTTTTCAATAATTAATATCCACAGAACCGTTATCTTAATAGCTTAGCACCAGCAGTTATTAATCTTGAACAAACCCAAATTATATTAAACCTTTTACTATCGAAACTTTTAAAGTGTATTACACAAATAATACAAGAATTGTTTTAGTATATTTTCATAGCTTTTGTAGAGTAATATTATGTTTCAAGTTCTATAGGTAGTTTTTAAATAGTTTTAGAGATCTGAGTAATTTGTCATCGGCAGATCGAAAGATAAAATTCTTTCTGCACGAACTCGATTGACACGTCAACCAAACAATAATCGCGGATCTCTACGGAAATTCCTTTCGCAGCAACAATGACTTGATTTCATTTGTAGACTCGAAAGAATAAATTACTGTAATTCCGAAAACTGAAATACACGATTAATGATTTCAAATGTTTAGTGTTGCGGCCACTACCAAATATCTCACTTAAGTATGATACAAAAAGAAAACATAAACGAAAATCTGAATTCATTTCTTGCATTCCAGTTAAAACCATTTTTACAAAATGAAAGTACTGTGCTAATCGCAGAGCAGTGCAAAAAATATCTTGCATTTTTTATAGTACGTGATGCTTCCATATTAAAAAACGTAGAAACAATATTATATGGTTTTACACCAATAGTAAGTAGAAGTCTGCTAAAGCAAGGCGTCTGTAGTGGAAATGTAAATATTTGAATGAGATATTGTTCTTGTTTCATTATATTCGATGTAAATTTCTCAACGGCATCATATTTGTTCGGAATTATTAATTACACCCCTCCAAAAGTAATTACATTAATCCTAATACAATTCAACGTTCATATTTGGGACATAAATAATATTAAGGACGAAGCTATATTATTACTGTAATAATAAATGTATGATAAGTGATTTCTGCCATTTGTTCATTTATTTATTTACCAAACGAGCAAGCTTTTATAGAAAGAAAACATGTAATCAATGAATTCACTAATCTCACATATTGCACACTATACGTTACTCAAAAGAAAATAAAAAATACAACTATCGATACATTTGAGACGCTGTTAAAGAGGGACACAATAATCACAACAAACTAACATATATTCACCTATTTAGAGTTTAATTAAAGTTTTGGTCATAAATGAAAAGTTGTATAAGTTAAAGTTAAAATCACTGACTTCGGAAGTAAAGTTTGGATATTAAACAACCTATATGTAAAATATAAATATGTTATGGTATATACAAAACCATAGATATACGAAGTGTAATACGGCAACCATACAATGACATAAAAACGCTTTTATCAGGAAAATGCTTCTGTGAAAGGTGTGAAACACATTCGGTATACAAATAACGAAACGTAATGTTCAATTTAAATAGTAGCAATAAGTTACAGATATCATATTTTATATACACAGAGAAAAATACTCAACAGCTTCAAGCTATTATCACTGTTTTTTTCTGAATGATATAAACACAATTCTTTAAAATTTGTATTCTTAAAGAAATATTAATTTCATCACTTTTTCTTAAGTATTTTTTCGTTTGTTTGTATTATTTCATTTACAGTGTAAACTAATTTCTGATAGGACAGCTTCAAGTCAAGTAAACCGTCTTGGAAGGGGTTGAAGCTTACTTAACTTGATAATAAGAAACCATTTTTGACGTCCATAAAAAGAATAAATCGCGAATCCAATAACTACAGAGATTTTCCAAAGAGACAAACAGAAAACAGTTTACGTATTTGTCATTCACATGAACTGTACTTCTAACACCGCGTAAAATTTCAATAGGTGAATGTTCAGTGTTGTTTTTTTTCACTAAAAGTGCTCGTAGTTGATTTGCAATCACTTGTTCAAATTACGCTGAAGAAAATGGTTTGGCCCGAGTTTTACACAGAATAGCTCTTCACTATCCAAACATCACGTAATCTGAGATGCCCTAACACTCATCCTCGTCCGTGTTTTTCCCTTATCTTCGGCGAACCTCTCGCCCTCGAAGAGGCCGTCGCGTGAAACGGACAGTGTTGCGGGCAGGTCGCGTGGCCGCTTATCAGGGGCGGTAGATAGCGGCCGCTGTAAGCGCTCCACGCCCACGGAGACAGCAAACAGTCGGTAGGCATGCACACGCCCGGGCAGGCCGCTTTGAAGCCACAGTGGAACGTGCATGCGCCTAACAACTTCGGCAATTTGTCCGCTTTGTCACGGACGCTGAAATTTGAAACAGCGCGATACTGGTGTGAGCCGAGATCCAGTTCGGCTTGTATAATGACACTCGACGGGCGTGAGATACTAACAGCTACCAAATACAGTAACACACACACACATAAATATTAGACTAAAGTTTGCCTAACACTATGAAATCGTCTTGAATTTAATATCACTAGTTTCACTGAATCAAAAGTCACATCCGTAATTGATAGAGGTACGTAAATTATCCATGAATTCGATGCCTAAACAAAGGAACGAAAGATCCAATAGCAAGAAGTTATAATCATTTCTAGAGGCTTTAATTAATCTTTACGCATAAAGTATACATCAATTTCGAGAAATCATATTTTGGAACTGCAGTTTATGAAAATTCCACGTTGATATTATTCTCGTGGTGTTCTTTCTCCACTAGTTTCTCCTTTTTAGATCCAGTGGCAAACGGTATTTCTTATGAACAAGCTTTCTTGATTCCAAATTTCTTTCCCAGCTGTGAAAGGAATAAAAATAAGATTTGGAAGCAGAGAAGGCTACAAGGTTAGCTACAGAGTGGCGTTTCCTTTTAAACCTAAACTCGTGATGACGGCGCGATCAATACTCCCAGATTTCATTTATGCAAGATTCTTACAGCCTGTGGATCCAGCGTTGCTTGCTTTTAAAGATAAATACATTTCATTTAACTTCTCCCGCCTCATCCACTTCAAACCACCGTTGAATAAAAAGATTCTGTAGTAATTTCCAAGGGCGTGTTTTAATCATTTGGGTTCTATAGTCGCACAAGGAAGGCCAATTAATGATATAAAAACTCCAGGTAATTTAAGGCAGGTGTACGCTTATGAAAATGTAAGACTTGAAGAATTCTATTATTAACTAGATTGTGACCGCATCTTCGACCACATCAATAGTTAATGTTTGTACCTCTCCCTCAATCAAACATCGTTAAGAGATACATGATCCACTACAAAGTGGATCACAGAACGAAAATTCATTTTGCTTGAAATGTCCCACAGTAAACTGTAACATAAACTCTCCTTACTGTGACATTCGTGTGTTGAAATCACAATAAACATTTCTATTCAAATAAATAATAACCGTTAAATTGACTCTAATTTGTGGAAACTTATATCATAATTTCTCTGCATATCGAGGTCACATAAAAATAAAATACACTTTATTTTACTCTTCGAACCATGGGATGTGCATTGTTAAAAAATCCTTAAAGTTCAAGATGTTTTAACTTGCATACAACGAAAAATGAATACTAATTTTCCAACTGCTATATCTTAATTTATCAATGTTGCCTCATTGCATCAAAATAAAACCAACCCCATTTTACTCCTGTGACTGTGGGTTGTACATAATTGGAAACGCCGTCAAAATCCGGCATGTTCAAACAACAATGATTATTCAATGAAACTTTCATTGAATCAATACGCCGGGAAAGTCTCCATTTGCATAACAATGATTATTAATTTGTGGATATTTTCATCAAAAATTTCTCGGCTTTTCTTCTTAATATCAAAAATACTAAATATCTATCCCATTTTACCCCCCGGACCGGGGGTCGTAAATTAATCAAATCTCATCAATATCCGACTAGTACCTTTGAACGAATTCCTTAACATAAAACGGACAAACAGATAAATATTTTTTAAAAAACCAGTTGATTCCCTCTGTGTAGCCTATGAACAACAACACAAAAAATAGTCAGATTCTATTTTGTTTACAATCTTGATTATATTTATCAGCTTTGAAAGATCACACAGAAATTAATCATATCTCATTTTACCCGCGGGAACACGTGAAGTAAATTACTGGAAATCAGAACATTTGGTTTTAAGTGAATCGCGTTCAACGAAAAATGAAAAAAGTATAATTTTTCCAGTGTACCACGGCCTTTGCATTAATAAAAATCCGTTTATAATAGGAATATGAAACCCATTAATCCAAACTCGCAGACAAACCGACTTTTTTAAGTTGATACCTTCTTTGTAGCCTATTAATTTAGTTCCAATTTCTTTTTTTAAATTTTTCTTTAATGTATATACTTCCTCCCACTTATAGGTTCATTATATGTATAGATTTTCTTATTCCCATATTGATAAGTGCATGCAATTAATTATTGTTTATTAAAAATGCTGAAAAATTTACTAACACGAAATATAAAATAAGCAGTGATAAAACTCCGTGAAAACATAAGAATAATCAAGCAATAAAAGCCGCTTGTAATTACAAGACTTCAAACAAGACATTAATTCTTCGATTATGCTTAGACGTACCTGCGAAATATAGACCACAAACCTTGAATGTAAATTTTACACTCTGCTTTGACGTTGATAACGGAATCAATATAGTTATGCGAAAGCTTGCAGTAATTCATAATGCTGTGTTTAAATTACACTCAACGAGAATAATGATTAATTGGTGCTAAAATATTAAAAACACTCTTCAGGAAACAAATGTTTGTTTTTATTAATTCATGGTCGTGCGCTATTTAATTTCAGTATTGGCATTTCTACAATGCTGTTTACTCGAGTAATTATGTAATAAAGATTCTAAGAGCAATTTAGCTCATGTTTTAGAGTTGCATTTATTTTTTATTATTATTACAAAATAGCTGCTACGTTCAAAACCGAGACCATTAATCAACATAAAACATCAACTTAAAACATCTATGTATATTACGTGGACAATGGTTCAGTAAAATTGCTGTAATTTAATTTAATATGGACGTATGTAAGAAGAGTTTGAATTAATTTTTCATACCATCGGAAGCAGACGAGAGCTTTAAAGTTGTATTATTCTCCATGAATTTTAGAACCTTGTGTTGTAGTATTTCATGGAGAATAATTAGTATTTCTTGTGTCGAACCAAATGATTTGTCCTTCTCCTTTTCACTGTGAAAAGAACAAAGTCGAATGATTCACCTTAAGGTTTGTATAAGCATATCACTAAAACCAGATTGTTTCCATCAGTTGAGTAACCAAATATATACATATATATATACAGGGTGTTACAAAAAGGTACGGCCAAACTTTCAGGAAAAATTCCTCACACACAAACAAAGAAAATATGTTATGTAGACATGTGTCCGGAAACGCTTACTTTCCATGTTAGAGCTCATTTTATTACTTCTCTTCAAATCACATTAAACATGGAATGGAAACACACAGCAACAGAACGTACCAGCGTGACTTCAAACACTTTGTTACAGGAAATGTTCAAAATGTCCTCCGTTAGTGAGGATACATGCATCCACCCTCCATCGCATGGAATCCCTGATGCGCTGATGCAGCCCTGGAGAATGGCGTATTGTATCACAGCCATCCACAATACGAGAACGAAGAGTCTCTACATTTGGTACCGGGGTTGCGTAGACAAGGGCTTTCAAATGCACCCATAAATTGAAGTCAAGAGGGTTGAGGTCAGGAAAGCGTGGGGGCCATGGAATTGGTCCGCCTCTACCAATCCATCGGCCACTGAATCTGTTGTTAAGAAGCGTACGAACACGTCGACTGAAATGTGCAGGAGCTCCATCGTGCATGAATCACATGTTGTGTCGTACTTGTAAAGGCACATCTTCTAGCAGCACAGGTAGAGTATCCCGTATGAAATCATGATAACGTGCTCCATTGAGCGTAGGTGGAAGAACGAAACTAAAATGAGCTCTAACATGGAAAGTAAGCGTTTCCGGACACATGTCCACATAACATATTTTCTTTCTTTGTGTGTGAGGAATGTTTCCTGAAAGTTTGGCCGTACCTTTTTGTAACACCCTATATGTAGAATTGTAACATGGTTTAGGGAAGATACTATTACTGGTACAATAAACTTTAAATGTTTTGGCAAGTCTTTTGAGTGGGGATTTAAAGTCTTTGGTTCGAATCCTATCTTCATCTGAAATTTTTGAATGGTCTTTAACGAGTTCTTCAAGCATAGCAATGCTGCTTGAAGTGTGTGAAATTGCGGTAAAGAGCTTTGCTACACGTATCTCGCTTTTAAGTGTATCCGGTAGGATTGCCTACCACTCTAAACGAAGTTGGTGACCGAAGTGGATTATGCAACCACTTGAAATCTCTGTGACTTGGTCGAAATGTCATTTGCATTCTCCAAGACAATCTCTATGTGTATAAAAATGGATTTGTGTACATTTATTTGCATGTTCTTCAAAAAAAAATCAGTTTTTATAAGATCTCATGAATATTTGCACACGTCTTTTAAAACAAGGAGAAAAATACTGTCAACATTTGGTTAACGAAAACCCACTCCATGCTCCCTATCACCACACGTAAGGAATATATACACGTGCAACGGTTCACAGTTTTACAAATATTTTGAAAACGTCAAGAAAATCATCAAAAGTAGATAGTGCTGTTCTGCAAGCCCATAACATTTTCGCTCAAACGTACTTGTACCGATACCGATCGAACAATTGTTGACCATGAAATTCAGACTTAAAATTTAAAAATGGTTTTTAAAGTTTGTGTAGTAGCTAGAATATTTATAGTTTTTAACTGATCACGGAGGAATGTATGCTTATAATAAGCACAAAAAATACATTTTGCTTACAAAACTGCACCACGTTACGGAAAATGTTTGCGGCAATCCAGTGAAACGGGATGAAACATGATAACATCATTTCCAGACCCCAAGTAATGCCGGATAATCTGCGATATCCAAACTAAATATTTTAATCTTAGTTGTAGATAACAGTTCATTACAGACCTGTTGCACGGTAAAAAAGAATAAACCATTTTCTGCTAGTTGCCAATTTTAACATTTGATTACTTAAGCGAATTTAATATTATCTTTTGTACGAGGGCAGATCGGGAAATAACGCACATTAATTTTTTTCCCAAAAAGTATAATATGTACCACAACCAAACAAATCACAAATTAATTTACATCTTTGACCTACTTTTCTACATAGTCGCCAATTTTCCCAACACATTTCTCCAATCGTAGTACCACTTTCAGTATGCCCTGTTCGTAGAAGTCTGTTTGTTGGGATTGTAACCATCTGCAGACTGCTGATTTCGCTCCGCATCTGTTGCATAATGTTGGGGATCAAACAGATGAAAGTCAGACGGTGCCAAGTCCGAACTGTATGATGCATACTGGAGCACCTCCCACCCAAAAGTGGCGAGTTTCTCACGAACAGGAGCAGCAACATGGGGACGTGCATTGTCATGAAGAAGTTTGACACCGTCAAAGTTACGGCGTTTGTCACGAAGGGCACGACGCAACTTAACCAACGTTTTCATGTAGGCTGCAGTATTCACAGTGATTCCGTGTTTAGCAAAGTCCACCAATAACAAGCCAAACATGTCCCAGAACACTGTCACAAGAACTTTCTTAGCCGATTGAGTCACTTTGAATTTTTTACGTACTGGGGAACCAGCTTGTTTCCACTCCATAGAGGCCTGTTTGGTTTCGGGCGTGTAGTGGTACGCCCGCGACTCATCACCAGTGACGATTCCTTTCAGAAAGTCATGCCCTTCTGCGGCGTAACGCGTTAAGTGATCCAATCTTGTCATCATTCGCTGGCCCTTCTGGTTGTCTGTCAGGTTCTTAGGCACCCAGCGAGCATTAACTTTACGGAATTTCAACGTGTCATGAACAATGTTGTATTCTGCACCATAGGAAATGTTGAACGATAAGGTTCGCAGATGTACACGCCAGTCCTTCAAGATTGCTGCCTCAATGGCGCGGACATTATGCGGAGTTGAAACTGTTACCGGCCGCCCGGAGCGTGGCGAATAATTAAGGTTCAAGCGGCCCTCTTGGAAGAATTCACGCCACCTGGAGACATTGCTACGGTCCAGACAGTCGTCCCCATACACGCCACGCGTGTCCCTGTGAATTTCACTGGATGAATGCCCTTTGGGCCACAAATATCGAACTGCACTTCGCTGCTCTTCACAAGTGGACGACAGTAATGTGAATGCCATGTTTATTTCATAGTTCACGCTTCTCTCGCTAGAGCTACACATGAAAACAAATTACCCTCTATAGCGCAAACTTCAAACTATATCGTCGTGAAATTTCAACATTCCAGCTGCAATACCAGGGGAGAAAAAAAATTATTGTGCCTTACTGTCCGATCTGTCCTCGTATTTTTGATTGACCATGACTCGCTTTGATCCGCTGATCCAAATCTACAAAAATGTCGTACTAATCCATAATGATCGATATGGAGATGACATACGTGTGCTGAAACTGCTAGTGTGTTCATTCTATACGGTAGTACCTAAAAGAAGCATTTGGATACAATACGTCAGATACACAATTATGCTAGTATCTTAAGCACTTTGAAGAGTTGTGGGCTTAGTAATATGGAGTTCTTTGATGTTACCTTCCGGACTCTTATGCGGTGTTATCCGCCTTGTGCATCCCTCACGTCCGTGTTGCAGTCCGGCTTGCCTCTCCTAATTATTCAGAGGCAGCTCTTGGAGGATTCTCATCTTTAATTGACGGTGCTGGCTGGCAGGAACTCGACTCTCCATCGTATTTCGGTCATCTGAGAATTAGCGTAATTCTTTAATGCTAAAACAATGTCATGGCACTACTTGTCACTTGGTTTCCATAATTAATCAAGGCGAGAGGTTCTAATTTAAATAATCCACGAAACTTTTTCCTTTAATTAAGTCATATTGACCAATACAGTCCCTAAATTAACAAATACATCAATTACCGACGATTTCAAGAACGGTGAAAAGTGAATAATTGTGACTTAATATCGATGCAAAATGTATATTGAAAGCACTCTCTGACTGGACGCATGGAAATTAAATGAGATATAACCTTAAACTATGCATGATAAGCAGCCAAACTTTGAGAAGCACTCAGCAAAACTAACCAGACAATAGATTTTTCTGACGTGCTCGTCTGGTTTATTTCCTTTAATTTATTAATGCTAAAAGACAAATAACAACGTGTTACATACAAATACCTGGAGAATTCTAATGTAAAACAGCGAATCAATTGCAGAAAACAAAAGCGGTCTTGTAGAATCATGAAAGTTCCACCAATAACTATGGTAAATTCTAAATAACCCCACTTTCAAGATACTGGTCTCAGTGATTCCTATCGATTCATGCGTGGTGAATTAATTGACTCTAAAAATAGTTTTTATGTCTTAGTTATGGAGTTACCATGCTTTCCCTTCAACATCATGATTTATAAAAAAAAAAAAAAAAAAAAAAAAAAAACTATTTAGGTTTTATTTTCATTTTTCCTCTAGTGACCGTTTGAACTCCAGCAACCTGAACATCTATATAGTTCATCAAGGTACTAATTAAAATTTTGTTCTGACCTTCAATTTACGAATATAGTCGGAAAACGTATGGAGACGGCGGAGCGTGGCATCGTAAAGTCTTGTTTCTACAGTAACACACAGTGGCAAAGCTGCGACGCTACGTATCAGTATAATACTTCACTATTAAAGTTCTCGAACACTGGTCACGATAATTTATAAATTATGCTCCATTTACCTCACAGCCAGAGTTCCACGAAACGTCTAGTAGGATAATTAACAATTTGCGGACGCTTCCATGAATACAGATTGGTGAAAGTAAAGAGATAGGTAATAAGTGGGTGATTCTCAGAATCTTCTACTCGTCTTCCTCAGCCTGTTTCCTCCACTAAATTACAACCGGAGAAACTTTTCTTTTTAACTGAAATATTCAATAAGAATTTAAACGGTAAACTGATAACATTTTGTCTCCTCATACATTTTCATTTGGTCGTATCATTCTTTGAATACGAAGTCAACATTTCTGTACATTCCATTTTGTTATTATTATTTCCTATCTGGCCATCTAAGGACCACGTGTTGCAGAGATGTGGCCAATGTGAATTATAAGAAAGAAGGCAGCATTTGTGTCCTGCCATAGTTAAAACCGATTTTGTTATAACCGCCGTACTTAACCTGTTGGGAGAGAGTCTTGTTTTCCATCTCTCTACGAAACATGTAATTTTATGTACTGTATTATTTGCGGAGAACGGACACTGAGACAAGAAGATGAAAAACGGTTAGAAGCTTTTCAGATATGGATGTGGAGGAGAATGGAAAGGATAAGCTGGATTGATGAAATAAGTAATTTTGAAGTGCTGGAAAAGGTTAGTGAGAGGAGAAAAATACTCCAAGTTGTTAGTGAAAGGAGAAAAATACTCCAAGTTATAAAAGAGAGAAAGAAGATCTGGATGGGACACTTTCTGAGAGAGGAGTGCCTGATAAAAGACGCCTTGGAAGGTCTAGTTTGTGGGAGGAGAATAAGAGGAAGAAGGAGGTGCAAAATTACAGACAACCTCAAAGAAATCGGAAACTGCATGGACCTTAAGAGAAAGACAGAAGAGCATAGAGGGTAGCCAAGTGAGAACCTGCCCGAGGGCAGAAAACTGATTATGATGATGATGTATGATTAGCGTATTTTTGTATGAGAAATGTGTTGTTTGTGAGGCGAAGATTAGGAACCGTCCAATCATTTAGCTAAAAGATTGCGGGAAACCTTCATAAGGACGGTCGATACGCTGGGACGACGGCGCGAACCTTATCCCGTTGGACCTCCCCGATCCATTTGTTTCGCTTCAATGCTCTGAGTCACTGGTGGTACCGTGCATTCCATAGGTATATTTAAAGAACTCATTTCCATGATGTAAGAACGGTGAGTTTCAAAATTAAGTGAAGAACCTTGGATGTTTTCGCTTCCGGACCATAACATAGGTAGTTCTGTAAAGTCTGTAAAAATAAATCCTTTACAAACAATAACATGTGAATGTACCTGTTGCAATGATCACATTTATTGGTACAATTTCACACCTATAACATTTCAAAAAAATTTCTGTGTTGTAAGCTATTTCTACTACTGTTGGTATTACGTTTGTCTCAGACTAAGTATAATGCCAAAGAATGAGAACGAAATTTACTGTTGAAATTTTTGTGTAAATCTTTTTAATGGCTTTTACGTATTATATTAAGCGTGAAACAGTACGCTTTCACTAAACAATGTGAGCAGCGCATAACCGTTCCGGAATGATATGCTCATTGGAATAATTATAAAAAAAAAATAAGAATAATTACCACATTTAAATGCTGTTTTAACCAAAATCAATATATAAAAACGTGTAAAATTCGTAAAAATATCAGATTTAATTGGTTTATTGGAAAATATTCAAATAAATGCGAACAGGGGCTTAATTCACAGACATAAATTAACATTCATTTATGTGTTCGCTTTAACGAGTAATGCAATTAATATTAGAGTCGTGGCAACATTGTCCGTGGAACGATCGCCCCCTTCAGATGAATTGTACGGTTATACTTTCAAATCAAATACGCATTCATTGTCATTCAGCAGATTGTGGGAAATGATTTTATGTACCATATCTGAAGAATTATACATATGACATATTTAATACTTTGAATTTCATAGAGCTAACGCAATAACGTTTACAAAAGATTTCATTCGATTCAATTCTGGGAATTGTAATCTAATGAGCGCATCTCGTCACCAAGGTCAATAAGACATGATGGCAGTTCAAGATCACGAGCATTTATGTCCACTGTTTAGTCCTTCAGACCGAGCGTGGTGGTTGAGCGATTAGCGTTCTGGCCTCGCATTCGGAAGGATGCGGGTTCGAGTCCCTGTCATTCAGATTTGGGTTTCCATGGTTTCCCCAAATCACTCCAGGCTATGTCTGGGAAGGTTCCTTCACAACAAAATGGCCAAATTCCTTGTCCCCGATCCTTTCCCGCCTCTGATAACCTCGACGCCGATAAGGAATAAAGCCGTTGGAAATATATATATATATAAGCTCCTAAAACTTTCTTCACTCATCTTCTAACTTTCAGTGATATCCAAGCCACCTGCCTTATACTGCAATTTCGACAAACAATCTAGCTGCTCGACGCTGCACTAATTCCTGAAGGATAAACAGTTCTCACCAAGAAAACGGGAACCGTCCATCGTAACTGATTAGAAAATCCAGCTCCTCCAATGAAAGTTAGATCAGCTTTTCTGCATTCATTCAGTCTTTTGTTGCCTTATTCTCTTATTTAAAACCTGGACACAGGTTCTCTAACTTCCAGTGTTATTTCTCACCTTATAATTATATTATTGTGAATTTCAGTCATTTCTTCTAAAAGGGTATTAAAACACTAATTCCCTTGTTAATGGAAACTTTCGTTCACTAAATTATAACATACCCCTACCGCCAATGGTTAGCCCCGTTA
Source organism: Vandiemenella viatica (assembly GCA_031002005.1). Classification (NCBI taxonomy): domain Eukaryota; kingdom Metazoa; phylum Arthropoda; class Insecta; order Orthoptera; family Morabidae; genus Vandiemenella; species Vandiemenella viatica. The sequence continues at coordinate 234,811,549 of JARYHS010011408.1, forward strand.
GCTCGGTTAGTTTAGGCACCGCGATGATGTTCGGAGCAAACACAGGGTTAATTGGTTAAAGTCTATGTATTAAAAAAAAAAAAAAAAAAAAAAAAAAAAAAAAAAAAAAAAAAAAAAAAAAAAATTTTCGTCATCAATAAAGAGCCGGCAGGAAGGGAGAATTGATGATGCACAATTCCTAATCATCAGATTGTACACCATTGTTTCAGGGTAAATCCCAAACCTCAACACAGTGCGTGTGGAGTGAGGTCTTACGGAACTATATGACTCGTCCGGCAGATGGTGACTTTCGGAAACTAGTCCTAAATGGACCAGCACATTATTTAACCCTCTCCCTTCTTGTTCTCACATTTCATACAACACAGACAAATCTTTTTATTGAACACGCACACTCTCGCAGTTATCCACAAATAACACATACTAATACAAACTGGGGAAGGTAAACGGAATCAGCTGATCTTCCCAAGAGAACGAAGGCTTGTCGTTGCAATGCCCGCAAAGGTTACATTGCTTCCCAAGAGAGTTCCCAATGAGGGATACCTCCTCCATGGCAAGTGACTACGCACGGAATCGGACATGGCACCATAATGAAAGTTCGACTACGAAAATGACCATAACCATAAGCCCATTCTGGTTTCAAATTATTTCACCTGTTACTTCGATGTGCGTTGTTTGTCTGTATTTTTATTAGTGTAAGTTTAATACCCCAAGAATAACTGTCGAGTTGTAGTTAAAGAAAGTAAACGTAATGGATGCTGTGTTTTTGTGTCTGTTCTTCAGACGCGCCTACGTGTCGTGACGACCGAGAGCAGTTGTTGGGGGCCCTGAAGCACGAGACGGTGGCGCTCCGCTGCGAGGTGGACGCCAGCCCCGCGCCGAGCGCCTTCCACTGGACCTTCAACAACTCCGGCGAGCTGGCTGAGGTGCCCGCCACGCGCTATACCAGCGCGGGCGCCGTGTCCTCTCTCAACTACACGCCCGTCTCCGACATGGACTACGGCACGCTCGCCTGCTGGGCGGCCAACGCCGTCGGCCAGCAGCGGGCGCCGTGCGTCTTCCAGGTAGTGGCCGCAGGTAAATACTTCTCTCCCGCTTCACATCACATTCAAACACTATCAAGTCTAATGAAAGACAGCTGCAAAATTCTATTAGTAAGGTACTTCTACTGGAGTTGAGCAATAGCGAGAGTATAGTACGTTCAATCTACATGCTGACAATGAAGAACGGGTAAAGCATGCTAAGAGTAAGGAAGTTCAATTTATCTCCACTACTAGGGCTTAGCATTTGCGAGAGGATGGTACCCTCTCAGTACACTGGGCGAAATTTAAAATCCCAATACCAAGACGGAGTTGTGATAAATGAATGAAATTTGTTCCCGATCGAGCGTGGTGGGTGAGCGGTTAACGCTCTGGCTTCACATTAGGGAGGACGCCGGTTCGAATCCCCGGCCGGGAATCCAGATTTGGGTTTTCCATGGTTTCTCCAAATCACTCCAGCGAATGCCGGGATGTTCCCAATTCCTTCCCGTTCCTTGTCACCAGTCCCACCCCACCTCTAATGACCTCGTCAAGACGTAAAGCCATAAGTAACAAAAAAAATTTTCCACAGGTATCGCCATATTATCAGTTATAAATTATTATAATTGAAAGTTTTACGTGCAGTAGTATGAGAATTACGGGGCTATTTACTATGCAAAATTACTATGTTTTTTAGCGTGAGCAGTGTGGTGTAACATTACACTTTATTGTCCGTAAGTTCTTGTTGACCAAGTATGTCAAGGCGAAGAGTGACAACCACTACACCCAAATGTTTTAACTGTGAGAGAAGTCAGAGAATTGGCGTGTTTGAAATGGGTGCATCATATCGTGAACTCTCCCGAAGGATTTGCCGTAGTACAATGTCAGAATACAGACTTGTTACACAGTGGATGAAAGAAGGCTTTAGTACTCCTAGAGCAGGCATAGTTCCGTAGAGATGGAGAATGGCACGTGAACACCTCCAAATTATGTGGATGGTTGTTTCTGGCAGATGGGTTACTGCAGGCCAGATCCAAGCAGTGGTTGCAGGGGGAGTCATCCCCTGGACAATTGTAAACCAATAGCTTGAAGCTGGGTTGCACTCAATGTATTCCATTAACATGATTACTTTGGTAGCACCGTCTAACCTAGTGTAATACAAAATATAAATGGACACATGATTGGCGTACATTTGTGTTTAGGGATGAATCTTGATTTTGTCTTTGGGAAAGTGATAACCGAGAACATGGTCGCAGGCGTAGTGGAGAAATGTCTTACCCTGCTATGATCTCAGAACGTCACACAGGTGCAGCCATTGGTGTCATGGTTTGGCGGTAATCAGTTTCGACAGCAGAAGTGAGTTGGTTGTTGTTGAAAGCACAATAACAACCCACCACTACGTGTATGGGGTGCTGCACCCTGTTGTGATACCCTTCATGTCCACCATCCAAATCGCATCATCCAACAGCATGATGCCCGTGGTCATATTGCAGCCATCCCAACACAAGCAGTTCAAGGGGTTATGATCACAATTTGGACTGTACGGTTCCCATATTTGTCACCTATAGAGCCTCTCTGGGATGCCAGGAGTAGACAAATTAGATCACATGGTCACTCAGCACAATCTGTGCAACAACTGACTTGATTCAATGCCGGCAAGGATCCACGAATGTATAGATGGTCAAGGTGGGTGCACTTCTCACTGACAATTTCCACCATTCCTGTCTGGGTGTAGGAATTTTAATTTCCGCCAGGGTACGTTCCAAAGGATTCAACTTCAGTTATGGGCATAGGACGTTTTAAATCAGTGTTGTGTTTAACTTAAATCAACATCGTCTTGAGCAACTTCCGACCATTGTCCTGGTCTGCTTGGTCTCTGCAACGTTTCCTATCCATCCACCATCTTTGTTCTTCTACTATCATCCAACTTCCTCCTTCTTCCTCAACACCTTTTAAACACCTCCTTCCTCTTGACTTGTTCCCCTTCAGTTCCATGTCAAAAATCTTCTTTGCTATTCCATTATCTTTACATATCCATACCACTCTATCCTTGACTTAACTATGATATTCTTATTACTCTGCGATTCACTAAAAGTGGGCAGAGGGTGCCTGGCAAATATCTATGTATTGTACCGATTCTTCCTTGACAAAGTCCCTCATTTTCTAACTCTTCTCGTTACTACTAATCTATTACTCTAGAGTTTAATTGCCATAGCTTGTTTTCAGGTGAACGCAATCAACTATACTCTCACTGTTGGCTTGGTAGGCGTAACATAGTTGAGGTTTTTATATCGAGGTTTACTTAATCAACCTTTGAAGATCCCTCTTCACCACAAGGGAGAGGTATCCTCTACCAGTTTACTCCCAGAGTGGATGGGTAGACCCATCCACCATTTTAGCCTTTCCGAAAGTCTCTTTTTCTGCTGAAAACTGCCGTTGAGGACTTCGCTCGTAACCCTGTGCATAGGTTCTACACTATACCCCGTGGACTGGATCCTTTCCTGCTCTTAGTCATCCTGCCACTCTGTCCAACTAGAGCTATGAAGCCCACACACTCAGCGTGCGTTTGCTAACAAGAACTACCCCAATGGCGTACAAGGAATGGGACTCTACTTTCCTTGAGTCGGGTTATCGGCTGCGTATAATGTCTTTTGATGTATGTAAATTGTAATGGTATGTGCTGTAATGTCGCTAGTTTGTGACTAATTTCATTATTACTTGTGAGCAAGAACTTAAACATGGCTTTAATAAAATTGAAATAAATTAATACGTATTTAAACACTGATAGACACTAAACAGCTCAAGCAAGATATATTAATGATCTGAGTTATATGAATGAAAGTACTATACTGTGATTTTTATTAACGTGTAAAGAATTTGGACATAGTCAAATAAGATCAGTGAATTAGATAACATTTGAATTTTTTCTCGGGATGTTTTACTCTGTGTTTCTGTGAACACTTAACTGATGTCATATTACCGCTGGCTGAGTGATGCCGATGACTGTAAGAGCCCATTTCTGATATGGTGCACCCCTGTGGTTCTCTGTCTGTCTTTCAGTGTGACCTTCACTTAGGTCAGCGGGATGTGTTGCCTCTTGACCAAATGATCAATGTAGCGGTTGGCTCGTTCTCTCTGTACCTTATCTACTCGAGGTTGTCGGGTAACAAGATAATGCCACTCTCGTCCATCCCCTCTCCATAATCACCGTGGATCCGCGCTGAGTCCTCTCCCCGCATCCCGTCTTCTAATGAAACGTCTTGACCCTCTATTGGCCGAATATGCAAAGAACATACATACTGTACAACTTCATGATTGGTTCTTCGAGAATCCATGATCCTATTCTCTTCCAACATATTCTGTGAAAACTTTCCTTTTCGGCGAATCGCAGTGGTTTATCAGTGTACCTTGTGCGTTTATCATCTTATTCTTCTCATTCTCCTTCCATTCCCAACATTAAGGATTACCCACCGCTGGCATGGCCAAATTACGACCTCATGACTTTGCTGACGTCAGACACTTTGTACCTACTACCGGGTCATACAACGTGCTAATGGTAATCTGCCTTGCGAAATGGCTTACTAGATTCTGTGTGTGATAGATGTATTTTTTGTTTGTAAAATGTGTAGTTTATGAGGCGGATATTAGGGACCGTCCCGGCATTCACCTTGATGACTGCGGAGAAACGCTCAAAACCTCAGTAAGGGTAAGCGGTGGCCTGGGGTCGTGTCCGGCCCCGTTGTATCTCCCCAATCCAGTGCGCGGTGTTTCAGTGCACTGACGTACTAGCGGGTATTACTATATAAACGTCTCCTATTTATTTTCACTCTCCTCTTCAGTTCTTCATATTTCTGGACTGCCTTGCACCATAATTACCTGCGGCCATCCACTTATCTACTTTTTGCTTAATCCCTCGCCACCAGAGATATTCACTGACACGGTCTCTTAACAATATGAAACTTCAGTACAGGTCACATAATATCCGATAAAAACAATGTGTGGCTAACAATTATTTGGAGAAAATTTTATTTTTAAAGTAACTTGTTAGAACAGTTCTTTCATGCGACTTGGGCTAACACCATAAACTTTTAGGAAAGTTGCGAATTTCACAGTACAAACGGGACACACTGTAGTTTGTAAAGATTTTGAAACAAGGTGCTATTTTTTTTAATTCGATTCCTTTGTGTAGCACCAAACATTTAGTGTGATTTAGATAACTTTTATGCCAGTGTTTTCTCCAGAGGAAGATTCCTGAAGAAACAACACAAAATATTTTGTACCATTTGTTACGCAAACAAATGTCTCATTGTCAGAATTAAATGCAATTTCATTCATGTTATTTATATATTACGTCTGTCCTATTTTCAATGAGAAGAGCCAACGCTGTAACAGTCCTAACACTTGTTTCGGTTTAACAACGTTAAAAATATTTGTGAAACTTAAGTTTGTTCACGGTTAAGTGTTACGAAGATCGTAATAACAGTTGCAGACTCCAAACATTAGGATGGATTGAGGCAATCCATATTCTTAGATATTCTTAGCTTCATCAATATTTGTTTAATGAGCTACTAACCGTTACTTCAACTTCATTAAGTAGCATTAAACATTCATTTTCCATTTGACTTGAGTTTTAAAACTATTTGCTGCTCATTCTGTTAGTCAAAACGTAAAATCATGTGCAAAACACTACTAGTTAGCGTGTCACGTGAAATTCCATGCTATTCAGGTGATTTTTTATAGATTTCATTTTGTTCTTAATTTTCTACCATCAGCAACTATTTAGTTTGAATTCATTCTGAATCTCAATTGTATCAGTTGGTATCAAGCAAACCTTTCATTCATGTTTCATATAAACAGAAACTGAATATTAAAAAAAAAAAATTATGCCACGTCTTCGTCTACAAGATTCATTTCGTCATATCAGGTAACACATTCACATTTAAACCTGAATGAAAGCAAAATAAAGTAACATTATGTTTATTTTACAGCTTTTTGATTTCCACAGTTAAATAAATTAAAAGTAAGCTATCTCAGAAAATGTGTGTCTTGTATAATTCTTCTGCCAACATAGACGTATAAGTAGAAGAAATAAAAATTATAAATTTAAGAGTGTAGCTAGATATTCGATACTGTTAATATTAACGCTTAAATATTGTCAATTCAAGATTTAAATAGTCGTTAAGAAATCTTCAAATGTTTTACAATGGATATCAATAATACGAGCCAGAGGAAAGCTTTGGATATATAATGAATCTTACATTTTTATATTGAAACTCATTGACAGGAAACAGTAAAAAGAGACAATTTATATAATTTTGAAAAGTAAAAAAACTGAAGACTTCCAGGAAGGTGTTGTTTTAAACATGAATTTGCAAACAAAGAAATTTTTGTAAGAAAACTACAAATGGGACAGGCCAGAACGAAATACGAAAAATTCTGTGTGCACCATTCATTAATGGCTTCTGGGATAAAATATGCATGCAGATAAGAGTGCCTACTCATGTTTCCAAGAACTTGAAGCGTCTTCTTTTTTGACGGGAAGCGCTAGCTCTTCATTCTTGCTGCCAACTTTCTAGTTCAAGTCTTTAATTAAAGCATCCCATTCAGTGCTAGCTCAACCGCAGTTTAAGCTAATTTTGTATGACTACTCCTTATTAAGCATGTCTACAGCCTCCGAAACGGAAAACTTTTCCTCCGGTGTAATTCTCGTTCTGAAGTTTGGCTTCACTTTATTTTGAATTGAAATATTTAAGCAATACGTACATCATAGCTTAATTTCCAAATTAGTGAACATCCAAACAGAGATTACAGAAAGAAAAATAAGTATAAAGAATAATTTATTACCGCTGTTTCTTGTGTGAGTGGAGATTTTCCCAGCGTATGATGCAATGAAATCCTCTCGGGTGTCCAGCCGGATGGTGGTGTAGAAACACTATGTTTCTTTTATGAAGACAGTAGAGCTAGCTGTCGAAACGTCTTATTTCTACAACACAATCCGGCTGGACACCCGAGAGAATTTCATTACTACTGGTTGTTATTTATTTATGAGAAATGATGATGTGAATAAAAGTTGGTAGAAAGTAGGAATCATGGTTTGTTTCTGCCTTGTAGTACAATAATCTAAGATCAATTTTTTTTCTAGACGGAGACTGCATTTTATATATTGTCTTGATGGCGTATTCTCATAGTTAAAATGTTCTTGTTTAAAAAGTAGAACCGGTGTTAGTTAAATCCTGTCCAGATGTGTGGTCAAAACAGAAATTTTCGTGATAGTATTGATCTTTCTTGTTAACGTTATGCTGTTACTTCATCTGTTCTTAAATTTTGTGTACTCAGAGCCATCAAGTCAGAATCACATACATTTTTACAGAATATGTTAATCCAAATTTATGTCAGAAATTTTGTGTTATGTGGTTACACACATGACAACACTTCGAAACACTGAGAGTACATTCTGGAATCTTTTGTGTAATAAATAGACGATATTGACCTGACACCACTGTCATGACATCATGACAGCATTTTATATGCTCCGTTGGCTGGAAAGGTAGATGCGCGGTGATGGCAACCGGTGCCTGCCACGGTGTAAGGTGACGTCCATTAATTACGTGTGGTTAAATAAGGGGGAGGGGGGTCCGGAGAAATCACATCAAGGGGAGAGGCGATCGACAGGAATCTTACGTCATTTTCTTAATTCCTTGAAGAACATTGGAGGTAAAAAAAGGTATAAAAACTAATTGCGACGTGGCACAACGTTAGGGTTTGGGGGGGAGGGAGGTCAACAAGTGGCTCGTCGGTAAGGGGGGTGTCAGCAGGGAAGGAGGTCCCACGAGATCTCACTTCAGCATAGGAGGGGGAAGGCACTGATCTCACCAAATCTCACCAGAGGGGGGAGGAGCGGATTTCTGGAAAAAAACATCTTATATAATTAATGAAACCTCCCCCCCCTAACTTGTTAGATTCCTCATGGTGGAGGAAATTTTCATCATCACTTGGCCGGTAGGATAAGAGAGATGGTGATGCCCATCTGTTATTTGATTTAAATGCAATTTTTATGTTCTACTACGAGTTTTTAAAATAAATTATAACTCATTTCAAAGAGAGATATGGATAGAACAAAAAAACTTTGGAATTCCTTTGTAAAAGTGGCCACAAGTAGTGATTTCCAGCTTATGAAGTTAGTGCACCGCACCATCTGACAGACTTTTTATCTTCTTCACATGAAATGAATTATAATTAATTTTAAAAATGTGAACGAAATTTAAAAAAAAAATGTGTTGAAAATTTAATAATAAAACACTTGCGGCCATGATTTGACAGGCAACCTGGCAGAATCTATTCTGCTTCTAATAATCATAGACAAAAGTTTCATTTGAATCACACAAAAAATGGGCGTAGCAATCGTGCAGCTCTTCCATGGACTATCAGTATTTTACTCGCTTGGAAAATCTCTATCAGTGATATTAGCTGTCGCTATTGGAATACTTATCGTGTTGAGAACCTTCGCATTCATATTGGACAAATTTCTTCATCTGGTATTATTATTTACTTAGGTCAAGCTGTGGTAGGTAGTTCTGTTCCTATAGAGACGTCCTTCCATGTCGGTGTCTTTCTGAATGTTTAATTTATATTTCTGTAAAGCTAAACAGCCTTTAGATTGGTGACCTTTAACTGATCTACGTAGATGTTTCCGTTATATTCTTTGTCCATAGAGGTGATTATTATAGTTGCCCCAAAAATTTCGTTTACTTTTTTTTTGTTTTTTACTAGTTCACTTTTTGCCCTTTAAATTTAATTTTGAAACCAACCATAAAGAAATGCGTGTATTTTGTTTAATTCTACATGATAATTGTGAAGATGATTCTGAAATGAGAGGAGGTTGAGTGGAAATACGTTCAACGTTACGTTATTAAAAGTCAATGTTAAGAACGTTATTTAGTAACAATTATAATTCATTAAGCAACTATAAAAAATGAGTAGTCAGAAGACTGTGTTCAACTCATCATTAATGATGGACGTAACAGCTAGTAATGTATATTACATGTGCAGAATATTTTGTAATCCTCAAGGATTATTAACAATATGGAGATTTCTAACTAATATTCGAATGGGTAGGTAACTCAATGGTTAAGGTTCTTGCGTTCAAACTTCAGGGCGTTTGGTATGGAAAGGAAACATTGGGTTTTAGTTAGATCATGTAAGGTACGCAAAGACGCTTGGTGATTGGAATTCCACGTAAAACTATACCTCTTAGTGGAGGAAGGAGGGGAGAATGAAGTAGTCATCCTTCCTCTGATACACTGACAGTCTCTGGTTGTGAACTTGTTTAGATCTAATAACAGAAGAACCCACCAAACATACTATAAGACTTCAAACTACACACCATCAATAATTTCACCAGCCTTTTTATAGTACTCCTCGCATTTGACCCTACTTAGCTGTGCAACGCCAAGCTTGTAGAAAAGCTATATCTCCAAGTCAGCTCAGCTACGAGAGGCTAAAACTAATGCAGAACAGGTGGCCTCGGTGTGGTCTCTGTCACCTTCAGATCAACAGGATGGGAAACGAGGTGGTTCACACGTGCTGGTTAGCTACAAACAGAGCTGAAACGTACTTTGTTCCACTCTAATTCTTTGTTGCTAGACTGTTATTTGCAATGACTTTGTCGTCTTGTTACTAAAAGGAACCTACGAACACGATATATACACACTTTATCATTATTCTTGGCCACCGCTGAAAAATTCTATCACTCTTATCTTGCACTAGCCTGGCTCGTCAGTATTACGATACTGTTTCCTGGGATGACATTGATGTATACTTACATTTCATGACTGAGAATAAATTGTGTCGCAGTACATCACTCATAATGAAATCTAATAAGTACTAGCGGAATTATTAAATGTCTTACCAACGAATTTTCATCTGCGATGTCAATTACATCCATTCATTGATGATAATCTACTATTATTTTGAATAATTAAAGAGAAGCAATAGAGAGGTTGGAAAGATGAATGAAAATGTGAGGTTATGGAGTTAAAATTGGTCAAAGAAAACAAAAGACAGTAAAGTAGAAAGGTGTAACGTGAAATGAGACGAGGGAAAGAACGGGTGAAAGGTTTTAAATAATTGGTAAAATAACAGAAGAGACATTTTGTAAGAAATTGAAGGCAATAAAGGCGTACAACTGAATGAAGAACCTCAAAATGAGAATAGTGATATAGTGGGAAGCTCAAGTATGGACTTAAGGGAAGAAGGTGAAATAGAAACATCTGAGCTGTGAATATGAAGGAGAGTAGTATTGAAAAGGGATGATTATTTGTGGCATAAACAAGAAATAAAAGCAGTATCTGTGCAGAGCATAATTCTAGCCAAAATAAAGAATGGAAAAATAACATAGGTTAGGTACAGTTTTGTCAGACAAATCTTCCTAAAATAAACAATAGATGTTATGGTGGAGAGTATGACGAGAAGTGAATAATGACGATTAGATGATTGAAAATATAAATGTTGCAGAAAAATATATGGAGATGTCGAGGTTTGCGAAAATACGAGAATTGTGAAACAACTAAAAGAAAATAATAACAATGGCTGTATGACAGCGATTAGTCACCAACTCTTCACACTTTTGAAATTATCTTGGATATTTATAGAAGAGGTGGTGAGTTAGCTACAAAACAACAGATGGAACGATGACATGGCCAGTTTCTTTCCTAGTGTTCGAGAGATTAAACCGGAAGGTGGCAGACCCTACGCCTAGCCTATCAGAAGCACTGCCGTGTATCGGAGGCTCGGGCGAGCCGGGCGCTGCAAATTCATAACAGCAGTAAATCTCGTCGCCTCTGGCCGTAACGTGGGCAGGGGCCGTCAGCGCTGGATTAGCTGTTCAACCGGAGGGAGTCGTTTAATAAGGCGCCCCTCCACTGTGCACCAAATATCCTGTCTCTAGCCGACCGGCACTCCACTAACAGGCTTACGCCTCGTAGTGTTGTGGCGACCAGAGTACAGGCAGCTGAAAAGTTAGTGTAGTGTCTCCTCAACTAGAATATAACTTCTGTCGACCTGATGGTCCAGATACGAGTCACACCCATAAAGTAAGAACTGATTGTGCCTAGGTTACGCGCAGGTCACGCCTTTCTAATGATGCCGCATTCTGTAGGTAGCCTAACGTCTAGAACAGAACAACAATTGATTGAGTTACATCATTCTACGACACTATATCGCTTTTATGTATTACATTAAAGTAAATGTTAAAATAGAAAATGTCGCCGGCTATGAAGTGCGGTCCCTAACATATAATCACAATCAACTTTCAATTTTTTATATGTTGATTACGATCAATCATTAATTTTTTGTCCGTTGATTATAATTATACGGCGAGAAGGACTTGAAACGTAAATACCTTGTCATAACAATTGATAATCAATTAAACTTATAACTAACACCTTTCGGCGTATCCCTGCATCCAGAATTTTTTTACATAAACTATTACTTTATACCCTTTCCTGTCTACTCAATTAAACAATACTCAAAATCTCTCTATGGTCAGTTAACAATGATTATTAATAATATTACAACAATTACTTTTACCTTATTTGTTCCTTGACATCTTCCGCACAGAGAGGAAATACGTGTTTCGTCATCATTTTATACTAAAATGTATTTCCACGTTCGTCATGCCAGTTATAATTCCTTTCCATTCTTCTCCTCGCCTGAAATTAGCTTCTATAATATAGGCTACCTAGACTTATTTAATAATTTAAACTTTGAAATAGAGTAAAATCAATACTATAAAATATTACTAGAATTCACCCTCTATTATTCTACACTATAGACAATATAAACAATTCTCATTTTACAATTTCAGTAACAACTATATTCTCTTTGGCCGCCAGCCGTACAAATTATTCATTATAAAATATCCTTTTATAGCCCGGCAATTCCCTATCGGCACCGTTTCCAATTTCAGATCCGCCAGATCTGCTCAATCACTTCCATTCAATCCATCCATTTTCTTCTTATCTAAATCTATGTAATCTCGATGACCAGTCGACACATTATTTCAATGCTGTCAAAGATTCATAACAAAAACTTTTCATTAATATCTTACAACATCACTTTATATTTCATTACCCACAAAATAAATTTTATTCAATCTTCTTCCCGTACATTTTATAAATTAACGGAATATATGACTGTTACAAACTAGACAGGACACATTGGGCAGGTGGTAGGAAAAGGTCTCAAAATCTCTCATTCGTTGGAGACAGTAACGAGGAGTTGTACCAGAGAAGTGAGGAAATCGGGTTATAAAATTGTGGTCAAACCATTCTTTGCATGTGATAGTGTAGTATGATGTAGTGTAACAGGCCCGGTTATACTCCTGGCAGGAATTCAGTTCATCACCCATCCCTTATGATTCACACTGGCCACATGTGGTTACGTGCTTCCTCGTGGTCTTTGGTGGTCTAATCAGAGGTAAAAAACACCATTGAGGAAGCAGTTTAGTTTTGATCTTTTTTGTGCATTTAAAAAGAAGGCCACATTCTGTTTGGAATTTTATTCATATATCAAATTATATAAACTGATACTTAATGAATCTGCGAATACAGCAGCACTTAAATCTAGATAAAAATCAAGAAATTTATGGCGAATCTTCATTGATTTCTGTCGTATCAGACTTGGAATGCCACGAGTTCCCGGCACCTGTATACAGGCGTCCGTGGTGTAATTTTGAGGTTGCGAGGAGATATTCTCTACCAGTCACCGAACCCGATTTATTATATCCGGATCATTTAGGCCCTCTTCACACTACGCAATTCCAAAGCGACGCGAATGAAACCCTAGTATCGTCAGTTTGAGTTGCCTGCGAGTAAGATACTCACAGGCGACATAGTACCACACACTGAGGATACTGTGAAGCGATACAATCTCTTCAGTCTGCCTCTAGCCGTGGTAAGCGTCGCTCTAATAAACATCCCTGCAGTCGCTTCTAGCCGAGTTTTTCATTATGTCAAGTGATGATGACGGCATTATCGCCTATTCTTACTACAACTATTATAGAAAAAGAAAAATCCAAATAACGTGTTGCCATTCTTAAATCATACAATCAAGAGAAAAGAATGAAAAACTGCGATGTGAAGTGGGTGAAAAAAAATTAATAAAAGATATCGATCACTTACGAAATTTTGAAGTTATTACTAGTGGTAAGAAGTAATAAAAAGTAAATAAACGTGCAATGATTTCAACGTGGAATTAACTAATTAAATTATTCTTTATGTTATATCACAAATGCCCAACAACTTGACAAGAGTCGATATTTACTACGGAAGAAAGAATTTTGTTACAATAGGTAATTATAACTTCTTGAATTTCTTTATAAAATGACAACCCTCAGAGGATAAATTTAAATTATGTTTTTATTAAACTGTTCTTTGATTATTTCACATATACATCAGATTGATTACTACCAAAATGCTTGCTGTGGATTAATATTACTTGTTAACTGTTTAAACTAACCAAACAATGAAGACTAAATGTTCGCTCCACACTTTGAACTGAATACTATTGCACTACCCCCGACAAGGAGTACAAGTAACATTCTAGCAGTGTCAGAATCTTATAAAACAGTGTATTAAAACCAAATATTAATTAAAATTCGCTTGAAATAGTTTTAAATGATAAATACAATTACTGGATACTAATTACACTTACTCTTTTCTCAAATTCACCCACAAAATTAACTTGAACGCGTGTTCATCCATCATGTTTCACAAGACTCCCAGCAGATGCGATTGGCCGGCAACTTCCTTGCAGGTCGCGTGATACTGGTGGGATACCAGTGGGATACTCGTCTCTTGGGAGTCGCGCCGTTTGTGCCACCCTTCACTCACACAACTTTGGAAGTGATTTACTGGATACTCTCAAGATACTCGATTCTCCGTCGTGCCACCTGAGAATTGCGCAGTATGAAAAGGCCTACACTATTGGAGGCCTGTTGCGTTGCCAGCTGTCTGTAAAACATGTAACTATATTCTATAGATAAGTGTATATTTGTTTGTAAAGTTTGTAGTTTATGAATCGGAGATTAGGAACTGTCCCAACATTCGTCTTGGTGTTTGCAGGAAACCACCTAAAAACCGCTGTCAGAGCGGACTGTAAGAGGGGACCAGGACTTGATCCCTAGGGAGAAAATTATCAGACATTTAGTCTTTTGTTGTCTTGAATAATAAACTTACGAGCTTTGTTAAATAGGATACCTACCTTTGTGACATATGGTCATTCCCTGATACACCATTTTTTTATATATAAATAAAGAAATTATACTTGGAATAATTATGTTATGAAATAATTAATGATTTGTGTATATTTTTTAAAAAAATTATAGTAATGAGTATTTCCACAGACGGTATATATAAATTGTATGTCGTCAGAATAATATAAATGTCTTAGTTTTTTATTAGTATTAGTATCTTTGAGTTTTTGATAGTTGAAAAAAAGAGAGAAAAGAAAAAAAAAAGATTGTTAACTAAAACTTAATGTGTGAATTTTTAATAATTATTATTGAATTGAACTTTAGATATGATTAAAAAGAATTGCTGCAAGGTATATTCACCTGGTGTATTAATTTAAAAGTAACGAGGAGGTTACACCGTGCATCTTAGGAATTTCACATCAGGTATGAATGACGGTACAACCGCGCTTAGCATACGGAATTGTAAGTACGTGAAAATGTTGAATGAGGACCCATTTCGAGTGAGCTGGTGTTGTTCCGAGCTGTTTTACGAAATGTTGCAGGACGGCCATTCCCGCTGGTGAACTGCTCCGTGGTGAACCAGACCTCCGACTCTTTGCACGTGGAGTGCCTGGAGAGCTTCGACGGCGGCCTTCCGCAGAGCTTCCTCATGGAGGTGCTGGAGCTTCCAGCGCTGCAGCCCCGCAGGAACGCCACTGTGGTGCGAGCACCTCCGTCCTTCGATGTCTTCGGTCTGGAGGCCGGCGCCTCCTACCAGGTGCGCCTCTACGCCGTCAACGCCAAGGGACGCAGTGAGCCCTACGTCATCGACGCCGTCACTTTCAAGGGCGTCGCCAAGTTCACAGGTGTGCACATAAAATAAATAGGTATTGCAAAATCGGGTAACGTTACAAAAAATGTCCTCGTCTAGCAATTGCTTTCAGTATCATTAACTGCTTCCGCCTAATAGTGGCCACAAAAATTGATATCTTCCCCCACAACCGAATCAGTTGTTTAATGTTCTGAATTAAGAATAACTACTTTAACGAGTGCTGAACGACAGAATCAGTGCACGAAGATCCACCCTCCTTTCCTGTTTCAATTTATATGATTTAAACAGTCGTACAGTTGGGTGTAATGCTACTTTTTTACAATAATACAAAAGTTCTTTGTTTGTTA
The DNA here is from genome assembly GCA_031002005.1 of Vandiemenella viatica. Lineage (NCBI taxonomy): Eukaryota > Metazoa > Arthropoda > Insecta > Orthoptera > Morabidae > Vandiemenella > Vandiemenella viatica. The sequence continues at coordinate 234,826,975 of JARYHS010011408.1, forward strand.
TAAACAACAAGTTTCCTGTGCGATTGTTATGCTTTTATGTAAAATATATTCAAATGTTAACGCCTATCACTTCAGTTTATGTCCTATAGTCGTACTTCTAAGAGGTCTGATGATAGTGGAGTTTACAACAAAAAGAGGGGGAGGGTTGGTTGGTTTAAGTTGAATACTAACACCATTGAATTGATCATTTTATGTCAGAGCAAACAACTAAACACATGAATGCAATTTATAATAGTGGCTCTTTACACTCATAAAAAATGCTAAGACTCCGTAGAAAATTAGTCGTATGTTAAGAGCTTCTTCAAAACTAATTACTACTTAAAGCAGATGTTTCGTTTCGAAAGACTAATTCTGTCAAAAAATAATTGAAATGTGTTTACGTTGGTACTCCTTACTTCGTTCTGCTGAAGAACATTTAATTTGAACATATATTCTATGATGTTTGCAGCTGCACCAAAATCTAAATTCTTGCATTCTTGCATTTTCCTTATGGAATACAATGCATGAATTATTATTCTTTTAAAAGTACATTTAATTAATAAATACTTCTATTTTACGTCAATCCATATACAACCTACTAGTAGTAACAATACTTGAAACCATTTTAGCATTTTTCTCCCATTTGAAATGCAAAAGTGTTGTTTTCAATTTCTTATTTTAAATTCATATGTGCTATATTTGCAAATTTCATTTTTGTGTTTTCAGTAGTTGTTCCCAGATTCACTAGCAAAGTACAATATCTGTGTGTGTTATAAAAATACTTCATCTTTCTTTAGAAGCTCTGATTTTCTTAACAAGATAGTAACTTATCTCCTGAATATCTTCTTTTGAAATCATGTTCTTGTCGTATTATAAACAAAAAAAGTTTTCATATTGCTTAAAAACTGCTCTTCCCTCAAATCCAAAGAGGGTCTCAACACATAGATATTTCTCCCTCCAGTAGTACAACCATCCCGTTTAAAAAAGTTTCCCCCTTAATGGGCTGCTAATTTTGCCTCTTCGCTCAGATATACTTTAATTATACCCATCAAGTTCTCCCGCTCGTCCTCTGCCCGTTATCTCCTCCACCCTCGTCCCCTACGAATTGCGAATTTTTTCCACCATAAATCTTGAGACTCCACGTGGAAAAACTTTGCACTGTACCGCCTTGAAATCCGGCATCACGGGACACCTCTCCACTCCAGGTTAGTCGGCTGTGCACGGCATCTAGCGCACGAATCCTGCCAGCCAATCGGCTGGAGTGCCCATTAGCGGGAGACAATGAGCCAACCACTCTACTGGGACCGCCTGTCGGTCGCAACTGACCCTAGGCAACCACAGCCTCAGCACAGTAGTTTGACAATTACTGAACCACTTACGATTGTTAACTTCCCATAATTAGTTTTTTACCAGAGTCCTTGACTTACTATTAAATCACAGCTCTCGTGTAGCACAGAACCCCATGAGGAAGGGAGGTAGAGGGTGACAATTGTAATGAAAATCTGGTCGGAATGAACTGGTACATATAATTTTTTGAGTGACGTGATCAACTGTAGTATGAGCTGAACCGTCAGCCGGTTCAGCGTTTTCATCTGTTAATAACGATATATTCAAAGATAACGAACACAAACAATTAATAGAGAACGATATCGCAGGACCAAAAACGTGGATCCAGCCACCAATACCTACGTTAATATCCCATCAGGGAAATCATTCTCTATAGCGAAAACTGTAACGCTCACGATATCGGATAAAGTACCTGCATAATTCTGTCTCCATCATTGGTATGTATGGCTTAGTCAGAAATTGTATAATCCTGCCTACACCGCTCAACATTGCACCCCCCCCCCACCCCCCACACGTTGTCGTCTTTAAGGGCAATAAATGTAGCAACTACTATCCACTCAGTGGTGTAAACCTACAACTCTCTTACGATTGAAGTACATCAAAGATTAGACGATGAAACATGGCATAGCACTATATATCCCTATTACAAGTACCACTCTTTATGCATCAGTTTTCTGTTTCTATTATTTCTTTATTTTGTGTAAACTTGTACATTATTCAATTATCATAACGATACCCTATGTTATGTGTCGTATATACAACCTCCTAAGGGCCTTGCATAAAAAATGACTTTTTGCTATGTGTTGTTTTGCGCGTACAGAGCAAGGCTGATATGGTAACTGATGGCATCTTTCCGAAAGCTTGGAAGAAGTAATAAAAAATTCACCCAATGTAAAAGCAGAATCTGAAAATTACAGCCTCTTTCTGTTTCACCAATATAAATAATAAATAGTTAGATAATAGGAGAATCACACTATAGCTGTTAAATCATTTAAACTGGTATGGACACCTTTTGATTCAACGAAAGGATATTATGTATATTGTGATTTGATACATCTTTTGCCTTTTAATATCCATGGTTTCTGTTTTTCATATAAAATATTTCCTGTCATATTATATTTTTACCATCCACCGACATTTTTCGGTTTTCTTCCTTCTCCTTTATACTGGTACCTATCCAGTCGTCTTCTTGGCTACATATTTTCAGTCTCATGACAAAAATCTTAAGCCTTTCATTTCTGCATTCCGTGATCATTGTATTGTCTATATACGTTCTCTTGCATATTTCTTAATTCTTACTTTATTTAATCTGCAAGAGCGCCTAAGAAACTACAATTCTGTTTTTATTACTTCCCAGACCTCAGATATTTTCGTGGCGGTAATAGTAAGTATGATGGTTTTATTTTTAAAAATGTTTGTATCCGTTTAATCTCTAATATTTTTAGTCAGAAATAACCCAATAAGTTGTCGTCTTACATTCCTTTACCAATATGACATTTTTTTGTTCTTTTTTACTGCAACCAGCTTTGGTGATGAAAACACTCGAATATTCAAAGGAGCAACACTTTTCACTAACCCTTCGCCAACACTAAATCTCAATTATTGATTCTACCAGCTGAAGTATTTCGTTTCCTGCGTATTTATAGTCTGTCCCAACCACAGGTATTCCTCTTCAGCTCACTACCCATATATCAAACAGCGACTCCATATTCATGGACTTTGAATTTTATTGCTAGAATTGGATATAGAAAGCTATAATCTATGTAAAAGGTGTCCCAAAAGTCTAGGAGCCGGGATAATATAATACAAAATGTATTGATACAAAAACTTTTATGTAAACACAAAAAATAATGTGGTGCAGAGCCTTTCCAGATCCTCTTATTCTGTTTGATAAGTTCTGTACATGAAATTTATCAACATATCTTACACAAATTGAATGCGAAAGAAGCAAAGTCTAAGTGACCGATATCACATTTCAGAGAGTTACAAACGCTATCAGTCTATCTGTCACAGTTCAGTTAGTTTTCAAAATTTTATGACAAAACTTATTGTTTAACCCGAAAAATATATCGTATGTCCTTCTTAATGTACAAAGTATTCCCTTGTAAAATTCCATCAACATCAGTTAAGATGTTTGGTCATGAACAAGTAACAAACAGATAGGGCGACAGATTTTCTTTTGCATTTATAATATTAGTGTGGATGTCATCCACATCTTCAGAAAAATACATCCCAATGTGGGGACTTGTGGCGGTGGAAGGAAAATAATTCCCACCATCACTCTACGCATGAAAACGGTCGTGGTTCATGCTCGCAATTTTACATCAGGGATTGAAGATGGGAACGAGAATTGGATTCAGGAAACGTCCCAAGAGTGAGATGGTTTTTATCAACGTACAACACCTTCTACTCGGTTATTCACCAGTGTCATCGAGACTGAATTCGCGATCTAGCATCTGAAGAACATCAACATTCTATGAAATATTTGGGAGTAACAGTACAAAGGAACATGAAATGAGACTTACATATTAATATGTTAGTTGGTAGAGCTAATTCTAGGCTGCGATTCATAGGTCGAATCTTGAAAAATTGTAATGAACAAACAAAGGAGATAGCGTACAAATCTCTTGTGCATTCACATTTGGACTGTTGTGCCATCTGGGATCCGTTTCGTAAGGGGTTGATTGAGAGTATAGAGAAAGTACAGAGAAGAGCCGCTCGATTCGTGACTGCTTGCTACAGTCCTTATGAAATCGTCACAGAACTGATTAGTAGACTAGGTTGGGAGTCTCTGGTAGATAGACGACGCACGTTTCGTATAAACTTATTGGTAACCATGCGTACTCCCACTTTCACTTACGAGTGTAGTGAAATGCTTCGTCCACCAACCTATTTGGGTCGGAATGACAGGAAAGATAAAATTAGAGAAATAAGGTACCGCAATGATTCTTATATGATTTTGTTTTCCCTCTTACCATTAGGGACTGGAATGCACAACAAAGTGATTAGGTTTGGTGCTGAGCACCCTCTGTCACCCACAATTTTGTGAATTGCAGAGTATATATGTAGATGTAGAACGCCAATGAGAGGTGCACTAAGCAGCGAAAGAATATCGGCCTGTGAGAAGAGAGTGCGACACATCTACTGAATCAAGCAGAAAGAGTAACGTTGTTGTTGTTGTTTTGTTTTTTTTTTTTTTTTGTAACTGCTTTACGTCTCTTTTTAACATCGAGGTCTTTAGAGACGGGAAAGGATGGGGGCAAGGAATGGGAAGGAATTCGGCCATGGCCTTTTGAAGGAAGCATCCCGGCATTTGCCTGAAGTGATTTGGGGAAACCATGGAAAACCCAAATCTGGATGCCCGGACGGGGATTCGAACCGCCGTCCTCCCGAATGCGAGGTGAGAAAACGTTGTTGTTGACCATAATCAGCAGTTGCTTCATAAATGTTTTTGAATTAAACACCTTCTTTTAACAACTGTTTTTATCATTGTTTTTACCAGATGCGTTTCGCTTTTTTGGAGTGGGGAGTCATCAGTGGTGGGAATATTGTGGTGGTTATAACAGGTAAGTCCGGGAAAGCACATTCCGCATGGAATACCAGTTCAGAAAAATACGGAAAATGCTGTTAAGGACTGACATGTTATAACCACCACAATATTCCCACCACTGATAATTCCCCACTCCTAAAGGGCGAAACACGCCTAGTGAAATTTTTTGAATAAAAAAAACAGTTGTTAAAAGACGGTGTTTAAATTAAAAAAGGACGAAAGAGGATTACCACCAGGATCTGAACAACGATCGCCCATAAGGAAGTCACTGAACAGACTTTTAGTTGAAGTTGGCCGTTGCAGAGACACTCTCACTTGATGGGAATACCTGGGAGAACAACCAGATAACAAATGTTCCTTTGGCGATACCGAAACAATGGTACATTTACTGTCATGGAAACAACTCAGAATGAAATTTCTAAGTTAGACCTTCAATCAGCTAGTGACAAAGCCATCACAGTGGCGAAAAAAATTTCCTTGTATCTGATATTCATCGACACGAAAAGATGAAGAAGAAATGTGTAACACTGCGAAACTCTTCCATCTTATATATTAATACTATTGCATCATAATACAGCACGCTAACAGTAATACTCATAACATTCACCATCATAATTTGTAGAGTGGGATGTTACTATACATGTTTCCTCCTCGTCTATGGAAAACCATGCAAGTTTCCAATTTTCTATCTATCTTTCCTCCTAAAGATGTTTTTCACAGCGTAGATTATTACAGTAATTTTGTTCCATCTCAACATCCGTCAGATTTTCTATACGTCTTCAATGACTGGAAAATTTCAGTGTTCCAAATTTCACGTTAGACCTAAAACAAAGAGCAAAGTAGTTAATTTTGCAGGCATCTTTCGCAGTTGTGAAATAAGTGATATTGAGTAGCACACTGTGACCTTATAGTCTGGATACTGCTGGGGAGAGGCGGAGACATTGAGAAAAAGCCGTCATCCTGTATGTGTGGACACAGAGGCTGGCAGGTCCGCTAGAGCACTTCTTGTCGCGTCAGGCAGGGAGCCAATAAGTCACGGGGACAGCATTTGGTATTCAGAGCGCGCAGCGCTGCAGAGTTTCCCAGCGTCAACAGGCCAGCAAGGGGTCCCCGCAGCGATAGTTGCTGCAACGTAGTGGTACAGACGTCGGTTTGTATCATAAAGCCAGTCCCTGCCGGGATAGCGCGCTCTTAAATAACTTGATCCACTACTTGCTCTCGGAGGAGAATCTCCCAACCACCACCGAGGAGAAAATCGGGGGACGTCGCGAAGTTCTCCTCGCCAGGCTGCCGTCAAAGATGTCGACAAAGTGAATTATACATGAGTTGGAACTAAAATATGGAAATTCGAGATGACACGAGCCACGGCAGGCAGAAAAAGGGAGTAGGAGCTTGCGTGTGTCCAGGAGCAAAGGAGGAAGGTGATAAGGGCCAAGAGGAGGAAAATAAAAAGGTCTTGCGCCGGGATGACGGCTTGGGAGGGAAGAGAGATGCCGAGGCATGGACATACGCTGGGCGGTGATGAAGTTTTTAGAGCAAAAGACAACGGCAACAAGGGAGAAGGGTGGTGGAGGCTCGGTGAATGCATTATACGCTGCGGCTTTAGCGATGAGAATTGACGACCGCGGAATATTGATGAGTTTTATGGTTATGATAGAGGGCTGTAAAAACGAAAATATAAGCAGAAGATAAACTATTTTTATAGCGGGCACCATGTGCGCTGAAACCGTCGCAACTGCTTAACTGCGTTAGGCTCCTGATCTGACGGATTTTTGTGGAGTGTAAATACGGATTAATGCCAAACCCAAACAGATATCGTTCCCTCAAAACCCGTTCCCCGTTTCTTCAACAGTTGTGTTTCAATTCAGAAATGTTTTAATTGTACAATGAAATGATTTATTGTTCAATATGTGAATTCAGAAACTAGACGATATTTCTCTGTGTGTGGTTGTTTGTAGGCTGCCGATTTGAGGCACAATATAAAACACGATTCTGTTAGTGAAGCTCGATCAATATGAAGTCTGTATGGAAATTTCATGATCTCTCTACCTAAGAAAATGGAGTAAACACTGAATGGTCCGGATTCAACCTTAAACAGAACTCTACGCACATATTCTTTGTAGGAATTAAGATTTTCCCGGCGTAATAAATTACACAAAATCTTCGCAGGTTTTCAGCTGGTTAATGTCTTTGTTGAACATAATTTCTTTATTATACAAAAAACAACGTTTCGGCACCAATCTCCGCTGCATTTCGTCAGTTAAGCTGTCATAACGAAGCTAACGACTATGACTCGTTATGACAGCTTACCTGACGAAAGCATCGGAGGTTGCTGCCGAAACGTTGTTTTTGTATAATACAGAAATTATGTTCAATAAAGACATTAATTGGCTGTAAACCCGCGTAGATTTTGTGTCATATTCTTTTTAGTTTTTCTCGTACCCATTTCTTTTCGATTATAGTTTTGTTTTCCACTGTTGTATCAGCACTTATTCCTTATTTCAGGCTAGTAAAATAGATTTTTCCCAAGGATGTACGAACTAAGTTTCCTATACACTCAATATTTGCTATAAATCCATCGTACTTCCATAGAAACTGAAATTTTATTTTAAATGTCACCATTTTTGGTCGATTAAAGAACATTCTGATACTCAGCTCCAATAATTCAGACAGTAAGAATCAAAGACATGTTTCCATTCAAAGAAGAAACTTTAAATGCAGGGACTATTGAAGAGACTCACTTCAAGGACGGTGACAGTATATTCTCTGGGTAAAATTGTTTAAAACTGGGTGCACTTTCTGAACAGACATAATATCATGTAATATTTACTGTTTACAAGACTAATTGATCAGTTACATCTCCGTCCTTTATCACTGATGTGGTAGAAATGGGCTAGATTTGACGCAAGACTGAAAGGAACACAAGTCGCCAATAATATTCCTTATTTTACCACACCGTATAGATGTTAAATTAACTGAAAAAAAGCTGAGAGCTTATAACTCTGTGAACTGTATATTTAACAATCATGGCTTGTAACATTAATTTCATAGTTACACTTATTTAATACCCCAACATTTCAACAAAATTTTTCAGATATAGGATGACACGTTATAATCATTGTATATTTTAAAAAAAAATATTAATATGAGAAAGCTGGATAAGAAAACTTTTATCTACAACTTGATATTAACTTCAAAAAGAAAGAATATCTGACAGTGGGAGGTACTTGCATAATCCATGAATAAATTACGAATCAATCCAACGTTAATGTATACAAGAACTATTTTGTGAAAGAGAGTCTAAGAAAGGCAGAAATGCTTACGTAAGGAGAAATCTGAAGGAGTTGTGTAGAATGATTGAATAAATTGTAATAGCAATTCAAGAACTTTATCAGTCAGATGTATTGCTATCTGCGGATATTAGTTATTGATTTTGGTTAAAAGAGAGAGAAATCCGCTGAAAAATTGATGATGCAGTTTTTGCAATGAATCTGTTGAATCTGTTAAATCTGTAGTAATAACAATAGTGCGATAGAGATAATCTGTACTAATATCAGTGTAGTGTGCCCAATGTAAACAGAACAACAATTATGGCACATTCACTTAACTTTAATTCGTTAAGGCCAGTCTACTGTAAGAATACGCCAGTGAAATTAATATGATCTAAATAGAAGATAAAATTATATGCAGAGGTGAAAACATATATAATAGAAAGAACAATTTACACAAAATAAACATGAAGTGATGTCTAGCTTGTGAAGCTTCTTAAGCTTGGATGCTGGTGATAGTGATGCAATTAAGCCTTCACGGGTGTACCGCCGTAGTGTGTTTTAAAAACGGCATATTTCGACAGCTAACTGCACCGTCTTTATTAGACGTAAAATCAACTATATTTGTCTACTGAACGACAGCGAAGACTTAATTGAAGTATCTGTTCTTACACATTGAGGTATGTTTATGATATATCGAAATAAACAAAATCTCAATTTTTGGTGTGTGGAGAGTGATGAGGAAAAGCGATATGAATGAGTGAATAAATATAAAATTTAATGAATTCTTTTAAATTGAAACTAAATTAATTTTCGCTGCGAGTCATTGATGAATAAATGATTGTCTCTGAAACTGCAATTAGCGCTCATTAATATTAATTTTATGACTCGAAATATGAATTAAATAATTACATTTTGAATTTTCCATCAATCTCACAATATTCCGGAGATGTTCATTTCTCTTTTTTCAATCGAATATTTCCCCTTCTTTCACGGAATTTAAGGATCTCCTTTTACGCATGATAACTCTATTTAACAGAAATATATGGAAGCGATACACAAACTCTGAAGATTAAGAGCAAAAATAGCAGTAGGAATAAAATTGTTTAGATTTTCCTCCCATAAATGAAAGACACCTGTAGATAATTTAAAATTCTTAAACTTACATTCTTCTGTATCGTATCTAATATGTGTCAGTAAAACATCACAGTCAATATGTAGTGTAGTTCCGTCAAACACCACCGCTTTGTCATGAAAATTAAGAAACACGTAATTAATGTTATGACAGCATTATATTGAGAAAAATTGGTTGCAACACTTTATACGAAAAACATAAATTAACATCCGACTATGCCTTCTGTCTTTAGAAGATAACTTATCTCAAACTGTTTAGCATAGACACTACATTGCAACTACTTTTAGACCGTAATGCTGCTAGTAACTGTAACTTCAAGAACACCTCTGTCGGCTGCCTGCTCCGCAGCAGACAAAGAATGAACATTAATGCAGAGCAGGCTGCCACTCGGCTGTTGTTTCGTACTGTTTTCCATTGCTTTTTGTTGCACAACGCGGTCTGCTTAATGCCCAAGTAATTCATGCGGGGGAATATGGAAATGAGAAATAAAGGCTATTACCTTAAGCACAGCGTCATTAGGCAAATGTAGAAATACTCCAGATACATTACTGGACAGTCCTTTTGTAGCTCACAGTTGCCAGAGTCCATATATCCTGTAATTTCATTTAGCTATATGGACCTTAGCGAGCGATGTATTTGATCTTATTGGAATCTCATCGCACCGTATGTAGTAATAGAGTGCCACATGACATTCCAAATTACAGTTATTCATCTGATAAAGTCAGCTCCAAATCCGTATGAGATGAATTGTACCGCTAAGCTGAAACAATGAACTGCTATTTTACTGCGAATGATTTATAATTTTTTTCGAGCAGTGGATTTAACTGTGATGTTTAATAAAGATGCTTCCACGTGCTTCTATTTGAAAACAAGATGAAATAAATATGATTTCACTGCCCTAATCACTACGAATATTAATACATAGATATAAATAATCGTCAGTTTACTTACTGCATTTTGTAACCAGGAAAACATTATTTTGGCCATTCAAGAAAATACTGTTTACTTTACAAGATCTTAATGATTTTGATGAAGATTTTTTTCTAGTAATTTTCATTTGTTGGTTTTTATCATAATTAGTTCGATGCGATGCTCCATCCCTTTATATTTTAAGTTATTCTCTTTATCTTTACACATCTCTTATGTCGTTAGTTACCTGAATCACGTATTCTAATCTCTATGATTATTTCACGCTACTACTCCATCAACTTACAGATTAATCAGTCACACATGTTTGAAAATGTGGACTATTCTGTGTTTTCTTTTTGTTAGACTCTCCTACAAACTTCTTTACTTGTCCCTCATTTCCAAAACAATTTATTTCGTATTTTATACGTCCACTTAATTTCGATTTCCTTTCTCTCGTATTATTTGTTCCAAGATACGTGTATTTATCTGCTGCATAGACAACTTTAAAAAAATATGCGAAAGTATGCGATAAAAAATTAGCGTTATAAAACTTACTAGACACTAATAACCATGGCTTCGCTATGTTGTTAGGGAGATACTTGCCTTAATCTATTATATAAAGTCTGGGTTAGTATGTAGGCCTCTAGTTGCTATGGTTCGAGTTCAGCCTTCGGCATGGGCGTTTTTATTATTATTATTAAATGTTGTGTCTTTCATCTGTCTTCTATTCTATTTTGTAAGCTCAGAGAATCTGAATATACATATATACCTAGAGTATCAATATATACGTTGTGAAGCTGGATGTAGATAGATTGAGAAGCCGAAATACATATATTTTTCTAAAGAAAAATAAAGTACGGACAGAAACAGCAAAATTTCGACCAACAATGAGCGTTCGATTTTCGTTGACGTTGATTGCAGTCCTGTTGGCCGTCTATACAAAGAAATCTAGCTCCCGTCTCCTGTTTGTGATTTTTCAGTAACATAAGCGATATGAATAACAAAATCAATTATTTGCTTTTAATGTTATTCAATTTAAATCACTAAATCTTTATCGTTATGTAAGGAAACCAAAACATTCTTAAGATATCTATGACAAAAATTTTACTTCAGAGGGTTACGTTTTTTCGTCTGGACTTTTACGCAGACTTAAGTTTTTGTAAATCATTTCCTTAAGATAAATTTAACTGTAGTAGGCATAGTTGCATCTTTGTCTTAACAAGAGGAAAAATATTATGAATCATGTCCTTACTCGAAACATGTCTCCATTAATGTTCAATCATATTAAACTTTTGTAGAAACTGAATATTGCTTCTTTACTTTCATCTGTTTGAAGTTAGTGTTTCTAAACTTCTAAATTTAATAATTTATGTTTCACCAGGTGCAAAATTATATCTATTGAAGCATTTTAGCCTTATAGAAAGCATAGTTCTCGCTCGTCAATAAGTTCTACTAATCAGATTCAGTTTTCACATACTTCGGTATCCAGCAATAGGACTTTATCTAACATTTTCCAACAGTGAAGCTTTATGTTTTTAGTTTACATCGTTGATGAATTATTCAGAATACTTGTAGTCATCATTAAGTACAATCAGCAATTTAAATGACCTTAATATGCTTGTGAGTTATGCACGGCTTAATGAATAGAAAAGGATGAATTGTTCACAATTTGCTACTGCAAAACAGATAAACTCTCTTGATTTTTCCAAAGCGTTATAATATTAAAATTCATTAAGTTGAACTAGTTACAGTTGGGAATACAGATCGTCTCAAAGACACTCGCATCAACAGTGAAGGAAGCATGGCTCCGTATTCCCTTCTAGAAATTATCTATTTTAAGCCACTGTGAAAGAAGAAATATGTTTTCATTGAACTTAGCATGGTCAGAACTCGTGGCGTTCAGTAGTACCTAGACATCAGATTTTACATCATACGGCTGAGTAGTATATTAGATCTCCACAAAATGAGTATGAATGTCACTACTGGTGACGATTAGTTTATCGGAATGTAACCTTAGTGCTCTTTATTTCTTTCGGGAGAGTACTTGATGAGTGCCATGTCGTTATTTCATTTCATTATCTACACATACATTAAATACGCCTCGTCACAAGTATAGTTTATTTTAACCGTCTATTCATACCAGCTAAATAATAGCTCTATCAAGAGCCGTATTAAGCCTATAAGCCTCTTCCGTAAGTTATGAAGCAAAACTCGACTTTTGATATAGACGACCTACTATAGATCTAGCATAGTTAAGTACTACCATCATTAGCTAAATCTTAAGTCCTATACTGTAAATGTTTTACTCGGCTACTTTTATGTCGCGTACTTTAATACTGCTCACCCAACTATGTTGAAAATGAAACAAAAAAGTTAATACCATATTACATCTGATGACTAACCACATGCTGGTATTAACGTGACCATAGACCGCCATGTCACTCAGTTCACTTTAACACTCCACGTGGTAAGGGTTTAGCGCTTTTGGGTTCCGAAGGAATATAAATTTTCACTAGCAACATGGGAGGGGAGAAAATGACGCAAAACTTCTAATCACCAGGTGCCCAAAGGAATGTGTTAAATACGAAACCTTACCTCAGTTAGAGGGGCATACAACTCTGTCATGGGGGTTACATCCGTTGAATTGGAGACGCTAACGTTTTTGTAGTTTCAGAAACTACAGACGTTGGCTGAAACAGCATGGAATTTTACTCTCCATCCAATGTCACATACAAAACACGAACATGATATTATACCTAATGCACAGTAAATCACAGAAATTTACACGTCTAATAATGGACAAAATCAGGAAGTAAGAGGAAAGCCATTATAATCAAAATTTTAACGAGTAGTTGTTATGCATTGGTAGAATCTTTCATGGGTAGAGTATAGAGCGTTAGCTTTTCGTGCTTAGGATTGCCGGTTAGAGTCCAGCCTTGATCCTGCGTGGTTTTAATTAAGTTTTGTATCCATACTATAAAAGACATAATACCAGAGATGATATCGAATATGCACAGTAGAATAAATGAAAAACGATTGCGACGGCGATATGAATGGTATACTAAAATTCCATTATAAAAATCATTGATGACTAGTTACTTACTCTTAAAATATCATGCATGGCCCAGAACATTACTTTCCGCAAGTTTTGGTCATCTATCACGTCATCGCCATGACGTCACATTATGAAGTCGGACTATTACGTCACGTCTCCACTGCACCTCAAACAACGAATGGAGATGTTCGAGGTTAAGCGCGTTATTTAATAACCGTTCTATTTAGTTATGCGTCTGCGAAAAACTTAACTGTCAGAACACTGAACAAAAAGTGCGTATTCTGTTGAAATCGTCATACTAATTATTAGTTGCTTTTTTTTAGTTAAAATTCGTTAGATTTAGATTTTTCTCATACACTCTGGACAGCGATATCATTGTTACAGTAAACTAGCAAATATCTACATCATTTTCAGGACAGTGAAAGTTATTTGATGAAAATTGTACTTATTCAGAAAAGAAACGAATTGCTAAAATACTGCATTCAACGCTTCATTTTTATGTGCTTAGAAAATATTTATATACAATGCAGATATTTTAAGTCACTGTTATAATATACTGGAATGAATAATTTGCCGAAACACTGAAATTAATATATTAATTATTAGTTTCTTTTTATTACTGGTGTCACTATATCAGATACATCGAAATATTTCCAATAGGTCAAATTTAGATCGCAATACAATGAATAGCATCCATGAATTTTGAACAGCAAATGTAGTAGAAGTTGCGATTATGTCGAAATGTGGATAGGACCACACATCTGACACTTTTTTTTTTTTTTTTTTTTTTTTTTTTACAGACGACTAACTCATGATGATTTTTTTAATAATTTAAACTGCTTTTATAAGCTTAAAGAATCTGAAGTTAGGGTGTTTTTATACGGAAGGAAGTAGTTAATGAGACCCGGCGCAGGAATAAAATCTCTTTTAGGATTCCTAATTTACTTTTAATTTCATTGGTTCATTTATTCTGACATAATTCATTGAACTATAACCAAAATATGCAAAAATTTCAAAATGTGGTTATGAGCGTTACATAACAACAATAATATGTACTTAGGCAAACCGCAGAGAAATGTATTGTCAGAACACTCTGTTAAACCCTTCACTTTTGACCGGCTTTGAGGCTAGTATATATATAGTGAGATCTGCGTAAAGCTATGTATAATTTCTATCTGAGATTCAGCGAACAAAATATTTTGTTTAGTTGACATAAAGATTGTTATTGGTAAAGCTACTCAGCAATGTGGGATGGAAACAAGAAGTCATATACAGGCGTGAAATCTGGACAGCTCGGTCCATGACTGGCTTCCGCTCGGGAGCGAGAAGGAATTTTCGACTACACAGTCGTCAGTAGCAGTTAGTCTAAAATTGAGAGCAAGAGACACAAATATGTAGTGTAATCGAGATACAGTGTATCATACTGTATAACAGTTGAGTGGTTGTACATAGATGTGAATAAAATGGAATATGAGGTGATTGTTTGAATTATAGAAAATTACCATCAGTACCATAGCCTTCAAATTAGATTCACGATCGTTTGATCAATAACGTGCAAAACACGAGGGGAACGACAGTAAATAACAAACAACTACAGACAGACACTAACAGAAACCAGCTGAAATACTTATACCTGATTGATCCAGTGAACATTGAAGCCATTTGTAGGGTGTATTGAGTCTCACCCATGATTTCTGCTTGCTACTGTGCACCTAGCCTCCGGCTTCACTACTGTGCGTGCCGCAGGTCCGTCGGCGGCGACGCCCATGAACCCCGTCCTGACGGCGCTGGTGGCGACGGCCGCCGCGCTGCTCGCTGTCGTCTGCGTCGTCGTGGTGGCGCTCTACAGGAGGCATCGCCACCGCCGGCAGCCCAGGCACGACAAGGTGAGTCAGTCGAACACGCGTACGAATAATCCTACCACGACGTTGCACCCTCCTTTGCTCGGGTACCGGCGTAGGCGGTGACCACCGCCTTCACTGCTTAACTCGTATATCTTCCATGGCCCATCAACACAACAATAATATAAATACACAGAAAAGCAACTGAATTAGAAATGTGGCACTTACGCGTATCTGTCAACTAAAACTAATTTTAGAAAGCAGATATCCGACAGTTTAAGGATTGATTCTCACGGAAACAGTAATAGTCGAATACATTACGAGTGGGACAAGTGATCAAAGTCTGTACGATCGTGGCCAAAATATTGGATTGAAGAAGATGGTTTACTCCATTCCGAATTTTCATGAACAACCATGCTGCAGGTGCAACTTGGCTACGTTGATTTCAGTAAATCAACCCCTGCCAACATAAGCTGGTGTTGAAAACAGCATACAGTTGAACGGGTTTAGCTAACAGTCACAGCGAAACACAGTGGAACAGTTTATCCGACAGTTAAACGCCGGTGGACAGTAACATGATGGTGACAGAGTTCCGATCGCCAAAATGCAGTATGGAAACACCCTGCTCATTCGGATAGCCCCAAGAGGACTATTTTAATTCTCAACGCCGAGAGAAAGTTCGATCTTATGTAACATGATTGCAATCACACCATTCCGGAACCGTCTCACCACTATGAAGTACAGTAGTCATCGTCCCATGGGGTTACCTGTTCTCACCGCATATCACAGGCCGCAAATACGTATAAACGTGGTTGTGTGAATATCACCGCTGGACCAAAGAAATATGGAAAGACTTTGCAGAAACTCGAGATTCTAGCCACGTCAAATTCGAATCGTCTGGCGACGTTCCATTATTAATCGACTTCTCGACATTACACAAAAAATAAAAACATTGACTGAATATATCAGTCCATATTTGAGACGGTTCACGTAGATAGTATGGTTAGAGTACGGAGCAAACACCATTCAGAGATCGATCCTTCGAGATGATGGAGTTGGTATTCTCGTCTGTGGACTGTTTACAGGGACTGAAATGGCATCTAAGGTATTTATTACATCTCACAGGTCAACGTACCAGGATATTCTTGACACCACGTTCCCTCATCTGTTCGTCTGCAACACCCCACCGATAATTCTTATTTTAACCCTACACCGTGCCTTCATTCAAGCATTATATTCGAATAATTTGGTGATACTCCTCTAACGTGAACTCTTCTCCTTGGTCTGTTCATGGTCTTGGATCCGTATGGCTTCACAATACTTCCAACTTCTCAGTCATCCGATCGAAAATGCTGCTACATATTATCCGTAGGTACCCCTGATTCAATTGCCTTCTTTGTAAGAGTACGTTGGTGAATTTATCGTCTTCCCAACTTTGCTGAGCTCGCACATATGGGGTTGTACAGGTGTCAGTGGATTTCTGGCGGAGCGCTGAATCCAGTGTTTTACCATTTCCGTAGTTTGATTTCGATTTTGACGATCGATGTAGGACACCTTCAGTTTCAACCTCATACAATTTTATCATAAACACTACACGTGAAAATGATTGAATTTTTTTATGATTTTACGATTCGTCAACTTCAAGGTCATTAGTTTTGGGAAAGGACTGGGGACAAGGAAGGGGAAGGAATTTTCTTACAGCCTTCTAAAGGAACCATCGCCTCATTTGATTGGAGTGATTTGGGGAAACAATGTGAAACCAAAATCTGGATGCCCGGATGGGCATTCGAACCCGCGTCCTCCCGAATGCGAGGCCAGGGATGATAGGTGAGTCGATGAGAGATGATTAATGAGATTGGAAAATGCTTCTTTGGTTACACCAGTCAGAAGTTATACTGCACGGAAATTTCCAAACGATGTGAGAAACCAGTTATGATAGCGCTTCTGCCACCCCCATGATCAGAACTTCTCAATTTACACTCTGTGTAAAAATTATTTAATTATTTTGTTGTAGAATGTTATAAATGAATTAACTAAATAAACGACAGATTCTTTGAAAGGTAATTTTATCTCGTGGCATTTACGTTTCAAGAATCCACCAGCATTTCCAAGAAAAGAATATCGTATGTCTTAGCCAGAGGTTCTCCTAGCGGAAAGCAATTACCATTGCGAGCATTCCTCACGAAACAAAAATGTAATATGCAGGACAATATCTCCCACCGAAAATGTTTTCAACAGAACACAAGCGGCGCATCGTCAGAAGAAGCCTATTAAAGTGGTGGATAACAAACATGCTGTTTAAATACTGTATTGAGTGTCTTTGATTTGAATACCAGATTCAGTTGGTACAATAATTCCCCACATAGCCACAGCGTTTACAGAGCCTTCGCAGTTTCACAATATAGTCTATGTTTTTTTCTTAAAAGACAGCAACATTTTTCAGAAATTGCAAGAAGGAAATGTATTACTGTTGCAGTTATTTAACACCAGCTAATAATGGTAACAATCGGCGAGGATGCAACTACTTCTTTCCAGCAATGTTACATCAATAAATAGTGGTTGAATTGTATTCTACTTAATCTAAACCTTACCAACATAATTTCGTAGATATTGTAGAAAATATGGGGCCATTTGATAAAGATTTTCAGTACGGAAAGCTTAATGCTCTAGAGTAGCTTCTTAACCATGATTCACATTTGAAATCGATTTGAAGCAAACACCTGGTGGCACAATGATATACTCATATGGTAAACTCCTACCTCCGTATTCAGCAAAGAATTAATACGGTGAAGACGAGGTGCTGGGTGAATGGTAACTTGGGGTTCTGCGTTACGAGTATCAGCCTATCTAGATTTCGGTTATTCTCGTTTTCCGCAAATCACTTGAGTCAAAATCAGGGATAGTCCCATCAATGTACTGTAACTAATTTTCTCGACATGTTAACAGTCATTTATAATCTCGTTATTAGGAGCCGTGTAGAAATATAAAAAAACTACAGAACAAAAATATTTATCTAATGCACAAAATACTCTCTGTTAACATTTAACGGTATTAAATAGCGTTAGTCACTAACACCGGTGGTCGTGGTCATATATATATATATATATATATATATATATATATATATATATATATATATATATATATATATATTGGATATATATATATATATATATATACTATCCAGTTGGCTTCACTATTCGCTACACAGGTTTTAAGTAATACAATGTCAACAAAACCTCGTGGTCACCACTTGATCCAAAGCTTTTTCATACAATTTATTTTTAAAGGGCAACAAACAATATTCTAATGAGGCTGCCAAAAAATCATTAGGGTATTATGGTAGTGCTTGGATCTTACAATAGGTTGTGCTTATCGTGTAAACTGAATAGAGAACTGTAGAATATTACTGGAATTATGAAATTCTTTAATTGTTGAGAGTGAAAGACTTAGAAACATGTACAAATTAAATTTAAAACAAATTTATTCGAAGTTAATAGGTCCGAAGAATACAAGTCAAATAAAACGAAATTATTTTTATATGAATTTAAATTGAATACAATGAAGGAATGAAAAAATCAAGAAGATGTAGCACATATCGTTGTGCCTTGCAAGGTCAGAGGATGTACTGGAATGTATATGAAATATCAATGCAGCACATGGCGTTGACCCACGAATTTATATTTCATTTGAGGAAAGTAATTATAAGGAGTTAAGTTTAGATGTGGAAACAATTATCTTTTCCTGTGCGTTGGTCAAGATGTCTCCACAAGAGCCTATAAGTGCCAATAGGAATTGTAATTCCAGTCAGTGTATTGCTTGTCATTAAAACTCGGCCGCTAAATCTTTGATTTGATTTAAGAATATTTCAATGCTTCAGTTCCACGTGTTCTCAAAACAACAAAAATATTTTATAGTTACAATTAGCACGGGAAAAATAGTGGATGTTAATATAGTTGACATATAAAAATAACAGTGATTTGGATTTAAATCAGAATAAGTTTATTTTGTATTAAATTTGCGGATGGGTAAGAACTATATTTTTCGAGCTTGGTGTATCGAACATACCTGTAAACAGGTATTTTTACTGCCACCTCTCTATTTGCCAGAACTTCAAATGTCTTAATAAAACTTCTGAACAAGCTGGTCATCTTGATACGACCGACGGAGAATTTCACAGTATATTACAGGTCAGAAGTGCTGTTTTCACAGTTATCTAAATTTAAAAATTGTATTTAGAGAATAGGGCGAAACTCCAAGGTTGTTTCCGACAGGTTTTTCATTGATCGTTACATGTCGGGGGGGGGAAAAAAATTGAATAGTGCGCCGAATAAAATATTAACATAATTCTGTCGAATATAAGATTTAACGATTTTTAAATCACTTGCCCCTTTCACTCAAAGGCCACGTTAATTTGAAAATCTCTGTTATGCATGAACGAAATTATTGACTGATTTTGTGTCGTTTAATCTCTATAGTTTTTATGTTAACACATGTATTTGTTGTTACGAATTCTGAAACAACAATGAACATGTGCTGCCACATTAGTGGTCAGTAATAAATGTGTATTCTAAATCTTTTTTTAAATCTGATTAATGAATATAAACAGTAAAACTATTATGCGTTCTAATGTTTTACTGTAATGACTCACAATTTTTCGGAAAATAATATATTTGTAATGTTACTATTGCATAAAAATGGTGAAGTTTATATAAATAAATATTTTAAGAGAAAGTAAAGGTACTATATTAAATATATACATTCTAGACCCAGTATTTACCTTTTTGATAAATCAGAGAAATTTTGATATCAGACTATCTGTGTCTCGTAGATAAATAAATTTCAACGTATCATATTTCAGGAAAAGTATCTTAAAGACTTACCAAACCTAATAATCGATGTTTAAAACTCATTCGGTACATAGTATCCTGAATTTATTTCTCTTAGTTCTTCAATACTTACCGCCCAACCATTTTTTCCCCAATTTAACGCCAAACTACAAACGCAAAAACTAAGTACCTTTATGTTCCATGTATCTTCTTGCATATTATATTTATACATTTACCGAAAGACAATATAAACTGCAACCACAGTCGTAAGGTAACTGTTTTCAGACATTTATTTCATGTAGTCATCTTTCTTGTTTGTTTGTCATTTTATTACTAGGCAAGTATTTTTCAATTAGAATTCGTTTTTAAAATCTTTTGTAAATAGAGTGCACGAACTTTTTCTTTTTTTAGCAGTAGTAAATTTTGTTTCAGAAATTAAATAAACTCATTTAAATTATGAATGATTTTTTAAACCGACGACTGAACTGAACTTTGCTATCTTTACCAAATGTAACAACTTGGATGATACATTCTTCAGTAACAACAGCTATATTCTCCTAATTCTCCTCTGTATCAATTGTAGCCTACTTTTGATTTCATGTGTATATGAGTAAAAATTCTTAGTTACTTTCTACGACGAAATTGTCTCCCTCCCAATGCTTATGATATATTTCATAATTGTAAGTTTTCGATTTTTTGGAGTAAATATAATTATTCTGTCATCTCTGTAGAACTGCGTTCCTAGCTACACTCATTAAATTTTTCCAGTAAATTTCATATAATTATATCGAAAATTGCTGTTCAAACAGTAATTTCTGTAGGCAGCACAAAATTTAGAAGACAATGAAAATGACTAAAAGTAACTAGTCATATTCACAATGCACGAGATAAGTACAAATAAATACAATAAAACATTAGTCACAAAAGTGGATAAATTATGTGTGCATAGTTAAACGAGATCGATCTTTATGTCATTTGGCCCTTTAACCAATTTACTGAAAGTGATTGTTTCCCATTAATAATAATCGTCTATAGTAGCATTATCACTAATAATATATGATCTTTATTGTTAACACAAAAGCGTTATTGGGAAACTATGTTTTATAATAAAAATATTGTTCACGTCTGTGAATTTGATTTGATTGTAGAAACTTCAAAGTATCATATGATGTATGGAAAATACTTTGCTTTGTTGTGTGTATGTACTTTTTGAAGGAAATCATTATGTCAAGATGGATGATAAATTGCCAACAATGTACACTCACATTTCTATAGAGAACTTTCATGTATCTTCTCTATCTCACTTCTATAATCAATTAAGATTACTAGGAAGTACAAGAAGCCATTTAGTACGTGCGTAACATCATGTGGAAATAGTCTTGACGCACGAAACCTTACCGCTTGGCCTTGCATTGGGGACTACATGGTTTTATATCCAGCATAGGACCTGCCAGATTTCGGTTTTTTATAGTTTTGAGAAATCTCTCCAGGTGAATAACGGATGGTTCCTTGATAAGACTTGTCCGAATTCCTCCCCGTTCTTTGCGTCCCTTACTCTCCCGGTACTAATGACCTCAATTTTCGAAGGCGTTCAAAGCAAAAAACATCCAGCTTATTCGTGGCATTAGCTCAAATAATGCATGGATGAACATTGAGGAGAACTTTGCTCATTACGTCTGAAAAACTTAACATAGTTGCTTTACACTTGTGCGAGCCAATGAACAAGTGCACTGTATACCTAATATTTTTCTATTGGCTCGTTTCTCATATCATTCCTTTAAATTCAGAAAATTCCTGTAGTAAAATTTAACCACAGTGACAGTTGACAGTAAAATGAAACTAGTTCTGTGGTTACTTGAAAAGTAGGAAACGGCCACTAAGTTAAATAAAGGCCACTGGCTAGTGCTGAACATAGGTGAAATAGTGATAGCAAAGTCACAAAAACATATCCCAAAATCCACTGGAGCTAATATACAGTAAGCAGGTTTGTGTGAACGAAGGCTTTCCCAGCGTGTCGCCGCAGTGTAATCTTCACGAAGATTACATTGCAATAAGTAGGTTTCTCGTAGCAGCTGGGGTATATTTCTGAAAGGGGACTTTGCGTCATCCGAACATAGCCAACTACAGTGCAGTCTCTTTAATAAGTTGTCAACGTACGTATAGCGGTGGTTACATTTTCTCCAGAGATCACTGATAGATGATACTATCCGCTTTTACCTTCCAACACTTACTGTTTGCTCTCCTTGATACAGGATCTATGAACAAGTTAACAAGTAACCTGTGTTGGGACTACGGGTTTCCCAACATCATCATCTGACGGTTCATAAGTAATGTTGGGGGTGCCGCTACTAACGTTTTCCGGCTAATTTTGCTTTAAGAAACACCCAAAATAGGTTCGGAAAAGTCAGATGCAGATAAATCGGGGAGACAATTACCTTGTAGTCATAATACCTGCGATATCCTTGCAGTAGCTTAAAATAATATGTAATTGTTTTCTACTCAAATAAATTATGTAGACAATAATCGAGATCATTATCATATATTTAAGGTGAAACCCATTATACATCTCAATAGACA
Organism: Vandiemenella viatica; assembly: GCA_031002005.1. Taxonomy (NCBI): domain Eukaryota; kingdom Metazoa; phylum Arthropoda; class Insecta; order Orthoptera; family Morabidae; genus Vandiemenella; species Vandiemenella viatica. The sequence goes on from JARYHS010011408.1 coordinate 234,849,466, forward strand.
CCTGAAACATTTTATACTTACAAATTTATAGAAAGGCATTTTTTTAATAAACAAATCTCTTGGTGACTTTTATTTTATTTTATTCCCCATATGCGTTTCGCACTTGTGGTGTGGTGCATCATCAGTGGAGATATAGTGGTAATCCTCACATGCTGGTCTGGAACAGTACTTTATACACTTTTCCAGTTCCAGTTGAATATTATTTCACTAGTTGTTTGCACGCCGCACTTGTTACAGTGAATATTTTCTGCTCATAACAACAAGTGCGGCGTGCAAACAACTAGTGAAATAATGTTCAACTGGAATTTCAATTAACAGTGCTGGAAAAAGTGTACGAAGTGCTGTTCCAAACCGGCATGTGAGGATTACCATTATTGAAGTTTCAGTTGAACATTATTTCACTGATTGTTTGCACTCCGCACTTGTTATAGAAAACATTTTGTGCTCATACCAACAAGTGTGGCGTGCAAAAAACTAGTGAAATAAATTTCAACTGGAACTTCAATGAACAGTGCTGGAAAAAATGTATGAAGTGCTGTTCCAGACCGGCATGTGAAGATTACCACTATTGAAGTTTCAGTTGAACATTATTTCACTGATTGTTTGCACTCCGCACTTTTATAGGAAACATTTTGTGCTCATACCAACAAATGTGGCGTGCAAGAAACTAGTGAAATAATTTTCAACTGGAACTTCAATGAACAGTGCTGGAAAAAATTTATGAAGTGCTGTTCCAGACTGACATGTGAAGATTACCACTATATCTCCACTGATGATGCCCTACACCTCAAGTGCGAAACGCGTCTTGGGAATGAAATAAAATAAATTCTCCAAAAGTGTTGTTTTTAGAGGGTTTTATTCATAAAATTATTGCTTAATAACTGCGGAAATATGGCCTATTACCAGATTAATACTATAGGAAGGCTCTGCTGTACTACAATTGATCGTCAACATAGTATTTACTCTGTAAATGTTTCGTTTTCAGTTTCAAAATTAATATACAGACACAGTAATTTGTAGAATATGTATTTCTTCTTAAACGCTTTAGAGCTTTCTTAATACTATTATCACTCTAACACCTAGTCAGTTTTTATCCTGTAACTCGCTTCATCTCCCTGCTTGACTGTAGCAGATCCCGCATGACAGCTATTTTTCTCCTCTTTTTGCTGGCTTCTCCCCTTCCTTTTGAGACACCTGCAAGCTGACTGTTAGGTTAGACATTGAAGGAGGCGGTGTTTTCTATGCTAAAGCGTGGGCCCCCAGGGGCCAGCGGGGGCGGCGTGTCGTCCCTAGACCCACTGCAGGAAGCGGGGCCTCTGACTCCAGGCGGCACGGCGGGCGGAGCTGCACAGGAGGACACGGACCCCGATCTCATCCCCAACAAGTACGGTGAGTACCAACACAATAAGACCACTTCCTCCTCACTACATACCTTGCCACAACTACCATCAACCAGTGTAAAACAGTGAAATAACTAGTATACTGAATGTGTACCTGCGGGTTCTATAAAGTGATAAACGACGGGATTACCTGTTACCTCGCGATAACATGCTTTAACATCACATTTATTCCTTTACCTTGGTCGCCAAATCCCACCATAATTTAGTATACATGAAATTTAAAAGCTTAATTATGTCACATAAATGTATATAATCGCCTACCAAATATTAAAAGTTTCTAAAATGTAACGGGCTTAAACTCGATAGCCTACCTACCTGAGTATATGTATTGGACAATTAAACGGGTGCTACGTGAGCAGAAAACGTGAGTTGCATAAAAAAGGGAGGGTGGAGTGGTGAGGTGAATACCGGAGATCTCCACCTGGACCAACCTTACCTTCTCACCTTCATATTCTAACATGAGTCTAAATATTAAAAATGGTTTTAATATAATGGTTGCTACAAGGTGAACTAGAACCATGTACTTTACACCAGAAATAAAATTTGATTTATTGGGTCTTAAGGATGATACAATGCCAGGTAACATTTAACTTTACGTTAATCATATTTCAAAGGAAACAAGCTATACCCGACAGTTACATTCATAGGTAAAAGAAAACATAAAATTGAAATTAACTATTTCAACAAAGAACAAATGAACATATTATCAAAACGGCAACACAGGCCATCAGATTGATGTTAATGTTCACAATGAAAGGGGAAAACCCATGGGCGCCAGTTTAAAAACAAGAAAAGCACTGTCTTGCATTTAACACAAACCTGCAAGGTGCTAAAATTGGAATTAATCATGAAATCAGCTAGCTCAGTGATTTATTTAGGACGGTAGTAGAGTCTGTCTCAGGGCCGCTTAAGGGTTCACAAGTCTACCAAAAACCCACCGGAATGTGACCGTATGCTTCGTTACTTTACCATGCGTCGACGTGAAGAAATGTGCAGCAGATAATGCCACAACTGCTGCGAAACCAGGATGGTGGTTTCGCCACGTTCCACAATAACGCTCAGGCTATGGCAGGCTTGCCATATAATTTCCCGCTCTCCTGAGCAAGAAAGTACAAGTCAATGTGACCGGACCCAGTCACTCATGGCTGGATGTGAGCGTGTCGGCTTCACCACGTCTGCTCGGTTGTCGGTCCGGACTGCAAGTGCCGCTTAAGATGGCCTCTTCCTTCTTCCTCGGAAAGTCGTCTCTCCACATGTAACAAACTCCCTAGAATTAGTACTGTGGACCCTTATGACTTTCACGATTGGTGCATTGAAACAAGTCCGTCGTCACGTGTTTTTATCGCGCCCTTCCATACGCTATCGCCGTTCGCGCACGTTTCGTGGTCTCGCGCCAACGCTAGAGGGAGGGAGCCAGTTCACTGTCCCTAACGGGTTTTCCAGCGCGTGCCTGCATTGTTCGGGGGTAGGCGTCTCACTGTCGCGAAGCCTCAACGACTTTGTCTGGCCCCAGACCGTTAAAATGGCAGCTTCAGCTTCCCAAACCAAATGTTACTGAACACTAAGCTTTACAGAAATTAAATTACAATAATAATGACTTTGGCTGCCCGGGTTGAATATACAATTATTACCTATATAATATTTCTATTATCTACCATATTTTCGATCTACATAATTGAATACCATAACGAAATCTGAATATAACAAAGAAAAAATATCTGAATATAAATTTATTATTTAATTATTCGTTGTGGGTGACTCTGTCACACCACAGTATATGTATCTTTTAAATAGCGCAAAAACAAATAAACAACTCCAGATACATGCAATGTGATATTGGAATAAATGTGAATAAATAGTCTTTAATTTATCCATAATAAATAGACTAATGAAAGACTGTAAATATTTTCAATTGACATGTTACGTGTCGAAAAATAGTCATTGAGATGTGTTATTCTCATTTTTATTAATATCATTCTTAATTATTATTTAATTAACAGTACTGAAATTAAAGGGTTATTTAAATGATAATTTAATTTAATGAATAATAATCTGACCTGAATGGTTGTCCTAATCTCAAATCATACGTTTTAGGAATCTATGTTTTGAATGTGTACAACATCAGTTAAAATATACAAATCAGAAACCAAAAACTTGAAATCAAAAATAATGAAACAAGTGTTTTGACAGAATTACAGTTATATTACGAGTAAGAAAATGACTAGGCAGGCTTGAGTTTCTGAAATGAGTGTCAACTTACAATAAACGTCCCGCATACACAGCAAAAACATTGTAATGGAGCTTCAACTCTCATCTATGTGAAATTATTACCAGGGATGCTACGGATTTTGAGGAACAGAGAAATTATCTTAGCAGAAACAGTTCAATTAATTCGTATTACCGGAAGATCCAGAGTATAACACAGCAAAGTGCGCCCGCCATGACCCATACTTATGCCTTCTTGTAAATGGGAATACGGTGCTACTTTATTAAAGTTGTTAACTGGATTTTGTGGGTGAGTGGTAACGCTCGGACCGGTCATTTTGAAGAATGCTGCTTCGAGAATCCCTCCAGCAATAACGATTTCGGTTTTCCATGGTTTCTCTACATCACTCCAGGTGAATGCTGGGATTGGTTCTTCAAAAGGCTAAGGTCGAATTTCTTTCCGTAGCAATTCTACTAAAAGAATGATTGCACAAAAGACAGTGAAACATTTGATATTTGAATGTAACTGCTCAGAAGCATATCTAATTTGAACCGGATATCGTGAAAAATATCTCAAGACGTTTCACAGTAGGAATTCTTGACAGCACATTGTCTTTAAGTGGATGGTTCGTTGTAGCACCACACCGATACCGTTTACTGTGCTGACAGGGGAAGTCGTTTGATCACGGCGGATATACGACCAGAGTCGATCTTTGACAGCTTCACCTTACGGTCGTAAGACGCCTGGTAGTTGAGGAACACTTGCAGTTATTCTTCAACGTCAAACGTGCTTTAGGTTGATAGTTTCGTTCTGCTGCTGGGAGATATTACCCGCAAGGAAATATAAAGATACTCTTCACAGCAAAATACAACGACGTACTCCAGTCGACTTGATGCTCTTGCTCTTTACAAACTTTCATCTCTTTGTATTATTCTGAAAATTTGCTGTGGATGACTGCAGAACACTTCTTTCGCAAACACGTATTTCCATATTACACGGTCGGAAAAAAGTATTGGAATTTAAAATTTAAGGCTAAATAACTTTATTTTCTAGTAAAATTAAAAAATGGTGAATGGTGTTAAGAATTAATTGAACACATAAGTTAAAAGTTTTAAGAACGGACCTTGACAATAAACTGCTAAAAATGGAGTATTGAAAAAAAAACTTTATTAAGCTTTGTTAATTTGATTAACCTGAGATAAATTTACGAGTATTTATAATTAATGCCACTATTTTCATCACCAAGTTACCATGGCACTTATCCTTGTTATGGTAATATTAGATTTCGTCACGTTGAAACTCTCTAAATAAAAGTACGCAAAATCCATTTTAAAAGAATTCAGTTCGTAAAATTAATACCCCCAGCTTTTGAAGCAATAATGTGGGCAAAAATTTTTGTAAATAACATTCGACATCTAATTACATTCAATAGGATCCTTTTTTATAAGTATTGTATTTGAGTTTCAAACCGAGATGAGTTGTATGGGCTTGAAATGGTTACACAAAAAAATGTTGTTTTGTGCCATTCATTTCTGAAATACATCATTTGTGAGACTTGTTGTTATTCCAAGGAAGACGCTTTCCCTCGTACACAATCACATGTACTTTTCTCATGGATAAAACTATTTACTTCCTATTCATAACTGATAACATCAGTTATAAACAAGACGTAAATGGCATAGCTTGAAGCGACGTATTAACGGTTTGACCTGGCACACCGAAAAAGTTTGAAATGCAGATTGGTTCATCTAATGATTCCGTTTTCTGTGGATTCACGCAGGCAAATGTCACTTTCATGCGTTCTCAAAGTCAAATTAAGTGTAGTCGTAGGGACGTTGCCAAGGAACCTGCTGGTTGATCCTTTCAAATAATGCTGGTTGCACTTAATTAGATCTTCAACCAACAGTTTTCTGTAGTCCCGTTGTAAGGTGATTTTACCTGTCACACAGCTTCCGAATTTATTAAATAGTTCAGTGAAACAACATAACCGATGACACACTTTTATTATAGCTGTTTTTATTTCGGCGAAATCCACATAACAAAACGCGGACAGGTATCCACTTCGTCCAGTTATACTAAAGCACATTACAAAAACTCCAGCAAATAAAAACTGTTGAACTACTCTTAAAAAGAATCCTGGAACTTCTCAAAAACAATTACCGAAAATTCTGTGGCTCGCCATCTCTGCTAAATTAAATAGATGCTAAAGAAACACCCAGAACACAATAAAGGGTACCGGCAGACGTTTCTCGACTGCTAACAATTACGTTGACCTTCATAATCGTATAAAACAATTACAACTAGTAAAAAATGACCCATAGTTATAAGTAAAAAATTTAAAATGGAAATTAAAGCTATTTCCATTAATTTAATCACGAAATGGGCAACGTAAACCACCCCAAAAGCTGAAAATCAGCCTCAAAACGCCGTGGCTTATACAACAATTATAATTACCAGCATTCAATTAAGATTCCACACATTATAATACTTCTAATAATTTTACACATCATTTACAAAGAATCCTTCCATAAAAGCAATATTTTTCACAAATTAATAATTAATCAACTTTCATCTCTTTATACCCGATTCTTAAGTTTAGAATCCACAGAAGGCTGGGTTTGGGTGCTGTTATAACGTGGTACGACAGTTTGAAACATCGACACAATCTACTTATCCCTTGGAAGCCTAACCTAGTCAGGTAATTACAAGTCATCAAAGAGTTAAAAGATGGGATATGAACCAAGGGCGCATTCTAGAGTTTCTATAATACGTGAAGCGAGATTTCCAGAGTGAAGGAAAAGTAAGAGTCTTAGAAAATCCCAGCCAAAACTAGATTTTCAACTGTGCAAACTTTAATCCGCAATCCAACATGCATCAAGATTTCCAATGTCAGTATGGGACGTATACCTGTGACGAGAGGATCATCATATATCCGCACACCAGGATGATCGCAGATCGATACCAGTATGACCATACAGACACTGTTTCACCGTGGCTCAATCAGCTGAATCCCCTAAGCGAACCAGAACCTGTCACATCATACGCTGACAGTCACAGATTTCTACAGATGGCAATGCCACTGGCAGATCGATTACAGCCAACACGGTGATTAATAGATGTGGTGTCGCCGGCCATGAACTGGAAACACAAAATACGGACAGCCCCGTAGTTGTCATTCATCCATGGATCCGAGAGTGTGACATACAGGTAGTCGGAATGGGGGAGTATTCGTTTCGTAGTTATGTCTGAGAGTTGTTACGCCTCACATTCGTAGATAGGCTGTATGTACCGTTGATTGTCCGCAACTATAAGTTAGCGTTGGCAGATGGCGTCGAACCAATATTGTATACATTTCTTATTGTCGAATCTCTCAAGCCAAGATATTAGCGATAATTTTCCTCCTTTCTCAACCAGCCCATATATGGCTCACTATTTCGAATTGTCACTCTCTACTTCTCCTTCTTCTTCCAAAGACGTTGACGCATGACTCGCAGACGATTAACCAATCATCTGTTCCGTTTTTCCCCGATTCTTTCTAACGTTGCCATAGCATTCACCGGAAGTTTTGGCTTATTAGTTTTCTTTTGATATGTGCTTCAATGTGACCGTCACTTGCATAATTCCGAGCAAATGTTTGGGTAATATTAGTCGTAATAGTGAATTATTTTAGGATGTTCCACTTAATACAAATTTCAAGTTTATTCCTCTTAGTAGGCTCTTCACTAAGACAACAGCATCAAAATCTTAGCTCAAAGCATTCGGTAGCTATGCAAGTTTTCCGATTTTACACCTAGCAAAATCATGACTATCACGGTTACACATGCGATGATGCCAACAACAAACCACATGCAGTGCGACAAACACTTAAAGACTACAGCTATCTGATTGGCTAATTCGTTGTTCTAGCATTATGAGTCTCAGAGTTATAAGCGATTGAAATCTGACGTTACTTTGTCACGCAAGAAAGTTTGACCTGCCACCATTCTGACAAACGAACAGAAATTTTCACCTCAAGAAGCAATTCAGTGTCACGTGCTTTACATGTGAAATCAAGTTGCATATTTGTATCTGTACACAACTATGCACAATATCAATCGACATGCGCTTATACACAAGACACATAGGATTTCGCTGAGTGTAAACTAGACCACGCTCATTGGATTCGGAATTTAAATACCATGGTGATGTGGGGGTGACTTTGTGGTCAGGGTACGGTGTTAGGTGTTTCGACCTCCAAGTTTGAATGTGGCTAGACTTATACTGACCTTAGTAGTTACTACTTCTGGAATCCGTCTTGAGTCTTCATGGAATCTAACCAATCAAGATGGATCTTACACCACACCTAACGTCACGACCCATTGGTTGAAGGAATTCTAACTGCTGAAACAATCAACATGAAGTGTGGATGAATTGTCTATGGCATAAAAGTGGAAGCAATCACAGTTGACGGTAATACTCGAAATTAGATTGCACTCTTGTCCTATTCGACAGCTAATCTGAACGTACATGATATGAAAGTAAGGCAGAGATTGCAGGTTGGGAGTTATGATGGTTACGCCTGTCCGAGGTAGGGCTAGCTTCTGTTTAATCTAGTGGTTCATTACTCGATGTTAATCCTAACGTGACTAGTAATGAAGAGAGTGATTAATCGGTTGTATAGGGCTTTGTTTTACGTAATAGGTGGCTGCTGCTGACATACGATTCAGTATTCCTGAGCCGAATAACAACACTGGCTGTGTTCGCAGCGTGAGTCTGGAAACTCCTGCTATGGCCTCTCGCCAATCTGCTCAATTTACACTTCTCTTAAATAATATTAGAGCCCAACGCGATTCTTACAGTAATGAACTACATAACGTGACTGAGTGGCAACGATAGGGCGAGGCATTCAAGAGGAGGTAGATTCGAATACGATCTGGCCATCAAAATTTCAGTTTTCCATGGTTTCTATAAATTAACGTACAGCCTTTAAATAGGTCCACAAATATCGGTAATTAGTAATGTATAATAGTATTATGTGGTATCATAAGTGTAAAATATTATAAATCAATATTTGTCTCATGATTTTCAGTAATTTTATCGTGGTTTGTAACAGTTCTATTTGCTAAATACAGAAAATAAATTTGAGGCTTTTTTTACATAAATCTTGTAGAAGTAAGGAGAAAATCATCCAAGGCAGATCTCTTTAAGGAATAGCAGGTCCGATCCTAACAATGTAGGGACTAAACTGTCTGTCTCACGTACAAACGGTCGCGGATTCAAGTCCTGCTGCTGAAGTTTGTGATTTAACTTAAATTTATATTTGTCCTGAGTTTATTATTCTACTTGCAGAATTAAAAGTATTGATGAAATAAAAATTAAATGTATTGATGAAATGAAAAACTTTCAAAAACATAAAAAATATCAAACCATGGAGGGCTGTATGGCCGAAAACACCAAATGCGATTTATTCAACCAAAAAAATGAAAACTGACTATCGGAAGAGCTGAAGCAAAGATTTTGGCTTTTGATTCGCACTAATAGGACTCTAATCCAAAAGCAGATTCGCGTCGTGCAGATATTATTTTGCACAATTTATAATAATTAAAATACTTGATTGGTGGAAATCTTAATCATCGCGCACTCAATCCGCAAAAAATTTCGGTTTCAGTGAACATTTTGTAAAGTAGGCTGATAGGTAGCAGTCTGCGGAGAGAGAGTTCCGTATTTAAATTCTTCAATTCATCAATAGGGAAAAGATAAAGTGGTGACTTCATCTTGTATAATGTGGTACCTCTTCGTTACTCAGTGGATAGCAGGAACAGTTGACATAGGAACCGTTCAAAATGTTCAACTACGAAGAAAATTCCTTTCCTTCACTGGGGATAGAACCCATGATTAACCAAATTACTTTCAATTTGTTCGTGGTGGTGTTAAATGATTAGAGCTTTTTTGTAAATTTCCTGTATAACCACATCCATTTCTATTTTGATATTACTATATATTTTTGAACCTATTTGTTGCTGTTATTTGGAAATCTATATTTTCACTGAATCATTCACTATTATTAGAGCTATAGCAATAATACCAAAACATAATTCCGTATCTGATATTATCCTTGCATGAAGTACAATGAAAATGGAAATCACGACTGAAAACCGGAATATGTTGCATAAACATGATAGGCTTTGGAATCTGGTGTACGTTACGATCCCCAGGTCCGTCTGGAAGTCGTTAAATTTTCAATTTCCTCCAATCGCATTCCGTTTTTTTTGCAATATCCGATATTGGCTCGTATCAATTCGTTGAATAATATCACACGTTTATAAACACGCCGGCCCAAACTACGTCTGAGTCTGATGTACACTCGCCGCAGAAAAAAAAATTCACCACAGCGCAGGCATAAAGTTCTTTTAATACCGATATGTATGTAGTAAGCATTCGGAGGTTCCGCGGCGCGCGAGACTAGCGGCCGCATTTTAAGCACAGAAAAATCTGAGACTGCTATTCAGCACCAGCACGGGAGCATGAATTTCACATTTATATGCTGATTATTGAATTGGATGTGCAGGGATCTGTAATGCCTCTCTCCTTTCCGACCCGTATCGAGGAAGAGCTATTTCCATCCACTGCCTGAAAGGAAATCTAAGTGGACGTGAATTTCAATCCACGAACCTTATACAGAGATTACACTGCTTCGGATATCTGGCTGGAAAAAGTAACTCCGGCTCAGGTGGTGAGTGTCTGTAGCTCTATTACCGGTTGTCGCGATAAAACGGGAACGTGGTCGGGACTGTAAAACGCGAAATTGAAGATTCGTGAAAGCGTCGGTTTGACTACACAGTAAAAATGAGGGCAAAAGATTTTAACCAGTATCTCTCGATTTTACAAAAAAAGTTGCTACCGATAGCGTAAAACTTAGCAGGATGGCAATCAAAAGTAACCGCTCGCTTGGAAAAGACTCGCCATGCTGGAAAGTAGTTTTGATTACACAGTTGAGTCAAACGAAAATGAAAAAAAAATAATTTCCGTCGTTTTAACTGAATCATCTATAGACATCTGTTGGAATAAGTACGTCCGATGAATTTTATGACTGTATAGCTGTAGTTGTAATTTTAAATCGTCAGACCGAGCGTGGTGGGTGAACGGTTAACGTTCTGGCCTCGCATTCGGGAGGATGCGGGTCCGAATCACCGTCCAGGCATCCAAATTTGGGTTTTGCTTGGTTTCCCCAAATCACTCCAGGCGAATGCTTTCTTGAACCTGTTCCTTGTCCCCCAGTCACATCCCGCCTCTAATGACCTTAGCAGTCGACTAGGCGTAAAGCCGTAGTAAAAAAAAAAAATCGTCAGGGAGTAAACTGATATAAAAGGGGGGGGGGGGGCTTTCAGAACAAAATGATGTATTTCTGACAAGAAGCAGTTCTTCATGGGGTTTATAAATAATTTGCATGAATTTTTAAAATTTGAGGTAATATAATTTTTGCCCAAAAAAAATATTTATTTAAAGTGAGCTTAGTTCAAAATTTTGCTCCACTCCTGATACAAGTCGATGTTACCACATGAGTAGTAGAATGGTATGTATGTATGTAAACGGATGTATGAAACCTAGTAATCGTACACAGTTCTTAGGAATTGTATTATAATGCCAAGCCAACTTAGGAAATTTGTAAAATAATTTGTCAGAGGTTATTTGATACATATATTTCCGTGGAAATGTATGAATTTCCTAGGCACTGTGTGCTATTCTTAAATGGTACTGGGAAGTGTGTTAAAATTAACATCAAACTACGAAATTAGCGAATGAATGAGAAATAAAACACAGACAAAGGGAGAATCAAAATTACTTAATTGTAAAGGCTCTCAAAGGCTTAATCAGGTCACTTTATAAAACGTAATATCTTATAAGACTTATTTATTATTATTTAAATTTAAAATCTTCAGAACTTACTATTTTTTTTTTCAGGATAAGCTGGAGTGGCACTTAGAATTCAACAACATTATATTTCTGAAACAAAAACATTATTATGAACTACAACCCTTCTTGCGATCCTTTTTTGAATCCTTGTTCGATTCCAGTTGATTGTGGACTCAATTTCGGTGCTACTCGTAGTTATTTTCTTTATTTCTGGAATATCTCTCAGACAAACGTTGAACTGAGATCTAGAATACAATTGTTTTATGATTCCATTTTTTGTATCAATATGATACAGCTAGTGTTCAGGTTCATTAAAAACTACACCTGTAATATTTCGCGTATCACCAATTCCTCCATTAACCTCTGGTACTGAAACCCTTGAAAAACTGGCGATATATACGGGAGGAATCTTCTTGTGACTTGTTTTCAATTAATAACCGTTACATGCATATGCAAGGAACATTTAAGCTACAATAACCGCACTGAGATGACGTTTTAACCCATCGACATTCCGAATTTAACACATTTCCTCTTACTGTTTACGAAATGTATATCATTCCCAGGAAATGTATATGATAAAATTTATTTCACACATTTCATGTAGATTTTAGGCATTTTATACATTGCATAGGATTTTTATATAATGACGCATTAATACATTTCCAATAATATATGTATGAAACATAAAGCGGCTAATATTTGAGTCGATACACAACGGTAAAAGAAAGTACAGCATAACGTAACGTTTAGCCCACAACGAAAAACTATCTTTTGGTCTTCCTCTAAGGGGAAAATAGTCACAAAAAGCAATCAACTGGCATTAATTGTAACCTCTCTATTTTGCTTCAGAAAGGAATCAATTTTACATAATAAGCAAGAAAATACTGGGGAACAATAGGATTCTATCCAACATTATTTTGTTTCAGACATTTGACGTCATTTGCGGCGTAGATCTCGCTAATAATTGGGAACTAACAAAGTCACAAGAAATTTGAAACTACATATCAATGCCTATATCCTAGCACAGAAAAATTTCCTTAAAGCATTACATAGGTTATTGGTGGAGATATTTTCAGGCGGAACTGAGTTCTTATTCACCTCCTAGGTTTAGTTTTTTGTGTGGTTTTTTGATTCGATGCATCAATACATGTCAGAAAAAATGGCAATGCTGGGTACAAAAGCAATATCTGTTCTTATCATGAAGTGGTACCGGTGAGCATCCTTAAATATGGTGAAATAATGTTCTAAATATTGTCTATACATGTCGTTCACTATCCCGAAACCCTATGTTTTACAGCATCATTCTAAGAACAGTTGAGACTTTCACATCGCAGACATATTACAGGTCCCAGGGAAAAAAACAGCGTTTTATTCTACTTACGCTAAGAATTATTTTGAGAATTTTTATTAACAGTAAGGCGTTTTCCTAAATTCCTGCGTCTTGCTTTACTACCCCTTATTTAATGCCATCACGTTTCACGGTCAGTTGACGTCAAGATCATTAGAACCGGGAGAGGACTGTGGAGGAATTCGGTCATGGCCTTTTGAAGTAACCACCCTGGCATTAGTCTCATGCGATTTCGGGAAACCATGGAAAACCGAAATCTGGTGGCCGGACGGGGATTCGAACCTGCGGTATCCCGAATCCGAGGCAAAAGTGTTACCGGTCTCCCACCAGGTTTATTTTATCTTTGTAACCGCAGTCTGTGGTTATACCAGAAAATTTTTCAGAACTGTATACCTTAGTATATTTACAGTTACCCAGAAGCAATCATCGACTGATGTTTGATTTCGCAACTTAGAGGCAGGTAGAAATATGCTAACATATTTGATAGCGGCTCTGGCAACCTTCTAGGAATCATGTATTCCGTATTAGCAGTGGAGCGTTAAGGTTCTGCAGAGCCCTTACTCTCGTCGTCCCTAATGGTCGAGCCGTAGCCTGGTAAACGAGGTGCTTAAAAGAGAGTATGGCCCGGTCACCTTCGCTAAATGCACAGCCTTGTGCCACGAGAACTGCCGTGCATTGTGGAACCCTGAAAGTTGCGTACAAAGAAATCTCACGTGGAGTTGGTGGAGGTACGGTTACTGTCCTTTTTAAGCATGATGGAAACAAGAGAATATGTAGAGTTCGGACACTAGAAAGTTTTAAGTTAATAGAATACCTGCAACAGAATATAAGTCTCGGCCCATAGCATGAAAGTGAATGGCAGATATCAAATAGGATGTAAGAGAATTGGGTGGATAGATAACGTACGAAATTAACGAGTTTTGGAAATGATGGGTGAAGAATGAATATATGTTTATATGAAGGTAGCGCAAGGTAGGAAGAGATGGAGGATTGCATCAAACCAGCCAAGAAACTGACAAGAGAAAAAATATTAACTATTTTTTTTTACACCAGAGGAGCTTTCCAATAAACAGCCAATAACTATAATCGTTCCACAACGGAATTACAGATAGTCCATAGCGAATATATTACACATTTCGTTTGTTAAATAGAAGGAAAGCTAGTGCAGAGATTATCAGGTAAAGAGTCAGTAACAGCATTTCCACCACAACAACTAGAGAATCAGAAAAATTATATGTGTTATTTTAGTCTGAAGGAAGGATTTGATTTTCGAATGACGCGACAGCATAAATCATATTTATAAACGTAACATTGTGTGGTGGTTTATCTGATATTGATTATACGATTGAAAGCAGATTGATGTCACTATGCTTGTTGAGTCAACCTGAATTTCCACCTTGCAACCATTTAATTTTATTTTAAACGTGACAGTTATTAGCGCTAGCATTTATATGTTTTCAAATATAATACTTTGTAATTAAAAGTCCTTTTTCTTATTTTCAAGAAATCACCGAATTACATGTCACTTTTCATCCAAACTTCAGACACAGATTCGTGACATTTATTGATAAGTTTTTTCGGTGATTAATCGGCACCATGAATTCAATAGAACATTTTCCTTTTTGTGTATGAGATTAGCATTCAAGAAATCTGGTTATATTAAGAATTAAGGAAATTATGTAGCACGTGTAATACGCTCGATTGTTATTAAGTACAAACTTTCAGTTGCGGAAAACTATAAGTGATGTTATTCCATACTTAGGAAATAAATGTGAAAAGCATCCAACCGAGCGTGGTGGGTGAGCTTTAACGCTCCGTCCTCGCATTCGGGAGGACGTAGGCTCGAATCTCCGTCCAGCAATCCAGATTTTGGTTTTACGTGGTTTCCCCAGATCGCTCCAGGTCAATGAAGAGGCCATGCCTGAATTCCTTTCCTTTCCCCGAAGTTGCCCTTTAACGTCTCTAACAACTTTGACGTCGACGAGGAGTAAAACCAAAAGGAAAAAAAAGCCGTTAACTTCGTCGACAGTTCATAGGTCCGTTTTAACCAATTTTGATGACAAGTTACGAATTATTTCGTAGTCACTCGTATTATTTCTAATATCTGTTAATGAGGTATCTAGTAGTTAGTGAAACAGAAAACTTTTAGAAAATCTCCTCTGTGATAAGTCGTACTATGCAGATCCTTAACTGAAATGAAAGGAAAAGAGTAAATAATTAAAAGCAAAATATTTTAACCTTTGTCTTTGATTTTCCTTTGCGACTCGTAAAAATTAAAAATAATTATTCAAGTGAAATAAAAATTCCTGTAATATAAGCAAAAAAAAGTATGATAATCTGGAACAAGAGGGAAACAAATACCCGCGGTCTAACAAGGACTTTGTGAATTGTATTTTGCGGGCGGTATGTTAAAAAAAAAGTCTCAGTAGATACAGAAAATTTTGGAGACTGCTTAGTATAGGAGCTGGTATATAACTACTTAGAAATAAAGGGCTCGGAAAATGGAGGAAAACGAAAAGTTGGAATTAGTATGTGATGAAACATTAGAGTAATACTCAAAGACTCACTCAATCGCATGAACGAACAACCACTCGCAAAAGTATTAAAAATATTGATAGATGAAACACACCGTAGAAAATATTAAAAAAAAACTTTAAAGCTAAATACGATAGAACGCAAATATATAGATTAAACAAAAGATGCTGAATCAAACAAATGAATGAAAAGAGATGATAATTGAGGATTTGGATTAATCAGCAATGATTAAAGGTACCACAAAAAATTATGTTTTCGAAATTTAGGCAGAATAAACCTTTTAGTTTTCAAGATGCTTCTCCACATTTGAAAATACAGGGAATATTCTATCGATGCTGGCTGAACCAGTGTACCAACTTACATCTAAGTCACCTATACAGGTGGTGTCATCACTGTCCGTTACATGGTGAAGGAGTCGAAAACCATTATAAAACCATGGAGGTATTTAACTAAAATCTGTTCTTGTTTACCGGTGTAGAAAGTCCGTTTTTTAAATAGTTAGATTATGGTAAATTAACTCGTACATATATAAACTAGTATTTTATAATTTATTTAGTTACTACACTAAACAAACAATTTTGAGTGACATGAAGAGGGCATTGATTTATAAATGTGTCTTTCTAGTATCGTACACTTTAATCTGTAGTAATTATAAACAGCTTGTTCATTAACTGCCGAGTTTCGCATTGAACCGTCTGCTCATATTTACGCCTACAGAGTGTGCAGTGAGCGGCTTAAAGAGGAACACTTGTTCGATACCGACAGAGGTCGATAACCACAGCCGCGCCTTCCTGTCGTAAACTGTCGCAGGCGAGGCGGCGGCAGCAGCGAGTCCCACTAAAGCTAACGGCACCCAGGTGTCGCTGACACGGTGAATCGCGATGTCTCAACTAGCTTCAACGGCACTGAGACAGAATCTACGACAAGGCGTAATCTAATCCGGCGTGGACAACAAGAGTCAGTTTCACGTGCTGCAGTAGATGGGAATATCCGCCTATGTTTCACACTGTATCTTACATTTCATACGACATCTAGCGGGCTGGTAGCTCAGTGGTTAACGCGTCTGACTAGAGATCAAAAGGTCCCCAGTTCGAATCCCTGTCTCGGCGGGGATTTTCAAAGGCGCTTAACCCGATCTTCACCTCTAGCACAGCCAGCTGTGTAATGTGAAGTACGCCAGAAAGCTTCCGTGGTTCGGATTCCACATTAAACTCTAGGTCCCCTGTAACCGGTAGGATTGCCGGTTTAGGTTAAGGTGGCTACGACAGGGGAGGAATGCGCAGCCAGTAGAAACCGTGTCTCTAGGTCATTAAGACCACGCAGAATTATTATTATACGGCCCGTTAAATATGAGTAAATGTTCTCAAAGTCATCAGGATGCTTTAGCAAAGGAAAAAAAGAAGAACAAATAAGTAATTACAAGAAAGGCGTAGATATGTAATTGTAGCCGAAGAATCGAAAAATCCGTTGAAATTAAATTACTAACACAACGAAAAAATTTAAATCGTATTTGAAACTCTTTCAATGTTTCAGAATAAAACTGAATTTATAATTAAGTCAGGAATAAATCTCAGTTTATGCATTAAATTCATTTACCTGTGCTTTCAACATAAAGGATTAACGATGTTGTTTATGATTATGATAAGTTATTTATTTTATAACAAGAGGTTTCCGTTTATCCTACAAGTCCCGATCTACTACGTAAATTGATATTAGACTGTTTAATATTCAAACAACTATAGTGATCGATAGTGAGTTACCAGATTAGTGATGAGGAAATAATAATCGGTCAGAAATAAATAAGGTTAAACTACTATTAATTGTATGTTAATAATTTGAAAGGTCCTTTAAGAGTCACAAACGGAAATAGCAAAGATCCTTAGTTGTTAAATTAAATCTGCAAGATATTTAATCTGGCATTGTTAATTATGAATCTGCTCAATTGAAAAGGAAAAACACCTTTCATTTTTTAAGATAAATATCATCCCTTATTATTTCACGTATTGTGAGCATTATTATTAGACAAAATTGTTATTAAAATCGAACTTCGAAGAGACGTACAAAATCTTAAACCTAGTCTGTGAAAAAACTGCAACGAAATTTCAAAGAAACTGGATAACATATTGTTGGACCTGTTACCGTAATTAATTTTACAGAACCGTAATTTTCCATGAAATTGTTGCTGCTAATAATCAAACAATTTTTCTTGACTTATTAACGAAAATTATTTTTAAATGTCACATTGAATATATTAAATTATGAGACCGAAGTTAAATATTGGTACCTAATAGAATGAATAACAAATTAAAATAATTTCCAGATATATATATGGACTGCTATTAAAATTAGTACGAACTATAACGTTATTACTCGAGAGAATTTAATTTCTCCTATATTAGGATGAAATCGTACTGAAACTGTCAAAAAATTAGTAGTGATCTCAAATTTGATAGTGCATCAAAATGAAGAAGTGTTAGTTTTTAGCGTTTTTGTAGTGCCTATATTAATTAGTTAAATGTTTTTAAGCTGTTTTTGTACACAAGAGATACGATACTTTTATCTCCTCGTGATTATGTGAAACTGTCTGCCATTCAGCTCACTTTACATAATGCGGAAGGTAGCCTTCCGCCTGATCTCAAAGCTCTCCAGACCTACCTGTAGCTACATCCACTCTCAACTCGACTCGCTAGAGAACTTGTCGCTCCACTCTGTTGTGTACCTGTAATTAAGTTGGGACGGACGCACCAAACACCCTGCCTGCTCTCTCTCTCTCTCTTGTGTTCAGCAAGGCCAATACATGGAGCAAAGTCATCCACAGTGCCGACAAACTGGAACCCCCAGAGCGGGTGAGAGTAGTTCCATTAAACAGATTTGGGATTAGTCGCACAAGATGAAGAGCTATGTGCCTGCGTTTGGAACAGCACTACTTCGTGATAACAGCCACAAGTTGTTGTTTCAGAGTTGGTATTAGCCAAGTAGCTGTTAAGGGCATCACAACGTTTGTAGGAAATTGTTACTCTTATGGATCTACTGTTTACCTTGGTCCCAGATTACCGAGTGTGGTGGGTAGGCGGATAAAGCTCTGGCCTTGCATTTGGGAGGACGTAGGTTCGAATCCCCGTCGGAGCATGCAATTTGCTTTTTCCATGGTTCCCTCAAATCACTCCAAGCGAATGCCATGATGCTTCATTCAAAAGGCCATGGCCTAATTCCTTCCCGTTTCTCGCTCCCGTCCTCTCCTGCCTCTAATGACCTCGACGTCGACGAGGCGTATAGCCATAAGCAAAAATTTCCTAATTAACGTAATTACTTTAAAAATCGATGATTGTGCAATTAAACAAAGTGAATAAAAATTTCCGGGTATAATCAGTGATAAAACTCGATGTTATAGCAAAAGTGTCAAATATACACCATTCCCCCAAGCAGGTTCATTGAGCGTTTAACATTCAGACCTGGAATTTTGGTGTAGTTTTGTTCGATACCCGGTCAGGCCATTCAGATTTTGGTTTTCCATGGAAATCACCTCAGGCGATTGCCGGAATGATTCCTTCCAAACGCAATGACCAAATTACTACCAGTTTCTTGCCTCCTACCTCCCATTTTCTCCCGCCTCTAACCATATCGCTGTCCATGACCTTTGAAGCCCTACTAAGAAACATAATTATTATTCCATTTTTAACCAGAGGCTTCGAAGAATAGTTTGGTCAATTATTGTGACAGATTTTCGATTTGTCTGGAAATCTACATCTACTCTGAACTTAATCCGTAATCCTACCAAGTAAAGAAGACATAGGTACAGTTAAACGTCGAATTCGAACCACTTAGCGTCCTAAAGTATTTTACGTGAATAAAAGGAACTTTTTCTAGAGCAGAAGCTTAGTTCAAGAATCACAAATATCCAGACCCAGATCGGAATTCGAACCGAGACCTTTCGGCTACTACACGAGCTACTTTTTGAAATAAGTCACTAAACCGTTCAGATAACAACTGAACTGCAAAGCATGAAGTTGCGGTATCATTTCTGGAATTATTGAGAACGTGGGTGGTATTCCTGATCGAGTAAATTAGCTTCGGTCTATAAATTAAGACATTACACTACATTCAATACCATAGATGAAAGCATTACATCATCTCTTGATATCACGAAGAGTAGCATATGAAAGAATAAATTTACTTTTGATCATCATTAGAAATTATTACTGTACACTACTAAAAATTTGACAGTCAGTCCAGATGGACGGAAACATATCGATTTCATTGTACATAATCATTTTCCATAGCTTTCCCTGCGGTGATCAAAGGCCACAGCCTATAACGTGTTTGATTAGCTCCTATGCCGACCAATGGCACCGATATTCCGGCTGTACGTTAGACTAGTCCAGTCAGCGCTCGATTACCTTTACATTTTATCTTCGTTTACCATTTCTCGTCTCGTATGCAGTGCCCTATTGCTACCAAGCCGCAGTATCCACTGATCAACGAACAGCTAACTTTTCTTCGTTGGCTTGTTTAAAATAGCATTCATAATCATTAGTCTGCCCTAAGGGAGATTTTCTCATGGTTACTCTCCATTCTCTCCTGCCTTTCTCTTAATGTCCATGTACATTTTGTTTCCTTTGATGTTATGTTATCTCACTCTCCTCCCACGAAATAGACCTTCTAAGGCGTCTTTTAACAAGCACTTCCATCTCAGCAAGTGCCCCATTCAGTTGTTTTGTGATTTTCTCGTTCACAGCCACATCTTAAACGATTTTACCTGTTTTTCATCTTCTCGCCTTAGTGTCCACGTATCTGCACCCATCTTGAACCGGGGTGTGGCAGATGCGTTAAATCTTAGTCAATTACACTTAACACTACCTCAACCCAAACAAAAAAATAATACGCCAGACAAGAAAATTCTGCTCCAATTTTCATAAATCTAAGAAAAAACCTTGATATGTGGTATTTACAAGTACGTTCCATTCTTGTGACATTTCTTAGCAGGAGTATAGATTTCTCAGCCGATGTAAATATATACCGACTGAAAACACCTAATTAAATCACCCACACAAACACACCGTATTAGTTTCAAACTATCGATTTAGTATGTATTTATATACTGATTATTAAAATAAATTTCTTTAATACTGTAGCTAAATACGGTCACCATATATGTGAGAAATCAATAATTTTATGAATGTTTTAGTATTACCTACCAATCATATTCACACCATCCCGTCAATATATCTTATCCAGCCGTTTTATAATTCCTAACGCTTATTTCTACAACAAATTTATATGCAGGATTTCTGTCACCATACATCCATATCCATACAGGTCCTATGGTATACTTTTGGGAGTTTCTTATTAATGTGTTTTTCAAATGTGTGCTACTTTAGTTATAAATTCGATAAAATACCGGTATATACATAGAAAACAATATAAAACCACATAATCATCTTAGACGGTATGTGTTCGGCAAGTTTTATTCTCCCACCTTGTCGAACACGTCCTTTATAGACGCGATTTATGATGTCCATTCAAACAGGAAGGATCTACAGTAAAACGTACAGGAAATAAATTTTTATGGGTTACGTAAATATATGCATGAACCTAATGTTTGTTATTGCGACATCACCTAAAAGTAAATCACCGATATGGTCATTTGAAGCCATAAATCCATGTAGATATCGCAATGGAAAAAAAATTGTTACGATTAATATAACATTGTTCTGAATTAATCGAGGGGTTTAGTGCAGAAAAGAATTAAAATGCCTCAAATTCTCTCAGTTGTTTAGTCGGACAGGAACAAAAAAGAATGTATTTACTGAAGTAAGACAGCTGTGAGGAGGATCCGAGGGTCCAGGTGTTATGTTGCCCCTGCGCTGCAGGCAGCCAGTGGCGCAGCTCACAGTCCCCGTTATTAGGGCGACCCACCTGCTCGCCAGCCGCACGCCCCTAATCCCGTCTTCATTACGCGCCCTCCGGGAGGCTTTGTCGAGCAGTCGACGGCGCGTTCTCTCACGGAGAGGCTAAACAAGAAACACTGTGTACTACAACGGTAAACTGGAGTGAAAAGCGAAGACTGAAAATTTGCGAATAATCTGCACAATATTCAATTAATTTGTGTTTTTGGGCTTCGTTGACGTCAAGGTCATTTGAGGCGGGATAGGACTGGGGGAAAGGAATTTAGCCATGACCTACAAAGTAACCATTCCGGCATTTGCTTAGAGCGATTTGGGGAAACCATGAAAAACACAAATCTGGATGGGTGGATAGGGATTCGAATGCCTGTCCTTCGGAATGCGAGGCCAGATCGTTACTAATTTGCGAAAGAGAGCAGTTGAAGGTCTTCTGCGCAAAGACTATCATACTTTTACACCGGACATAACGCATTCATAATCTGAAAATTATAATTGAAGTAAATAAGCATATTGGCTTTAGCCCAAATTTATTGCCAGATATTAAATCCTCCAGTACGTTGCGTAAAGTGAAATGTGGTTCTAAATTATGGTTTAACTTTACATTCCTGATACGATTTAGAAATGGTAAGAGTTTACACTGTAAAAAAATCTGAAAACAATACTAAAAAAATTTCTGTAATATGATTAATTCACTCCTTCAGTTCTGACGTTGACATTTTGTGCTATTAAATTCTGCTTTTAATTTTGTCTTTAGTTTTTCGATTTATTGAAAATGCGTCATATGGATAAGTTTAAGAATTACAATCTTCTTTGCTGTATAAATATATTTGATAACGCTAAGTAAAAAATTGTAACTATGAGTATGACAGATACAAACAAACGATGTGAATTTCAGATGCAACTAGTTTACCAAGAGATAAAATTTAACCTAGATGATTCTAATATTTGGTGCTGTACTACAAATTAAGATTGTTAAAGTTTATTAAAATAACAGGTTAATGATTTGAAGTTATTGTTGTATCTTATTGGTTTGTAAATAATTAAGAGTAACTGAAGAAAGTTGGATAATATTGTAGTTTTACTGAATTTGATGACAGTACACTTCCGTCTAATTGTATGGCAAAATATAGCACTGGCAGAAATAACCAGCACTTTTAAATTCTTACTGATATTTATTAATCTTCTTAAAACTATTCACACATATTCAAATCTATTTTTCATATTCTGTGATTAAATATATAACTTCGCGTCAGTAATAATACCAGGATACTACCAAACAGTTATCTGTGTAGTTCGATATCGGCTTACAAGGCAACAAAATAATATCGACTGTACAACGGTGTAACCCTAGATATTTGCCTCTTGTTTTTACACATTTACCGTAATATGGCTATCTACAACGTAACTTTAAAATAATAATAATAATATTGTTCTGCAAAATATTGAACTTAGTGTGGTCGTTGCATACAGTTCACTTTTCCGAACTCTAATACAAGTAGAATCCAGCATAAAAATCACTGTTTTTTGTTATAAAATTAACATTCTTCTACAATATTATAGCTCTTTTGTTATATCTAGCTCAAATACACTGCCTGACAACAAGCATTAAAAATTCACAAGTGGTGGAGGAAACTAAATGAAACTTCGCAGTTTTAGATGATATGAAATGTTATTTCAGTGATTACGAAATTGAGTCAAATTTACAAAGACTTGGCAGTATGACCCCACTTGTCACTATGACGTTGCGTGTCCTCTGGACTGTTCTGCATGCACTCATTCTGTTGGAAATAAGTGTGGCAAGCAATTGTTGATCCTTTATATCCTATATACAGGCAATGAGACGACGTCCGAGCTAATAAAAGACCTGTTTATCGGGTAAATGTATGGGAATCTTGTTGGTGACAGTAGTATCTAAGCGTCACGCAGTCAGTTCCTGGATGCTTAACTTTCTTTTTCCAGGCAGTGTAAATTAAATTAAAAGTTGCTTGTGTTGTTAAGAGAATACCACATTGTCATTGATTTTTGCTGCTCTTGGCTGTGTGCTCTAGAAAGACGGCCGATTAAGGGCTTCATGAAGATGTACAAGACGCCCCCACAGAGGCGACGGAAAAAGAGCGTCGGTGGGGGCTGTGGAGGCGGTGACGACGACGATGACGACGTTGACGAGGCGGCGTCTGGAGTGGCTGGCGTCGCACGCCGGGAGTGTGGCAGCACTGGTAACCATCTGCAGCGGCTGCTGTCACCCACGGACGCTCCCATTCTAGGCCACTGCAACAACGTCGCCACGGTGAGTAACAAGTTTTGTTTCATGAGTACCAAGAGTAATTAGCTCAGGCATTTCCTTGTGTCCCTCGTGTCAGATATCTCTTCGGGCTCGCTGACTTTGAAGCAGCTAGCTCAGCACCTAAGCCAGCATCCGCCGTCTAAGATCCACTGTCAGTAGGCCCTACCACATCTGATGTCAATGTCGACACCAAACACCCCCTTCTCCTCGGCGCTTGGGACATAAGACAGTGTTTACAGAATAATCAGCATCTTTAGTTTATGGCTGATTGTAGCCGTTTCCTTGTGCCATCACACACCCCAAATTCCTGACGCTCGCACATTATCGTTCATTACACAAGAGAGATTAGAAGCGCATCACACTAACATCACTAAACCTGGTGGTGAGTTGTAATATTTGGACGTGGCATTCAGGAAGAAGTGAGTTTGAATCCCCGTCCGACCACCCAGATTTCGGTTTTAATAGTTTCTATAAATTACTCTAATCGAATGCCGGAGGTGCTGATTCAAAAGACCATGGGTGAAATTCTGCCCGTTCCTTGCTCCTAATTATATTAGTCTCTAAAGATGTCTACGAGATTTAAGACCCCAGGTAAAACAATTAACATCTGCATCACCTTTACATTACATCAAGCCCAAAACAGAGCCAGAAACTTTATTTTCGGACAGTCACTTTGAAACCACAATCATTATTATTTAATTGGTAAAAAATGAATAAATATATGCTAATGTATAAACGTACAGAGAGAAATAGTGTGGTCACTAATTTTAACATAAAGAGAGATATTTTACATTATTTACAAAGTTGCAACCAGCATGAAGGTTTAAGTATATTTCACTTTTCAAACAGATTCTTTCATACAACAAGTATTCAGATTAAAAAATAAGCTGTTTAAAAACATATGTAACAATATATTCACAAAACAAATAAACATAGAACACTGTATATGGAAGTTAAAAAATACTCCGGAAATTAATCCAGGATAAATTCGTGGGAAGAAGGGAGTGATTTACATGTATCGGTATCTCTCAAATGTGTGATATATGGTAGATTATGAACGACAATTTATATTCAGTATTTACGTTTCTATATACATGTAAACTATATTGGTTAAACTTAATTATATCTCAATAAAGTGAATTCCAAAACACGTTAGTTATTTCGTGATATTTCAAGTGTCATATACTTGAAGTTAACGGAGAACTGTATGGGCTAAACTATTAATGGATTATTGCCTACATTTCTCTTGTCATAGAAATAAATTTTGTAAAAAAACTAAATATAAAAGCTAGTAACTGGATCGGTTTCATTTTTTCTCCTCTGCCGGAAAAAACCCTTCCCACTGTTAATTCAGTTACTTTAACGCTCTGATTACTAGAAAGATGTAATATTTCACCCACATATACATTCTGAGAAATGAAATTGGTTCAAGTAAGTAAACTTTTATTCAGTACTTGAAACGGAAACCCGCATCAACATAATATTTTTGACGTTTTCGTTTATCTGAAGATATCAGAAAACGCAATCATAACTTACCCCCAAATCGGAATAACAAGTATTTAAACACCTATCTAAAACTGGAAGTTTTCTCGGCGTTGAATATGAATAAAATTCTCTCGGGTAACTAGCTGAGTGAGTCCACCGATGAAACACGACGTGTCGGTGGTCATAAACTCTCCTTCCTACCTTTTCAAGTGACTGTCAAATGAGTTGTGGAAAGAAATTTGTCAATATCCTATAGACTGTGAGTAGTTTTATCCACTCTTACTAAGCTCAGAAAACAAATACATCTGCTTCAGTATAAGAATACAAACACTTTTACCGATTGGGAAAGAGATAGAAACGTTAGTGTTTTGAAATGAAAACGCTATTCTCAATACATTTCTTCTTGGACAATTTAAACAGGATCCTTGAAGAACACAAATTTCGCCAACAATAAGCCTACTGTAAAAAAAAAAAAAAAAAAAAAAAAAAAAAAAAAAAAAAAAAAAAAAAAAAAAAAAAAAAAGCGATTGATTATTAATTTTAAAAATATGTCTCTTCACCTCTGAAATGTTTACAGCTTTACGCTGGGAACGAAAAATTAGATGTTAAGTTTCTTTGCTCCGTGTCATCATTGCCATAGTGTTTGAAATATATACCTTTGCCTTCAGTCAATCAAAAAAACTCCTACACGCTACTGACTCCAGTCCAGTTTCAGAGCTCAAGAACCCTTCGTTCCTAGATACTGTCTTCCAAGAGATTGATGAGAATAGTGAGAATAGACTTGGAATGATATTGGTTGAAGAATTAGAAGAAGTGAGTCAGGGATTGAAACAAATTACCAACGGAAGTGATGTATAATTTACCGAAAACGCTGAAATAATTTAAAAATAAAATTTGTAAAGGGTTGAGGTATTTATGTTCAAAGGATATAAGACGATAAAATAATAATAAGGAAGGAGTAAATAGATGACTAGTGAAATTACCATCGGAGCAGACGCTCTATCGCATTCAAATTAAATTAAATTATATTTCTACGATATGCCTGTAAATAATACTATTCCGTAAATTCAGTGAATACTCAAAGGACGAAGTCAGTGATCCGAAATATTTTTATTAGAAATTATATCATTTCAATGATGTTCACGGGTTTGAAGTATGGTTGAAACGTGAAAACAGAACGTTTCGACACTTAGCTGTGCTGTCATCATCAGGTATAACACCTGTTAGAATGCTGACATTTCACATCACCAATGTAATGTATTTGATAATTGGATTATAAATAAGAATTTTGTATTAAAAATTATTATTATGTACTAGCTGATACCCGCGACTTCGTACGCGTGGATTAAGAATTTCTTTGCCAGAGTTGAGTATATAAAGTTGTCAGTAAGGAACGATTGGTCCCAATGAACACCGAGTCGGCATAATATGACATAAAGCTATCATTCTACCGTCGAACTTGTCTCTTGAAGGGAATCAGTTTCCAACATATTTCTGTCATCATTTGATAAGTTCTCAAAATTTCGTGACTACAACTATTAATCATAACGGAAAAAATGTCCTGTGCCTTTCCTACAGATTTTGTCAAATTCCATCATTATCGGTGTAGCCATTTAATCGTCAAAACGTAACAAAAAGACAGAGACTTAACTCCGCATTTATTGTATTATTACTGCAGATCACACACACACTGACTGCGAACAACCCCTGACGGATCATTATAACGTAAAAACGTGTACACCTACAGACTACCTACGATTTGCCTCACATTTAACCCCTAAATTTGTGATATCTACACTTTAACATTCAATCCGAATAACCGACGGTCCAGGCGTGACTTTTACGATCAAAAACAAATTTTAAAAATCTTTGCCTCCACGGAAATTTGAACCGGAGACCACGATCCTAACAGCAGTAAGCAAGCGTTTTAACCACTGAGCTACCAGACCGCTACATGAAAGGCCGTACAGAGACCTACACTTTTTTACACGTCGCCACCAGTAATTTTTCGAAGTTATAAGACAACGTGTATTATTTATACAGAAAATTTTTCAACGAAATTTAGTCAGTATTTTTCTTCTTGTTTCAAAGGATAAGTGTGCAAAGTTTCATCGAAATCGGATGAAAACTGTGGATTTGTATGAACAACAAATTAACCAAGAAACCGACAAACAAACAAGCATACATACATTCATTCATCATTATATATATAGATTTTTTATTTGCTTGGTGACAATATCGTTAGTGTACATTCTCAAAGATATGTCACGATCGTCTTTTTACTCAAACTTAATTTCTGGCCTTACAGAAGGCAATAATCCTGTTTACGTACATAGTAGTCCTGTTGGTTAGTTTTATACAAGCTACGCTTCCACCCCTAATACTGTGTTCGTCGACAGGTGTCCCGGCCGTCGATAAAGGTCTCGGCGACATCCCCGCGAGCGCCGCCTCCACCCCTGCTGCTGCAGCCAACGACGGCGTCGCTGCTGCCGCAGCCCTCGTTGCCGACGACGCCGCAGGGCCCTGAGGTCGTCACCGCGTCGCATCGCATCCAGGAGAGCTGTATATAGTCACACACAACGCCCCGCCCATCCGAATCAATACTCTTTATATTGTAAATACCAAAACTAATAAAAATATTAATATGCATGAAGACGTTCTTTCCTTCCCTCGCCAGATTCCTTCCGGACACTTAAGAAAATTCTCCTCAGAGTTTCACCGCAATTACCGGAGAAAATCCTACGGCTCTCTACAGGAAGAAATTCTTCGTTCCATGTACCAATGAATAAGCATGAGGCTAAGTTAATTTTGATGTAACCGTAGCAATTTCCTTTCTCTGCATCCAAAAAGAAATGAAAGACCTTTTCCATAAAAAAAAGTAATGCTCAAAATTTAACAGAAATATTGTATTATCATCTTATTCAAAGCAGATGCAAAGAACTTTGAATTAAACATCAAACAATATTCCGAGGAAGTCACTCGAGAAATTTTGTGTTTATTTATGTTAACGTTTCTTTAATATGTGATTTAAACCAACTCTTCTAAAGTTTTGAGCATTAATGTATTAAATCAGATATTACGATATCAAAAATAACACGTACCAAGTTAAAGTTAAGGTTTCAGAAATTTTCCTATTGTGAAGTTCAAAATGTTTGCAGGCTATAAACATAAAATGTTTCACATGACATACATTTTGACACATTAGCCTACAAATCTCAATATAAACCAATTCGCTCAAATTTTTTTTTATTAATGTAAACAAACTAAGTTATCTGAAATAATTGTTGGGCACATTGGCAATCGAAGATAAAGCAATGAAATTCAATTTTAACGTCAGTACGAATGTTTTCACTGGACTAAACAGAGGAATTTTTACCAAATGGTTTTCTGAAGTATTATAAGTGCATTAAGATAACAATATCTTTATACTGTCAGCTGCAACTGAAATGGAAGCAGAATATGTTCAGTTTGATCAGTTACACGGAGGGACAATACCTGCTAATAACAATTATAAAGACAAATAATTCCACAAGAAAACTAAATGAGGTTAAAAGTACAATATAACATAATAAAGGAGAGTTGTAAATGCCCTCAACAATTCCTAATGGCAAGAACTAAATTGTTTTGTAAACAGAAAAGTATCAGCTGTTTCTCGGAATTCCTTCCTAAGCACTGAGTTCAGCGTAAATTTATTATCTGTCAATTGATTTAATTACATATTAAATTTGTGTGATGCTTTTGTTCCAGAGGATTATTAAAAATCAATCCACACTGAATCTAAAAACAAGCTGTATTGAACCATTAAATAAACAAATGTTTTTATTTATTCTAAATATACTATCAAATTTCTGATTGTAAGAATAGATGCTCAAAGCGAATCTTTTATGACCTGTCACCTGATTGCTGACTCCTCAAGGCCCAATAATTACCGATTGCTTGTGCCACCTATCACCACTAGAAACCGCAGAGCTACTTCCAGTAAACAAAAAAAAACTAACATTTTCAATTCTGAGAGTATACATCGCAGAATTTTACCTCTTTGTTGTTGTTCTGTGCTACTTACCGTGTAACCATACATTAAATTATGGAATTAACAAAATGTAGCTAATTCATAGTATTGAAGTTTGGACTGCTGTAAAAAATACAATCAGAAATTTTGTACACAAATATAGCAAATTAAAGTGGGTTGATAGAAAAACAGTGTATGGCAGGAGTTTGATTGACTATAGAATGGAGGTAACGATAAAAATTAAGTCACCTCCTTACATTTTGTAAGGAAGACATAACTCGGAACAGTAAAATGTGGATCAGGTTGACAGAATTATTTGATAAGGTACAATACACGAAACAGAGTTAGATCTTCAGTTCTCAAAATGTTGAAAATATACCGTAATATAAAGCAAAGATGTTAGAAAATAAGCAGGCAAGTAAGTACGAAAAGATAAAGTTTTGAAAATTGGGGGTCAACATGTCTTTCGTTGTTCTAAAATTGAAATTTCCTCAACTGAATGAAAATTTTTACGTGGTTAAAAACTTATTTTTAATAGTACAACATTATAACAAACATGTGAGCAGTATCTGGGGGTCTTCAATCTGAAGAGAGTAATAAAGAGTTTCGAGGAAAATCATTTAAATAATATCACAAACTTGGAGAAATAAGCCATAAAGAAACGAAATAGCAGGCGCTGGCATCTGAGTTCCTCGTCGAAGATCCTTTTACCAACGCAATATTTACTTCGCATGATATTGGTTGTAAGTCGCTGAAATCTGTGATGGAATAATTTAAAAGATTTTGTCATTTAATAGTCCCCATTAGCAAAGAAATTTCTTGTGAGAATTAAGTCTTTCCCGGCTTATGGTGTTGATATTTGTGGAACTGAAGAAGTAGGATGTGGAATATCAGAGCTGAAGGATACAGTGTGGTGGCCCTTCTAATGTTTTACTGTCAGATTTATTCCTTTATTTCGCATGTAATATGTTAAAGACAGCTATTAAATTAAATTACGTGTAGGTACAAACTCAAATATGTACAGATACATACAAGGCTCATAACACATTTAATAGATAATAAAAATGCATATTATTACTAGAGCATACATCTGCAACCTTGGCTGATTTGTGGAACAATATTGTACTTGGTGAAGACAGTAGGCACATTGAAAGGTATTCAAACAGACTAACATTCTCGTCAAATCTTCAACCAGCTTTGTGATATTAATTGAACCTTAAAAGTTGCCGTTTTAACGTATTTGCTGAAACACTATCCTGGATTGTGATAAAAATATACACCGTCAAAAAAGAAACTAATTACTTAGAAATGATACATGATCTATTGCCGCAAAAACTTGCACCTGATGACGGTATTTATTATAATCTTAGTCATGTGTTCACTGTATGGAAGGTTTTAACCGTTATGAGTAAAATGTGGTCGCATCTGACTCATTGTTACATTGTTGTTGGTGAGCAAATAGTACTAAGTTTTAAATTGTTTTAACGTTTCGTTCCCATAAATATGTGAGTAATTTTGCATTAGAGCGGCGGAACTGTATTTCAGTGCAGAACCAAACTGACGAGAATGGAAGAACATCTTCAGTAATGAAGAAATTGCAGATTAAAAATCACACTGTATTACTAATCTACGAATACACACAAGCAAGGGCTCCGATTCACAACAAATATAATATTTATTATGTGTTACAAGAATTAGAAACATATAATTCCAAACCAACGAAATTACGTAATATACTTGTTTAAAAATGCATAATTAAATATTAAATGCACAAAAAGAATGTATGTTCAGAAAATTTCCCATAGGCGAAGTAAAATCTGACTGAGCATTTAATGTAGCCACCAAGTTTTCTAATAAATTAGTACATTGTTTCACAAAAAAGCTTGAATAATACAATTTAAAATTAATAAAAACAACATGGATTAATGAATTTCTTTCCTCTATCTCACTTTGACTAGGCAGAGACTGCTTTGTGTATAATTAGTCTGTTGTTACCCGTCATGGAAATGTCAGATATTCTGATCCACGAAAATATCCTCATACATAAGGTAAAAATCGTATCCACACTCATATGTCCACAGACTTGTAAATCTTCTTATCCACAAGGAAAGTATTAAAATAATTATCCAAGAACAATATATTGAAAAGATAAATTTAACCTCAAGTATTTAAAATTGCATCAGTGACTAAGGCGCTTGATTTAAAAACGTTTGCTGCTCCTGCCCCGGGCACGAATCCCGGCAGGCGCAGGAATTTTGAGAGTTGTGTTTAATCATATGAGCTATGCCAGGACGCTCCGTGGTTCGGATTCCACGTTAAACTGTAGGTCCCAGAGGAAAGGAACTGACCGTCCTACCTCTGACACAATGGCTTAGTATGCCTCCTTCAGGAGGATCCAACCAACCTTCGGGTTGTGGACTAAGTTAAGTTTATATTACTACTACATTAATTTATTATTAACCTTTATCGTATTCACACACACACTTACCGATACAGACGTAGAGACAAGCAAGCAAAGAAATCCTGGCGTTCAAGTTCAAGTTCCTTCACTATTCGAATATTCAAAAAGCTCCTTCTTCCTCATAAGCTCATAGAAACGCACTGCATTACTGCTGAATTCATACCTCGTGACTATAAGTGAAATTTTAACTAGGAGTTCGCTGGATATTTTTATTAATCGTTATGACTCGACCAGAAGCAAATCTACAGAATATGCAGGTCAGGCGAAAGGTAAGTTGACCACAATGGAGTGAAGTTACGAAGGTTGTGAGATATGCTTCTTTGTTTGCCTATCGGCAGTACAGACGTAAGGAAGGTATTGTTTGGAAAGGTTAATCACATATGAATCCGACATGAAACGAGAAGAAGCGACAAGACTCTTTCTAAGAAAAGATTAGGCAGTACTAGCCTCAGATCAGAAAAATGGCGGTGTTCTATTCTCCTACCAATGTTTTTGATGCTTCTGAGTCTTTTCTAATTTCCACATATCCTAGTGATGTCACTCAAATGTGGCAGACAAGAGACTTAAATTCTTGATTTCAGCGCTATATAATTTCATCCATGGTAACCATGTTTTATCCAGTGCAACATATAAATCATAGTTTTAACATTTTTACCAGGAAACTATGCTTCCCTACTAACAAAGGAGGTTCTGCTCCTAATGGTAGGTCAAGTGGCAAATAATATTCGCTCAGAGCACATTCCTCGTCAATTAATTTGAACAGCGATCTGCAATTAAGGAAATACTTCGATTATTTGAGCGCTGATATAATAGAATGTTACGATTAAACTATAACAATCAAAAGTTATATTTTGTTAAACCAGAAACCATAAACCATAAATATACTCCAAATCGTAAAAGTCACAAATTATATCCCATTTACCACAAGAAAATTCATATACGCACAAATAACGCCCTGGTGAAGCGAATCGCATAGATGGAATTTCATGATCTATTTAAATTTAGCAGAGCTAGTAACAGTTTGAATGATTTTCTTATATGTTTATGATAAATTGTTAATATCGTTTTGTTAATGGAATTTTGATGCCAATTGTTTTTGTTGCATCAAAATCATAAAGAGATACGTAAGATGCTCGACATTGTGAAACTCATTTGGTTAAGAATATTAATATTCCCCCCCCCCCCAAAAAAAAGAAGTAAATTTCAGAGCATTTACGAGTGTTTCTGATGCTCATTATTAGCTACTAGCTCCAAAGCTCGTCAGAAATTGCGGGTTTATCGTAGCTTAACGGTAATTTATTTCTCTGCAGTTGCTTAACTAAATAGAATTGTTATAAAATAAAGCTCATTACTATTAATCGTACCTTGTGCTGCAAAAAAGCTTCAGTTGACAACTTGGTTGAGTATGCATTTCAGCCTAACCCCAACTCCGTTAATATTGCCACTAGAAAAGCAAAGCTTTAATCACACGCGAATTATACATTCCCTGTATCACATGTCAGTGTTACCATGCATCACAACATAAACTTGATCGAAAATTTTCATAGGTTCTTACACCTTTCTTTCTTATTACCTGTAATGAAAATAGATATTACAACAGCTGGGCCAGCTAATGTGGCTGAAATAATGACCCCAGTGAAAACGAAGGATGCTAAAAATAAATCTTAACAACTTACGCTAAGCCACGTAATATTTACTTGTGGTTTAGGGCACATAGAACGCGATTAGTCTTGATTTCTTTAGTTCAAACCATGTAATGATTTCCGTAAAAAAAATTCTGATAATTAATATGCCAATTTAAACGAAATATATACTTTTCTTCAAGTGTTCTGACAATATTTCTTAACAATTGCTTAACTAAATACAATTGTTATAAAATAAAATTCAAACAAAAAGTTTCCGTTTACATTCGGGCTGGTTACATTTCAACCTAACCCATATACTACGCCAGAAAAACAATACTTCAATCTCATACATATTAATACATGAACTGAATCGCATTTTAGTGGCAATAATGCATTGCTATATAAATTTGGTCTCTAGTGTAATCACTAGGGCTCATACAGGAATTGTCCTTTTGGTCTGCAAATTGTTATACACATTCGACAGATTGTTTAATGTGTGTAGCGCTTAGAACTGTAAAATATATACATACCTATACATTTAAAAAGGACCGTAAATCGAGCGACTTGGAGAAGCTATATAGCGAAGTATAATGATCTTGCACACGTTCTTTGAACGATATTGTTTGGGAATATGTTGCTATCACAGCCATAAAAAATATAAATACTGAACAAATTACATATAAAAAAACTTCAACAACTTTTAATCGTTATAGAACGAAGGATTCTAGTTTATATGATTTTAATGCAACCTGTATCAAAATGGCGTTTGATTCTAGTTGTTATAGCTTTATTCGCTAGAAATTTGGTTATATGAAATAATATGGTGACTATAAAATTTGTTGTTGTAAGAAGTGAATCATTACATACAAAGCAGGAATATATTCATATCCTGTCAAGAATCGTTGCCAGCGTTTTTACAGTTATTGCTGTAGAGTGCAGATGCTATCTTTGACGTGACAGTATGAAGTGAAATGGTGGTTCTGTGTTGTGTTAATTCGTAATTTTCAAGTTGCTTCACGTCTGCTTTCATGTGAACTTATGTGCACATATGTCGCAAATTTCAAACCAATAGCGCAATTCTTTCGTGCCTCGTTCTTATTTTACCATAGCCAACAATATCACCCAACGAACGTGTGCAACAGTTTTAAGACCAAAACAATTCGTTGATGAGTCCCAGTGATTACACAACAACCTAAATTTGATCAAAAAAAAAAGAAGAAAGGTATAAAACCAAATATCTTCAACGTGATTCAGACCGATATTACAACGTTCGAATAGCTGGAATAGTTACACATTGCGGAAATAATAGCCACAGTAATTTTATTCAGTGAGAGCAAGGAAGATCAAACAATTACATTATGCCACGTAATATTTATTTTAATTGTAGTGTAGGCTGCACAATTCGAGATGAGTGTACAATAATTTCCGTTCAAACGATTTAATAACAATAAAAGGGCACAGTTTAAATTATTTTTATGCCCTGCTGTAGCGTCAAATGCCAGTTGTAATTCTGACCCACGCTAATTAACAATCTATTCAAAGCTTCCGTTAACATTGATGTTCGAAAATTAAATCTTTTATCTGACATATCTGTGTCCAAAGATTTTAACGAATGCTTTTACATAAAAAGAATCTATTATTAAATAAATCTAAGCAACTAATTTTTATTATGTCGTTTTAAACGCAATACATACTTTTATTTCAGTGTTATGTCAGTTAATTTATTCACGGATGCTTGAAATATTATTAAATAAAGTTTATAACCAAGAAAAATGGTGTAAAGCGTGACGTAATAGTGCGACGTCATAGATTGACGTCATGCCGTGACAGGTGACGTCAGATGTGACACTTGCTGTTTATATTAATAGATTAATATTAAATATGCAGTTAACACGATATTGTCTAGTGTACCAGTGATAAATGGATTTAAAAGTGACTCTAACCTATAATTATTTGTATTCTCGTTTTTAATCACTACCATTTCATTTAGAAAGATATTAAATATAATTTAATTATTTGTGATAGAGCAGCTATTTTCGTAGTCTTCCAGAAATTTCGCTGTGCTTAAAGCTGTCGCACTCTTTTCTCTAGCAGAGTTTTTCTAAGTGCCTTGGTAACTTCTGAGAGAAGTCCGATTGTTGTCGCGTTGAGTAATGATAACTGTAAGCTTAACATTGAATTTATAAAAATATATTTAAGTGTTGAAAGAATTAGTCAAGTAAAGTATAAACGACTTGGTTTCAAAATTTGTATCTTGCAAAGTTTTCACTGTTAATACTGGTTTTGAGTTAGTTGTAAACTGACATTAATACTTCCATCCTTGAATACCAACAGAGACGACCACAGAGTAATAAAAAACTAAGATAAATCCAAGTTATGTTCTCTACAGAATAAAGGTTTTATTTATTGTTCCACTGATTCCAAAAATCCCACGGTTCTCCGTGATTAAACAGTAACTAACCAACAACGCAGACGAGTGTTTTGCGAATTATTTACCATCTCGTTAAGCCAGTCTACCACGTGTCAGCTCAGCTGACACTCTTGGTGGGAAAACAGTAGCTCGAGATCCTATATCAAGTTATTCGGCTTCAGTGAAGGCCTTGTCAGTTACTCTTAATGCGTCCTTGGCACCAGCATGATCAATGGAATGTTTTGTCCGTGAGGGATGTATTATTCAGGTGAGTTGGCGAGGGTTAACTGGGTGATGGATTGCGCGTGGTTGACCGAAAAGCGTCAGATGACGAGCAAGTGTTCTCAATTATTCATACACCAAATTTTCACGTTGATATCCCACTTCCATCCGCGCCAGTCATGGACAGATTATATGAAGCGACAGATCCAATCACTCAAGTATGGAAAAAATAGTAATAAAAATGCGTTTACATGCTCGAGAATTATTAAATGTTTGAATGTATAGGATATTTAAAAAGTTTCAATTATTACAAAAAATTCTCCCTTTTTACTTTTTAATAGCCAAAATGAGTATTTATCATTCCTTTTGTTCATTCTTCCTTCCGTATATCAGAACCTCGCAATTTCACTGCCTTTGTATGAATTGTAATGAAATTTACTGAACACAAAAAGATTCGCAGACAGATAATGAAATTTTTATCGTACCTCCACAAAAAAAAAACCAACATATCGAGAAAGCAAAAAATTTCACGTATTCTAGCGTGTGTCTTGCTTTAAACAGTTATTAATAATTCAATGGTCTGGATGATCGAGAACAGTTTTAATTGTGATTTAAACAAATATTTACCTAGATATGAGCTCCTATTGTCGGGAATAACGTGTGCTCCCCCTCTAGTTTTGCAGCTATATTACCAAAAATCTCAAAATGTTCAAGATAGAAATGCCATATAAGGCTTTCCAATTAAAATCAATTTGGAAGAGACACGTTGCAAAAATTTTTAAACTTTCAAATTATTCTATCGGCAAGAAGTAGTAACATAATTCTTCTGCCTCTGTATTGTTTTAAGTGACTACTCCGTATGACCATACTATAGAATAAATAAATGGTGATAGCCACAAACCGATTACAAAAAGGTATGATTTTTTTGCGAGTAGGTTTGAATTACCTTTCAGAAGTACAGTCAATACTATTTTGGGGCATTTTTCTTTGTGCATTTCGCTGCGATAAGAGCTATCGAAGACATCATATAAAAGACACGAAACACTACGGTTTGGTTGCAAGAACTACACTGGGAAAATTTTATTACAGTCACTGTGTAGAAAGTTAGCAGTTAGAGGAAATGTATGTAAACAAAAAGGTGTTACAAAATATAAATTATCTGCATAAAGTAAAAAATAGTTAAAACCAAATGTTAACATCATTGTACGAGGGTGAGTCAAATGAAAACCTTAAATTTGTAATAAAAAATCGAAATTTCTCGCCGTTATCCTGTAAGTTGGTAAGCGTGCTACAAGCAGCGTGCAGAATGGCCTGTAGGTGGCAGCATAGTGCAGATGCACAAATACCGTCGCAGTATCAGTATAAAGATGGCTGCCCCACTTGAGACACCAGGGAAGAACAGCTTTATGTTATTCGGTTTTTGAGTAGTTAAGGTGTGAAACCTATTGAAATTCATCGAAGAATGAAGGTTCAGTACGGTGATGCATGTTTGTCACAGCAGCAAGTCTACGAATTGAGTAGGAAGTTCGCAAATGGTGTGACTTCAGTGGAAGATGCTCCTCGTCCAGGTCAGGCACAACGAGTTGTGACTCCACAGAACATTGCAGCAGTTGAAGCCATAGTGACGAAAAACCGCCGAGTGACACTGAATGACATTTCAGCATGTTTAAAGATTAGTCATGGTTCAGCACACCACATTGTGCATGATGTGCTCCAGTTTCAAAAAGTGTCTGCAAGATGGGTGCCACGGCAGCTGACTCCTGAATTGAGAGAACGACGTGTTGATGCTTGTGAAGAACTTCTTCGGCGCTTTGAACCAGAAGGTGATGGCTTTCTTGCAAGAATCGTTACTGTTGCAACAATCACAGACCTGCATTTTGAGTGTCTTCCTCATCCACCATACTCACCAGACCTTGCCCCAAGTGATTTTCATATGTTTCGACCACTCAAAGAAGCAATGGTAGGAAAGAAGTTCCGTTCTGATGAAGAATTGAGCCACGCGGTGCATGAGTGGTTGCGCGGACTACCAAAAGAATGTTTTCTAAAGGAATTTATGCACTTTGTAAGCGCTGGAGGACTTGCATTGAGAGTGGGGGAGATTATGTTGAAAATTGATACAGCTTTGTACCACTTCTGCACAAGAAGTAATGATTAAAAAAATAGTTAAGGTTTTCATTTGACTCACCCTCGTAATTAATCCAGAAATGAAAAAGGGAAGAAGCATTTACAGAAAAATTTTCCACTTGGCAATGGCACGTCTTAAGTGTTACTGAGTTCAAAATGCAGGAAAGATGTTGGAGAATTGCAACGCTGGTAATATTTTGAGTCTCAATCGGAAAAACGTATTATTTTATCAAAGCCATTGATGTTCGTCAACCTCAAGGTCATTGAGAAGGGAGAGGATAGGACAAGGAATAGGAAGAAATTAGTTCAAACTGTTTTCAGGAAACTGTCCGTGCCCACGCCTAGAGCGTTTTCGGGACCCGACAGAAAAACCGAAAACCGGATAGCCGGATCTGATATAGGATACACCCTCATCCACCAGCAAGCTAGGCAAGCTAATTTCAAAAACAGAAGAAGATAGAAACATTTCATTCATTAGTTGAAAACTATGTGAACAAGAAATAAAAATTCTTCTCACTTACCATGAGAGCTCATCACAAATGATCGTTAGTCGAAAATAAACATGCAACTACTGCCTGATAAATACAGTTCCAGAGATCATTGTTTATAGCCAGATATTGGAAAATACACTGATGTTCCAAAAATCATGTAATACCTCCAAATAGCGTGTGAGACTCCCTATCTCTTGTTGGAGAGCAGCAATTCGAAATGGTATTGACAAGTCGTTTGAAGTTACCTGAATAAATATTCAGCCATGCTTCCTTTACACCCATCCATGATTACGAAGGTGTTACCTGTGCAGGGTGTTCTGCAGTAAATGACCTTTTGATCATGTCCCATATACAGGGTGTTCAGGAATGAAAGGATAATCCTGCAACCGCAGATTAGTCACACCATTTCCTACTATATGACAAAATTTTGTTTTAGTAAAAGTCTCACCATATTTTAATATTTTTTTCGAAACCAGTGATTTTTTCCCGTTTATTCTATGCCATTTCTATAAATTAAGACTTTTGGAATACTGTTTTTTTTCTTTAAATTTACTCAAAGATATTTGAGTCATCTAAAACAATGTGTGTGTGTTTTATTAAGTTAAAAAAAAGTTATAAAAAAATCTTAAATGGTATAATTATTTTATACTTCCTTTAAAATGATTTTTTATGGTAGTTCAATCTGCTAAAGAGACTATTAAGCATTTTAGTAAAAATGATGATAATGATTTTTAAAAAAATAAAAAAAGGTTTTTCCTATGGTGTGCATACAAATAATGAACTGAATAAATGCAAGTAATATTTTTTAATTCGTTAATTTTAAAACTAGTTCGAAATGGCCGCGATTTTCTCTTATGCAGGCCCTAAATCTTTTACTTCATGATCATTTTATTAGGCGAGCATAACCTTTGCAGTTAATGTGTTCCGCAGATATTTTTATTTTCTCACGCAGCTGTGTAATCGACGTTACCTCCGTCGCGTAAACCAAATCTTTTAGGCAGCCCAATAAAATAAATCCAAGGGATTCAGGTAATCGAACTTGATGGCCATAAGATAGGGCCGAGGCACCCGATCCACATAATTTTAAAATGAGTGTTAAAAAATTATATTTTAAAACTAGCCCGTACCCGCGACTTCGTACGCGTGGATTAATAATGTTTTTGCCAGAATTAAATATAGAAAGTTGTTGGTAACGAAGGATTGGTCCCAAACAATATCGAGTCGGAATAATATGACAGGAAAGCTATCACTATATCACTGTACCGTCGAACCTGTCTCTTGAAGAGAATCATTTTCCAGCATATTTCTGTCACTATTCGATAAGGTCTCAAATTTCGTGTCTACAACTGTTAATCATACTGGAAAAAATATCCTGTGCCCTTCATACAGATTTCCTTATAGTATTCCATTACAACGATATAGCCATTTAGTCATCAAAACGTAACAAAAAGACAGAGACTTATTCCGTATTTATAATAATATTACTGTGGTTCACACTCACACACTGACTGCGAACAACACCTGAGGGATCATTATAACGTAAAAAAAGTGTACACCTACAACATTGCAAGACTACCTACGATTTGCCTCGTATTGCACCCCTAACTTTATAATATCTACAGTTTAACATTCAATCCAAATAACCTACGGCCCAGGCCTGACTCTTACGATGAAAAACAATTTTTGAAAATCTTAGCCTCCGCCGAGATTTGAACCGGAGACCACGACGTTCGTAAGCAAGCTCTTTAGCCACTGAGCTGCCAGTTCACTACACGGGAACACGGTCTGGAGACTTCCACATCCAACGTGTCTGTCTATCGCCATATTTCGAAGTTATGACACAACATGTGTTATTTATACAGATAATTTTTCAACCAAATGTAGACAAACAAACCCACAAACAAACAAACATACATTCATCTTTATATATAAAGATTGGTAATAAGGAAGCAATTTTTTAATTTAATTCACACGATCTGCATAGTAGATATTTTTTACACCCCAGGCTGTCAAAGTTAGCCGTTTTAATAAATTTGTATACACGTTATTAAATAAGATTTTAAAAAAGTTTTTTTTTAAAGTTTTAAGAATAAAACAATATTGTTTTAGATGACTCAAACAACCTCGAATAAATTTAAAAAAACAGGGTACAAAAAGTCTTAATTTGTAGAAATGCCATGGAATAAGCCGAAGAAAGTTACATATTTCGAAAAAAATTAAATAATTAAAATCTTGAAAATGGACAGTCTTTAATTAAAATAAAATTTTATCATATAGTAGAACATGATGTGGCCTATCTGCGGTTACTGGATTATCTTTCATTCCTGGGTACCCCGTATATTTGATTGGATTGATTTCTGGAGATCTAGGAGCCAAAGCATTCTCTGGAATTGTCTAGAATATTCCTAGAATCAATCGTGGGCGACTTTGGCCCGGTGACATGGCACATTATCGTCATGCAGAATTCCATCGATGCAAACGGGCTGCAGGTAGCTGAACGTAACTATTTTCTGTTAATTGTCTGTTCAGAGGTTCTGCCCATACCAAGTAAACAAAGGGATTTATTCACCACTATCTTCCACAGTGCCCTCCTGACAACTTGAGTCTATAGTCTCGTTGGATCTGCACCGCGCTTGAACCCTACCATCAGTTCTTACCAACTGGAACGGTGACTTATATAACCATGAATTCTTTTTTTCACTCATCCAGGATACAGCCGATATATTTACGAGCGCGGAAGAGGCACTAGAGTGTATGGCGTGTTGTTAATAGTGTCGCTGACGTCGGTCTTCCGTTGCCAGGTCTGTTTAAAAAATACTATTACCACGGAACTTGAAATTTGTTCCCACTATCGAGGATATCCTGAAATTAAAGAAAGATACTAAAAAATTTATATCTAATATATTTTGTGAGCAAAAAAAAAATCCAAAGGTTTTATTCTGAGGTAAAGGTAACGGGGTTCATACAGCTACTGCCACTTCCCATTACAACCACTGGCATGATGGGGTCAACGCCACGCTGAGGCCATTCTTTACGTTCCCGCGAGGTTTCCCTCCACAGTACTCATTGGATAGCAGGATCAGTGGGCCTGGGGAGCCGTTCAGAACGTTCAGCTTCCAGGAAAGATCCTCGGCTTCTTCGGGAATCAAACCCACGTCGTCCAGGCCGTAGTCAAACGCTCTACCGCATCAGCTACGCGGCCTCTCCATACTTTGAGTTTACTTTGATATATATCAATAGCATTTTATCACACGTGTTCTTAACTCAGAGTAAATTGTTACATAATGTACCTATAAAAATTTGATTTCAGTTTAACTATGATATTACATTTGCGGACGGCTAATTGACAAGCGCTGGACAGCCACGGTACTCAATTTGAAAATGAGCCTGGGATTGATTTTTGTATCATGTGATTGCCACATACAAGACATGTGTTAAGATAATGAGCATACGGAACCATAATGTCGCGGGCCCATTATGGTTGGAGGTTCGAAACAAGGAACGGCAAGGAATTTGGTCATGGTCTTTCATAAAAATATTATCAAAATTTACACGGAGTAATTTTAGGAGGAGTCTGGTTTGCTGGACCAGGGATTGAACTCACTACTTCTCGAATACGGGGAAAGATGCTGTACTAATATATTGTGGTACAGTGTTTGTTTGAAACAGTTATTTAAAAAAATCGGTACAGCGACGAATCAATAATGTTAAGTAATCTAAAAGTCAACCCAATAATTTTGAAAATCAACTTGAAAACGCTTGTGTCTTTAAACTGCTAAGATTGAATTGATTCAAATATTGGTGTAAGTGGGTAAACATGTGCCCTACTCAAAATTAGAATCTGATGTGTGAGATCCGGAGCACTTAAACGACTGGCAGAATGTTTGTAATGCTATCTATCTGCAAAACGAGTGACGTGTTTTGTATGATAAGTATATTTTTGTTTATGAAATGTGTAATTTATGAGGCGATAATTGCGGACCGTCAAAGAATTCGTCTAGATCAGTGTTTCTCAAAGTGGGATATGTGAACCCCCAGGGGCTCACCAGTTGATCGTATGGGGTTCGCGACAAGATTTACGAAGTGGCGAACTCACTATCTCAAGCGTATAATTCGCAGAATGGTGAATATCGCTCGTTGATGGTGGAGTTAAAAAAAGAGATCGCAGTATTTTGTTAAAGGGGTTCCCCATTGCATGAGACATTTTATAGGGGTACGTGGAGCTAAGCGTTTGAGAAACACTGGTCCAGATTATTGCTGAAAACCGCCTAAAAATACAAGTCAGGACGACCGGTAGGCGTGGACAAATAATCTATCCTCATCCCGTTGTATCTTCCCGATTCAGTGTGGTGGTGTCTCAACCCGCGCAACCACACAGGTGGGTCCCCTACAATTTTAATGTAAGGAAAATGTGTTTTTCTTTTAGACGCAAACAACCCTTTCTTTTATTTACCCCACAGCCATCTGGTAGCGCGGTGTTTAAGGAGTTTTATTGGAAGTTGAAAGGTCACCGGTTCGAATCCTTGTTTCTGCGGAGATTTTGAAACATAATTTACCCTACCTTCACCTCTCGCACAGCTTGCTTTGTAATTTTAAATACGCCAGAACTCTTCCATGGTTCTGATTCCAAGTTAAACTGTAATTCTCCTATACCAGTTAGGATTACCGGGCTAGGTTCAGGCGTTTAGAATAGCGGCAGACTGCGCAGCCAGTAGAAATCCTATCACCAGGTCCACAGAAGCCTTTTCTTGTATCTAACTTACAAGAGATCTTGTTTGTTAGTCATATTACACTTCCTTACATTGAATTTTGTTCTAATGTATATAAACAAATATTATTTTTACAAATGTTACTTGGATGATAGTCTTCGAAATTAAAATAATATTTACTTAACAATAGCATAGTATAAATTAATATGTAATGTCTATGTTCCTCTCACAGTCACGTTGTACAGATATCTGAAATTAATTTTAGGAGCAAGCACAAAATGTTTTCGTTATCGATAAATTTTTGTTTTGGTGAAATGAAAATTCGTGTGTCTGATAAAACACCAATAGCATCATCGTATTGACGTTACTCTTATAGTCAGAGCACAATTTGGAATATCACTTCGACTCAACGCAACACTACCACTGCCCCTGTCATTGCGGCTGTACCGCTATTCAGAGCAGCAGCTGTGGTGGCAGCCCCCGTCCGTGCGGACATTTCATTAGGTGATGGAGCCCCGGGCGACAGTCTTTAGACCGTAGCACAGTGACCTGGACAGCAGGGCCATAGTGACCGCCCACCCGGCGACAATTGCCTCGTTTCACGTCACATTTGTTGCCGGGACCTTTGAGCTGAAATAGAGCCTGTTCAAAGCTACGCAGGCATGAACTTTCAACTCACCTTCCCAGCGCTTGCGGAATTAATACTACAGATACACAAAGTTGCAGTGGAAGATCTTTCAGAGGTATAAGTGATGAACTGTTAGCGTATTAAACAAAAATACAAGAGACAATTAAGCGATTACATTAAAAATTCGTCATTAACTTTAAAAAAGTACGTTTATAGGAAAAAATTATAGTCAACTTTATTAACACGCTGTGCAGTCACAAATATTCTTAATGTATTGAAGCATAAAGACTATGTTACTTCAGTAATGACCGAGCTTGGTGGGTGAGTGGTAACGCTCTGGTCTCGCATTCAGGAGGACGCAGGTTTGTATTCCCACAGTGCTTTCCGGATTTATGTTTTCTACGGATTCCTAAATCTTTCCAGGTGAATGCCGAGATTGTTTCTTCAAAAGGCTATGACACAATTCCTTTCCGGCCTCTAATGACCCCGACATCAAGAAGGCGTAAAACCATAAAAATGATAGCACATATACCGTTTGAAAATTTTTTAGCGCTAAAATTGTAAAACTAAGAAAATCAAGCATTTTTGCCCTTCACACAGGTCTGCGTCCATTTAGCACTAAACGTAAAACAATGGGTATCACCTATGATCAGACAGACAACTTTTCATACTTTTTATTTAGCTGTAAATGATGTACTTTAGGATTGATCTCTTTTTTCTGTCATCAGTCTTTCTGCTGGTTTGATGCATTCCTCCATCTCTTCCTATCTTGCACTAACCTCTTCATCTCAACATACCTCTGAATCTGCTTCATATATCCTAATATCTGTCTTCCTCTGCAGCTCATATCTTCGACTGCCCATCACTAACAAATTAACCGATCCTGAATTTCTCAAACTATCACCTACCATCCTGTCTCTTCTTTCTATAAACCTCTTTCACAAACTTCTATTCTCACCCATCATTTCCAAAACATGTTTATTTCGTACTTTATCTGTCTACCTAATTTTCAACATCCTTCAATAACCACATTTCAAATGCTTGCATTTGACTTCCTCATCGTATTCCTAAAGCCCATGCTTCGTTACCATAAAGTGCTGTGCTTCACACATAGAGTTTTAGAAAGTTCTTTCTGTCCTAGATCAAAATTTGAAACTAAAGGACTCTTCTTTTCCACGAAGGCTCCTTTTGCTACTGTTATTCTCCTTTTGACATCATTCCTGCTTCGGCCATC
Organism: Vandiemenella viatica; assembly: GCA_031002005.1. Classification (NCBI taxonomy): domain Eukaryota; kingdom Metazoa; phylum Arthropoda; class Insecta; order Orthoptera; family Morabidae; genus Vandiemenella; species Vandiemenella viatica. Next base: position 234,894,433 of record JARYHS010011408.1, read on the forward strand.
AGTACTAAATTTTCTTTCTAAGAAGTAGAAATCACCCACTTCTCCTATCGCATCTGATCCTATTTGTATTTCTAATCTGCTATTATTGGTTTATTTCTGTAATATTTCATCAATTTTGTCTTACTTTGATTTATATTTAGTCCAAACGCTTCCTTCAGCATATTGTTCATACCATTCAGTGACTTCTCAGTGCCCTCAGCCTGTGCTGCTATCAAGACAATGTCAGCAGCAAATCGTAGCATACAGATTTTTTTCTCTTTGTACACTTATGCCATATGCACATTTTTCTTTCACTTCCTTTACATACAAGTTTAATATTTATGGTGATAGACTAAAACCTTAGGACTATTTTACTGTCAAAATGTTTTGAATAAAATGAGAGTATCTGAGTAAAAGTCACCGAAGAAGCTACATTAGATACTCCGGGTGTCATTCGGGAGGCCGCGCGTTCAAATCGTCATCCAACCATACAGATTTCACTTTTCCATGGTTTCGTTATATCCTTCTAGGCGTATAGCGGAATGGTTCTTCAAAGATCCATATCCGAATTCCTTCCCGATTCATGTTCATATTTCTTATCCACATTTAATGACCTCGACGAGGAGTAAAGTCGTAAGAAAAAATATATCTTTCTGCTCTGATGCACCTCTTGTCGACCGCAACCTAATAACCAACGAAAAAAAAAAAAACAAAAAAAAAAGAGTAATAGAAGTGTTAGTTTCCCCTTTATAAAAATTTATTGGCTAGTGTTTGATTTTAATATCATCATTCTCCATTGTTTCTATAGTGGTATGTTGGATCTGTGGTTAAGGTGTCTGACTAGCGATTGAAGGGTCTCTGCTTCTAATCCCTTGTTAGGTGGGTATTTTCAAAGGCTATTAACCCGACCGTCTCCTCTGACACATCTTGCTATGTAATGTGAAGTCGCACAGAAAATGTCCATGGTTTGGATTCTAGGTAACACTTTAAGTTCCCTTTGCCTTCAGGACTACCCAATAAACCTCCGTGCTGAGCATTACGCTTAGCTTAGATTTTATAAATATCTTGCTGTAACAACAAGTCAATTACACATGCACGTAAATTAAAAAGATGCAGTGATATTAATTACATTGTAGGTGTTATATTAATCTCTAAACATGAAGTAAATATAGTTTTGCGAACGTCTGTGATGTATGTTTAAGGGGAGACGGTGGCAGTCTTGCACTGAATTACTGGTAAGTCTAAATCGCTCTCATTTCGTGTTCAATCTCATTGAAATTTTGCACACTTGTGCATAGGGTACCTATATGCTTTAAATAATTTTTTCAAAATTTTTATAAAATTTTTAGCTGTCAGAGTATTCTGAATTTTTATTACATTATTTTTTTAGGTACATTTTTTTATGATTTCCAGTCAAAATTATTAAGTTTTCTATATAGCAAATTAATCTATACTAATAAATGTAAAATTAGGTGCAGTAACTTTTTGAAAAATTATTTCAATTATTTTCTGTGATATTTTGCATTTTTACAGTCAAATTTTCCACATATTACTAACCATAAAACTTGTTAAAATGGATTGATTAAAATTTTGTCTCACTTAAATGTTTCTTCCACTTGGAAGAATGGGTGTGCCAAATTTCATAGAAATACTTCCGGTAGTTTCTGATATATGTGTACCTGAGAGAAGAAACATTTAAAGTTACAGAAAAATCAATTTCAATTTTACATTAAAACTTTTTCCATCGTCCACCAAACTGATATTTCCTCCACAAACAGAGCACTTGCAAGCATTCCTATGGGCTTCTACTACCAATTCCAGATACATAATTCTGAAACCTGTGTTTCTGTCATGTTTTGCTTCTTCTGACACAATATCTTTCCCTTGTTTTACTTTGGATGCATTTGAAGACAAGCTAATGTTTACTTCTACAGGTCCATACCTAACCTCAACGTCAGTTTTTCTCCTTATACTGGAAATATGGGACTTACTGTATTTTTTAATTACTTTACAAGGCCTCGGCATTGTAAAACCGTATCAATTTATCCAATATTGCACAAGGAATCACACGATAAATCCAATTTCACACAAATTCTACTATAAAGCACAAAAATTGTTTATGAAACTTCACAACCTTTTATACAATACTGCTTGGATCATAAATTGGCTCCACAGCCTTCTATATATCACTGCTGTTCTGTATATTAAAAAAATCACAGCCTTCTAAAGCTATATATCCGAGTTACACAGTAAAAAGTAAGCAAGACATTTGTTTCTCCTGTTGGATAACTTAAAAAATGGGCGTGGCACATTACACTGTTTACGGTTTTAGTATTTTTATACCATTTGTAGTTCGAATTTCAAAGAAAAAATTTGTGTTAATAATCCCAACAATATTTCCTTTTAAATAAACAAATAAAAAAAATTTTTTTTCATGATATCTGTCACCGTCTCCCCTTAATGAGACTGTACGCTAATAATTGTTATCAGCTCTCACCTGGGATTTCGCTTACCTCGTGACACATAATTACGTGAAACAATAAGAACATTAATAGCAACCTGCAGCATTTCCCGAATGGGTATTCTGACAACAAACCAGGAGTTCGGACGTTGCGTGGCGGTTGGTCCGCGCGACATTTGAACCCACACCGTCACTGTTGGCGACCGTACTTCCGCCGGAAGCAAAGCGCCAGCAACTGCTACTCTGTTAATGGCGGAAGGGGAAGCAGGCGAGTACAGTGGTCCCCGGGCGCAGGGCGTCCCGAAACGTTGTCGGCAGCTGCCGGGGAGAATTGCGTTCAATTAGAAGATAATCTCGGCGTTTCAGGCCCCAAGCGCTATGCCAAACACTCACAACGGACGAAACGTTTCTCGCAACTTGCAATTAGATTGTAACAACACCGGCCATTTCTCTACAGCCTGTGGAGATGACACCTATAGGGTGTTCTCCCAGTGAGAGACAATTCCTCTATTTAAATAATGTTTTTGGTAATTAAGTTAATGTTACAATTCATCAGCTTTGTTCCCATTAAGATTTATTATTAATTAACGATCTAGTAGTCATTATAATGTGGTAAAATTACTATTATAAATGTTTATTAATTCTATTTCTGTTTAGATACTTCCTGATTACCTTAAAGTTAAATTTATAATAATTCGTTTTGAATATGCTACATGGAGTATAATCATTGCTAAAACGAGACTCTAGAACAGAATAGCTGTTTTATGAAATGTCCGCCTGAAAGAAGCTTATGAGCGGCCAGATATGTTCGAGTGTTAAGTACAACCCCAACATTTAATTAGTCTGTAGAATCTTCGACAGTGCTAACAAGTACTTTTAATTGCCTGATAGATAGGGTGCAATCAGTTTCACAAAGTATTGCCATAGATTATCACTCTGTATAACTTTGACATGTAATATGAGATTTGTTTTTAATTTTTAACACTGGAGAAGGAAGAAAATATCATTTTGTTCTAAAATTATTCAACCGAAAAGTTCTAATTTCTCCTATTTCAATATTTTTTTCGCATTAGCTTCCACGTTCCATGTTATCAACATTTTTACAACAATTTTACCATTAACTAAATGGTCATACATTGATAATTGAACAGCCAGATTAAAATTATAAATTTTTGCAAACTATGTATTTCATTCAGATACTTTCTAGTTAGTTTCGACTAAGGTTTCTAAATATCATATTTTTAATGTGAGAACTAAGTCTTTCCTCGCCCACAGATGCTAAACATTCTTCTCAGGTGTTTTGTCGGATAAGTACTGACGTGCACGATGTTTCGACAGCTACCTTCGTTGTCTTTATCAGGTAAAATGGCAGATCGAAGTGGTTACTGCGACAACTCCTCACTGACTATGAAAGTCTTCGGTTCTGGCTGATCAAAGAACTCTTGGGGCAGGGTACGCTGCGGAAGCTGCTCTCCCGTTGGCCGCCGCGTCGTCCATTCCTTATACGAGGCCCGCAATTAACACTTCGTCTCTGCAGTCATATGTGTCAACTACCTGCCATCAGCTCTTAAGATGGCAGACAGCTCAAGCAGCGGTCCAGCCCGTTCCTGTGTTGACACTTGCGATACCGAGCGCTCCAGGACGACCGCAGTAGGAGTGTCTCGAGCGTTTCGCGCCCTATAATTAGGTCACGCGCCCCGCCCCCTGCGGCCGCTTCCCCTATAATTAGGCGCCACCGCCCTGTCATTATCTACCTGGCTGCCGGCGCCGCTTACCGTCATTATCTTTGTAGGTCACGCGCCACGCCCCCTGCAGACACGACGGCGCCTCTTACCGTCATTATCTTGGTGTGCAGGCCTCTTCCCCTATAATTAGGCGCCCGGCCGACTGTGCGGCCTCTGGCCTATAATTATCTACCTGGCTCTTTGTAGGTCACGCGCCCCGACGGCGCCGCTTACTGTCATTATCTACCTGGCTGCCGGGGCTCTTTGTAGGTCACGCGCCACGCCCCCTGCAGACACGACGGCGCCTCTTACCGTCGTGTGCGTACGTGTGTCCTGCCGCACGCAGCGCGTGGTTGAGGCAGTCCCGTCGCACGCACACGCGTCATCCCCTCCAAGTCCAAAATGGAGTTACGTGGTTTATGGACGCACCCTTAGCATAACAAATTTTCAGCTTCCCCTCTACTTGCCACGCATTCGGGAGGACGTGAGTTCGTATTCCCCGTCCTACCATCGAATTATTATTATTATTATTATTATTATTAATATTAAATACAATGAGAGACGAAGAAGGGAGAGAGAGAAACTTGGTGCTGGCCCATTCAGTCTTACTCTTCCGAACATGCGATCTTAAAATACTAATTATTCACTAATTCATCGTAACTACTGAGATAATTAGCATTTTTTCGTAAAGTGTGGTCAACGGTTCAAAACCCCCGTCGGTTTAATAAAGCGGGAAGGAATTCTGCATGTTGAAGAAGGGAAATGGCGAAAGCTGGTTCAGGCCTAATCTTCCGAAAGATACCAAAAGGTTTAACGTCCCCCTCCAAAGATAGTTTACTAGAATTTCGGTGAGTTTAGTTTTACGCGATACGTGGACACATTGAACGAGAAGGAATACGGCCATTGCATTTTGAGCATCACGGCATTCAACTGGAGTGATTTCAGGAAACCATGGAAAACCCAAATCTGGATGCACGGACGGGGATTCGAACCCGCGTCCCCCGAATGCGCGGCTAGAACGTTAACCGTTCACCCACCACGTTCGGTCCTTAGGATTTGTTAACAGCGAAGATATTATACGTACTTTACGTTTCTTTGAACAGATATTTGTTGCAAGTGAGTGCTAAATTAGTTTCATTTGTATATCCACAACAAGGATGAGTTTGACACGTCTGGCTATAACACCGACCACCTTTTCGTTATAGAGGCGCCTTCCTAGATCTACCCGCTGTTCACACACTATTCACCCTCTTTGAATTTTTTATACAGTCTGGGAGACAACTCTTAAGCACTACCACGACTAAGAAGGGACCGAATACTATAGTGTGTCCCCTAATATATAATGGCTGGAAGCAGACAAAACTATTTAAAACTATAAAAAAAACACCTTCGCTTATCTACTTTTTAATAAAATTCGTGGATAGTGGCACATACTTAGTACTTATATCCGGCAAAATTTATGTCTTATCGAGTGTTGGTGTCTATTACGATTGGGGTCCTAAGACTAGTAAGTAATGAAGGACTCATGAAAAATAACTTGATAAAGGATTTTTTTTTAATGGATGGTGGGTAAAAATAAAACAAAGTGAATCATGTACAATGTGTTTTTTATTTATTTATTTATACTTTTCACATGCATGTAGTACCACAAACATCATATCCAGGATCATAATTCTTATTTACTATGTTATTAACATCATCCAATACTAGTAAATTTTTATATGCAATAGTTTCATGTCTAAAGTTAAAGCAGCGAAAGAGGTGAATAAGCAGTTGGCTGAGGAGAAACGACAAAAACAAAACGATGGAGACACTTGCAATGAGGGGTAAAGGTTTACATTTGAAGCCATACCGGAAAGATGGGTCTGGATTAAAAAAAAAAGGTCGGTTCAGCCGCTGACGGACGATGTCATACGTAATCATGTAAAGCGTTTGCGCATACCCAATTTTCGTGGTGTTTTCATGCGTGACACATTACCCAAACAATTTCGTGCCATAGTCTCTAGGTGTGGAAACTAAAATTTTGATTTTCGTTTTGAAATTGACGAGTTGGAACGGCTTTTTCAATAATATCTCAAAACCCATACCCTTGGCCGGACTCGAACCGGCGACCTTCAGCACTCTAGCCCCAACGCTACCGATGTCGGTTTACGTAATATCCGTTAATGTGGACTTTTTTTGTTTTTAGTAAAAAAATAGCAATGATTCATGCTTAAGTGTATTTCACGAAATTTCGACACAGAACCGATGAAAATATTTTACTGTGCTGAAATACTTACAACTTGGTGTCGATAGTAGCCAAGATGTTTCGCAGCGCAAACAAGTGCTTGCTTAACGGCACGCCAGCCGGGGCAGCACACATTTCGCAACGGCTAATGGATAGCAAACATAGATAACAGTAGAGTTGAAATTTCTGTAGGTGTGTTGAAACAGTGTACACATTTCGCAGAGCGTGCGTTCCAGAACAGGGCTGAGGAAATACTTTCACCTAGCGCAAGGTTATGCCATCTAGCAGCCGGTAAAGGAACTAACGTATGCGCAAGCCCGGCCGGTGCTGCCCTCCCAGCGGCCACAAATGAACTAACGATCCGCCATCTTGTGACGTCATACGACCTTGGCCGCCATTGGTCCGTTAGAATTTCCCGCCGAATGCGATGCCAGAGTGTTATCGCTCTCCCACCAGTCATCGTCAATTCTATTACGCACCCCACCTCATAAAATCCCGAAATGTTATGAAAACCGCAAAAGATAGCGAACACAGGTAAAAAATTGCCAAAATTATGTAATATTCGTTCCACGAAAGAAGTCATCGATTGACATGGTTAGAAGGTGACTGAGGATGTATCAGTTTCATCAAGAATTCACCATTCCTCAGTTTAGATTCCCTAAATTACTTTATATGGACATAGTTAGCATGGCAGGTAGAGTCCCTTAATGAAAAGGTTGTCGGTGTTATGAAGGACGAGGCGAATTGCACCCTGATTGTGGAGTTTGCTGGGTTATGGGCAAAAATGTGTGTGCATTCTGGCTCGAGACCGACCGAACCTGTAACATTTTTAAGGTGCACTTTATTCTTTAGATGAAAGATGGCATATGCGTTTTATTAAAATAACCTAGAGTTTGAAACCTAAGAACCGACTCATTTGAAGCAATGGTTTATTTGTCAACTGAAATAGGTCCGTAACTAAACACTTACAATGTCTTTCTAAACAATTAGGAAAAAAAATTGGAGGCGCAAAACATCCATATGACACAACTCGCGGTGCGAAACATACATATGACACAACTCGCGGTAATTTACAGATATGAGACAACTCGCGGTAATTTACAGTAGTAAACAGAACATTGCTTTTTTGAGTTCTGGTGGCAAAAAAATATTCTTGGCTTAAGAAGGTTTTAAAATAGACTACAAGCCACATTTTAAAAGGAATATTGCAAACTGTAAGTAGGAATGTAAACCGTTTTACTGCGTAAATCTCGGAGTCTAACCGTCATGCCTGCAAAACGTTTCTGACTTGGAGCATAACGTTTTTTTTTCATAAAACTCTAAATTATATGAAACAGGCGATATGCCTCAGTACTTAGGTTCTTGATTTCTAGCGCTGAGATACCAGCACTAAACACTGGCGGCAGATAATGGAGTACCCGAAGTTCTAATAACTGATCTTCAAATCCTTAGCCAGGAGCATAGCAAGTTTAAGGTCCCATATCTGATCTTCACTCTTCAAGTAGCTGGCAGTCAAACGCGTGAAAAGTTACCTCACCTTACACTGATTTAAAAAATGCCTACAGTCGCAATAGAGAAATTCACCGAAGATAGCATCCACTAAGTTCTAGATCATGTTAGATCATTCATGAAATTTTTCGTCAGTGCCAGTATACGAGTCTGTTTCGTAGACTAAATGGATCTCGTGTACACCTCCAAAGGGCACATGTGAATAGTTCTTATCCCGACACATGCGAAAAATGCGGTACAGACCACAGTTAGTTGGAAAAATGGAAGAATGCATACTTTCTGCAGAAACAGCGGTAACAGATGCATAGCATATTGTCGGGGATTGGCACGTATCTAAAACTGTCACGAACTGCACCACTCAAGAACAAGCTAGGAAAGGTGCCAAGCACAAACTTCGAAAGTATATACCTTTTAGGACTTACAGAATATTGACAACTTATACATGCACACACCAGTGTCAAGGATCATGAAAATATGCTCGGCCTCACAAATATTGACAGATGTTTCGGAATTTCTTGAGTTAACAGTCCGATCCTCATTCTGTTTCTATTTACCGCATACTTTGACAAGGCGTGTAGTGGGCATTCGCCTGGAGTGATTTCAGGAAACTATGGAAAAAATAACTTAAATCTGGATGGTCGCTTCCCGAATGCGATGCCAGAGTGCTATCGCTCGCCCAACAGTCATCGTCAATCCTCTTACGCACCCCACCTCATAAAATCCCGAAATGTTATGAAAACCGCAAAACATAGTGAATACAGGTAAAACATCGCCAAAATTATGTAATATTCGCTCTACGAAAGAAGTCATAGATTGATATGGTTAGAAGATGACTGAGGATGTATCAGTTTCATTAAGAATTCACCC
>JARYHS010011408.1:234904199-234930002 GCA_031002005.1 Vandiemenella viatica
GTGCAAAAGGGGCATCGTTTGCTGCTTCTGCACTGATTGCTGGGGTGCCCAAAGCGGAGACAGTTAAAGCACTGCCATTACCGGCTTAATATAGGGTTCTACAGGACATCTCACTCCATGTATATAGACATAATTGGGGCGCCTCTGAGCTTTGAAAGTTAGGAGACATACCGGAAGCGGGATTTCCTTCATTTGCTCATTTTCTTTCGATTTTCTAATAAACCTTTTGACCTTCACTACTTGATATTCACACCTCACAACCTCCATTATTTCTTCCTCTGATATTTCGGTCATGACGTTCCTAATAATCCCTTGCTGTGTAATGAGAGAGAACGGAATGTAGGCCCTTAGGCCATTTCGCTCCCAAACAGAACTCGTGATCAGGCTGTTGGCCGATGCTGCCGATCTCATTTCAATCTTGACACGATTTCGCCCAGCAGGGGCTATCTGGATTATGTTGTTACCTATATCCTGGCTGAGGGAGTACATGATGCGGCCGATAGCCATTGGGTGGAATGCGTCCAATGTTTTGTCCTGACTTTCTATATACACGTGGTAGGGACCTAGATCATAACTTTCATAATGTGCTGGCGCCGCCCCATTTACCTGCAGGATGTTGTTCTCGGTGGCCGTTGCTGGCTGCTGTCGCTGTGCATGTTCCGGCTGCGATGCGTCCATACTCATGTCAGCTGGTGGCGGAGGATGCCGTGAGGAACGGAGAACCTTGCTGCTTCCGCTGCTGGCGCCGGTGCCGATGTCGTTTGCGGAGGTGAAGGGGCGTTTCTGCGGTATATGTGCTACCGCTTCGTCTTCTCTTCTCGATTGCTGGTCACGTTGGATTAAAGTAGGATTGAAGATTGCTGGTGGAGTGTTTACAGTATTGGGACCTGAGCTGACCACGTCCATGGTTGCACTCGTATCACCGCTATTGCTCTGCGATTGGAACTGCACATGGCTGCCACTAATGTTGTCTTCGTCTGCTGGGCCTATGATTGTCTCACCATTTGCCTGGCAGAGTGTCGACGGCTGGAGCTGGAGCTGGCCGCCTTCGCCATAGTCCCCGCCGTACATGTACGGCGGCAGGCTATATTGACTTAACAGATGTGTGTACTTGATAAACTATTGCACTGTTTCACCTCGAGAGTGGGAAAATATCCCCGGAGAACTAGTCCGTAGTTCCGGGAAAACACTGCCCGGAGACCGCGAAGCACTTAACCGCACACAACGCTGATCCGCGAGTATAAGGAAGTTTACACTACGAGAGCTGAGACTCGACTGGGAAAAAAATTAATGTGCGTTATTTCCCGATCTGCCCTCGTACAAAAGATAATATTAAATTCGCTTTGGTATTCAAATGTTAAAATTGGCAACGAGTAGAAAATGGTTTATTCTTTTTTACCGTGCAACAGGTCTGTAATGAACTGTTATCTACAACTAAGATTAAAATATTTAGTTTGGATATCGCAGATTATCCGGCATTACTTGGGGTCTGGAAATGATGTTCTGATGTTTCATCCCGTTTCACTGGATTGCCGCAAACATTTTCCGTAACGTGGTGCAGTTTTGTAAACAAAATTATTTTTGTGCTTATTATAAGCATACATTCCTCCGTGATTAGTTAAAATCTATAAATTTTCTAGCTACTACACAAACTTTAAAAACCATTTTTAAATTTTAAGTCTGATTTTCATGGTCAACAATTGTTCGATCGGTATCGGTACAAGTACGTTTGAGCGAAAATATTATGGGCTTGCAGAACAGCACTATCTACTTTTGATGATTTTCTTGACGTTTTCAAGATATTGGTAAAACTGTGAACCATTGCAAGTGTATATATTCCTTATGTGTGGTGATAGAGAGCATGGAGCGGGTTTTTGTAAACCAAATGTTGACAGTATTTTTCTCCTTGTTTTAAAGACGTGTGCAAATATTCATCGAGATCTTATAAAAACTGATTTTTTTAAGAACATTCAAATACATGTACAGAAATCCATTTTTATACACATAGAGATTGTCTTGGAGATTGCAAAGGACATTTCGACCAAGTCACAGAGGTTTCAAGTGGTTCCATAATCCACTTCCGTCAACAACTTCGTTTAGAGTGGTAGGCAATCCTATCGGATACACTTAAAAGCGAGATACGTGTAGCAAAGCTTTTTACCGCATTTCACAAAATTCAAACAGCATTGCTATGCTTGAAGAACTCGTTAAAGACCATTCAAATTTCAGATGAAGATAGGATTCGAACCAATGACTTTAAATCCCTACTCAAAAAACTTGCCAAACCATTTAAAGTTTATTGTACCAGTAATAGTATCCTCCCTAAACTATGTTACAATTCTATATATATATATATATATATATATTTGGTTACTCAACTGATAGAAACAATCTGGCTTTAGTGATATGCTTATACTAACCTTAAGGTGAACCATTCGACTTTGCTCTTTTCACAGTGAAATGGAGAAGGACAAATCATTTGGTTCGGCACAAGAAATATTAATTATTCTCCATGAAATACTACAACACAAGGTTCTAAAATTCATGGAGAATAATACAACTTTAAAGCTCTCGTGTGCTTCCGATGCTATGAAAAATTAATTCAAACTCTTCTTACATACGTCCATATTAAATTAAATTACAGCTATTTTACTGAACCATTATCCACGTAATATACATAGATGTTTTATGTTGATTAATGGTCTCGGTTTTGAAAGTAGCAGCTATTTTGTAATAATAATAAAAAATAAATGCAACTCTAAAACATGAGCTAAATTGCTCTTCGAATCTTTATTACATAATTACTCGAGTAAACAGCATTGTAGAAATGCCAATACTGAAATTAAATAGCGCACGACCATGAATTAATAAAAACATACATTTATTTTCTGAAGAGTGTTTTTAATATTTTAGCACCAATTAATCATTATTCTCGTTGAGTGTAATTTAAACACAGCATTATGCATTACTGCAAGCTTTCGCATAACTATATTGATTCCATTATCAACGTCAAAGGAGAGTGTAAAATTTACATTCCAGGTTTGTGGTCTATTTTTCGCAGGTACGTCTAAGCATAATCGAAGAATTAATGTCTTGTTTGAAGTCTTGTAATTACAAGCGGCTTTTATTGCTTGATTATTCTTATGTTTTCACGGAGTTTTATCACTGCTTATTTTATATTTCGTTTTAGTAAATTTTTCAGAATTTTTTAATAAACAATAATTAATTGCATGCACTTATCAATATGGGGATAAGAAAATCTATACATATAATGAACCTATAAGTGGGAGGAAGTATATACATTAAAGAAAAATTTTGAAAAAGAAATTGGAACTAAATTAATAGGCTGCAAAGAAGGTATCAACATAAAAAGTCGGTTTGTCTGCGAATTAACGGGATTCCTATTTCTATTATAAACGGCTTTTTATTAATGCACAGGCTGTGGTCCGCTGGAAAAATTATACTTGTTTCATTGTTAGTTGAACGCGATTCACTTAAAACCAGATGTTCTGATTTCCAGTAATGTACTTCACGTGTTCCCGCGGGTAAAATGAGATATGATTAATTTCTGTGTGATCTTGCAAAGCTGATAAATATAATCAAGATTGTAAACAAAATAGAATCTGACTATTTTGTATGGTGCTGTTCATAGGCTACACAGAGGGAATCAACAGTTTTTTTTAAATATTTATCTGTTTGTCCGTTTTATGTTAAGGAATTCGTTCAAAGGTACTAGTCGGATATTGATGCGATTTGATTAATTTACGTCCCCTGGTCCGGAGAGTAAAATGGGATAGATATAAATGGGGTAGATATTTAGTAATTTTGATATGAAGAAGAAAAGCCGAGAAATGTTTGATGAAAATATCCACAAATTAATAATCATTGTTGTTTGAACATGCCGGATTTTGACGGCGTTTCCAATTATGTACAACCCACAGTCACAGGAGTAAAATAGAGTTGGTTTTATTTTGATGCAATGAGGCAACATTGATAAATTAAGATATAGGAGTTGGAAAATTAGTATACATTTTTCGTTGTATGCTATTCAAGTTAAAACATCTTGAACTTTAAGGATTTTTAACAATGCACATACCATGGTCCGAAGAGTAAAATAAAGTGTATTTTATTTTTATGTGACCTCGATATGCTGAGAAGTTATAATATAAGTTTCCACAAAATAGAGTCAATTTAACGGTTATTTATTTCTTTGAATAGAAATATTTATTGTGATTTCAACACACGAATGTCACAGTAAGGAGAGTTTATGTTACAGTTTACTGTGGAGACATTTAAAGCAAAATGAATTTGCGTTCTGTGATCCACTTTGTAGTGGATCATGTATCTCTTAACGATGTTTTATTAACTGAGAGGTACAAATATTAACTATTGATGTGATCGAAGATGCGGTCACCATCTAGTTAATAATGTAATTCTTCAAGTCTTACATTTTCATAAGCGTATACCTGCCTTAAATTACCTGGAGTTTTGATATCATTAATTGGCCTTCCTTGTGCGACTATAGAACCAAAATGATTAAAACATGCCCTTGGAAATTACTACAGAATCTTTTTATTCAACGGTGGTTTGAAGTGGATGAGGCGGGAGAAGTTAAATGAAATGTATTTATCTTTAAAAGCAAGCAACGCCGGATCCACAGGCTGTAAGAATCTTGCATAAATGAAATCTGCGAGTATTGATCGCGCGGTCATCACGTGTTTAGGTTTAAAAGGAAACGCTACTCTGTAGCTAACCTTGTAGCCTCTCTGCTTCCAAATCTTATTTTTATTCCTTCACAGCTGGGACAAGAAATTTGAAATCAAGAAAGCTTGTTCATAAGAAATACCGTTTTCCACTGGATCTAAAAAAGAGAAACCAGTGGAGAAAGAACACCGTGAGAATAATATCAACGTGGCATTTTCATAAACTGCAGTTCCAAAATATGATTTCTCGAAATTGATGTTATACTTTATGCGTAAAGATTAATTTAAGCCTCTAGAAACGATTATAACTTCTTGCTATTGGATCTTTCGTTCCTTTGTTTAGGCATCGAATTCGTGGATAATTTACGTACCTCAATCAATTACGGATGTGACTTTTGATTCAGTGAAACTAGTGATACTAAATTCAAGACGATTTCATAGTGTTAGGCAAACTTTAGTCAAATATTTATGTGTGTGTGTGTTACTGTATTTCGTGGCTGTTAGTATCTCACGCCCGTCGAGTGTCATTATACAAGCCGAACTGGATCTCGGCTCACACCAGTATCGCGCTGTTTCAAATTTCAGCGTCCGTGACAAAGCGGACAAATTGCCGAAGTTGTTAGTCGCATGCACGTTCCACTGTGGCTTCAAAGCGGCCTGCCCGGGCGAGTGCATGCCTACCGACTGTTTGCTGTCTCCGTGGGCGTGGAGCGCTTACAGCGGCCGCTATCTACCGCCCCTGATAAGCGGCCACGCGACCTGCCCGCAACACTGTCCGTTTCACGCGACGGCCTCTTCGAGGGCGAGAGGTTCGGCGAAGATAAGGGAAAAACACGGACGAGGATGAGTGTTAGGGCATCCCAGATTACGTGATGTTTGGATAGTGAAGAGCTATCCTGTGTAAAACTCGGGCCAAACCATTTTCTTCAGCGTAATTTGAACAAGTGATTGCATATCAACTACGAGCAGTTTTCGTGAAAAAAAACAACACTGAACATTCACCTATTGAAATTTTACGCGGTGTTAGAAGTACAGTTCATGTGAATGACAAATACGTAAACTGTTTTCTGTTTGTCTCTTTGGAAAATCCCTGTAGTTATCGATTCCCGATTTTTTCTTTTTATGTACGTCAAAAATGGTATCTTATTATCAAGTTAAGTAAGTTTCAACCCCTTCCAAGACGGTTTACTTGACTTGAAGCTGTCTTTTCAGAAATTAGTTTATACTGTATATAAACAAACGAAAAAAACTTAAGAAAAAGTGATGAAATTAATTTTTCTTTAAGAATGCAAATTTTAAAGAATTGTGTTTATATCATTCAGAAAAAAAACAGTGATAATAACTTGAAGCTGTTGAGTATTTTTCTGTGTGTATATAAAATATGACATCTGTAAATTATTGCTACTATTTAAATTGAACATTACGTTTCGTTATTTGTATACCGAATGTGTTTCACACCTTTCACAGAAGCATTTTCCTGATAAAAGCGTTTTTATGTCATTGTATGGTTGCCGTATTACACTTCGTATATCTATGGTTTTGTATAAATTATGACATATTTATATTTTACAATTAGGTTGTTTTATATCCAAACTTTACTTCCGAAGTCAGTGATTTTAGCTTTTACTTATACAACTTTTAATTTATGACAAAAACTTTAACTACACTGAAAATAAGTATATATATGTTAGTTTGTTGTGATTTATGTGTCCCCCTTTAACAGTGTCTCAAATGTATCGATAGTTGTATTTCTTATTATCTTTTGAGTAACGTTTAGTGTAAAATGTGTGAGGTTAGCGAATTCATTAATTACATGTGTTCGTTCTATAAATGCTTGTTCGTTCCTTAAACAAATAAGTGAACGAATAATACAATTGCACTCTCAGAAATAATTTATCATGCTTTTATAATTACAGTAATAATATAGCTTCGTCGCTAATATTATTTATGTCCCAAATGTGATCGCTGAATTGTATTAGGATTAATATAATTACTTTTGGAGGAGAGTGATTAGAATTCCGAACAAATATGATGCCGTTGAGAAATTTATATCGTATATAGTGTAACAAGAACAATTTCAATTATTACATTTGCAGTTCCGATGCCTTGCTTCAGTTGCCTTCTATTTCGAAGTTATTATTGGTGTAAAACCATATAATTTTGTTTCTACATTTTTTAATATGGAAGCATCACGTACTGCAAAAATGAAAGATATTTTTTGCACTGCTCTGCGATTAGCACAGTACTTTAATTTTGTAATAATTGTTTTAATTGGAATGCAAGAAATGAAACCAGATTTTCGTTTATCTCTTTTCTTTGTAGCATACTTAAGTGAGATATTTGGTAGTCAATGGCCGCAAAATTAAACATTTGAAATCATTAAACGTGCATTTCAGTTTTCAGAATTACAGTAATTTATCCTTTCGAATCTACAAATGAAATCAAGTAATTGTTTCTGCGAAAGGAATTTCCGTTTGGCTTTAATCAGTATCGATAATCTGTTACTAAAGAGATCCGGGATTATTGTTTGGTTGACGTGTCAGTCAAGTTCGTGCAGAAAGTATTTTATTCGACCAAAATTTCTTCTTTTAGATTTGCGCAGGTATAGCTGTTTTAAAGAGCACAAAAAACATTGCAACTACTTTCGACCACAGATCTTTCGATCTGCGGGTGACAAATTATTTAGATCTCTATAACTAATTAAAAATTAACCGTAGTACTTCTAAGTTTTGTATTACTCTGCAAAATCTCTGAAAATATATACTAAAACTTCTTGTATTATTTGGGTAATACACTTTAAAAGCTTCCATAAAATTAGATAACAAAAGATTTAATATAATTTGTGGTTTGTTCAAAATTAATAACTGATGGTGCTAAGCTATTAAAATAACAGTTTTGTGGATACTAATTATTGAAAACATTTATCAGTTTCTTTTTTCAAGTGATTAAATCAAATAACTTGTGGCGCCATATATGTTCTTCTTTACTGGCAGGATTTTTGTATTGCTTAACATGCAGCTTAAAAAAAGTTAAAATATGTAACGTTGTAAATTAATTTTATTTTACCTACAACTTTTAATGATTTTTTCTTTATTACTGATACATTACATCTTTCGTATTCATTTTTAATAAATTAATGATTAAAAACCACGACGTATGTATTTATGTATGTCAATTTATTGATATTTCTCTATGCTGATTGATCATAAAATTCGTGACAAATGTCCATAAATTAATAGATTCCTCTGCCCCAAGTCGGCAAAGTCATTGACACTGCTAGTAACTAGAATAAATCTGTATTCGTGAGCTCGCACTTGTATAGCTTCGAATAATATTATAGAAAACGTTTCCATCAATAACCGCTGAGGCCAAAGACTGTGGTATTTCAAACACAGGCCAGCGCAGAAAGCGACAGAACAAAACAGCGTGTACGGCGAATCCCCAGTTGGGGAACCGCCTGAATAAATCGCTTCCGGTCGGTGGGGATACGGTTAAGCCCTGGGATACCTTAATGGGAGGCCGGATCGATGTGGTGGGCTATTTATGCTGTGTCGGGGAATGGTCAGGAGCGCAACGGCACGTGCCGAATGAATTAAACAGGCGTCCAGCAAGTGGAAGGAACAGTTGTACCGATACCTCCAGTCTTCCTGCGCTCTAAAAAATTGGAAGCGCCAACATTGATTGCAAATATTGCAAAGCTTTCCCTTGCCTTTTTTGATACCAAAGTCAAATGAAAACATCAATATACTCTTCTAATAACGCAAAAGATATTGAATCAGGAAATTATCCAGAGGAGCAGAGAAGGCGGGGAACAAAACATAACCACATCAAGCATCAACTGTTTTCTTGCTCATATTGCTGGGCAGCAAACAATCTCGTCTTTCTCTTCATACTATTCGAAACGACACATGTTACCATTAAGATCAATCTAAATCTGCAGTTTATAATATTGTGGGTGGAGTGGATGTATTACACTTAAAATATCTCTGTGCTTTCCAATCATGAACCGCACGGGAGAAAAAATAATTTATACGAGTATCAGTACGACACCTAATTTCTCTAATCTTATCTTTCCTGTCATATAGCTTGGTGTAAGTAGTATTTCGTTACACTCGTCAGTGACAGTTGTTTTTCGTATGTTTACCAATTAAAACAAAACTTAAGTCGTTTCTCTACCAGAAAATCCCAGATTAATTTGTGTATCAATTCTTTCGTAAGGACTGTGGCAAGTAGTCACGAAACGAGCGGCTCTTCTCGGTGCCTTTTCTATATTATCAGTCAGTCCTTAGAGATACGGATCCCAAATGGCACAATCGAGGAAACTGACGCGTCTTACTAGAAATCGAAGGAGATTTCAACATTAAGAATTAACAAATCTTAGTTTCTAGATATCACACAGTATTAGTAACAGAAAAAAATACACATCCATAATCAGACAGATATAATTAATCGCAATAAACGTCATGATTATTTTATTACGAAAACATCACAAATAGTGCCGAGAATAGCACTGAAAGGCATTACGAATCAATAACTCGCATATGTTTTGTTAAACACTGCCTAACACAAGCACTATTTTCATAATTAATGGCGATTTTGTAGTTGAAGAGGAATTATAGATCCGCGTGTCTGTGAATAGTAATATCATGTGAATAACATTTGTTCTAGAATTATCTCACACGTATTTGATAGTAGGACCTGGGTATCAGCACAGTGTTTATTAAAAGAGAGAGCCTTCAAAGAACGCACTTAGTAAACTCTACCCAATACCTAAAGCTTCAGTTAAGTCTTTTAAGTAAAACAGTATTTTACAAATTATTGAACCATGAAGTCAGCTAGTACACGTACTGTTTTGGTAGTTACTCGTATGTGTATTTGTGTAGTGATGTAACAAACGTAACTCACAAACTCTTGCTACACAAGACAAGCGCAACAGCATGCTCGCTGCGGGGGCAATTATTCTTAGTGGATAATCATGCCTCTAAAAGCAAAAGTTTGTTTACGAAGGACGATTAACTCTTAAATTTGCATTATATTGGCCGCCTGCATTAAAATAATGAAATTGTTACAGTATTATTTTCAGTGATGAATTTAAATGTAATGTAACTCAGATGCTTTTAGGTTTAATGTATAATCTGAAAACAGTAGCAAAAAAGTAAATACTTCTCACAATACATATTATCAGTCTACATTCAAGTTAACAAAATTTTTACCAATATGTGAATATTTTGGAAAATAATTATTTTTTCATTCATCGTATCACTGTTTTAAGTACTGGTGATCGATGTGATGTACGTATTTTTCTTGCTCTTTTTATGTTTTACTACATTCAGTTCGTTTACCTAAAGGAAGAACGACATGTTTAAAATTAGTCATAATCTGCTAAAATATCTCACCTCATAGTATTATTTGCTTTGCTGTTACGATGTTATTTTTACTAATTTACTAAACAGTTACTTATGGAAGTATTAATTTAGTTTTATGTTGCCTCTGTTTTCATTTCATAACGTAAATATTGGGGATATAATTTTTTGACTTAATACCAGCCGTAGATTCAGAAAAAAACCTTACGTTTTACACCTATAACATAATGCAGTTAACCAGATTTGCTGGCCACCGTAAGAAGAAGATATATATGTTGAATGTACCCAAGTTAATAGTTGTTTCACATTATCATCCCATTTACACTTATTAATCGTTTTTCACATAATTTTACTTATGGTTTTACGCCTCGTCGGCGTCGAGGTCATTAGAGGCGTGATGGGACTGTGACGAGGAACGGTCAGGAATTCGGCCATGGCCTTTTGAAGGAAGCATCCTCGCATTCGCCTGGAGTGATTTGGGTAAACTATGGAAAACCCAAACCGACGTCCTCTCGAATGCGAGGCCAGAACGTTAACCGTTCACCCACCACCCAAGCTTTCACATTGTTCATCGTAACATATTACCTCTAGTTTCACATGTGAACTGGTGAGAAAGACACTACTAATTTTAGTTTCGTGAAGCCTTTTTCAGTAATTCTAAGCGTGTTCGTTGGAATGTTTACAAACTTCGTTACACAGTAGATATGAAAGAACAAATGCAAAGTTCAAAAACGCACTGAAACGTATTATTTCCGGCGGACAACAGAAACGCCCATTTGACAGCAGGCAGACAATTACGCTTGCTTTGGCATGCCAATATGTTACTAACACATCTCCCTGAGCGTCACTTGGTGCCCTTCTCCTCAGCGTTGGCATCCTATTTGGTAACGGGCATAGACAATTACCCTTGCCTTGGTATGTATATATGGTAGTCACACATCACCCTGAGCATCACTGGGTGCCCTTCTCCTCAGCGTTGGCATCCTATTTGGTAACGGGCATAGACAATTACCCTGGCCTTGGTATGTATATACGGGACTCACACGTCACCCTGAGTATCACCGGGTGCCCTTCTCCTCAGCGTTGGAATCCCATTTGGTAACAGGCATAGACAATTACCCTTGCCTTGTTATGTATATATGGTATTCACACATCACCCTGAACGTCACTGTGTGACCTTCTCCTCAGCGTTGGCATCCCCTTTGGTAACAGGCATAGACAATTACCCTTGCCTTGGTGTGTCTATATGGTACTCACACATTACCCTGGGTGTCACTGGGTGCCCTTTTCCTCAGTGTTGGCATCCTATCTGGCAACTGGCATAGACAATTACCCTTGCCTTGTTATGTCTATATGATACTCACACATCACCCTGAACTTCACTGGTGCCCTTCTCCTCAGCGTTGGCATCCTATTTAGTAATAGGCAGAGACAATTACCCAGGCCTTTGTATATCGATATGGTACTCACACATCACCCATAGCGTAAATGGGTTGCTGGTACCCGTCCCCCCAGCGTTGGCATCCTATTTGGTAACAGATATAGGCAATTACCCTTGCCTTGGTATCTCAATATGGTACTCACACATGACCCTGAGCGTCACTGGATTGCTGGTGCCCTTCCCCTCAGCGTTGGCGGCCAGGCAGGTGTAGTCGCCCGCACTCAGTCTCGTCACGCCTTGAAGAACCAGCGACTGGTCGCTCAGGATCACTCCCGCCGTCACGTTGTGATGCATCTCGCGGCCCTGAAACAACCATCAAATTTCACCTCACTGTCACCCACAGAGTCGCCCTAAGAACATTAATACACATATGTACACATAAGATATCGCTCCGGTAAAGCTGAAACTACCACATTAAAGCGCCATTTTATTACCGTATGTAGTTTTGTTCATGGTTCCTTTCTAAAAACCAGTCGGCTGGAGAAGCACCAAGAACTTCAAGGATCGTTGTAAAAAATGAGGGCCGAAATGTCATATGGTAAGCCAAGTAACCTTTTTTACCGACAAGCTGTAACCAGTGTTACTGAATATTTATGTATCAAATTCAAAACCCGCACAAATCTGACATAAAACTATTTCATGCTAATATGGGTGCATAAGCAGATATTAGTAAGCTGAATAATGGATATAAAAGCCAGTATTGTTTAAGCTTTGAAGTCATTGTTTTTCAAGACTCGGCTTTTCAGAAGGTGCCGATTAAAATGTTACCCACTTAACCAACAATCTGAATTTATATATTATTTATTCAGACATTTTTTTAGTAATAATCCTAACTCATTTTCACTTCTGATACTTCGTTTACAAGCCAAAATCCACAAAAAATATTATCAATTGGTTAGAGTACAGTGAGTGGTATTCAACTTCATAAGAGCATCTCGACTTCAGGTAACAGATTCACAGCATGATCAGTTGCAGTTAGTATTCTTTTGAACACCACTGATGAATATATTACGAAGACATTGCAGGACGTTAAGGTTTAGTTGAAAACCATCAACTGACTTTTATCTTTTAGTGTGGGTGAGAGGGGGCCGTTTTGCTTTAAAACCTTGATGCAGGTACTATACGGCTTTGCTTTGGTCTATGCGAAGCTCTCAGAACAGGGAGCACTAAAAGTATTCAGAATGATCACTAAGAGAGGTACATTAAACAAACAAAATAAAATTTCCGAATATAGAAATGCAAGGTTTCAAACGCCATATTCACGGTCTACAGTAACGAAGGAATGAGGAACGAAACAGCAATCTATAAGGAAGAGAAACGCTTTATTTAGACAGAAGTCAAGGTAGAAACACGTTAATGTTAGAACAGATGCTGCAGAATCCTGTCCATTATATTCCTAATTAGAAGTAAAAGTTTCGCTCAGAGAACTAAAGAGCAATCTCGCAGTCGAATGATGTCAATTATCGCACAAAACAATTAGAAAAGAATTCCGCATACAGTTTTGTTAAATTACTTTAAAAAAAAAGCTGTATTGCCAGTGTCGGCGAAATTGTAAAAATTGTCCTTGATTGCATTTTACCTTATGGATTGTTGTTGTTTGAATTATGCTTTACACTACTCTGTTTCATTTAATTCTTTCTTCTGTTCTAGGGATGTTCATCCAGAAAATACATCGATGTTTTTTTCGATGTGATGCATCGAAACGTTGCATCGATGTTTCACGATGCATCGAATAAAAACATCGATGTTTTCGATGCATCGAATAAAAACATCGAGATATATATATATATATATATATATATATATACATATATATCGGTTAATATAGGTTAGGAAAGCTTAAAAATGAGACAAAGATTAGGAAACTAGCAAAATGAATTATTTATTTGAATTATATTTTTAATTAGTCTTTTACAAGGGCAATTTGAAATTTCTGGGATTTATAAATTAGAAATTCGAATAGAAAGATAGAATAAAAGTAAAACGAGGAACGCTGAAAGAGAGGCAGTGTTGGGATTCTAATCTAATTGGAATTTATAAATCACAATATTTTCTCCCTAAACTTTGCATAAATAAAATTTTATTAACCCGCTTCCCTTGAATTCTGTTTCGTTGTTAACTTAAAACTTGTGCAGCTTTCGAAACAAGTCTTTCTGATGTCACTGAGTTGGCTACCAAAGTTAAATATTTATGAGCTATGTTGTACAATTTTTGAAACTGTTGTTTATAATCGGACCATACTTCTAACGGATTTTCACTAAGCCGGCCAACCGGAGTTCTCAAGTAGACAGACAGCTCGTCGGAAACAATTTCTTCGGTCTTGTTTGATTTCCAGTTTCTTTGAACTAGTTTGTGATGATCGGTCAAAAGACTGAAATCTTCTGATGTTTTGTCTAAACTATCTGAATCAGATTCTGTTCGCATTTCTTCCAGCTCCCTCTTCTTCATATCTTTGATCTTTTGAATAGCATTTGAAGCCATCGGGTCTTCAAAATGTAGTTTTTTGAACCGTGGGTCCAATAAGATCGCGATAGTTAAAGACGAAACTTGTTCGATAGCACCCATCCGTTTGTTGATTTCTTTTAGGACGAGCTTATGTACTTCCATCACTAAAGGTTCATCAGTCTCAACTGATTTGAGTTTTGAAAGCATGCAGTGGAATAAAGAGATCACTTTACTGCTGGTACAATATTTATCCCCAGATATTTCTTTAGTTGCCGCTTCAAGTGGGCATAGTATGTCAAGAAGAAATGACGCGATCTTTAATTCCAAACCAGTCAGCATTGGAGGTGCTGTTTTATGGCAAATCAATATTTCACTTACAACATTTATTAGCTCCAAAAATCTTTGAATCATATAATATGTGCTATTCCAGCGTGTTGGCAGGCCTTCTATTAACTTTATTTCAGCACTTACTGACTTTCTCTAATCGCTTGCCAAACAACTGTGTTTAAAGTAACAATGGTCTTTATTTTGACACTATATTTTCTAAAGGTATTTTGAGAATATTTTGAGCAATTAAATTAAGTGTGTGAGCAAAACAAGGGATATGCTTCTTCTTTCCAAATACGACCGCAGAGACTTTGTCCGTATCAAATCCCCAATCGTTGCGGGTCTTAAGGAGCATATCTGCTATATATTCCGATGAATGACTTTCATTGAGTTTATAAACTCCTAATGTCATTGATTCGAACACTGTGCCTAGACCAAAATGCGCTATGACACCCAAAAAGCTGCGCATCTGCATGTCTGACCATATATCACTTGTCAATGTGAGGTGTTCAACATTTGAGAGTTTTGATTTTATTAATGTTGCCAAGACGTCATACTTGTCATCAAGCCACCGTATCACAGTTGCTCTGCTGGGTATTTTATAATGAGGAGCAGTAACTTTAAGCAAATTTTTGAAGCCTACTAGGTACTTTTAGCCTTGCCCTAAGGTGTAACTCCGCCCTACACTGTCAGGTAATTTCATGTCAACTGTAACTTTTTTCTTGTTTTATCAAAATTAAATTAAAAGAAAAATGTGATGTGATTTTGTAGGTGACAAAATAAAATATAGCAATACAATTTACTGTTTTTTGTTTTGCTTTAAAACCAATCATATGACGTAGTTTTTTTTGTAGTTTTATCCAAGTTAAAAAAAAAATGAGATTTTGTAGGTGACAAAATATCGTATAGCGATAAAAGTTCCTGTTTTTTTTTTTTTTTGCTTTAAAACCAATCATATCGCGTAGTTTTTTCTTGTTTTATGCAAGTTAAAAGAAAAAATTTTATGTGATTTTGTAGGTGACAAAAATAACGTATAGCGATTCAATTTTCCAGTTTTTGTTTTGCCTTAAAACTAATCATGTTGCATATGTGGTTTTTTTTATTCAATTAAAAAAATGTAATTTGATATTTTAGGTGACAAAAATAACGTATAGTAATACAATTTTCTGTTTCTGTTTTACTTTAAAACTGATTCTATAACGTCGAATAAACGCATGTGTTCTTTCGATGTATCGAATGAAAAACATCGATGCATCGTTAAACATCGAAAGTAAACGATGCATCGGATTGATTCGATGCATCGAATAGTAAACATCGATGTTTTCTATACATCGATGTATATCGAGCATCCCTATTCTGTTCTAAGGACTTTAAAAAGGGCTCGGAACGCAGATAATAGATTTCAATTATGAGCTCCCTGTTAAAAAGAAAATTTCGCAAAAGACAACGCTCAATTTAGCTTCGCATTCAGCAAGCTGTTTGATTAAGTAATAAAGCCAAATCCCATCTTGTTTTCTTTTTCTCCTTTTTTTAATAATTTCATGCACCCCTTCCGCACAGTGCCCACTTTCAGTGTCATTCAAGGACAAGACCGGGGAAGAGATATTAAAATTCAAATCTGCGTAAATATTAAATATGAGAGGATATTAACGCCGTACGTCGCGAGCTGGAGAATAATCTGCGCCTTTTGGGTACTCGTTTGGTTATTTGCCCGAGACTTATGAAAATGAAACGAAATCAGCAGACAGAGATTTAATATATATCCCTCTGTGCGTGGAATCCTTTGAAGAAGAAATGCCCTCCCCGTCGCCTTCCTTTATGGAAAGCGGTACACGAGATGAAACGTGTGCAGTACAATACTCGCGACTATTGCCGGCGCCCAGATGTCGACTCTCCCGCCTTACTCTTTCCTTCTCGCTCTTCCTCGCCAAGGCCGGCACATAGCATCGCATCGCACCGCGGGGCTTGCCGGCACAAAAGTAGGCTTGCATTATTGATGACGGAGGCGGCGCGGCTTTGTTGGTTACAAGTTTTCCCGTTCGCTCAAGACCAAACTTCTGAGTTTGTGGCCGGCGAGACTACATCTTCCCCTCGACCTGCCTTTCTTCGTTTTCTCTTGATTCCCTCCCTCGTGAATAATTAACCGTATCGCAGGATGGATTCCAATATAAAATTTTTGTCAGCTATAGCCATAGAATTTAATACTCTTAAATCTTGGAAAATGAATGTGAATCGAATTTTACTTCAGGAAGGGGATGTCAGTCGGCTTGTATGGAGTGTGTATGTCGGACGTTTGTCAATGGAAATATAGTACAGAAAAATACGCGAATGGCAATGATAGATATAGAAGACAGGACCGCCTAGTGAAGAATAAACAAAAGAGAGGAGTAAAAAAAAAGTAACTGAAAAGATAGAATGGTTCTAATGGCAGCATCATCCTGTTTCCTTCATTAAGCAATCTTGTATACCATGTACACTATAGCTACAGTATTGTTGGTTTTACATTGCCATAACTTTTTTTTACATATGGCTTTACGCCTCGTCAACGTTGAGATCATTTAAGGCTGGAGAGGAAGATAATAAATCACAGGAAGGAATTCTTTCATTGCTTTTTTGAAGGAATCATTTTGCCATTCACCTAATGTCGTGAAACCATGGAAAACCTAAATAAGTATGGTCGCACGGGGATTTGAACCTGTAACCTCCCAGTTACCCGCCCTGAATGTTACTGAACTTATTAACTTTCTAATAAGAAATACAAAATTTATTTAATAATGTATAATGATTATTATTATGTGTATTATTGTTATTTGAAATAATTTGTTAATTTGAATTTAATCTATTTATTAAAGATCTATTGTCCCGTGTCATCTGTAGCAGTATCTGAATATTTCACTACATTTTTAGTTATTTATGATGCATATGATCTTTTAAAGTACAGTAGTAGAAGTGATTTCTTCTAATGTCTTGAAAAAATAGATTACTGTATTAATCAAAATTAATAAAATTTACATTTTAATAATGCAGATTAACAATAGCAAAATGTATGGCGTGACCTTTACTCATTGTCTACGTCACATAGATTTCTTAGAAATACTGCACTTTGATCCTCGGGCTGTGCCCAGCGTTTTCCAGAAAATTTATCCTGTGCAACAAATTTGTGTAAATGGACTCATAACTCACATTACTGCAATATCCAAAATACCAGTAGAATCTCGTAATAGTTTGATTGCTGCTTCTTGGAACAGCTTTTGATAAGAAGCCTCAGTTCAGCACGAGTCATTACTGATAGACCCACTCTACCGTGGCCAGGATACAGCATTTAGGATGAGAGCCGGGCTTCAGAACTCTAGCAATTGCACTCAAAAATATATGAAAAGTTTTAGTCAATCATTACTATAGTTCGAATATAAAACTCATGAGATCATAAAACTAAAATACACGCAGGAAAAAATAAACATTATTATCACCATGATCGTTACCGTCAGTTAGTATTACGTCGTATATCTCCTTAGTTCATTTGGAATCATGAATTGTGACGTAGGACGAGTCGTCTTTGTCAATAAATTAAGGGGACATATCATTGTTTCAGTTTCTGTTATTGTAACACTCAAAATCTAATAACGGATTATTCTCTAGTACATATAATTTTGTAACCAATTGATGACTGTAAATAAATAAAATTTTACATAAATAACAATTATAATTGTGTCATTTATACAGGGCTGGAAGCCCAAGAAACGTTTATTAACTTACAACACTGTGAGAAGCTTTGTTCTTATACTGACAACTGTGTTACAGTAACGTAATATTTCAAATTTTTGGAATGACAGCGCTCATAACTAATAAATGAATTGTTCACTCCTTCATATAAGTTTGTAACCTATTGATGACTGCGCTACAGTAATACAATTTAACCTACTATATCATATTTGAGAAGAAAACAAACTTTTATTGAAAAAGTTCTGCGTTGTACTACTTACATTATGAAACCACGCCAGGCGATACGCCTTCGGATTGGCTCGGATGTTGCACTCAAAGTATACGTCGTCTCCCTCCTTGATGTCGTCTGGGTTGAGACTAGATCCCATCTTTAGCGACACCACAGGCATATCTGCGGAAAACATATTACATTACGCGATTCATCCAAGGGTGTTGAGGCAATATAGTGACTTACTTTTGAAAATCGGAGTGAAAAGTCGTCCTTATTGATATATATATATATCAACAAGGACGACTTTTCACTCATATATATGGCTCGGTTAAGCGTCTTTTTAACATCTAAAATCATAGAAGAATTAGACTTAAACAAATAAGGCCCGGTAAACTAGAAAATGTGAGATAATTCTGCCATTTAAGAAATAAAAGACGAATAACAATAGTGAACATATTATTTTCTTTAAGACATTTAATTGGGACGTGGAAAATGTTTCTAAAACAGTACGAATATATCACAACACATTGTGGGAGTAAAGACTGAACTTAAAAACTTTTACAAACAAACAAAAACTAAAATCACTTGAAATGTGGCGCTCTGTAAGCATTTTGAAAATTATGTGGACAGATACAATATATTATCTTTTTGTGCAGTCTTTATGGCATTCTGACATAGTTTTTCAGCAACTGCACAGTCGGACTGCATTGTAGCCGCCTCCCTAAAACAATATTCTTAACGGGTATATGAGACCTACAGTTTAACATGGAATCATCGAAAAATTCTTGCGTACTTCAAGCTTTGGCAGAAATCTCACCTGAGACCGGGTTTTGATTACGATTGACCAGTCAGACGCATTAGTCACTGAGCTACTAAACTTCTCAATGGACAGCTAATGTAGTACATCAACACGTTCTGCAAATGATGTGCGAGCTAAAAAGTATATGGTTGAGTCTAAGCGGAAGAAGATACAAGATGATAGATCACATTTTCAGACATGTGGTATTGGTTAATTTCCGAGTAGAGAAAACAGCTTAAGAGAAAAACTTTGGAAAAAGATAATATTCGGAGTTGATGAAGCATAAAACTTAGGACGTGTGTTGTAATTTACTGAGACAGAAACAGCAGAAAAGTCATGAGAGAAAATCTGAACAACATGACTGTGAACTGCCTAAGCTTATTTTGTATGTGAATTACGTCCTTTTTAAGTGGGAATGGGGAACTGATATTACAAAATATCTGGACGAAAACCCATAAAACGACAAATTCTCATATTAACTAGCACGCAAGAAGCCAGTTAAAATTTTCTACGAATTTGTGATGGTATTCATTTGTATAATTAAATGATTAACAATTTATCTATAGTATGTGCAGTTATATTTTTTAGCTACTGATGTTGTGGTAGCAGATACGTAGCACACAACATGTTTCTTTCACTTTGCGAACATTATAAACAAGCGTTTCCCGTCCTACAGAAACTTGAGGGTAAGAATGGAAGCGACACCTTAGTGATAAACTCCTTACGCGCCATTGAATTTCTGGCCCTGCGCCTGAAATGAGATATTTCTCTGTTACACGCGAGGTAATTTTGCCTGTTGTGCCGTCTTTATAATCAATATTCCTCTAACACAGATTTATCAGGCGCCCATCAAGTTCTCGCATTATAAACTGCATATTTATTTATTTATCTTATGAAGAGAGTAAAAAATGTTTAGAATATAAAAAAAAAAAAAAAATGCGTAAATAGTTGTGCACATCACGACCTCTTATGATATTAAGTTTCTAAATAAAGTGCTTTGGTCCATTCAATTGCTTTAACCGATATATAGCGAATGTCTATTATTGTTCCTTTGTAAGCCAGAAGAGAACGGTTAGAAACGGTGTGGTGGGTTGTCTGTGAGGTTGCTCCACAATCACAATTTTCTGAAATATCCCAGCCCCATTTGTGTAGTAAGTAATTACACCTGCCTTGTCATGTTTGAATACAGTCGATTATTCTTTATTGGAGTCTGGAGAGATCGAATCAGTGTATCCAGATGGAAGAGTTCCCAGCTAGATTTTTATTGACTTACGATGACTGCCTCTATACAATTAACCAGAGCTTTGTTGGGGTTGAAAGAGAACCTTATAAGCTTGGTTACTGTGCGCCGTGGCAGTTTCCCTAATTTCAAGCGTTGGTGGTTTTACTAGTAGATATAATGTCTCTATGTATAAATAGTTGAACAATAGAAGGTTCTATGTGACTCTACAGGGTAAGGAAAATCAGATAAAGGGACCAGAAAAACGGACTACCCCAACGGAGCGTGCTGTCCCCAATACTCTTTAACATCTAAACAAATGACCAACCGAGATGCAAGGGAATAAGAAGCTTCATTTATGCAGATGACACGGCTATCACTGCCCAAGGTAAAACTTTCGAAGAGGTAGAAAGGAAGCCCTTGAGGCTTTATCAGTTTACTATGATGACAACCTGCTACGACCAAACCCAAGGAAAACTCAGGACTGTGCCTTCCATCTGAGAAGCAAGGAAGTAATGAAGCCATTAAAGATAGTATGGAAGGGGACCCCTTTGGAACACACTAGCCACCCAAAGTTCATGGGAGTTAAACTAGATAGGTCTCTCACGTATAAAAATCAATGCAAAGAGCTGAAAGGCAAAATAATTGCCAGAAATAATATACTACTCAAACTTATCCCCCGAAGTTTTAAGATACACAGCTATGGCTCTCAGCTTTTCGGCTGCAGAATATTGCGCACCGGTATGGGAAGCCTTCACTCTTCCTAAAGAGATAGACGTGGCACTCAATGATACTGTCAGGCTGGTAACTGGGTGCATGAGACCAACTCCAATACAAAAAACATATGCACTGGCAGGCCTAGCACCACCAGATATAAGACGGAGAGTGGCCACAGAGCAGGAGAAGCTCAAACAAGAGACTGACCCGAAGCACACAATGTACAATCAAATCATGGCTCCACCACGCCTCCACTCACGGAAAAGTTTCTTAAAAAGAGGCAGGGCACTAGACAGAACTCCAGAAGAAAGAAGACTATCCTTATGGGAGGATGGGTTCCCAAACCTTCAAGCCTTATGGCCCAAGACGAACTGGCCCCCGGGTGAAACCTGCCGTACGAGAAATGGAAGACTTTGAACAGACTTAGAACAGGAGTATCAAGCTGCAGGAGCAACATGAAAAAGTGACGATACAAGGATGACGACAAGAGGGACTGCAGCTACATTCAGACACCAGAACATCTCCTCGAGTGCAGAGACATGGGTTTCACGTGCCAGGATGAAGACCTGTTCTTAGCCAATGATAAAGCGATCCAAGCAGCTAGTTTCTGGGAAAACACAATCTGAAACAGTCCGGACACGGAACGTAAGTAAAAGCTGAGGGTTCTAAACCTTCAGGAAGACTTCTGATCTTCTTAGGTAGAATATTAGTGAGAACATGAAGCTATAGGGTGTTTGTGCTCCGAATACATCCGGTAATTATTCGCATTGTTTGACTGAGTTGTACGTCTATCTTCTTCGTGTGAACATTATTGATCCAGATTGAGTAGAAGTATTCAGCAACAAAATAAAACTGTGAATCTTATAACATGCGCATTAGTTTCCAATGAAGTACCAGCAAGCTTTTTGAGAGTAATATTTCTCATTTTAACTTTAGAAGCCACATTTGAGAAGTGTTGTTTGAAAGTTAGTGGTCTGTCTAGACTTATTTTCGCGTGTTTTGGTGTACGACTGCAGATTAAACGGTTATTTTAATACAGTTTTAGTTTGATTTTCACTTGGAGAAATTTGTAAGGATCTCGATCAAAATCGGTGGTTTATCAAAGACATACTGGTATAAGCACGAAATGTGAATAAGCTAATGAACAGGAATATTTGAAAGACAGTTATTAGGAAACATCATTGGTCATCAAATATTTCAGTGAAACTGACTGACTCTATTAGTCACTAATATTTACGCAATAAGCGTCTTTAGATTAGGTATATATAATCTGTTCGCGAGGAAGTTGGTAAGTAAATTTCATATCAACTGTTCTAGAGAAATTTAAATTTCAGAGAAGCTTGCATGCAGTACCATTGAAATATATCAACATTTTTTTTTTCAGTCAATAATCTGAAAGCACCACACCAATCATTCTCCTCATTTTTACTGATGTTGTCGTGTACAGCAGTTGAGAGGTAACTTTAGGGCCTTGTACTGAAGGGAATGTTGATTCGATCTCTAGTTTGGTAATGCTTATTTAGATTTTCCACAGTTTCCAGAAATCACTGTAAGAATTTTTTTTCCATGATGGTTGTCCACATTTTCTTGGCTCTTATATCATCATTGATGAGCCAAATAGACCAAATTAAAAAAGTTAAGACTGTACTAATTAATTACAATAGCATCTGATATCAAAACATTAATGACAAGTGTCATGTATGAGTAATGAATTATTAATGAAATATTTGTATGTAAAGCGTCAAGTAAATGGTCTTTCTGATACATGCACCGAAGTCTTTTCAAGTCATTGCACCACACCATCAAAATATTAAAGAGTTATCTGGTATATTTATTCTCTTTTTTCCTATTCTGATATAAGTCAAGTTACAATAAGCAAACGTTCTACTAATTATTTGGGTACCAGTCACGATTTATAGACACTCCTTCTATGTAATCATTCCTGATATGGTATGATCGTTACATCCGTAACTTTTGCTTTTTTTAATAAGAAAGCACATTAAATATTATAATAAGAAAAGAAAGTTTATATTTAAAGTAAAAATAACGCAGATACTAAAATGGAACATTATAGAAAGTATTAAACAATATAAAAACTTAAGAAATCTATGAGTTATTGTAAGGAATAGCAGGAAAACTTGTAATGTGTGTAATGAATAATAAGCATTTACCTCTTCCAACAGGCAATTTATTATACATTTTGATGTATAGAAACGACGACAGGTCACCATTAATTCTCTGTAACTTATTCTGTACCCATCAAGTCGTTCATTAAGCTGTATTGTGTTTTTTTATGATAATATTTCACATACGGCACATAGAACGGTCGCATGGAGTTTTTGTGTCAGGCACTAAGTTGCTTAATTATATTTTTTATATCGCTTTATATTGCCTGAAATGTCGATTTTAAACAATATGTTGTCTATGGCTGTTATGTTATCATAATATACTGCTTATGCATTCAACGTTACGTCAAACTAATATTGACTTAGAGACTAAAATGAGAGTAATTGGTTTGAAAAATACTACATTTGCACTATAGCTTATACTATACAGTGGTTTTATAGAGTTACGGAGTCTTATATATGGGAAGAAATTTTTAAGCTGGTATACTGCAATACAAATGTTTTTTTTTAAATAAGAATTATTATCACACAAAACTGTTTTAGGAAGAATGAAGAGTATTAAGTTTAAGATATAAAGGTCGATAGAAAATGAGCTAATAAGATAATCTTCTTGACACTAAAGAATTTCAGATAGAATCTGTTTCCGTCTCTTTGAGAGAGGTTTGAAAAGACGGTCTAGATCGGAGACTGCTATACTCTCAGAAATTACCAAACATGAAATTTTAGTGAAAATAGTTACCATAACGCTGTGCAGAAAAATAAAAGGTCTTTAAGTTCATCCGTGATGTTATTGTTACAACATTAAATTAGATATATCTAACACTCTATGGTCAAAACATATGACTGTTCAAATCTCCATTGCACGTTGGAGTACTAAAGAAATTCTGTTTTCAGTAATACAATAGCTGGCGTGTAGTTGTGTACTTACAGTGCACGTTTAGTCTCCACTTGTCCTCTAAGGCACTGTCCGGGATGTAAGGATTCTCAGCACGGCAGGTCAGGTACTTGCCGTCGTCGTCAATTCCCGGCACAAACGTGAGGATGCTCAGGCTTTGGCCGCTGTCCTCGGAGAACTGAAACGAAACGCCACAGAAATCACGTTTCTAAGTACACAACAACAACAGCTATAAAGATTTAAGTATTAAAGCGACTAGTCACACCTCTGGTATACATTTTACACTAGATAATTGAGGAAAATAAATTGAGAACTTAATGAGCTAACGCTAAAATTTCAAGTTGTTACGTTGTCCACCATTGATGTAGCGAATGTACAGATTGTTGCTGAATCATAATCATGTAGCATTCTTTCCAGACGAACTCAGTTTTTCCAGAAATAATGTAACCACTTTACAGCCCATGTAATTTTGTAACATATGGGTATTTGATTATAAACTGCTTAAAACACATTCACTTAACGGGTTTTTCCAGAAATAATGTAACCACTTTACAGCCCATGTAATTTTGGAACATATGGGTATCTGATTATAAACTGCTTAAAACACATTCACTTAACGGGTGCTTATGTTAATTACTCAAAGTCACATTTAATCCTAGAAATACGTCTTAGGAAGGAATATATTATTTTTAACACGCTATTATTAACTTGACCTCTACGGCTGGGCGAATGCAATGGAATATTTTAGTTCAACTTTCACCCATTTCTATACATTCAAATTATTTGAAATTTTTCATACGTATTATGAACCAATGCCAATACAATAATTTCATAGCCATGCCCTGGTATTCTCATTACTTTGACAGTAAAACTAAAGAAATACCAACGCAGCAAGTAGTAGCTTTTATGGTATGCAATTACACTGACACCAGTGTTGAGTAGATTGAAAACACAGAGGCATCCGGCCCAGCTTTCCATTACTTGGAAACACAGAATTTCAAAATAGATTCCTATATTAAACAAACCGTGGTGTGCTCTGTACTTAATTTTCATAATATCTCTACCTTTACAAATAGCTAGCAAGAAAAAAATTAAGACATATCATATAAAGCAACTGACCCTTTTTTTATACTAATTTATTCTTATATTAAGTTTAGCGAGATCACTAGAAATGGGAAAGGACTAGGGGTTAAGAAACGGGAAGAAATCTGGCCATAGTAATTAGGAGCCATCCAGGAATTCGCTTGGATTGATTTTGGGAATACATGAAAATCGAACTCTGTATGGCCGGACGAGGAATCAAACCGGCGCCCTAAAACACATCCTCACTGTCTTCCAATGATATCGTTGACATTTGTGTTACTGATCTTATTCTATAGTAATTTCAGCAAATAATTTCTCTTCTGTGCATCCCCTCTAACCCGTGCAACCCACACATAGCTATGCTACTGTCGCAGCTACTGGTGGAAGGCACACACCAAAAAGTATGATAACCCCAACAGCGACTTGTGCAGTGTTCATTTCTTCTAAAAAAGGGGAGACGCCTAAACAAGTGGCGGAGAAGGTCACTACGATTCTAAGGCCGCAGAAAGATAAAATAAAAATAAACAGAGTCAGGACAACAAAGCAAGCTGTAATTGTTGAGACAAACACCGCGCAGGATGCAAAGAAAATTCTAGACAACCAGACACTTAATACTGACATGAGATGCGAATTACCCAGGAAGCGGAAGCCGTTAGTCATTCTATATGATATACCAGTCTCCATCGATACAGAGAAATTGAGAGATATTGTTTATGAGCAAAATTTTGAAGACAAAGCAGCCAGAACTGAT
>JARYHS010011408.1:234931002-235030655 GCA_031002005.1 Vandiemenella viatica
AAAAGAAGGTTAAAGATTAACTTATATATTCTGATACGTTCTGTTTACATTAGGGTAGTGATACTACACACCCAGCTGGTGTTGTTACTGCAGTATTTCGTCTGTTTCTTCAAAAATTCTCTTACAGCCAGCCCAGTGTTAGATGGTTACTGTTTTCTTCCACTTCACGGTTTGGTGGATCCTTGGCTCTAATCATTTACAAGTGCTATTTGGTAACCATGTTTAAATTTCAGCCTCGTGATAGTTATATAGAAGCTCATTGACACTGTGTTATTTTTAGACACAGATGTAAACATCCCTGTAGTTTTTTATTTCTTTGATACTTTCTATTCCAATAAATAATCTAAAGCTGGATTTTTTTTCAGTCTATCTCACGCCATCATGGTTTTTTTGGTTCGATGGTCACACGACGCTGGTTACGTACTGGTGTCACTTCATACTGGTTTGTTGCATCAGTCCTAAATAATTCAGGAAGCACCTTTTGAGAAATGAACTATTTAGATTTAACTATGATCTTCAGGTTGGTTCTGCCCACTACCGGTATACTTTTCGATACACGAGTTTCCATTTATGATACAACGTTGAAAGTATGTCAATTTCTTGTTAGATATCACAAGAACAAAGTAAACCATCCATTTCGCGAAATGATTGAGTCGTTGAAGTATCTAAGTGACAGTGCTTAACCACATATCATAAAAAATGTTAATCTGAAATTAAAGTGGTATCAAGAAATAAGAAACGTTGTTTAATTATATTCTCTGCAAGTCCAAATTACTAGACGTTCATTCTTTTCGACGAAATAATAGCTGTGTACTGAACTTCGAGCATAACTTAAAGTGCCAGTGCAGAAGCTGATACCACTTAAGAAAACGATGCGTGTCCTTTAAAGCCAAATCTTGAGGGGAGCGTTAAGGAAAGCAATGGTGTGAGCGGTGAGGTGATGTTAGCATGCAGCTCTCCACGGCCGTAAACGATTTATAGGAGGGCAGATATCGTCACTTTTGTGCGGCTCGCTACTGCTGTTATCGCGAGCCAGCTTTCTCTCTCTCTGGCGGATATATCGAGAAAACAGGACGGGCTGCAACCAAGGTCTGCCTTGGTCTGTTTCCTCTGTTCCAAAGGCCAGAATCTTTGCTCAGTGGTTTCCTCTGTTCCAAAGACCAGCATCTTTGTTCAGTGGAATAGGAGACATGGGACAAACTGCTTGTGAGGAACTAACCTACAGCAAATTTCCATATAGTCTTTTTGCAATCAATCTCGATATAAGATAAAGGAAATTGATTTGGTGATGTTCCCAATTTTTCTTTAGAAGCAAAATCTGCTATAATCGACACTATACAAGTCTACTCTGGTCACAGGTGTCTTTGCAGCCAATAAATATTGCAATGAATCAATAAGTAAAAAGTATTTTTAGACACAGAGTGTTTGTATGGTATCTGCGAGATTTTGTCGGTGCGGCATGGGTCAAGCAGATAGTGCTACGTGATTCAATAAAGCGCCAAGATTTACACGCCTAGTTGGTGACTAAGCATTCTACCTGCTGGGGTATTCAATAGATTTATTACCCATCATATTTCGCTTTAAGGTTCTCTTTCCATTTGGACACGTTTTGGAAAAGACCCACTAAAAGCCGTTACCTTGTGGTGGCCACCGAATAAAGTCTTTAGTGCCGTTTCTTGGTAAAGTGGAGCGCTCGAAGAGGGATGGGGACAATTCAACTGTTAAAGGATTTCGCAGCAATGTTATCAACATTTGGGTGTTTGTTTATCTGTTGAGCCTACCAGATACATATATTTCCCCGTGAAGAGCTCTGACACGCTGAGTGACATACGCCACATCGCAGTGTGAGGGACACAGAGTTTTATTCAGAGGGAAAAGAACGGACAAAAAGGCATTCATCTGTGGCAAGAGCAAATAACCTTCAACAAACTATGACAACTCCATTTGGGTGGCGCAAGGAGGCACACATCTAGACAGGCCAGGCTGCGGGCCGCGGACATAACACAGACCCCCTGCTGGGACCATTCTGGTTTGCGATTGTCGTCTGACCTCGATATCGGCTGTCACCGGTAAAGCTTCCATTGCAATTAAAACTTGCGTAACCAGTTCTACCTAGTAACCGAACCCTGTGAAATCTCAAATTACTCTAACTGTTGAAAAATCAAAAACACACTGGATAAGGTGTAATGATTCAAACATTAATGAAATACATTTCATTCTTTCATTATTTTCAACGAAATCATCAATTGAACTAGTAGACTGAAAAGAATTCTACGGTATAACTTCGAAATCAAGTGGGAGAGCGGTAATGCTCTGGCATCGCATTCGGGGGAATGTTAGCTCGAATCTGCCTTCGGAGTTTCTTCTAAAGGCCATAGCCGAATTCATTCCCGTTCCTGACCCCTTGCCCTTTTCCTCCTCTAATGACCTCGAAGTTGACGAGGCGTAAAGCCATAGGCGCAAAAAAAAAAAAAATGATTGTCTTGCCATGCACACTCAAGTATGTACAGATGTCATGCGGATAAGAGGCCGGCTGCCAAATCTGGTTGCCAATTGGAGAATCCTGTCGGAGAGCCTTCATACGCGGCCCGCAACGGAAAATGCGCGGCTAGAAACTTGCTGACACAAAAGACCTCCGCAGAAGGGCCAGTTCGAGTAGGAGCTAGAGTTCCGAGTTGGCATTCGTAGTGTTATGATCTGCGAAGAGGAAAGTGCTCGCCGCACTGTCGCGCCAGGCGGGTCGAGTGCCTCAGCGCACTCGGCTTTGCCGGCGACAGCTGCGGCAGTGTTGACGACCCGGCCGACGGACACGGATTTCGCAACGGACACGAATAGGATGGCTCCGCAAGATAGTATGACGACCCGGCAATCGAACTTGGACTCGATCATGGAAACAACCCAGACCGTGCACACCTCGCAAACGACGACCGGGCCTGCCCATGGACTAGATCCCCGTGCAACCAAGCTGTGCACCTCTCCACTCATTGGTGGCAAAGCCAAGATTTCGAGAAGTGAGCAGAGAGGAAGCAACAGCAAAATCAGCATCCCCGTGGCGCAGCTCGTCTCGAGCAACAAGGATATAAAGGCAGGAAAGAAGAAAATTATTGGTGCTTTCAGTTTTCCATCCCCGTCCGCCACGTTCCAGCGCCGCGGCACATCCACGATCAAACCATCAAATAACAGAAAAACA
Organism: Vandiemenella viatica; assembly: GCA_031002005.1. Classification (NCBI taxonomy): domain Eukaryota; kingdom Metazoa; phylum Arthropoda; class Insecta; order Orthoptera; family Morabidae; genus Vandiemenella; species Vandiemenella viatica. Next base: position 234,934,193 of record JARYHS010011408.1, read on the forward strand.
AGCCCAGCTGGAGCCCAACCTGACAGCGAAGGGTTCACGCTGGCGCGTCGCACCAGGAAACCTCCGCCGACACTAGACCCCGACAGAATTGAATTAAGTAACCCTTACGACGAGCTGAACAAGGAAGAAGCCGAGCAACAGCAGCAACAACAGCACCAGCAGCAGCAACAACAACAACAAAAACAGCAGCAGCAACAACAACATCTCTCCGTCAAAACGAGAACCAATGTGCCTCCCCCTCCTCCAAAGGGCACCGGAACGAGGACATCGGCACACAAGGAAGGATGGCGCACAAAGAAGCCAGTTGCAGAGGCCAAATCCCGGGAACTGCAAACAGCCGATGAAGACGGCTTCATCAAACCACGCCGTACGGCCCCAGCCGCACAACTAACTTCCAGCACCCCTGCAACGGTGACAGCAAACCAGTTTGACCAGCTCCAGATGACACGGAAATGACTGAAACTATACCCAAGAAGCCTAACCCAGCACCATTAATTATTCAGTACAAAGATGACTACAGCACTCTCTATCGCCTTCTGAAGAAAACCTGCAAAGCCGCCTTTGAAGCGAGACCAATTGGCCGTGAATTGTATAAAACACTCTTCAAGACAACAGAAGACTATATAGAGGTGACTAATCTTATTTCCAAGCAAGGCATAGCATACTACTCATTCTCCACCGAGCCGGACAAGACTCTAAAGGTGGTATTGAGAGGAATCCCCTTCAATATGCACCCGGACAATGTGAAGGAGGAACTAGAAGAATGCGGTTTCGATCCCCGAACTGTCGTCCGCCTTCGCTCCCCCAAAACCCAACAGGAGATTCCATTGTACCTGGTCGTTCTCCGAGACACATTGGAGAACAGAGCGATATATAAACTCTCATCGTTATGTGCTCTAAAAATTACGGTCGAGAAACTCAGAAGCACTAGGGGCCCTCCCCAATGCTTCAAATGTCAGGCCGTAGGTCACGTCTCACGGCACTGCAACATGCCCCCGAAGTGTGTAAAATGCGCTGGGGATCACGCCTCTAGAGACTGTGCAACCAAAAAAGGTGAACACCCACCTAAGTGTGCAAACTGCAGCGGCACACATGTAGCAAGCTACAGGAAGTGCCCTGCGTTCAGCAGATTTACCGACCGGCAGAAGCAGCATAATGCCGCCCAAGCCGCGCTACGAAAGAAGAAGAAGGAAGAAGAAAAAGGAAAATTGGCTCCACAAATCGATTCAACTGCCAGCTTTCCTCCAATCGGTAAAAATGCTGGCTCACAACCAACAGCCCCCCATCCTACAGAAAATCAGACAGACAACCCTGAGTATGCTGCAGTTACCGCTGGACTGAAGAAAACCAATGGTGATATAACACTAAACACTGATGCATCTAAGGTAACCGGTATATTGGCACAACCCAACAGCCGGACTGATGAGACCCAGGCACCGCAGCAGCTGCAACAACACCAACAATCGCAGCAGCAGCAACAACTACACCAACAACAACTGCTCCAGCAACAACCGCAGCATCACCAGACAGAATCTTTAATGCTTCTCAATATGATGCAACAACTGCTACAAACCATGAACAATATGCAAGCCATGATCACAGACCTCCCGCGGCAGATTGCTGCCGCCGTCCAGACAGTGGTGCAAACCGCCTGCAATAGCATTCACAGCAACCAACATGGGGACCAGAATTGATGATCTTACTATCTGTTCATGGAATGCCAACGGCCTCTGGAGGCAGCTTGGCGAGTTCAGAGAATTTCTCAGAGACAAGCAGATAGACATCTGCCTCGTCAACGAAACACACCTCAAACCGGGAATAAAACTTCAGTACCAAACTACACCACTTGCCGCAATGACAGGCTAACTGCCGGTGGCGGTACGGCCATCTTCATCAGAAGAACAATTAAACACCACCAAATTGTGCTGCCTCCGCTCACTACAATCGAAGCAACAGGCGTCTCCATCACAACCCCAAGAGGAAATCTACTTCTCATATCAGCTTACCGACCGCCGCATGGACCGGTAAACGAAGAGGAGATAGCAGCACTCCTCCGCCTACCAGGAAGTGTTATGATTGCTGGTGACCTCAACGCCAAAAACACTGCTTGGAATTCTAGACTGACTAACCAACATGGCCGACGTCTACTTCGTGTCGTAGAAAAACATGACGCCGTAGCGTGGGGCCCAACGGAGCCCACCTTCTACAAAGGAAGAAGAACCCCACCAGACGTTCTCGATATAGCCATCACGAAAGGCCTACAACATTATATTGCCGCCGTCACAAAAACAGCCTTATCGTCAGATCATTTACCTGTCCTATTCTATTTGGCAACTGAAGCCTCTCCTATGAAGAGCAAACCTACCAGAAACCTAAAGAACATCGACTGGAATCTCTATCAGACACTCATTGCCGAACAGCTTAACAACGCTCAGTCGCCCGACGAAATAGGAGACTGTGCTGCAATGACATTGTTCACCGAATTAGTCAACGCCGCTGCAGACCAAGCCACTCAACCACCAAAACAACATCCGGAAAGATCAAGGCAGCTACCACCTAACATCCGACAGACCATTACCCTAAAAAACCAGCTGACTAGGGAATGGCATATAACGAGAGATCCTACCACCAAACGCACCATTAATCGGCTCCAAAGAGAAATTAAAGCTGATATACAAAAACACCGAATGAGAGATTGGGAAGGCCTCATAGCCACGCTCTCTGCAGAGGATGGTTCAGTCTGGCACACCACCAAACGACTCCTTCGTCAAAGGCATAAAATGCCACCATTGACTGTTGGAAACAAGACTGTTACTGAACCAACTGCCAAGGCGGAAGCAATCGCTGACACCTTTGAGGTAAACTTTCAACCCGTGGATGAACTTCGTGACGATGCACATATTAATCTAGTTAGGCAAAGACTCGACGCTTTTCTAAACACAGACGCATTGGATGAGGGTGCCATCGAAGAAACCAGCACAGAGGAAGTGGCTGATCTATTAAGCCATGTTGCCCTGCACAAAGCCAACGGCCATGACAATATAGGAGGTCAACTACTGAGGCATTTGCCACCAGCTGCTATACAATACCTCACTTCAGTCTTTAAAAAAATCCTAACAACCAGCGAATACCCAAAAATGTGGAAGCTTGCCGAAATAGTTCCAGTACCTAAACCTGGTAAAGATAAACGCTCCCCAAAATCCTATAGGCCAATTAGCCTTCTACCCACTATGTCAAAAGTCTTCGAGAGGATATACCTCAAGAGGCTCCAACGGCACATCGATGAAGAACGACTATTACCCAATGAACAGTTTGGTTTCAGAAGAAAACACTCCACCCCACAACAACTTCTTCGTCTGGTGGAACAAGCCATGAGCGCCTTTGAAAAAAGGGAATTTTTCGGAGCAGTATTTTTGGATGTATCCCGTGCCTTTGACTCTGTATGGCATGAGGGCCTGTTCTACAAATTACTGGTACAAGGGGTCCCTCTTCCACACGTCCGACTGATTAGAAATTACCTGGCTGATCGAACCTTTCGCGTCATCACCGAAGACGCCATCTCCTCAATCAGGAATATCAGAGCAGGGGTACCTCAAGGCTCAGTCATTGGACCCGTACTATACAATATATACACGGCTGATATCCCAAAAACCGACCAAATCCACTCGGCCCTGTACGCCGATGACACCTCTCTATTCACGAAGAGCATGCGAGCAACTCACGTCGTCACAAAGCTACAAAGAGGGTGCAACAATATAGAGAATTGGGCAAAGAAATGGCGCTTGGCTTTCAACGCGGCAAAAAGCCAAGCAGTCATGGTAACCAGAAGAGCTGTACCTCCCCTACAGTCTGTGAAACTCTTCGGTGAAGGCATCAAATGGACACCCACTGCCCTCTACCTCGGTGTCACGATCGATAAGCGACTTACGTGGAAGACACACATACAAAAACCCGGATCAAAGCTATGAACAGGATGAGGCAGTTGTACCCAGTGTTAAATCCAAAGTCACCTCTTAATCCAAAAACCGCAGTTACCTTATATACTGCAACCATCAGGCCCATCCTAGAATATGCATCACCTGTTTGGGGAAATGCCGCACCCACAAACATCAAACTACTCCAACGAGTTCAAAACCGTGCCATACGGTTTGCATACAATCTACCAAGGGACACCCCGACCGATGTGCTGCACCCTATAAGTGGTCTCCCTACTTTGAAAGAACGCTTCAGAACTACTGCAAAGAAGTTATACACGCAGTGCCACAACCACGATAACCCGCTAATAAAGCAGTTAGGTACTCATGTACAGTATAACAATAACACTCGATGGCCGGTCAAACTGGCAAATGATGCTAACATAAACTGAATAATGCACTATCCCGACCCGGCAAGTCGAATAATGCCAACCATAACATAATGACAACCACACAAGACCTGGAAGGAGATGCGCTAAGCGCAAAAACTTCCCACTACTCTGAGGAAAATGCTACCTCAGGAGAACATTGCCATGGCCAGTTCGAGTCATCAAGCGTTGTACCCAGTGCTAAACAGGGACAGTAAAATCTCCGCACCTTTAGGAGTACGGATCGACTGCAGCCTAGTAAGGCCGATATTTGAATATGCCTGCCCTGTGCGGGGACACACAGCTAAAAAAAATCTAAATTGACTTCAAGTTATACAAAATCGCGCTCTGAAGAGAGCCTTACATCTCGTTTACAGTTTTCTGACAACTGCCCTTTATGAAGCAACGGGGTTACCTACTCTAAGAGAGCGATTCAATGAACTTGCTATCAATCTTTAATGCAGCACATAAATCTAACAACCCACTAATCAAAGACCTGAGGAACTATCCTGTAGGAATAAGTCCACCTTTGGACCTATCTCTCTTCTACAATAAACTCCCCAACCATCTGACAAAAACTACGCCAAACATTACGAAATATCTAACAAGAAGAAACAAACCATCTACAAGACTAGGAGTAAATGTCGTAAAACAAAAAGTCCACCCTACTCTACCCAAGTAGGAAATGGGCAGCAAATGGCGTGTGCTGCTGCTGGTGCATCTTCGTGCTTAGTAGAAATTATACAGCTGAACACCTGCGCAATGTATACAGAAGCAGTAAACCACTACGGCTCAGTATACTCATCAGTTTGTTTATTGTGTTAAGGTTCAGAATCTAAATTAAAATATAGATCCCAGAGGAAATGTACTGGCCATCATTGCGCTGGCACACTGTTCTGTATGTCGTTTCCGGAAAGGCCCAACAAACATCCGCTTTGATGACCAGAATATTTTTTAATACTTAATGCATTGTCATATTTGCTGTATGTTAGCTAAGCAATAAATAGTGCTGAAAGTATGCAGTCTACTCTGAAAGAGCCGTGATGTTGAATCTCCCTCCAGTGGCAAAGTGACTTGGTGGGTCATCCAGCCCAGCCCGGAGGGTTGGTCGGGAGCTCTGCTTCAACCACGCCGCATTAGCCGCGTGTCCTCGCGCTGTTTACAACGGCAGCTGCCATCGTTATCATAATGAACGACAGCCCGAGTGGCTGCCTGTATGAATATGTAATGCGCTAAAATTGGGAGGAGCCGTATTCTCAGGATGGGTGATTAATGCCCGCCGGAGGTAGGCGGAACTGCGGGCCGGAAAATCTCGACACAACATAAAGTGAAACAGAGTGTACATCCCGACGATAATCCTCGAGCGTAGGTGTTACACGTAGTTGGTAATACGGTAATAACTGAAGAAACCTAAGTAGCAATTAAGGAAACATGTCCCTTATTTCTTACTTTACTGTACGTTTTTATGAGTGGTCACCCCGATGTTTAGAAGCCGAATGAGCCACCTGTTGTTATCAAATACAAAAACAAATCCAAATGCTTTATCAAATGGAAGTAACATGGCAACTTTTGTCTCTTCTACCTTTATTCATCTAATTCTAATAATTACCATAACCACAAGCTGGCACTTGATTGGGAAGTTTATCTTTCGTTGGTAAATGTGTCAGGATTTGGAATAAGTTACCAAGAGAAATCATAAATGATTTACCACAAACGTTGAAAGAATTTAAATGTGAAATTTGCAGAGGGCAAAAGTAGGTGGGTACTGGAACGGGGATAAATGGTTGTGTAGGGAAATTACCATTCGATTAAATTAAATTTAACCATGTACACTCAACTTTTGGAATTGTTTAAATTTCTTCATGAAGGTTTTGGGAGTAAAAAAATTGATGGTGAGTGCACGCAGTAAAATGGCGTTATTAAAAATGAGATGGTTACACAGTGAGCTTTGTAAAATTTAACAGGTTTTACTTCTCTCTAACACAATGTTTATCATGAATAAGTTCAAGACGTATGTTCGGTAGTGGCTTTCTTGTAAACGGATCAAACGATTGCAATGAAAATTCCAAATTAGAAGTATCCTGGTTCTGTTAGGATTTTATCTTCGGGAATATTCATTTTCAGGCAATTAGTACGCTTTTGTTTTAAATTGGAAACTATACCAATGATAATTGCATATGTCGATTAATAAGCTTTAGTGGCAAATGAAGCTTAATGTAAACACAGTACGCATGCATATCGATATTCCAAAGGATGCCAACACAAATCAACCAATTTTATCCGCCAAACTTCGTACAGTCAAGAACAGGCAGAAAATTTTAGTCAGGATGTACAGATGAAGACATTACAATTGTCATTATTTATAAAGAAGTACAACAGTTATAGACGGACCTTCTCGTGTTGCTAGAATAATGTATGTCCAAATATTCTAGGGTTTTATACAAATGTTGCTTACAACGTATACATTCGCTGTTAGTCTAGATGTGACGTACAGAATGATGGGAACATTGGGAGTTTTGCAAATCCTTTGTAGTGTTTTGAATTTTGCAGTTCATTTGGTGATTGAAATGTATAGTAAAAACAGTGAGACATATTTTCTTGTATTTCATTTTCGAGATCCTTCATCATGTTCAACTATTCCATAGCCAGTTGCCGGTTTACTTGCTATTATCCGGAATAAAGCGCAGGGCCAAACCTTTGAGATTATTGGTGTGGACCTTAAAACTTTGACGGTAGGATGTATCTGGTATTTTTTGAAGTCACAAGCCTATATACATTACACGGTAAAATCGGAATACGGTTTGTAATTTGGCTTAAAAGATTTTTTACATATGATATATACGTGAATCACATTAATAGGTATAAGTAATATTTAATTTCCTATAAACATCTTTGGTTGAATGATAAATAATACCTCTACCTTCAAAACTCCTCAACAGATGGCAGCACTGGTATGTGGCAGGTACTTGCTTGTTCTGTAGACTGTCCTCTACAGCCCCAGTTGGCTGGAAGGTTTAGCATTGACAGGTTGTAGTGTTACAGTATAAATTATGTAATACTCTTTGTATTGTGCTTCTATTGTTTTTGAGTAAAATAAAGATTAATTCTTCGATATGCGATAAATACCTTTGTGTCTAATGTCGATATTAACTCTGAAAGCGTGTTGTTGATCAAATCACTACGTCATACATTAACACTTCCGTAAGAGCAACCAAATTGTGATATTTAATTTACTGTACACATTTTTGCACTCAATATTCATATTAAAATCAAATAGTATTGTTCTTTTTTTTATTCCGTATTATCATTTAAAAATGAGACATTTTACTAATAGTTACGATTGAGATATTTTTCTTTGCAACCAAAGACGTAATTCTAACCAAAGTTTATGCTTGGTGATATAATATTATACTACATCTTGGGTCAAGGCAAATGCTAGTAGTATTGTATGTCCGATGCAGTTTACATGGAAATACAATATTCCGAAACCTATCAAAGTCCTTTTTGTTTAGTTCTAACTGCACCCAGGTAATTCTGAATTTCACACGTAGGTAGCAAGCATCACAGAGGATAAATAACACACAAACCTGGTAAATCACGCTACGTATTTCGTGCATACATACACAAATTTTAATGTTAAGCCGACGTGATGAAGCAGCGTATTCATTGTGGCGAACTCTGTGATGGGTTATTCAGTGATGCGCGTTTGATATGGCAATGCCACTTGGCAGTCCTAATGGTGTTAATTACGGCGCTTGTACAGTATGCATGCTGCTTAGTCTGTGCTGCTATTTAGAGCAGATTAACCCATTCCCCAAGCGAGGCCTACGTTCCTGAGTAGTGTGCCACGAGCTGATAACGAATTGAGGTACGACGAAATAGCGTGCAAAAAAAGGCCTCGAATTCGTTGCTACCAAGAAACAATTTGCCTTTATCTGAATACACTGATTTCTCTAACAGAGTTTTTTTTAATGTAAAAGTATTTATTAACACGTCAAAGCTAATAACAAGCTACCTGCCTTTAGTCGCAATAAATAAAAATTAGGTATCATTAGCTACCAAAGATTTGATAATAAAAACTCTTCAGGTCGTTTATAATAATTTACCATCTTGGTTCACAGCTGATCTGTACGAAAAACGCAGTAGCGTACTTAAATACGATTACCTTGTGGAGTGTGCAGTGTTTTATACAACAGAACTAAACTGAGTGCAGATTTTGCAGTTCAATTGATTAAATAACAAAGCGAAGCTAGATTCCTTACTGTTAATGAGATGTGACTTGTGTGTCATAGCTGTTTTGTTGAAATGGGAATATCCGTTGCTTTTATCTCTAAGCCTGTTGACATGAAACACTTAAAGAATTTTGCTGAGGAACGAATTTACGTTCCGATAAAAATTTCTGAATTCTGAATTTCAATAAAATGTTGATAGATTAAATACGTAATATAACTACACGAAAATGCTCACTGTTATTTCTGTGTATGTATTCAATGACTTTGCTGTTCATGTTCAACATAGACTGTAAAGATGTTAGCTAAGGAGACGAGATGAAAATGGATAACATCGGACATATTAGACTGGAGTAAATAAGACAGAGATGTAGGTTGTTGTATTTAAAACACGTATTCACAGCGAAATCTTCTTAATTTTACAAACATCTTATAATTATTCATTTCAAATGTCAGAAATATTTTTACCAAATAAATCCCTTTCTATTATTGTGAAAAGAGTACTGGTCTAGTCCAAGGTACAGTTTTTGCAGTTATAAATCTTTCAAGGGAAACGGTAATTTTCTCACCGCTGCGTGTTTTGGCACTTCTTCTAGCTACATGTTAAATTCTTTGCTTGTTCCTCGAACATCACAAATCACAATAAGGCTGGTAATTACGTTTTGATACAACATAATGAGTCTTTTATGAATCTCATTAAAATGTCGAAAACTTAAAGGCAGACTATAGCACTGCAATTTGCAATTGGTTTACACAAATGTCACTAAATTAGAAAGAGTATATTTACTATTAGTTTCATATACTTATTCACTGACTTCGCTGTTTCATGTTCAAGATTATTGAATGAAATTGCTAGCTAAGGTGACCACAAGAAAAATGGTCAAAATCAAACACCTAGAACTGGTGTTTTACCATTATATTTCAAAAAATAACACCGATATAAGTTCTTATATATGAAATGAGGTATTAATAGGAAACGTTACCTTTCTTCTTAATTTTTCCAACGTCTTATAATTATTTAAGTCTTTGCCCCAGCATTTAGAATCTCAGGATTTTCTTCTTTCCAATAATTTTCTGCCAGTCATGGTGGAATGAGTACTTGTTTAGACGCAGGTATAGATTATAAATATTTCAGCAGTAGTGGAAATTTACTGAAGGTTGCATGTTTTGACATTTTTCTCTCTATGTGTTCAATTCTTTGTTGGTTCCTTTACCAACAACATACGAATAGATAGCCATATGATTGAAATAGCCTCTCCTCCCAGGTTTCATTTATTATTAGTTTCCACTTGTTTTCAGACACTTATTCAGCCTTCGATAGTATTATCTTATGCCATTCTCACGTTATTCGCACTGGTATTAATTTGTGCCATTTACATACTGATTCACGAGTTACGCATTATTATGATTAAGTTTTTAGCTAGTATTTTAGTAACTATGTTAATTTAACTAAAATGTAAGGTAAGTATCCTAAACTAAAGTAAATAATGTGTCATAAACACTTTGTATGATTAAAGAGAGGGATTTATCACCTTAAATCTTGTAAAGCTAAATTAATTATTAAATAAATAGATAATCTGCTTTACTCTGACACAAACTGCAAAATCTTTACAAACTGTGATGAGAATGTAATACAGAATCATTTTTTGGTCGCTTTAACATATCCCATATTATAAGGTATGGTATTTAATTTTCGATCAGATAATAAGCAAATTGTACAGGAACTACTCTAGTAAATATATGCTGCCATATTTTATACAGATGCAACTAAACATTATGCCAAATAAAGTGTATTTTTAAGTCTATTTTATGGTAGTTTGTGCAAAAACTATATTTTCAGCTGCTAATAATTTCCTGACAAAACAATTAAGTAGTAGTAGTTTGTTTACAGCAATGTATCTGTGGAAGAGAGTTCATGTTTATATTTTCTCTGGTGCCGTTGACTAAGCGAGGAGTTTCAGACGCAGCGATTGTGCCTCATTGTAAACTTAGTTGTGGAGAAGGGGAATTAATTCCAGTAATGAACCGATGGAGGAGCTATTGGGGCGAGCGTGCAGCAATTGTGGGGGAGGTTCTGGTTTTACCCTCCTGGCCGCGGGGTCACCAGCCCGCTCGCGGCGGGGGTGGCTGATACAGATCGCTCCGGATATTACCACCGCTCTCTTTCTTCTTTCACCCGCACGAGCGAACAGGTCCCCAAGCGTTGCCGTGCCCCGTGATGGGAATTGGCAGCCAGGAAGGCTGTGCTGAAGGGCAAGGCAGGGGTGGGGGTAGCCGTAGAGGTTCTGCTTCTTATCTTACAAGTTTCCTGTATCCCATTAGGAGCCCTGGGTAACGATTACTGGCAAGGGGAACAGCGGAAGCTACCTACTGACTAATTCATATTAATACTGAATTAACACATACAGCCTGAATGTCGTAAGGCTTATTAGGCTTCGGTTCTATTTAAGTAACTAGCATTTTACCTTAGCTTCACCCACGTCGAGCATGGTGCGCGTAATAATACGTTTGCCTTTTGTTTCTCTCTCGTATCGTAAACATTTGAAATGCAATATCTTTTTAACCTCTACCTTAAATTAAATTTCCAGAATCTTGCTACGCTTTTTGTAGTGCTAGTATTTGTTGTAGTGGTTTTATTAGTGATTTCCATGTATTCTAACGTATTATACCTCAGAAATCTGAAGAAATAGACAGTCAAAATTACTGAGTGAAGGAAACGATTTTTAGAAAATACAAAGGATGGAGAATTTAACTCTGTTGTAATGTGATCGTTGGTGATTATCGCGAACAGGAGTGTTGATTTGACATACAATGTAATATTTAGCGCCTGTCTGTTCTCCGTATGAACCAATTATCATTTCTGGGTCCGTCCCATGGTTACCTCATTTTTGAGAAAAAAACATCTACTTTCCCTCAAAAAATAGTGGTAGGGCTGCCCTTACTAAACGATTTTAGAGTGACAGCGTATAATGAGTTTATGCGTATAGGAAATAGGTTGACGTTTGGAAATGATCTTAAGTGTTTCATTAAGCTTATACCACCAAAACCGTACTGTGTACCATTGAATTCATTGTATTATTTATTTACTTATTTAAAAAAAAAACTGCTGTTCTGAATGGCAAATTTCCGAATGTTTTATATAATGGTTTTATATGGTACTCCTGGTAATAATATTTGTATTACGCACAGTAATTCGCAGAGAACTCTTTCACCTAGCAATATTCAGAGATGACCTATGATGTTGAAACAGATAAATGAAATAATTGATTTTAATCATTAATATCTTTTGTTGCAACTGGTTTAATAATACCGGATTATATCACTGAGCTTATGCACATATTAGGTTGTAAATTAAAAATCAAATTTTTTATCTCCATATTTATTTTTAAAGTATTTTGAATCCTAAATATCTCAGCAAAAAGCGGTTAGAGGGATCGACGGCACTTTAATGTTTTTACTGCAAGCTTCTTATCATATGAAATGAATTTTTCTGCTTTTGACCGGACTTTTTTTGGCGCCTGCATAAAAATACGAGATTATAAAAAGTAAAAATTCACAAAAAACAAAATAATTATCCCTTAAATAATTTGCGCATAAACACGAATTTAATTTTATATAAACGCCAACGAAACCCGTTATTACGGTTTTAGACCTTCTGTGAGTACATTTGCTGTTACACGCATACATTTTATATCCGTTTCCAACGTCGCTTTCTTTCTGACCATCATATATTCAGTGACAGAGAGATGGTGTGGCCCGACCAGATGAAAGAACGCAGTGGAAGTTTAGCAGAAGATATTTTGTCTGATAAGAGGATAACAGATGTTTGTGAATGACTTAATTTCACCATAAATTAATATATGGTTCACAATTTATACAGATATACATAAAGTCTTAACTTTGTAAGTATTATATGAAATATTAAAATAGCTTTTAATAAACGCCCCATTTCTTTTAAAATGATGATTATAATAATCATCTATTGATACGAATTAAACTATTAATAGAGAATAGTAAGTTACTGTGTCCTATTTATTTGGATTAATGTTAATTATAATAAAACACTTTGGAGGTAACATCAATATCGTTTATTTTTAAGTACTGTAACGGAACATCAACAATCCAAACGTTTCGGTCGCAGACCATGATTTTCTTCTGTTGAAAGCCTCTTGAGTGTCTACCAAGAGACTGGCATTCTAGTCCATTGGATTAGATACATGTATTGGGAAAATAAGAGATATATACAGAGTGGAGTTGGAGAGTGTTTCATGTTTCACACCAGAGATTTTATTGCCATTTAAATAGTATCGTTTTTACTTGCCCCATCCTTGACGTATAACAAACTATTTCATATTTGATTATGGTTATAATCACTGTCTTCATTTAAATTATGAAGAAACTAGTTTATAAGTACGTCAAAAATGAACGCAGTGTCCTAGCAATTCATTTCTTTGCAGTTCTTTAACTAAACAGAATTGTTCTTAATATCATTCACAACCTTGATTTTTCAAACTCCTGAATTATCAACCTATAGCCAGTATAAAATTCCACACTTTTTGCAGGCGTCATTATTGCAAAAATTGCATTTAGCTGTCTCTTTTTTTTTCGGTGTTTGCGTTGCGTTTTTTGTTGATATCGCCAACGTGTCGGCACCAACTTAGTGCCTTTGTCAGGGCTTCTCTCTATCTAACCACTTGGTCTTTTTTGATAAACTTGAATTGAAGCGATCTTGTAGTTGTTACAAAGTGTTCATGTTGATTTGTTTGTGTTATATACTTTGTTGCATTTATCTGGGAATAACTGTGCTTCTCTTTTGTCAAAATACGGCCTGCCAAAGCTATTTTTCCCATCTTATTTTACGCTTACTCTTAAATACACTAACAAGTAGTGCTGCACTACAAATGAACGATACCAAGCAACGCTTGTTCTCGTAATAATGAAAAATATTATTTTTCCCCTTGAATAGCATAGCGAGATTTATAGACACATTACTTGACTTGCTGATGTTTGCGAGAGTTTAAAAGACCAACAGTACTGTACACATCCGCAAAGCCTAATAGATTTTTTTCTGATTATAAATAATAAAAATTTAACTTTTTTATAACTTAAGGTTATATAATGTTTGCTGACTGCACATTCTGTTTGAAGTAATCATACTTTTCTATTTGTAGACTTAATTAATAATAGCGTGGCTTACATACAAGTATACAAAACGGATACGATTCCTGTATCTCTTACAAATAAAGTGTAAAAAAAACAACAAAAAAACAAAAAACAAAAAAAACCTGATTATAACACTAGTACTACATTTAGGCCAACCAATCAGCAATAAAATGAAAATATTCAGAAATTAATCTTTAAAAGCCCATACTGTTGGCTCAGTTAGCTGATACGGAGTTGACTGGTTTGAGTTCTAGTGTTGGAAAAAAAAATATTCATCACCAGACTTTGTTAGCAAGATATGGGAGGCGGTGGTGCGAAATTTCTAATCAGTCCATCAAAGTCCTGAGTTAAATATCAAAACTTTCAGCAGCGAGTAAGGAGTAATGGCATATGCCACCTTTGATGATGATTCAACTGTTCGATCGGGATATGAAGTCTGGCGGATCAAGGTCTCTTTCAGAAGAATAGGCTGGAATTTGTCCATATCTGATTTTGCAGTCTCCATTCTTTCATCCGCAAAACAAACAACACTCTTCACTGAAAAAACACACTATCACCCACTAACAACAATACTTATGAACCCTGTCACACTGGTGAAGGGGACGGGAAACCATTCCAGTTGGTCTTCCCAGAAGTTACCATGGAGGTTTAACAATCTTCTATAATTACCTCCTACACTTGATTAAAACACGAATGATTCAAAGATTTACTCGGATGTCATTTATGTTAACATTGTAGATTTGCATTATGCAGTGATAATAACTCTGGTTCTTTTTTCTTAATTATTATTTCGTCAACCCGTAATCCAAGCCAAGCATGTAAGCATTTAATTGTAACCAATTGTAACTAAACAAGATCGAAGTTTTCTCGGCGTTGAGAATTAACATAGTCTTCTCCGGTAATTGCCGAGTGAGCAAGGTGTTTTCACACGATATCGGAATCTTTGAAAACATCCTGCTCACTCGGCTAGTTAGCTGAGAAGAATGTATCAATTGTAACTATTTGCAGAGACTAGATAATGCAAACCATGTCTACTACACAAGGATTACTAAATATGTAATCTTGAGAAGATGTCAGAGTGTAGGGATAAAAAATTTAAAGTTTACAAATGTCTTAAAAAGTGGCCTAATACATTAGCTTTTAATCCGACTGCAAGGCAATAACTATTTTCCTTCGTTACAGCTAGCATGTTTACAATCTTAAAGTTTTTGGAGGAGGATGTGGCTCAGTTAACATAGATACTGGAACAAAGTTATATCCTCTGAGCCAACTACGCCACATTTCGGTTCCGAGGGTATCCAGACAGGGTGGGTGCTTTGCCTACGTCACTGCCACCAAGGCTGAAGCCTAATTTCACGCATCGTTGACGCCGCGAAGCTGCGTTGCTACCACGGCGACACGTAACTCGCGCCAAATGTGCTCGTCAAAGTCAGCCGCCAGTGCAATTGAGTGGTACAGACTGCCTCTTTGGAGAGTTGGAATACGGTTAGAGGCGTGACGAGGACATTCACATACGCATTCATCAAGCCTGAAACTTTCCAGTCGTGTCTAATTCATTCGACGCAATATTAAGCAGTTTCACTATTCCTTGTTTAGAGCTTAACAAGCATTTGTAAATATCTTTGTCATGTTCGTACTTCCCTTAAAATTTTCAACAAACTGAAATAAAAAAAAAATTACATAAACTGCAAATTTATTAATATATAAAAAAAAAAAAAAAAGGATTGAAATTCTGAGGAGACGAGGAAAGTATTGCAGGATCATTAAAAAAAAATACGAAATATTTTTTTTAAATGAACATGCAAGTGAAGTGATTATGGGATCATTGAGAAATATTATGCTGTATTGAAGTGCAGGAAGCAGAAAGAATTTTGAAGCCTGAAATATTCTAAGGATCAGAAGAGGTGACAGTAGAAATGATAAAAGTTGCAAGCTTCCTTCTGACGTTACAAAGTTTTAACGGCAACAATGAGAATTAGAACACAGTGAAAAAATAATAAATTACATTTTATGATTTAAGAGCTGAAGATTTTTGACAAATTTATTCTATATGTTAAATTGTTAATTGCTCCTTATGGATTAAAACACGATTAAACTACACAATTATTAAATTTTTAGATATTATTATTAGTTTTTATATTATCAAGCCTAAAAATTTAAATTTGGAACAAACGAAAAAAAAGGCAACATATTAAATTGTTAAATTACATATCAATTAAAAAGTGACAGTATTCATAGTAATAACGTAATTATCTTTTAGCTTAAGACGCTAAAGGTTCTTGTTAAAATTTAAAAGTCGGTTGACGGCAGAGGTTATTGATTACTGTTTGTTCGAATCGAGGAAACGTCCAATGAACCGTGTAAACTTCGTATTATTCTCTTTGCATAACGTATATTATTTTCCTTAATTAAAAACAGTAACTCTTTCAACTACAGCAAACAATAAACCGTGGTAAACCATAGTACTCAAACATGTCATCCATTTGATCAGGTATTATTAGACTGATTTACTGATATATATTCATGTATGTTACTGCAAACCGTAGGGATCATAATATAGGATGCTCGAATCAAAGGAGGAAAACGCAAACCTCATACATTAAAGAAACTTTGTACGGACAGTAGAGTTTATTAGCACTTAAACTATTGCATTTAACAAAAAACAGTCACAGCCAGACAAGCAAGGGAGGAAAAATCACGTCGAATATTGCCCGGAGAACCTCACGTGTGTAAATAAAAATTTTGTATAACCCGAGGTTACTGATGAAAGTAAAAACAAAAGAGGAAAAATATATAATTATGTATCAGTCTTTTGCTGGTACTTGCGCAAGTAAACGATAAGAGCGCGCGAATCTTGAATAAATAATAAAATGGATGAGTTTTTTAATTTATTTATTACTGGACACTATTTGAATATAAAAAAAATTTGGAGACACAATCCTTATTAAAACACTTTTTTTGTACCACGCCACATTTACATTCTAAAGAAATAAAGTGAAGTAGATACTGGATATTAAATAGTTAGTTCCACCACGTAAGTAATAGAACGATTATCAAGTAATACACCTCGGTGTTGTCATCCAATCTGGTAATTATATCCACTAAAGTTTTACGTGGAATGAGAACCACGGGACACAGGATATGTTTGACGCTAAAGTCAGTTTTAAGACCTTTGAATATCCACCGACACCTGGCTTCTAATTGCAAGCATCTATTTACATAGAAATTAATGAAGCTTGTAACATTTATCTGAAGAAATTATGTAACTAAAGGTACTACAGGGTGCGCCAGAGAAACTTACTTATTTGAAAGGTCAATAAAAACAAAAGTACTTCAGTTATTGTTTTAAATTTTTTTTTATTTGAGAATACAATATCCCAATTTTTTTTTTCATGCAGTCTTGAAAATGACATCGGATAAATGGCGACCCCCATTGCGCATACACTGATGAAGTCGATTTTTGAAATTCGTATCCACTCTTTGCAGCATATCAATCGGTATGTTGGCAATGGCGTCGCGAATGTTGTTCTTGAGGTGTGCTATGGTCCGTGGACGATCGACATAAACCAGGGATTTCAAATAACCCCATAAGAAGAAATCGCACGGAGTCAAATCTGGAGAGCGTGCCGGCCATTGGAGATCGCCTCTGAGAGAGATGAGGCGGTCGGGGAAATGTTGTCGCAACAATTTCATTGAGTCTCGTGGTGTGTGAGCTGTGGCTCCATCTTGCTGAAACCACACGTTCCTAACGTTCATTTCTTCGAGTCTTGGAAGAAAAAATTCCTCGATCATGTTCCTGTAACGAGCTCCATTCACGGTAACTGCGCGTTCGTTTTCTTCAAAAAAATAAGGACCAATTATTCCCCTTACCGACATCGCACACCAGACAGTAACTCGCTCACAATTAAGTGGCTTCTGGTGAAGCTCACGTGGATTTACACCACACCAATAACGCATGTTTTGCTTGTTGACGCTGCCGGATATGTGGAAGTGAGCCTCGTCACTGAAAAAAACGACCGCGTCTTCAGGCAGGTTGTCAATCAGCATTTCACATGCTTTTTGACGGGCAACAAAATCGCGTTCAGTTAATTCTTGCACAACAGCCAATTTATAGGGATGAAATTGAAGATCTTCATGGAGAATTCGTCGAACAGTGGTGTCAGAAATTCCCATAGCAGCTGCGTGTTTGCGAGCCGAACGCCGGGGAGAACGCACAACTGACTGCCTCACTCTTTCGATATTTTCCGGAGTTCTGATGGTCCGTTGAAGTCCATTTCTGGGTTTAGCGACACTTCCACACTCCCGAAATGAGTTAACCCACGACAGAATGGAATTACGGCCAGGAACGAGTCTGTGAGGAGGAATTTCAAAGCGAGCGCGGAAGGCACGTTGTGTAGCAACAATTGAGCGACAATTAGAAAAGTAGCTCTCGACTGCGAAGGCCCGCTGCTCTCTAGACCAGAGCATGATGGCAACTGACTGGAGGGAGAAACAAACTTGGGAACTTCCCCCTCCAGATGCGCCCCCTCTCGCCCCTCTACCGGCCCAACTCACCGCGCGGGAATTTTTTCAAATAAGTAAGTTTCTCTGGCTAATCTCGCTAATGATGTAATACCAAGAAAAATTAGATGATTTAGAAAATTTAATCACTTCAATTAGTTGCAAGATGATTCAGACAGTTAAATGAGGAAGCGATAGCATTCAGCAATTTGTGACGGCATCAGATAAACCTCACTGATATGTATACAATTTGGCAAGTATATAGAGTAATGAAACCGGTTTCATAACATTGACTTGTCTCTAAAGAACTGTACCTTCAAAATTGCAGTTAGTGATATGAGACTGTATGGCAACTGCTGTTTCAGAAACAGAAACTAATATCAGTGGGTTCATCGGACAAGTAGTTTGCATGAATACCAGGTTCATTTCTATTCCTACCGAAAAATCCTGTTCATATGTCTGCATCACCCGTACAAATCCGAAATATTCTCGCTACTACCACTGTATTTACACACTTGACTTGTTTTAACAGATCAAACATTGAGTTTGCCTTATGATTGGCGTATATATTTTTACATATTGAATTTCTATCTTGGTAAACAAAATTATGTGTACTAATCCCACTATACAATTATCGTAATGTATGAATTAACTGGACTGAGAAGATTAGACATCCATAATCTAAATCCGAAGGTGGATTGATAAGCGTGTGTCAGTGCCAGAGTTAATGGTGATTCTGTCATTGTCTGCCGGCACACCTGAGGGGTAGAGAGTACTTGCAGATGTGTGTACCTCGCAGTGGACGGCTCCACAATTCACATCACCGCTTTGAGCAAGTGGTGCGTCGCATGTTGCGGCACGGCAGGCGCTGCGCCCTCATTTCCTAATGCCTCCTCCCCGTTCCCTTGCTACGGCCTATCCAGCACCTGTTCGGTTGGTACACGGTCCCGAAGCTCGAGGGCCAATTTAACGGCCCATTGCCGTAACACGGCCAGCGGCAGGCTTGCGGTGAAGCCCTAATGCCACCAGCGCGTAGATCGACCGCCAACCCCTGTTGGCTTGTCCCCCAGATCACAACACCGATTGTGGAGAACTGGCTGGTTGGTATGTCTGTACACAACTAATAAAGACGATGTGTGGTGTAGCTGAATGAATTTCTGAATTAGAAGACTTGCATCATAAATTTTTATGCTGGTTCTATGAAGATTACTCTCATTTTGTTATTGGTTTTGGAAAAAGTTTTATTCGTCAAACAAGAATGCAGAGAATGACTCCTCTCACGGACACAATGAACCAGAAGCTCCTGTATTACTTCGTGATGTCATGACGTCAAAGCTGATTTCTGTTATATTTCAGGGGGTGTATTATCCATTCATTGAATCCCATTTTTGTGCAACCAGTTTCTCATCGAATATTTGATTTTTATTTTTAGCGATTCGATTTGAAGATTAATTTCCCTTTTAATATCTCTTTACCTCAATATTCCTACGTTACCCTTTCTTCTTGTTTTTATACATTGTGTAATTTTATCATTTAACCTTTTTGTTCTTTGGTATTATTTGCAGCCTTTCTTAATTGCTTAATCCGGAAAACAATAATATTAATGTATAGTAATGATTCTATTCAGTTCGACAGAACTACCAACTGCAAGTACTAAAATGGTAACTTAAACATATGCTATCATTATGGACATAATATATATTATGAAGTCGATTCGTTGACTGGAAAACACGAATATTTTTGGGAATTAATAACTGGACAATGTTTATTAATTAATTTTCATTTGTCACAAAACGGATCCGCTAATTTTAGGTATTCGCACGTCATGTCGGTTCCTTAATGCTTTCTCGATTTGCTACATTACCTACGAAAACAAACGGATTCAAATAAACTTGTGTAAACAGTGTATACATAAATGTTCACTGACCAAAATCGGTAAACTAGGCATAACATTTTTCAATTTGTTTAGTATGAGCATATTTGTGACGGCTTTGAAATCAGGAATGTCACGACGTTTCGTGCCAGCTTCAATACGTAAAAGATTTTTCTAGATTTATTTTCTCAACCTTAACCAAATGTCTGAATCAATCCAGGCAAAAATTTAAATATCTTTTTCTAAAGATGTTGTCCGTAACATTGCATTTTTCCCCTGACAAGCGAGTGAAAGTAACTAGCAATTCTTTTATAATAGAAAGTTTTAATCAGTACTGTCCAAACATCGTTTGCAAGCACAAAAATAGCTTAAAAAGGGAATGATATTTGAGTGAAATGAGCTGAATCAGGTTAGATCCTAGAAGCTAACACCAGCATCGAAGCTGTTGATTGACTGAACCAAGGTAATCGGCTACTCAGAATTGTTAATAAAGGATGTCAGCTCAATATATGCAGCATTACTGCATTTTACGTGTTTACTAAAAATGTTTGTTCAGACGTTTGGAAAATTGTGAAAAGCGCACAACGAAGTGAAGTAATATATGTCTATACAAGAGAGAAGGGAAAAACATATAATATAGGTATAACGTAACACTAATATGTTTCTTCTATGTTTCCAAATAGACAAGATTTAGGCTATGTAATTTAATCAGTCAGTTAAATGATGTATATGAATCATGTTGTTTTAATACGTGGTAACTTGGTAGTCATAATTTAAATTAGTATTCAGTGTACCCCCATTATCAACACTTCTGTGACGCACAAAAAACTATTTTTCAGATGATTCACATCTACGTGTTTTTAATAAATAAATGACTATGCGGTTTGCAGGCGGAGATGACGGTTATGGGTATAGTATTCATTTATTTCGTGTAGATCTTTGTGAATTATTCCTTGTTATAGCCAAAAACTCTTAGAAATTTTGCTGTATAAAAGGATATAAAGTTGTTAAAATTTGTGAAAAAGGCCTTTGGAGCTGTTAAATTTCATGAAGTTCCAAGTTTAATTAGGTGAATTATTTACGTGATTTATCATGTTAAATAGATATTTGCGTCAGAGAATATCATGTACGAATAGCAAGTTAAAAATGCATTATTCAGATTCTAAAGAAATATAAGTTCCACACAAAATTTCGTAGTACATCTGTCAAGTTTTGGAATAATCCTAAAACAAAAATTTCTGAAAGGAATCTAACAGATCTCATATTATGGCGGGTCTGAAGAGCAGCTTGTGAATATCCACATTTCACTGTTAAGTGTGAACCTTAATGACCCATGCTCGACTAGAAGCGATAAACTCTGGAAGAACAAAGATGAAGTCGAAATGTGAAGGGGCTATTCGAAATGTGTATCACATATCGATATGTTTAAGGTGAAACACTTTTTCTTGTAGGATTCTTTTTCGTTGACACCGTAACTAATTATCTATTTGGTTCAAGCCCATTTATTACTGATAATTAGTCACTAAATCATATAAGATCCTTCCCTGAAAAACACGGTATGTAGTGTTGCGTAGATGTTGTGGAAGGTGGGAGTAATCTTCTGAAAAAATTATCCACCATATTTTGTCTTGCCGTATTGGAAACTTAGACTCTCGTGTCTTATTTGTAGCAACAGCATCCATTACCATGTAAAAGTATTATCCGTGATCAATACTTCTAGGATGGATTAGAAACAAAACTTGATCAGGAGAAAGGAGAGAAGAAGTAAATATTATGCAGAACGCTTAGTCCGTATTTACGTATAACGGTAAATTAGAAACATTTTTTTTATTACAGCGTAGTACAAAAATGCTGTTCCTTTGAATTCGTACAAGAGGGAGAGCAAAAACAAGATAAATATAATGGGTAATAGCTAACTATATTGAATATATTTATTTCTTTTTTAATTATTTTCAGACCAACAAGTGTTTTTCTTATTTAGGCAGTTATAATTTCTAGAACGTGCCTATATGTTTATCATGAAAAAAGAAGTTGCTACTATGATAATGTGGAGATCATTTCAGATTTATTACATGCTGTTATTTACATGCTGTACTAAACTGGTAATCTGGTAGCAGGGATTCTTATATTAAAATGTCCATTTTTTTATTCTGAAGTCTATGTAAGCAATATTCAATGGGGTATAATTAAGCGTAATGGTGATTGCGTTAGTGATTTTTTGAGGCACAGTGAATAGGGGTGAATTATTAAGAAATATAAGTCGATGTTTGTTAGAGGTATACGTGTGATCAGAACAGAAAAAAATAATCAAAATTTCTTTTGCAGAAAATTAAATCGACCCCTACACAGCTGGTCGCAAGCTAATTAATACATCGGCGTACGCCAGCCACTGAATTCAGGTGGAAAAATCTGATTGAAAAAATTAGCTCCATCGAACCTTGAATAATTCTAATTTACGGTAATACGCCGCAAGTGCTACGGAAAATGGAGGGGGAAAAAATGGAGTTGTGTATGTGAGAGTGAAGCTGGTTGCCGATAACCGACGCCACATGCTCTCTCTACCTGGGTGGCATGGCGATTCGTTCAGATGGCGCAGCTGTTACTGCGACCCAATGCCGAATTAATAAAGCCCAGCGCAGCCGCTGTTTAACGCAGCATCGGAATGGTAAATAGTAAACAGAAACATTGCGCCGTAATCGATGCGAACAGCGCACCATGCCAATGAAGTATTCACTTAGGAGAGCCAGAGAGGAATAATTCAGTGAACTGACGTAACCGGACCTCCCATCCCACCGAACGCTCACCGCACGCGCATTCCCACGCGTGACAATGAACGAGGGCACCGGTGCTGATCCGTGTGGAAAGCTTTGGATTTTACGACCTGCGCTGTATTCTACGCTATTCTGTATTTTCTGCTTTCATCAGTATCGCCACCCGATCCTTCCCTTCCTGTATATGTATCATCTGCCCCTCACAATAATGGGCACAAATTAACAATTTCTCCGCAAACAGAGACGTTTTTAACTGTCCTGTTTTGAGGGTAAAACCTGTTTAGTAGGCACAAAAAGAAAATCTGGATTCCGAAAAAATTTCACGTTATAATCAAGCTGTTTTATTGACAAGTGTAGTCATTACGAAAGCCCTTTGAACATATTACTACGGGCTGCAACTTTCCTGTAGAAATATCAGTTCTTTCCTACTTAACGTATAAAATAAATTTAAACTGAGTATAAATAATTCAGCCACCAGAAAATGGCAACTACATTGAATATAAATGAAACAAAACAAAACTTGTGCTCCGTGTTCAACTAAAAATCAGTTAATTGACAGTAACAACAAACTAATTACATATATATTGATGGCCTGGTAGCTCAGTGGTTAAGGTGTCTGACTGGAGATAAAACGGTTCCCGGTTCGAATTGCTGTCTCGGCGTGGATTATTACAGGCCCTTAAACCGCCCTTCACCTCTGGCACAGCTTGCCGTGTGACGTCAAATATCCCAGGACGTTTCCGTGGTTCGGATTCCACGTTAAACTGTAGGCACTCCATACCCGGTACGATTATCGGGTTAGGCTAGGTGTCTACAAAAGGGCGGATTGCGCGGGCGATAGGAAATTTTGCCACTAGGCCATTACGACCCTGCGCATTTGTATAAATGTATATTGTATCAAAAACACGTATATTCTATTAAAACTGTACCTAGCTGTATACGGTAAGCAGTGGCAAAAAAACTAGAAGAATCGTCATAAATGCCGTTACTTGGGTAATGTACACCATCTACGATTGAATTAACTTACGTGGTAAATGTGGTTGGAAAATAACATGATAATTTTTTTGAATCAGTTCATTCAGAAATTTTCCATGTCGTAATCTGCCTATATACTGTGTAACAATAGATCTCTGGTCTTAATTATTCTATTCTTAGTTCATGGAAAACGTTTTATCATTTAGAACTTTCTTATTCTGTTAAAATCGAAGGTATCAACAATAAATTCTACTAACTTTTAAATACTTTCGCCCTTGTTTATCTGTGTACAACTGAGCGCAGTGGGTGAGTGGTAACATTCTGGCCTCGCATTCGGGAGGACGCTGGTTCGAATCTCTTTCCGGCCATCTAGATTTGGATTTTGCATGGTTTCCCCAAATCACTCCAGCTGAATTCCGAGATGGTTCCCTCGAAATGCCATGGCCGAAATCCTTCCCTTTCTTTTCCCTTCCCGCCTTTTTGACCTCGACGTCGGCATGGCGTATATACAGGGTGTTACAAAAAGGTACGGCCAAACTTCCAGGAAACATTCCTCACACACAAACAAAGAAAATATGTTATGTGGACATGTGTCCGGAAACGCTTACTTTCCATGTTAGAGCTCATTTTATTACTTCTCTTCAAATCACATTAAACATGGAATGGAAACACACAGCAACAGAACGTACCAGCGTGACTTCAAACACTTTGTTACAGGAAATGTTCAAAATGTCCTCCGTTAGCGAGGATACATGCATCCACCCTCCACCGCATGGAATCCCTGATGCGCTGATGCAGCCCTGGAGAATGGCGTATTGTATCACAGCCGTCCACAATATGAGCTCTAACATGGAAAGTAAGCGTTTCCGGACACATGTCCACATAACATATTTTCTTTGTTTGTGTGGTGAGGAATGTATCCTGAAAGTTTGGCCGTACCTTTTTGTAACACCCTGTATATAAATAAAAACATCTGTGTACAAGCAACTCTCTTGTCTATCTAATAATAAAATTATTTTTCACTTTAGCCATAAGTTGTTATTTTAAAGTAATATTTTTTTTAATACGAATATCGTTCAAATCAAATTTTAGATCATAAAGAATTCACTCTCTTTGCGGTTATTGATTAACGTCTAACTCTTTTATATCATTTAAATGCCCGAATTGGTTTCTCTGAATACTTTGCAAGGGAAGATTGTTTTGTTAGTAAGTACGTTTTGATCCATTGTTTCATTGGAATAAATAAACCATGGGCTACATGAAAATAAAAATCAGATTTCGTGCTATTCTGTTTGTAGTTAGGGTAAAGATTTTAGCAGGAAAGCGCACATATCTGCAGACACGCTGTGGTGTGAACGGAGAGCAGGCAGGAACCGTAAAGCGCAGTTGTGGAGTTGCCACCGCCCAGCCCCTAACGAGCCGGCAGCCCGCGCCGCGTCGTTCCGGTCGGCTACTATCTGCGCCAACTCCACCAGAGCTGTTTGCATTGTGCTCCGAGGGCCTTTGTCAGCACAACGTCCGAGCGGAGCTACTTTCGGCTGCTGCTGCTGTGGCGGCGGTAATCACTGTGTTTGTCCAGCTGGCTGCGGCGCGATCGGCGCAGGGGCGGCTTCCCCCTTCTAAAGGACCATCTGCATCTCCGTGGTCCACCGCACTAGGTGAGGGCAGCGAAGCAGACTCCGCCATTACCGAAGTTTGCTTATTCGTTTATGGAACATGCCGTATAGTCGGGAACAGACAACACGGGGCAGTAGTATTCCCACGAAAACGATGGTACCTGCACTAAAGTTGATATCCATTAAAAGATATCTATATATTAATACGCTGAGCGAAATCTTCGGATCTGTTTTTAAGAATATGGCGCCCATGGAGAAGTGTGAGATTTAGCATAGTTAAAGTTTATATGGAGGAGAAGTGCAGAAAGCTAAAATCTATGTGTAATATGTGTTACAAATACATTAAATAAAATAAAACATTCGTTGTTTACATTCAGTTGTATTTTATTGGCAACGACACTTAGCGATTTTAACAATGTCTTTGGTAAAAAATATATGTATAACATGCATAGTTAATACATGTTACAAATGCATTATTAAACAAAAAATATATAATAATAAATTTGCGAACGTGTATGTGCGCGTGAAATAGGAACGTGGCCAACTATCTGACGTGTATTCCCAGCATTGAGATACTCTGTGGTCTTTGGTGAAACAAAAGAGTTGCATAAGAGTAGATATAAATCTTTGAAGTTATAAAGGAACATTTCGGAAAGGAATGTAGCGATTCTGCCAGATACTATATGGTATTTCTATTATTTAAGAGGTTAAACTTTTGTTAACGGTCTTTTGATTTTTGAATCTCAGTAATTTCATTACACATTTTTTTATTCAATATTTGCACCTACTTATATTATGCCTTGGTGTAGAACATTGACAGGTCGGATAGAGAGAGACAATAAAGAAGGAATGTCTATTTACATGAAAATCAAAATGATACTAGACCAAATTTAAATAGTGAACACACAAAATGGTGAAATTATTTTGATGGATACATTTAAATGCGCAATAAATGTCATTCATAGAAACTTTGATAGGTTTGTAATTCAAAACATTTCGAGTCAGAAGTTACTTCAGGTGAAAGGACTGCATTCACTTCATGTTATCTTAAGGTTAAAGCAGTTTTACCGGCCTTAAGTCAAAATGAATATTTAATATCTAAATTCAATTGAACCATCGATAAATAGAAAGTCAAAAATTATTTTGAAAACATTAATAAAAACACTTTATCATTTGCTATGTTCAGTTCAGAAGCTAAAATTTGGGATACAGTCACATGTGGAGTATTTTAATTATATAGGTATTTTAGGGAATTAAATCAAACAACACAAGCTAATGACGTATTGGTATACGCTCGCAGCCAACGACGTCAATGTATGCAGTATATAATATATCTATGCAAACTCAATAGAACAAATTCAAATAATTATTATTACTCTTTCAAGAAAGAAACTACACAACTTAAAGATTTACGGTTGAATTTCGACCCCTGGGCGAACACTAGTTTAAAGAAAAATGAATGTGATACTGATACTTATCTCCTATTGGAAAGCGAAAGAAAACGATCAAGTTCTATACTTTACGGTATTCTTAAACCTACCTTGATTGATTTATACTAGCTAGGGTGTATTGTGGAATGATATTTTTTTTTTATCGAAAATGTTAACAGATTTCGCTCTGTAAACTACTTCCTGGAACCGTAACTTGTAACTTAGTAATAAAATTTGTACTATGGTGGCTTAAA
Source organism: Vandiemenella viatica (assembly GCA_031002005.1). NCBI lineage: Eukaryota > Metazoa > Arthropoda > Insecta > Orthoptera > Morabidae > Vandiemenella > Vandiemenella viatica. The sequence goes on from JARYHS010011408.1 coordinate 234,961,346, forward strand.
ACATGTAAATCTTCTAGAAAAGAGTTTCCGGTATCATCGCTCAAACAAACCCAACCAGTTACTTAAACCAATATTGTATATTAGACACTAAAACCACTATGTCCGCGGATTTCCAGGTCATTTTGAGCTCCATACGTTCTCCCAGTAATGTGCGACAAAATAAATTTCAGTGTTTTAAAATTCTCCGTGAATTTACTCACCGAAATTATTAAACAACGATAGTTAAAGAAGGTTTAGTTCCAAAAGAAATCTACACCCCCTCACCTAGCGTGGTCTGAGCCTTATTGCACTGGCCTCACGTTTGCAAGTACAGGGGTCCATATCCCTCTCCGTCCATCAAGATTTGGGTTTCCCATGGTTTCCCTAAACCACTCCAGGACAATTCCTTAATGAATCCTTCAAAAGGCCATTGCTTAATTCCTTCCCGTTTCTTGCCCCAGTTCTTTCCCGCCTCTAATGACAGCGAGGCGTAAAGCCAGAAGGATATATGCATTATCTCCAATATTAAGATTGGACGAAGGCTAGGACAACATATATCGATGTTTCGATACAACGATATTTTTTCAAAATAATAATCGATATTTCTTGTCGATATGTTTAATCTCGTTACATGAAAAATTGATATTTTATTTAGAGTATCAATTTTAAGTACCAATTAGATATTTTTGTTCGAACGCAAATCAGAATACAATTTCATGTGTTGTGAAAATATTGGCTAAATATAGGTGCATGTCTGAATGCGTCTTTAAAAAGTGAATTCGTTGTAACTTAACAGTTTTTCATCAATGGTTAACAAAAAAGATATTATATTTTAACAGGTTAACATTAACGCACCGTCATTTTTGTCAAAATATTTAAATGTTAATGCTTAGATTATTTTTAATCAAATTAAAGAATATTGATTATGCAACCGTTTTCCAAAGTTGATGGTTGACGTAAATTTACAGCTTGTGTGTCCTTTTTTTTTTTTTTTTTTTTTTTTTTTTTTTTTTTTTTTTTTTTTTTTTTTTTGATGCATTGACGAAGCATCTGATATTCCACGCCTCTGAATGAGTGGTTTCTGTAATTGACATGGCGCCACCAGACAACAGGAAAAGATTGACGGAGGAATATATAAAACAGAGAGTTCTTTTGATGCCTAAATAAGATGAATACTTTTTCGATTGACTGTAAAAATAAATTAAATAAAAATTTCTATGATTTCCTCATGTGTACTTAATTTCCCGAATTTTCTTCAATATTTTTAGAAAATTATTACTAGCTTTGGGCCAAAATATCAACATTATTCTCTCGATACATATCGATACTGTTTTTAAAAATCGATACGATATTTATCGATATATTTTTTCATTTGCACATCCGATGCACATGAATGCTTCAGGAAGCATCAATTCAGAATATCTTCCTTTGCAAGCTACCAGAAAGGATGTCTCCGTCAAACTCATGAAGAGTTTAGATTTGATGGAATAGCAACTCTAGTAGCAACAAACAAACACAAAAAATTTTGCGTTATGTATGCATAAATGGGGATTGTAACAGGGAAAACAATTGTAACATAGAAGTGTTGATATGTGCTACATATTGTATGTTATTTTTCTAATGACTAAATGCTGAAAGAGAAATAAATGTATAAATAATTTAAAAAAAATTATATTTGTCTGATCGTTCTAAGACAATTTTAGTAACTCCTTGATAGATCCTAAACATAAGAAATTTGAGGAAAAAACTAAGAATCAAGCTGTTAAGAGAAGAACTTACCCGATTGTTTGAGAAGATGAACTGTGTGAGATTGGTACAAAACGATGGAAATGTCGATTTAAATTGCAACAAAAGCATTCAGACATTTAGTTTTATACATGTTGATCGAAGAACAATTTTTGTGTGGATCTGAGACAAGTACACAAAATTCAAGAAAGTAGTTGAGTGTGCTCACTGAACAGAGAGAAACCTGTTTTTCAGGATCTACTGATATTCAGGTTTTAATTTAGAGATCACTGGAACCTAATAATAATAATAATAATAACCATTGAACAACAGAACTGCAATACTTTATTAGATCAGACCAAATAAATAAATGACTAAAAACCATTATAATGATGTTAAAAGGCATACGCATTTAAAGAGCTATCACTCACACAAGTTAAAAAATAAATAAACGGTTCTTAAAAATTTCTTATCTCAATTTTTATAGTAACCGGCGATAAAGCATTTGAAGGTAAAAAAATATGATACGGAAAAAACCCTTACTAGGCTAACCAGTGAGATAATTAAAGAAATTACGCAAACATTACTATCTCAGATTGTGAGATAACAACCATGGAGTTAGTTAATTGTAAAATAACTAGTGTAAGTGATAGTAAAAATAATATGGTGGGATGTTTAAGTTGGCTAGCATGTAATGCAAAGAGTTATGCAATGAATATCGCTGACTGCATATATTTTTGTTTTCGTTGACTGGTGGTTGTCATGGATGTTTTAGTAGTAGAAGATTGACTTGAAAGTCGTTGAATTAAGATTTGTTAAGCTTATGAGAGTTTCAATACTGAATGTGAAATAAATAATCAATGTTGGAAAAATGAGAGAAGAATTATTTAATGAGTAATGAATAAAATTTATCAAGATAATGGTTTGTACTAAACAGCAGCGAGGCGGCTACCGTTCGTAATTTTTGGTTTAAATCCAGAATGCATAACGGGCCATATTAAAAACGACAGAAAGTAAGTATAAACCTCGCAAGATATATTTTTGGATATAAGATTTTTTGTGTCGTTTATTATTGTGTTAATTTAATAAATCGCGAAAAACAGGTTTCATGTCTTATGTATCCTTTCAGCCGTAAATAATACGCGACGTTAAGATATATTCTGGAAAGGGTACGAGGTAAAATCTAATTGGGAACCACTACTTTACCCTAATACATTTCAATGCTTTAAGAAGCATCTAATGAAATATGACACGCGGCATCGTGATCTTGTTTGTCTTAAGAAATTGACCCTTCACCTTTATCCGTTCAAAAGAAGCAGCTCCCCTCACCCCATTTCCCCGCAGTCACCACCAAACAGCCCCACTGCGAACTCCTTCGAACTTACATAAGTGAAAACACTTGTTAGCAACGGCTTAGCGGCGACCGAGAAGCTCCGAGGGAACGGCTGCGAGAAGCCGCCGAAAGCGTGGTGCCGGCCGTGCCTTTATGTCACGTAGCACCTCGTAACTGCCGCAAGGCCCGCTTGAAAAAACAAAGCCAGCCTTGGCGGTCCCATTTGGCGCGGTTCTGCCGCTCCTCATGCCGACCCTCTGTGGGCCTTTTGAGAGTTGCGAATTCTATTCAGGACAAACTCATCGCTCTTGATATAACAACTGGATAAAAGAAACGTTGAAACAAATATGTTCCCACCGGTGTTCAGAATACATTATATGCTTTAGAAATTTCAGTCAAATAAGGGCGACAATTTTTCGAAATTATTTTTCACCTATATTGTTATTACCACGACCATTGATTGTAATTCCAGTCAACCTTATGAATCGTTACCAGTTAAGAAAATGTATCATATGATAGGAATTAATTTCTTCTCGTGGTCAAGGCCTTTCGGCAGTGTCATAAATGCTCCACTGTACAGTACCTAGGCATGAGGCTAATCTGAATGCATTTCTACTTAGAGTCTACGATCGATTCACTTTTCTAACTTTAAAGAAGGTCAAGAAGGATAATTATTTGACTACTCCTTTGTACACGTCTTCTAACCAATTTTAATGCTTCGTAATTCACCCTTAAATCACTATTTAAAGTACAATTTACAAATTGGATCAATTGGTTTGATTTGTTAATTCTTTATATGTAAAAAAAAATATGTGCTAGAGGGCATGCCAGTGATTAGAAGAGAGACTACGTATTTGTATAACTGGTGTCGCTGACCTTTTTTCTCAGGTTCAGTCACAAAAAAATTACTTCCATATTCTTAGTATAGCCATATTTCTACTCAGTACCCGGCCTAGAATGAATTCTTTTTAATAATCATTGATACGTGCTTGTAACTATTCAGCATTCCTACTCTGATTTTTTTCATGACTTATGGCTCAACTTCATTGTGATAAGAGGAATGTTTAAAAATAGATACAGAACAAGGTGGATAGTTAAGAATAACACAAACAGGAGCGTGTAATCATTTATCAAGCTTTGAGATATTTGTTGTTTCAAGAGCAAGTGGTTATAGTTCGTATTAGTCTTAGGAATGAAGGCCTGTAATTTATTTATTTCCTCTGCTTTGTAATATAAATGAAAATAAAGAAAAAATAATTGGAATTTTTAAAGAGGAAATGTGGGAATTAAGGTTCGTTGTGAGATATTTTATTTGGTATAGCAGGTACTCGGAGAAGAACTCTGTGTGACTCAGTATTGGTGTTGTTTGTATCAATTCTTACCATTTCAGGACATTTATTGACCTAATTTGTTAGTTACAGTTCATCGTTCTTCGAACCATCAGGTATTGCTGAGAGTTTGACGGTGCACACAAACGTTTTAAAACTACTCACTGAGTTGCCATAGTCACCATTAGCATTATACGGTGTACCTGACATGTAAATTAAAAAATTAATTTATGATCATTACAGGTTACACATCTTTATATATACATTTGGTTTTGTAAAACTATCAAGGGATAATGTCAGACCGGTTCCCCACACAACCAGTTACAAAACATTGTACGAAACTTACTAAGAACTATTATTTGAAAGGTAAATGATATCTTACTCCAGATACTAATAATTTCACTGGCAGTCTGCTGGGACAGCTAAGTTTTATAAACTAAAAGAGTTTTTTATTTCGCTTACGGCTATATGCCTTGTCGTCGTCGAGGTAATTGGAGGGGTGAAAGGACTGGTGGCAAGTAACGAGAAGGAATTAGCCCATAACCTGAAGTTACCGTTTCCAAGCAGGCTTGGTATAAAGCAATTATTGCATCAGAAAAGAATATTAACGCCTATCTTTATCAGTACACGTAGTATACTTGTTGTTTATATATTTTAAAGACGTTTAGTTCATTGATTCAGTTCCCATAGTTAAAGCAGATGTAATACGAATGATTACTGCGTTGTTGGGAATCTTGAAATTATCGTATTATCGGCTATAGAAAAACAGTTGAATGTTTTACACTTGTTTAATAAAACGTGCTTAAAAAACAACAGCAATTACACATTGTGAGAATGGAGACTTCCTTTGCCTATTAATTCAGAGTAAGCTTGACGGGTGTTCAGCCTGATAGGGTCATAAAAACATAACGTTTCGTATGCTTGCATTGCTGTCTTCATCAGCTGCGGAAAACTTCAGGTGTTGTAAGTCTATGCGGTGACTTCTAGCTTACAACACCTGAAGCGTTCCGCAGCTGATGAAGACAGCAGAGCCAGCATTCGAAACGTTATGTTTTTTTGTATGCTATCCGGCTGAAAACTCGTGAAACTTACATTGAGCAATTACACGATATTATTTCTCAAAACCAGATAGTTAAAAATACTACCCGGGTTATGGATTGGTGTGAACTCTTTATTAATTCAAATACGCTGATGTGATGGTAAATTTGTCAGTTTCTATGTCATCAGAATCAGTCAAATAGGCGGATTTAATAACTATCTTAGGTTGAAAATATAGCACTCACGTATTTAGGGTGTGCTCTCTCTATTAAAAGACTCATGCCTTCAACCTACAGTCTTCGCGTTGGAGTTGGCCGTTGTAAAGATACTCTTGCCACTTGGAGATACCTGGGAGAACAACCAGATACTATATGATCGTGCGGGGAATGAGAAACCATGGTACATCTGCTGTCTTGTCCACAAATTCGAATGAATGTTTCCCAATTTGACCTCCAATCAGCTACTGATAAAGCCATCGCACGGAAAAGTTACCACATATGTGATGCTGTCATCAACACGGGAAGAAGAAGAAATAATTCAAATATATGTTTGAGGTATACTTTTTTAGCAAAGCACGTACAACTTGTTGACGTTGGGATAGTTATAATCCAAATGGATTATTTGCCAGGATCAGGAAAAGTGGTCATTTCTTACCAAAATCAAGAACGCAAGAATCTCGGAAAGGATAAAAAAAATATTCAATAATTCTTTCATCATGCACAAAACTTTTCCCTTCGGAAAATTTCTGTAGATATACCGCACCGTTGGTAGAGACGAGTCCTTAACGTCAACTAGATCGCCATCAGCAAAGTGCGATGGGTGTCAACCGCGTCATTAGCACTTAGGCCGCGTTATTCGGGGACGTTAAGGGAACCGAGGTACGGGCGCGGAAATGCGGCGATAAAGTGCCGTATCCCCACAAAGAGTCCTTTAACGGGCGCTTACAGCGCAGCGCACTTTACGTCCCTCGACGGAAAAGCGGTGTATCATTTTTCTCGTGTCCACAAAATATAAACTGCCATAGGGGGGGCGGGCCCTTAGCTCTCAGAATTTTGAGCAATATGTTAACGCGGCGACAAGGTGGTCCCGACAGGCGTTTGGCAGCAAGCTTCCGTTTCGCTTATGGCATTCCTTGTCGCCAAACGGGTGCGTAATTTGTATTTCCCTTCTATCACATGTGCACATACGGTTTGTGGTAGTTCATTCATTCAGTGACAACGTAAGCAGAACGTAAAAATTTCATCTAATTCTGACCATGATAAGCATGAAGAGGCTAATTGTTTTCCCCTAATGCTTAGATTCCTCTCATTTTTATGTTATATTTTTGGTTTAGGGAGAAATTTTACGTAAATTACACTCCTCTAAAAGTAAGACAGAAGTGATTAATTGTAACAGAAATTACAGAAATAATAGTAGATTAAATATAAAAATAGTATCAGATGCAGTTATTATTATTAACAGAAATTACAGAAATAATAGTAGATTAAATATAAAAATAGTATCAGATGCAGTTATTATTATTACTCCGCAATCACTAAAAGTGTGTAGCGGAGGGTACATTGCACCCATCCGTAAGGGTAATCGTTTGGAAAGGATTTACGGAATATGGCAGGAATAAATTAATAGGAGCAGTAAGTGAATTGTCTTATTCACGAAGTAAAATTACAACTGATGGCTAAAGCAGGAAAGATGTTCAAAGCATAGCAGCAATAGAAAAAGAAATTTCTTGAATTTTTTTTAAAAATAACATTTTTGTTTCAAATGTTAATCTAGGACAATGACAGAAGTTTTTAAAACACTATGTGTGGAAGACATCACTTCATGGTTGCGAAAATGGAGTTTAAGAATACCAGAAAGAAGGAAAATTGAAGCATTCGAAATGTAGTACATTAGAAGGATGCGCGAGGAAAGAAGTTTGTGGAGGAGTCGCATATAAAGAAGATACAGAATAGTGGGTTATATTTTAAGACATAAGGGATTGGTTAATTTTTTACTGGAGAGAACCGTCGAAGGTAAAAACTTTAGTGGAAGGCAGAGAATATATGAAGCAAATCATTGAGGAGGTAGATTGTAAGGGTTAGGCTATGTCTAAATGATGAAGTGCAATATAGAAAAGGAAGAAGAATTGCATCAAACCAGCCAAGAGACCGATATAAAAAACAAATACTTCCTGTGAATATTTTTTGCTGCATTTCATACTTTAACTAAGGATTCTACAATCACTACTACAGAATATAACATTTTATTGATATCTGATCCAGGGCGCAGATAACGGAAATTTATTATTGTGTTGTTTTTGTAATGCCCCTAGAAGTGGCTTATATAAATTACATGAAGGAATGCGAATGTACTGCTGGTGAATCAAAATATTCGGATCTGTGTGAATAATTGGACCAAATTTGTCTAATCATTTATTTACCCCTTTCTTCTTATTAATATTTTTTATTATTATGTCATACGTTTTCCGCTACATACATAAATCTGCTATTCACGAATTTAGTTTTTGATAAAGTATTCATCACTTCCCTTGGTAATTATTGTTCAGGTTTCTGACACCCTTGGCAATAAAATAACATTTTCCACCTCCCTTTATGCAGATTGTAAACCAGAATTTCAAAAATTATCCTATATCATATTTAAAAAAAAAAAAAAAAAAAAAAATCTGGCATTTAAGTATTAAATGCTGTAATGCTAAGCCTTAAGCCTATCATACAATTATTTAATAGTAAATTAATATTATTTGTACTTGAAGGGCTCTGTTGGCTCAGTTGTTAAGGTGTCTGGGAAGAGAAAGGTCCCCGGTTCGAATCCCTGTCTTGGCACTGATTTTCATAGGCTCTTAACCCGGCCTTCACCACTGGGCACAGCTTGCTGTGTAATGTGAAGTACGCAGAACGCTTCCGTGGTTCGGATTCCACGTTAAACTGTAGGTCCCCTGCACCCGGTAGAAGTTAAGGCGGCTACGACAGTGGCTCAATGCGCAGCCAATAGAGACCCAGTCACCAGGGAATTCGACCACACAGAATTATTATTAGTTGTACTATAAGGCGAGGTAGTAGGCAGGACGCAATAATTAGCAGGATTTGTATCGTGTTTATGAAAGTCTGACATAGTCACCTTGACCCGTAACGGAATAATGCTAAGACATTGTTAAGTGAGGGATGCTGTTCGCGGACACTGCGGCAATTACCTGGCCTAACAATAGGAGAGACGATGGTCTGGAGTTCCTGTCAACACACAAAGGGGCTGAGGATGAATGTCTTACTAGCCCGTGGTCAGCGTCTCCAACCCCTTTAGCCTCTCCATTTGAAAAGCACGCTCGGTATAACATGTCAATCTATAAATTAATACGCTAAGCTAAAACTTATGTTACATTTTTAAGAATATTGCGCGCCCGGAGAAGTGTGAGATTTGGCATAGTTAAAGATTATATGGAGAAGAAGTGAAGGAAGCTAAAATCTATGTATAATATACGTTACAAATACATTAAATTAAGTAAAATAAAACGCTCGCTCGTCTACGTAGTTCGCTCAGATGGCTGGTAGATGGCGCAGCTAGCGGCCTTGCTTTGTCTTATTTGGTGAAACAAAGCAGTCGAAATTAATCTCTGAACTTATACAGAAGAAAGAAGCAACATTTCGAAGGCTGGTAGATAGCTCAACTAGTGGCCAGAATATTGGGCGAACGGAGGAACTTCAAGAAATACAGAAAGCTAAATTTACATATAATATATTTTACAAACCTTGGAATCGATTTAAGCAGTCAGAGAAAATCGATTGCTTCAGTTGTAAACAAATGCGCAGTTTATCTCTGGTTTGCGACATGGGCTGCGCAGAACGAATTTCCCGTAGACTTTTTACTCTTGGTCCAGGCCGAATTTCAACCGAACCATGATCACTATGACAAAACGAACCTATTTAGGTTGATATGATCCCTGTACCGATAATTTTTGTGTCATTTTTACAGTGCTGCTAGCATTTCGCGGTTGCGGAGCATCCCATATTTCGGCATTTTTAATTTAATTCGTGGCCAGTTTTCTGGAAAAGGAGAGTGCTAAACGTGAAAAGCACACTATAAGGAAACTGTTAATCCAAATTTCAACAGGTCAGTAACAGTTTTTCACTGGTGGAGAATGTCCCACCCCACCCAAAAATGTAATAAGCGTTGTTAATACATGTTACAAACAGATTATTCAAATAAAAAATTAATTTGCGAACGTGTGTTCCCGTGAAATAGGATCGGAGCCAACGATCTTACGTGAATTCCGCGCATTGAGACACTCTGTGGTCTTTGGTAAAACGAAAGACTCGGATAAAGTAGAAATTAATGTTTGAAGTTATGAAAGGAATACTTTGAAAAGGAATGTAGCGATTCTGCCAGATACTATATGGTATTTGATTATTTAAAATGTTAAACTTTATTTAAGTGTCTTTTGATTCTTCAATTTCAGTAATTTCATTAGAGAGAGAGAGAGAGAGACAAGAAATAAGGAATACTTATTTACGTGAAATTCAAAATGATAATAGACCAAATTTAAGCAGTGAACACACAAAATGACGAAATTATTTTGATAGATACATTTAAATGTTTCATAAAGCTAAAGCAGATTTCCGGCCTAAATGAACCATCAATAAATACATTTCATCATTTACTGTGGTTAGATTAGAAGCTAAAATTTAGCAGTCACGCTTGGAGTGTATCGTTTTAACTTTATAGGTGAATTACTAGATTATTACTCTTTCATGAAAGACACTAAACAACTTAATGAATTACGGTCGAATTTCGATCGCTGGGCGATCACTAGTCTGTGTAAATTTGTGACAGACACCAAGCCGCAGTATTTACGAACAGCAGCGATTGTCTCCGGAATAACACGACGTCATTGCGCAAATCACGATATAGTTACCCTGTCAATGCCGTGAGATTTTGGGAGGGAGAAGATGTTCCTCCAATAAACAGTTTGTTAAGAATTTGTTAATATTTTGTGTTTAAATTCTGTCAAATATCCGAATGACGATTGGATGACGCAAGAGAAGACTGGAAGAGGAATTGCCGACATCGGAGCTATAACGGGACTTGTTCTCGAACTGGGTCCTTGCCGGTCGATTTACCATGCTTGCAGCTTAATAAGCGACCAGACTTCGAGTTTAAAGAATTGATATTAGAGTTTACTTTCACTTTAAACTCTGAACCAATGGTTTTTCACATGATGCTGCGTGGATGAGGACGATTGGTTAGACAGCAACACTATTTTACTGTAATAACACTCCTTCGAACTTTAACGACGAGTGTTTGCACATGTGTATTTCTCTCGAAGAGACCACCTACATGACACCTTGAGTGGATAGCTCCACCCGATAAGAGTTTCACTACCGGACAGCAAATAACATGCTGAGAAAAATTAGTGGCGTGCTATGTTATGCTTGAGACAGAATTTAATCGAGGTCCTTAATGGTGATCATTAGGCTAATATAGGCTACTATTGCGTGTCCCTGTGGCATAGATATTTCATATTTTATTATGTGGTACCTGTTAATAAAGTCAACTGAATATCAATTCCACTGTACTATAAAGTTATGTTCGATTTTAAATTTGATGTTTTCGGTATTATTAGAGTATAATCAGTTTCATATTATAACGGCCATTCTTGTGGGACAGAGTGTTGCTTTTGCTAAGAATATTTGAATTGTTTATTACATTTTAAAAGCAAATGCACATTCAACCTATTTGGTCATTTTGATGTTAAAACAATTTGTTCATTTATGACACACTTAAAGTTAGAAATGCTTATACATTCATTTCGCATCTTTTCGCAATTATTCAATAAACATTCAAATAAATAAGACCCACAAAACCCCTATCCACTAAATAACTTTTTCAATTTCTGTTAGTAAATTTCGTAAAATGTGACTACTTAATACACCTTATTGGCTTTCTTCTAATACTAATTTAGTAAAAGAATTATTGATGGATCGCACAAATTTTGTATTCTCACATACTATAGCAAACAGATCAAGGGGTCTCCGATGAAAGCTCCTGCTTACACGTAATGAGAAACAGTATTTTTATTTCGCTACGACACACACTCGTTCTCTACATTTATGTTGATTATACCATGGACTAAAAAAATAATAATAATTTTAGAGCTGTCACGCAGCGGAGAGAGAGAGAAGGTATTCGTTGCGAGCATTGCAGCTTTTATTTTTATTATACACGTGTAGCAACATTGATATTGAAAATGTTGTTTACGTTTCTCGGTTCTGTTTGGCTAGACGCGTATGACGCAAACGAAGTATCTAGAACGACATATAGCCCAAACATAAAATTACAGCACTTGGAGTGTGTTTACAGAGAATGTGCCTCAATTTATACAGTGCAGAGAGAATGTATAATTTGAGCGTCATCGACATTTAAGTTATAAGCAAAGAAAGGAGAAAAATACTACGTTAAATTGAAACATATGAAGTTTTTAGTTCAAACCTATTTTATTATATTAAAGAAATTTTAATCTACAAAACTATAAAGTAATTGGCATTAGAAGGTAATTTAGGTGCACTACAAGGGAAGCGATATGCAGTTAGCAATAGTAATGTGTTGTGTGCATACCTTTGAAAAATATGCAAATAATCTTTTAAGTAAACGATTATGTGTTAATTTGTATGTCGTTGAACATCAGCTTCAAAAAAAGCTGTTGTAAAAATTACTATTTAGAAAATTTGGAATTTTGTTTACTTTTTTTTACTTATAGCATTAGATGTGGCATGGGACTGCGGACAAGGAACGAGAAGGAATTCGACTATGACCTTCTGAAGGAAGCATCCCGGCATTCACCTGGAGTGATTTGTGGAAACCATGGAAAACCCAAATCTGGATGCCCAGATGCGGATTCGAACCGGCGTCCTCCCGAATGCGAAGCCAAAGTGTTAACCACTCACCCACCACGCTCGGTGGAATTTTGTTTACCTCACCCCTAGTGCTCTAGAGAGACATAAAAAATTATGGTATTTTGCTGTTCCTAATTGCTCTCTGTCTATATCATGGTAAACATTATTCAAGCTAATTACATTTAAATTTAATACTATTTTGTTGATTGTGTTCATACAGAGATAACACTGGCAGTTATGTAAAACTGGATGCAGCATTCCATCCCATTATTGTAGGAAGGCTACACTACTGACAATACGTAGCTTAATTTCGGAATGTCGATAAAAAATTTCAATAACAAGTCTTACACAATGCTTTATATGCCATAAGATCCAAAGAGTCCTAAATGACAACGGTTTGAAATTACTATGCAAAGTCTTTGCGGTGATCATCTAACATTATCCTAAAATCCTTGCAAATAAATGAATGATACAGTTTTATAATTTATATACGCCTACTGTCATAGAGTGCATGATCTTTGTCAGAGATGAAATTCTGATCGAGATTTAAACAGGAGATTTCTTGATTACTGCAATTTACCAATGAGCCCCACACCACTTGCAGCTTGCGAAATCAGCAAAAACTGTCCTGAAGATCTTAATCAACCAGTACAATTTTATATTCATTGTTCAGCTAAGATGAATTTTAAATCGCAGCGTATGAATAATACTGTTACGTGCTAGTGGAATGATCTAAAAACAAGAGTTTGACTCATCTAAGGAAGCTGTAGATGACGCATTATCCATCTTTTCCGCTTTAAAACTTAGAAAAATTATAAAATGTAGTCATTTAGTTTTTTTCGCTAGTAAAACATATAGGCGTCTTTCTCAGTTTGTGCCATTTCCATCAGGGACAACTGTTCCCTTTTTACGGGTTTTTGCCTGCTGAATGTGTCCTATTGACTTTTTAGTATTATTTTCTAATCCTCTATGTTGCAGCCGCACACATTCACTTATTTTCTCTACTTCTATTCTTCTCCCCTTCCCATCCTGCATTCCTACACTCAGCCCTCTTTAGCCAACATAAATTTCGACACTCCTCACATATCTGCTAATGTAGAAGTAAATCGAATGGTTCAAAAGAGGTTTACTTCCATTTTCTACATAAAGGGTTAGCTAAATATCCTCTAACTTTATTATCATATTGTTATTTTGGATACTTTTTTACTTACTCTTTCAGCAGAAATATCAAAAGCATTCATGGGCAGTTCTAGTATTCTGTTACTAAAAATAATTCCCAATGAATTAATCAATGCCAAATACAACACATAGTTATCCCATACACGAGTAGATAATTTTAACTGACCATTCTAATAGTTAATGTGAACGTTTAAATAAAAACAGAAACAGGTAAATATTAAGTTTTGCGAGAAACTACTGGCACCAGATCTCTGAAGCTGAAAAAAAGTTGCCGTTAGAAATAATAACGGAACATAATCTGCCGTAGCTAATTATGTTCACTGCCAATAATTTCTCCTTATGTCCTACAGGTATCAAAGCTACAGTTGCGGCAGTGGAGAAGTAAAAAGGATACTGGAAACAAACTACTAAACTAAAAAATTTAAACATCTAATAGAATAATTAATGAAACAGCTGTTAGTAGTTCAAAACGTGAAGGAAATTTGAAGTCAAGAATCTGAAACTTCTGACTACTGACGTACATTTTTTGTACTTTTCCTTTCGCACACTTACTAACTAAATACACATAGAATCACTTTGCGATGTCACTAAGTTTTGAAACGATAGTTCCAGATCAGATAGAAACGCCGATGAATCAAGCTATACACGCCGTTTAACAACGCAGCGATATTTGAATTTCACCTCGATTTATAATTCGTGAAACAATAACGCCCCCTCTACGGAACCCTTTTACGAGACAATAATTTATTCATCACGAAACAAAGCGCACAAACTTCCAGCTATCTGATCGATATTATTAATTTAATAAACAATTGTTTCGAACTGCCGGACGAACTTGCAGTTGTGTTTACTGGTTCACATATAAATCGATAGCGTTGACACGAGAGTTTTCGTCACCTTGTACGTTATCTCTAAAATGTTGTGGTTAGGACTTAGTTTTCAGTGTGTAGATTTTAGTTAAATTCCTACCAAGATTCTCTGCTTGTGGCAGCCATCACATAACAGTGGTGGTAATGTAAGTTTACACACAAATTGAAAAAAAAAATACGGACGTTCTATATTCATGAAAGTGTAATGGGAAAATGACGAACATCAGGAAAAAATATGAGATTGTAGTATACTTTATCGGTGTTTTTTTCCTCCACGATTATCATCTTAAGCAACATAATTCAGTCTGTTGCCCCTACTAAAAGGTTCACAGCGGCCGAAATCAATTCTTCGGAATATTTGGAACAATTTTGAATGCAATAAACCGACTCGATACTGCTTCCATAGATCCAGCAAAAGAACTCTTAATTAGGGTGGTGCATTTTACTAGGGGATTTCAGTTTAAACCAACATTGTAAAGCACACAACAACTTCAACCATTATTCCTTTCAATTCTGAAGTATTTTATAACTAACTTTGAATAAGGCTTGAGTCGTTTATTTATGCTACCTTTTGCACAGGGCTGAGACAAAAACCTAGGACAGATCATTTATAGCGACTCCCACTGGAAATGAAGAAACTAGCAATTTGAAGGAAGTTTTGAAACCTACAAACATTTACATAAGTTGGTAGAATTGACTCAAATTCCAACAGTGTCAGAATATCGCAATCCTAACCTTATCTGCTCTTATTTGAACAAAATTGGTTGTAAATGAGGGCGATAACGGTCTTTGTTCGAACGTTTCACGACTGGAAATTTTACGCTGTTGGAATCTTGGGAAGCATTTCTAAATTTCCAAAGCCGTGGAAACATTTGGTCCTGCATAACCATAAATTTCTTATTATATCCTGTAAATACTGTAAAATTCTGTATAAACAACAATATTTCGAATAGCTTTAGAAATTTTCAGACTACCGTTATGTTTTATTACACAAATTCCAGTTCTCCAAGATAAATATGAACTGGCGTTTATTGAATAAGAAAATTTTATTCCTAACATGAAAATGTTTAATCGTATGGATGAATTATTGTTAATATAATCATCTATTGTAATATAAATTACAGCTGTCCATGCTGGTACCAGTGAAACAATGAGCTTCTATTTTCAGCAGCACGAAAACTGTTGACGCATTTTGGGTAAAGGAAGGAAATTGGTTCGGGCTTTTATAATATACAAAAAAAGGAATTTTGTAAGAACCATTGATTACGCTGATCAAACTCAATTCGGGAATCTCAAAACCTTGATGAATCCCTCGTGAAATAAATTCTATGATTGGAAGGAACATTCAAAATTGTGATTTTTATGATACCAACGTCACCAAGTATAATGTACTATTAATTATTATTATTATTACAGCTTTATCAATCCCTATTTATGGATGCAGCCTCTTTAAGCCAATGAGATACATAATACAATTTAATTCTAAGTAGTTTTGTTGCAGTTCTCTCCAGGCTGATCAATCTTAGGCAACCCTCTTCCACTTCACACCTGTAACTCGACCTATATCCTTATCCCAGCGATCCGGGGGTCTTCCACTTGCTCTTTTCAGGTTCCTTGGTATCGAATCCAGCAGTGCCGTAGTCCACCTGTCATCTCTTTTGCGAGCAATATGACCTGCCCATTGCCCTTTTTGGGTCATGACTCTTTTTAAGATGTCTGTCACTTTGGTTATCGAACTTATGTGCACGGCCCTTTTCCTGTCTCTTCTTATAAAGCCTAGCATTGATCTTTCCATACTTCGCTGGGAAGTTCTCAGTTTTTGTTTCGTTTGACTATTTATAATCCAAGTATGGCAAGCGTATGTGAGGACTGGTAATACGTATTGCACTAATAAAGATGATTGTAATCAGATAATGTTGGTTGGATAGTTTATGCTCTGTAATTACAATTTGTCTTCTATTCTTTCAATCACCTGATTGATACATTCTTCCTAGTCAAGCAAAGCTTTTCTCACAAGTATATTGTTACCAGTGAGTTTGCGGGTTAAATATCATTTTATTTTTATAATAATAACAGTGTTTATTTTGTAATATATATTGTTGTTGAACAGCTTTATGATATTGACTCTTAGTGTCCATTTTATCCTTACTAACTTTGTAGAGTATCGCTACACCACATAGTAATATTCGCGATATGCTCAAAGAAAGGGTGACAGGGCTGCTTTGGTATGCGACCTTGAGGCAGGTACCGAGGAGACGTTAGGGTGTGTGGGGAGAGCACAGTAGACTGCCGGCGGTGGTTGTGTATGTGGCTAGCTGAGGAGAGGGAAGATGATGTCGCCAACGGAGTGGATGACGCCATCAAACGGCCAGCAGATGGGTCATCGCCTGGGGAAGACCACTGCAAGCAGACTTAGCTGCAATGGAAAAATGGTAACTACACTGAGATCTTGATAACCACCCCAAGAAGTGTCGTATTGATAAAAAAAAAAAAAAAAAAAAAAAAACCCTGTCGCCCTAGAGCTTCCCATCGCCCCACTGCGTTTAGTAAAAGAACATCTAACAACCCCTGAGAACTGATATATTGAAACCACTGTATTACACGTTCATTGCGTAATTGTTATTGAAAGGAATTGTTGTAATAAATGTCAATGTTAACGTACGTGAAACTGTGTTGCCAACCTGTAAAGTCAAATCCCAATCCCACTTCTCAATAATTGTATAATAATAATTTTGTTGAGAGAATAATTAAAATAAAAAAGTAATTTAATTTTAAAAGAAGGAGTACAAGTTGTACACCTCAACTTATTTGAAATTACGGACTGAAACAATAATTTATTATCTTATTTTGTACTTGAGATTTAAATCTCCTGAAATTTATCAGCCTACATTTGGTTTGTATATTTCCTGATGCTTTACGTTCTCACCATTGCTTCTCCATCCCGTTAATGTTTTATTTCACGTCAGTTAACAGTTAAATTGACAAAGATATATTTTTCCATTATTTGCTTTATCATACCATTAATAATAATAGTACAATGGTGCCAGTAAAACGTGAGTTTCAATTAAATCCACAATCTAGCTCATTTATCCTAAAAAAATAACAACAACCGGAAACCTACAGATAGATGTAATTATCGAAACCAGGAAACCATACAGCTTAGTTCACTTACGAAACGAAAGATTTCCCAGTGATAGAGGATATATAAAGTTCCTCTGAATATCCATACACAAACCGTGAATAAAATCGGAGTCTTTATATCGTCACTAAAAGACATTACCCCTAAGCCACCAGGCCTATGACCACTTCATTTTTCCTTAAGTAATCAGTGAGACAGATTCCATAGTCAGGATATTTATTTTCTTTGTGTTGAGTTGTATACCGAGTATTCACTTTTTCTTAATTCTTAACTGCAAGTACTAACAGGGTGTTCCCATATTTCTGTCAGTAGTGTACTGGAAATCGGAGTACGGAATTATTTGCCACGGTAAGGTACTGAACAGGTTACCTCAAACAGTGAAAGGATTAAAATTAAAATATGCATATAACGAAAATAAACTGTAGAGAAATTTCCGCCAAAGGATATAATTAATCTATATTAATAGTAATAAATTTTATGTTAGTGATCCTATTTATGATTTACGGCTCAATGGTTATTAAATCACTATAATCTGAAGGAGATGGATGGAGGGGGCGGGGGACATCGCGGCATTCACCTGGAGTGATTTCTGAAATCTGAGAACTACCGAAAAATAGATGACCGAACATAGCATCGAATCTGGTTACTATCGCATTGGCAGGGACTAACATTAAAGGCTCAGCCATCAAGTTTTTCGTTAATTGGCGTTTCGTATCGTACTACGTTTTTCACAGCTATGTCCACTTTGCTTTCTGACGAACCCTATTACTCTACTTCTTATTTATATTGTAGAGAGATCTTGCAAGCTTATGGTCAGTTGTTTCAGTGAGATGCAATCAATCCAGATGCTATGAAAACAAACGATTCCTCTGAAGATTTTTCTGAAGCATTTCTATAGACCATCGAAGATGGACATAGATGGCCGTCTTGTCTACATGTTGAAAGGGTAATTTCCGAAATACTGTTGTACACAGACGAATTTATTTCGTGTTCAAAAGGATTTTACTTTAGTAGGGAATTTCCACATAATGTCATGAAGCAATTCTGGTCCGAAATAAAGATCTTCATAATTCTGAAGTAGTGTTCCTCTTTGTTTTTCTTTTACGGAAATAAACTGGATAACTTCACGACTACTTTGTCGACAAGCTTCCTCTACATTTCTTTTATGTTCTGACATACAATAACAAGACAAGCGTCTCGGAATGTGCGGTCGTGACTGCACGAAATAGAATCTCGTCCTGCACGTTGCTATTATCGTAGATAACATTCCTGGACGTCCTCTATAATTGGATCCCCACATGGTCTTTGATGCCTTCCGGTTATGAGACTTTCATTAAGGTGATCTTCGTCGGCATCCCGTTTGTTGCAATCCGGTTTCAGCTGAAAGGTTGCTACATGCTCTGAGTTAAAGCTGCGCTTACGAGAGATGGAATTCGTTTGTAGTGAACATACCTATTCAACAACGTTCCACTAAGGAGCTGTTAAATAAGTCGTAACAAATACTCGTAAAATATTAATGCATCTATTTAAAAAAAAATAAAAAAATACAGTGGTTTTATTTTGTCAGACTGCACCTGCAAAAATTCGCGGTTTTGGTTTCAAGCTCGAATGGATTCAAAACAGTTTTGGAATATAGTACACATTCTTCACCGTAACCTATTTTGTGAGTTTAAAATACGATAAAATATTTTTCTTCATTCAGTGCGTAATAATTAATACTTAGCTCTGAAAAAATGTTATAACCCTACATATTTTTATGTCTTTACGTCTCGTCAGCGTCGAGGTCATTAGATGCGAGAAAGTATTGGGGGTAAGGAAACTGAAGAATTTTGGCCGTGGTCTTTTGAAGAAACCATCCCGGAAATCAATTGGAGTGGTTTCAGGAAACTGAAATCTGGATGGTCGAACAGAGAACTGAACTTCCGTCCTCCCGAATGCGGGGACAGAGCGTTACCGCTCACCCATCACGCTCGGTCTGGAAGCTTACAGAATCTTCCAGAAGAAGACAAGCTATGTCAGTGCGTCAAATTTCGGACAGCCAGTTGCTTTCTTCCAAGGCCAACATTTCTGTTCAAGATTACATTATTTCTGGTAGAGTTTCTTAAGAGGATACGGAATCGCCTATCCCTGCAATGTTAAATTATGCCTACTATAGGAAAAATTTTCTCACAAACTGCTGGAGCTAGAGAAATAAAAAGTTTACTGTATATTGATATGTTGCACCTATACTGAAACAACAGCTTTTTGTCAAAGTATTTAGTTACGGAGATATTTTATTTTTACCTTAAAGTTAATTTTTTCACTCACTTTTCTCTATACGCCTCTAAATCATTCTTAAATCAAGTAATTAAAAATCATTAATTCAGTAACTCAAAGAAATTCATGTGACTATGACTTAAAAATTTAAGACTTCTAGGTTTACCACTACCTGAGATAATGTACCTAGAAGAGGTAAAAAGTAAACTTACGGGAAACGGAGAAAGAAGATTAAAACATTCCTGATCCATAGGTAATAAGTGTATAACAAAAGTTCAATACCCGATCTCACAAATCTATAAAAATATAATAGTTATAATTCTAGTAGAGCCATGTGTGATACGTAATTTTAAAGTGGAAACTTGGCGAAATATAATAAGCCAATAAAACGAAAATCGATTTTTCCACCCAAAATCGGATTTCGTATCCCCTTTATATCATGGAGAAAGGCTAGGAAAAAATCAATACATTGCAGGTTCTTATAATCACGCGAATAATGCTTTCAGCCCAACACTTGGTTTGAAATTTCTCAGGTGTAAGGAGTTGTCCAATTTTTGTATGAAATTAATCCGTCCGAGAAATACCTGATGACACCAAAATCAGTCTAATGCTTTTTCTAGTATTAAATAGTTACCAATATAACTGACGAATGTCACATATTGAACGAGCAATCTCGAAATATCGAGCTTGGTGGGTTCTTGGTTAAGGGTTTCACTTGGCATGTGGCAGGAAGCGGGTTTGTTCGTCTTTCTGGCTATCCACATTTAGGTTTTCAATGGCTTCCAGAAATCAACCCAGACGTATAAAGCAACGATTCCTTCAAAAGGCCAAATTTCTTGTTATGATCTGCAGATATAAAATATATTTTTTTTCTAATTTTATTTCCTCAAGAGTCTAATAACTGCTTTCAAAGAATTTCTTTTGACAAAATGCCATAAATTCGTGGGTATACACCCAACTTTCGTTATAATAGGGATCTTAATTAAATACTTTTGTTAGCAGTATACGAACCAACCAAGAGCGGCGTGTCTCACAGATGTATAATTGTGACAGGAGAACTTCACCTAGCTGTGACTTTGGTGTATAAAAACAGACTATGCGTCTTATTTTCACCGCATTTAGTAACAGGGTGTATCCAGGTTCACTGGAAGTAGTTCAAGTCTGTAGAGCTGCTACAAAGTAGTTGGACAAACTGTGTCTTGTTGATTGTTTTAGGATGACAATTTGTTATTTATTCTCTTGTATTGTATATACAGTGTACTTTGTCGTAAGCAAAATAAAAGCAGACGTCGCATAGTATTTGCTTCGCAGTGTGTGGCAAACATTGCTTGCATAATGAGCTAAATCTGCACTGATCTGGTATAAGGTAACGCTCTTTTTCAGCAAAAGTCTTTCTTATTTTCTGTTGAATGGTGTCGGTATTTGAGGGCACTAAATACAAGACGGTTTCGGATGTTAGTCTGTTGTAATTGGGTTCGTTTTTTTTTTTTTTTTTTCGTTCTTTTGTATTTTCGTGAGACTATCGCGACTTTTGGCGACGCTTCGTTCATCGGCCACTGTGAATGGGGAGACCGCCCGCTTCCGACCACACGGGTGGAGACGTGGACCGGTTATATATAGGGCGCAACGGACGTAAAACTGAGACTTTAAACAAACACGGCTGGACGGCTGGTTCTTCGCTGGCCGTTTTACTAGCCCCGCTTCCCGTCGACCAGAGGAAACAAGCAGATACTAGCCGGAACAAAACGGGGAGAAGCGACGCCATTCAGATTATTTGTCTGTCTAGAATTCGGCCGTTGAGCAGATATATGGAAACCTAACGTTGAAATCCTTGACCGCTATAAAACAGACAAAGAAATATCACTACCATCATAACTGCTGTTTACTGCTCGCTACTGTAAAGTAAGAGGAGACAATGGAGATCAGAATATGTTAAATAAGTGAAATGTTGCATTAGCTGCAATAGCGAATTCTAACATTATTTGGCAGTGTTTAATGCGCTTCCATGGATTGGTGCAAAGAAGATTTACAGAAATATCGATCTCAATAAGCGAGATCTAACGTGACCCGACAAGTTCATTATCAATAACATCACAAACTGTTTCAGTACATAGTTCCATTTTTTCTCCCTGGCAATCAAAAATGGAGAAATAAAATGAAAAAATGCAAAGGAGTCGAGAGTAAAGATGAAAATATTAAACACTTGCGATATACAGCCGACAGGTTGCTTCTGTGACAGAAATAGAATGAGTTAGTGGATGACATATTAGAATCAACTGCAATGAAAACAGGGATTCAAATGAATAAATTAGTCGCACAACGCAAATATAACGGAGTACATGTATCATTACCGTATCGGAGTACCAAGAACGAATCGTATAAACGTGTAAAACATCTCAGATATATGGTAATAGTATTTAGAGAAGAATCAACCAACAAAGTTGAATCATAGGCAAGGACGGAAGCGAACGCTGTTACCACGAATCTCTCAAGACAGTTCAAAATTATGATCCAACATGTAATGGTAAAAGGCTATGATGTCTATCGTACTACAGAACATATAGTGAAAAGACTGATGTCATTTAAAAGATAGGTGCCAACCAAGATCATTGACCACGTGCTTGATGATGAAAGCGGGAATTGAATGTTTGACATAAGTTTTCATATTTAGTTAAAATTAGGTATACATGAATATACACTAAATATACATGAATATTTTTATGATTTGGATTGCATCAATTTTAATTGCTGTTTTATTAAATTTTAAGTTCATTGCCATGCTCTTGGATATACAATATTATTGGTTATTCCATTTAGCATGGATAAAAACAAATTTCCGGGTTTTCCTTCACGGAAGTATCCAACGTACAATTGTCAATGACAAATTCACAGATTCTTCATATTCAATCCGCATGTATTGATTAACCTTCTGATTTGTTTATCATTATTGTAAGAGACAGTTTTAATTGGCGGTTGCAATCGTTTGAACAGGACTGGCCTATCTGTTGGTATTATTGGTTGACGTGAAATTAGCACATCTTGTCCTTTGAAGTATTGCTTTCATTACATTATTATTAATCTTTTGTCTGGCAATCTGGTACGACTGAAAAGACGGGAAAAGTCAATGATTCTTAAAAGTATGAAAACACTTATCTCCAGAATAATGATGTGTGGTGGCAATCCAGATACATTTGAGTGAATTTAAGAATTCAGTTTAATATTTTACTGCTCCATTTTGATATAAAATGGTATCTATCGATTTTTAAGTTGATATTTCTCACTGTAGCATATTGAATGCTGATATTAATTAAATTTACATCCACAAGTTTTACAGTTAATGTTGAACTTTCATTTATCCATTGATGATTTTGAAATTTTGTTTCACGTTTTAAAATATGGATTGCACCAATTCTTTTTCGGAGTTGGTGTTCCTATAAAAAAAAAGTTTATTTATTTAATGCAGTCTGTTGTTACTTTAATTGTAATTTTACTATTTCCAATATCCAATAATTTTATTGCAAAATTTTCTGCGGAAGGCTTTTTGCTATTTAGCATGCATGTTTGTTGTCCATAAAAATTTATTAGTATGTCTCCGCAAATGTGATGCTTTTAAAAAGACATTTATTTCATCATGTGTGATGCTATTGCGTTTTAGTAGCACCTGTCTGTAACGAAGGTAATCTACTTCGTTTATTTCGATTTTTTTTCTTTCTACTGGTTAGATCGAAAATTTCAATAGCTTTAAACATTCTCCGGACATCATGATTCATCTTGCAAAACCCACACGTGAATCGCTAAAGTAGTTTTTTAGTCTATAATCGACACACGTATGAACATTGTATTTAATACATACAGATAAGCGTAAAAAGCTGAACGCAGAGGCTATATGTAAATTGTAATGACTTCAATGGGTAAGGTTGCCGGACCACCGATGAGGAAAATTGCAATCAACGGCAATTAATGGCAAAAAGCTGTTGGAAGTCCACGAATATGGTTATTTACTGCGTATTAAAAGATCTCCAGATAGTAGGCCTGCTTTATGAGTGGAAATGGTAGCGGCCAGTCCATTGGTCCTAATGGCGTGATGTAAGTAAGCTAATTTCTAAATGCCGTATAACGACATTACAATGTTCTGAACACACATCTGCACATCTCTGCTGGAAATACTTACTAAACATTTAAAATAGTGTTTATGTTTTCTTAATTTACTTAATGAATAAGGTTTTACGAATTTTTTTTTTTTCAAATTTCAACTCATTTAAACAATAAACAAAACTTCGTACATTTAGTTGGTTAGTATTCCACTTAAAACGAAATTTAAGCCGTTAACAATAAGTTTCTTCACTCGGGTTAGTGTCGTCTGCAAATAAAATGTTCCTAAACTTGTCGCATAAGTATCCATGAAGATCGTTGGTGTATTATAAAAAGTCAATAACGAAATTTTTTAAAACTGTAAAAAAAGTTTTGGTTTAAAACGGTTGTGCTGTTATTTAAAGATCACAGATGTCTTTTTCAAGTAATTCAGCAGAAAATAGAGGGATCTAAATAAATACTGGACATAACTATGCGGGAACAAGAAATTTTTATGTTATTTGTTTTATTGCACTTCAATCAAAGCAACGATGGATGGTACTAATTTGTAAGTCACACACGTAGTTGTGTAATTAGTGTCAGGGATAAGTGTTTTAATTTAAGAGAAATATAAAAAATAAATTTTGACAATGGTAATTAACTACTTTTAATGGTATATAATTGAGGAAGTATCCACTTTAAAGCACTTTTACCTTACCTAACTTGTAGCAAAAGAAGAATAAGGACAAAACAGAATAACCTACACGTTGCTTTCTAATTTCTAACGCACAAATATTCTTGATTGGGTACTTTGTCAGAAATACCTAGCGTTGACGCGTGGAGTCACACCCACACTATTTGAATTCTTAATCAGCATTACATTACGAAAGGTACAATCTGAACCGTTTATCATGTTAAACGTTGATAACGTAGCCTGCTGGATATCCTAGAGGAAATTGGGCCATGGCCCAAGTAACAAAATAGCTTTGACGACCACCTAAATCTATTTATGCGTCATGCAAACCGGAAACCTTGTCCGCCTGCCCAGTATTCGGTACGAATTTCCTATTAGCCAGTTGGAAAAGCGCTGCTATTGATAACTCTTTGGTAGATTAAAAGCCTACGCTGAATCGTCTACAGTTACGAATTGGTCGTTTCCTCATTATTGTTACTGCAGTTCCAATTTCCTGAATAATTATTTCAGTTATGTTTATTTGTAATGTTGTAATTGGATCACTAAACGCGTTACGGGATACAATTACCGTGATCATAACGTTAAACACAATAATACAAACCGTAAACACAATTTTGCACTGCGGTGCACTAAATAAATGGAGCCGGCACAGTATCAAAGGAGAACATTGGAGTCGTGTCTGTAAAAGAACAATGAACAATACACTGAGGACGTCATGATTTTTTTTTTTAGTATAGGGCAAAGCGAATGCAGTTTGATATAGGGATTTCATATATTTTGAAAATCATTTGGCTTCTATATCTGCATTGGGGGAAAATAATTCATAGTGTAATAGAAGATGATATCCTGTTTAAACGGTTTTTCTAATTGTAGGCTCAAATCATGAAAACTGATGAAACTACTTCGTCATGTAGAGGGAACTATTTGAGGAAGCCTACAACTTCCATTAGAATTGCTTTATAGGCTATTTCTTACATTCAAGAAAACAGTAACATTTGTTACTATATGCACTTACCAGTAATATAATTCCACAATCCAGTGGATTGAATGGCATATTATTCCCATTAAATATTGGAAATCAGACTTTTAACAACTTTAGGAAGAGTACGCTTTAAGAAAATAAACTTATCAGTGAAACTTTTGCAGTTAGGAAGAATGTGACATGTGTATAGCAGCGATTCCACAATTCACTTTCAATTATCAGCAGTCAGATGTTATGGATTTTCCCTTTCTTGCGACACAGTGTATTACAAGCATTTATTCTATCAAAAATAAATGCGGCTAACCTACACGATGCCGCATTTAGTTTATTTTATTTTTAATGTAAACGATAACTTATTTCAAAGTAACTTTTTTATGTTTGGCATCATTCATCGAATACCAGATAATAGAGAAGTCTGATGGCTCAGTGGTTAATGTGTCTCACTGGAGATCGATAGGTTTTTGGTTCGAATCCATGTCTCGGTTGGGGTTTTTATAAGCTCTTAACCCAAACTTCAATGCAGAACGTGTTCGAGGCTAAGCTGCTAAGATGACAATGATGAAACCACGCCGGGAAAGCATTAAAAACCGAAATGCAGATGGATCCCTCGTTCTTGTGAATGCTAGACATGAACCCACAAATTATGGTGGAGAATTATATTCATCTTATAATTAAATGACAAAAAGATAACTTTATCTGCTCAATGTTGTACATACTTGTCGAAAGAACAATTACAGATACATATAAAATTATATAGGAACGAAGTCTTTCTCGGCGTTGAGAATGGATGTAGTCTTCTCGGGAGACTAGCCGAGTAAGTAAGATGTTTCCACACGATATTTCGGCGATCTCAGGCTCCGTCGCCATCTTCTGGTGACGGAGTCTGAGATCGCCGAAATATCGTGTGGAAACATCTTACTTACTCGGCTAGTCTCCCGAGAAGACTACATCCACATATAAAATTGGTTGTGGGATTTTCTCCAACCCACAAATTTAAAAATAAGTTGCTATCAAGATTTAATTAACGTTAATCTAATCAGCCTAGCATTTAAAACGATTCCATGTGTTATGAATTCTGTGGATTGCCGATTTTTCTGATCTGTAATGAGAAATAAATTTATAAAATGTCTCTAGAAGACATCTATTTGTCTTCTGAGACTAATGGTCATCAGATTTTCCTGATATTACAAGTTTACTCGTGCCTCTGATCTTGCCATCCAGAGCCTATATCTTTCCTGAACTGTAGTAGCTATATTGATCCACTTGCGATTTCCCCCACTGTTCGGAAAACGTCCAGGTTCATCCAATAAGCGTGACCAGATAAGGCGAGCACAAACTGTTCCCTCTAACTCCTTTTTCTTTAGCCAATTGGCAAGGAGGAGAGGAGAAAGGGAGAGGAGGACAGCAGCGGAGGAGACAATGAACGAGAAGCTTACGCACTCTTTTGGTGGGCGTGCACACGGGTGGACTCAATTTCACGGCGCCTCCCCTCGACTCGCAGAGTGCCACTCTCGCCAGACTCGTGTTTCCAGAACAACACAATTTACATAAACTGCCGACTTGGCTTGCTTGGCCCGCTGGCCCAGCTGCCATCAGGTCAACGCCACCAATGGACACTAGCCGTCGCGCCTTCTCGGGAAACGCGGCGGTTCTTACAGCTCAAGATGAAAGGAACTCCTGGAAGGTTCCCCGGCTGAAGAATGATGGGCCTGCTGATTCCTGTCCCTGTTTCGCTGCTTCTCGAACCAGGCAATTACTTTATGTAACTCTCACAGGTGTTTTAATGAATGCCTCTTCTGTAAAGAACTGCATCCAAACTACATCCACATAAGCAGAATTGTAAATGACAATGCGGCGAATAAGTTGTTGGCACCATTATAAAATAAAAATTTTGAATCCTGTCAGATTTATAGAATGTTGGTGCCCACGTGAGATATCCTAGAGAATTAAAGCCATAATACTCTTCCCTACGCTATAATTAATCCGCTATAGTAGTCGACGCCAATGTTATTATAAATGGAAAAAAAGACTGGGAGAAAGAAATGGGACGCAATTTGTGAATAGTCTTGTTGAAGGATTTTTTTAACTGCTTTACGTCTCTCAACAGCTAGGTCTTTAGAGACGGGAAAGGATGGGGGCAATGAATGGGAATTAGTTCGGCCATTGACTTTTTAAGGAAGCATCCCGGCATTTGCCTGGAGTGATTTGGGAAACCATGGAAAACCCAAATTTGGATGCCCGGACGGGGATTCAAACTGCCGCCCTCTCGAATGCGCGGCCAGAACGCTATCCGTTACACCACCACGCTCGGTTTGTTGAAGGAACAATTTTGGTATTCGCCTTTAGTGATTTTGAGAAAACCTGGAAAACTCGATACTCGTAGAATCCGCGTACCTCAGAATACCAAATCGGAGCGATACGCGTATGCCTTATGACTGAAACATCCCGGCATTTGTCTGGAAAATACCTGAAACTAGAAATATGGATGGCAGGATCGGGTATCGAATTCACGTCCTGTGTAAAGCGTGGTACGAAAGTTAATCATTCACCCTATGAGAGTCATGTTTAATTATGTTGCAGGGTCTAAAATAGCTGGTGAAAATATGGAGCAGATAAAAGAAATGTATTCAGAAAGTATGAAATAAATTTTTTGTAGGTTAACTTTGTCCATCTAGGTATATAGTACCAACTGAATAATATCATAATGACTACTACATAGTTACACGATTCATAGACAAAAGTCAAATTCTACACTGTCTTGACTTGGCTGCAGTCGCCGTAAACCTGCCAGTATCGCCCATATGTATAAACAATTATTTCTTTTCGTATCATCATTGGAGGGATGCAAGATACCGGCATCTGTTAAGTGTATAATTATAATGGTGGCAGAATGGTGAAAGAATAGGATTTGACGGATCCGCAGCAGCTACTTTATTGGGGGAATATTGTATTGTAATTTCTCTGTGAAATATGTTCTGTGTAATAATGGTATGTTTGTTTGTTTGTGAAATGTGTAGTTCGTGAAGCGGTGATTGGAGACAATTCCAGCTTTCGCCTTGATGAATGCGAGAAACCGCCTAAAAATCGCAATCAGTAAGGCCGGTACGCGGTAACCAGGACTCGATCCTGGTCCCGTTGTATCCTTATGATCCAGAGTTATGGTTTATTAAAGCGAGAAGCCATACTGCAGGGTTTGCAAACTTTTAATGATTGCTGCTTTGTATCTAACTTACCGGAGCTGTGATACAATTATAGAGGTATAATACTGCTAGGGCAGATGGATTGTTATATATATATATATAAGACATAAATGAAAGTTTTGGTTGGAAAAAGAATAAAATCCATAGACACAAATGATGACAAACAAAGATATAAAAAATAACATAATATCTGCCTAATTCAACGATCGAACCAAAAACGAACACTAAAGTACTTCGTCTTCACTCAACTGACTGATACGTTAAATTTGAATCTCATTGCTGTTACCACTCGGTTCACTACGAAGCTCGTGGTAGACGCTGCGTTACATATTTCTTGATGTATAAACATTTCGAGCGATCTAGGAAAACCATGGAAAACCCTGATAAGATTATCAGTGATCTAGGAAAACTACGAAAACCCTGATCAAAGGATTCTAAGTTATCTCTCTACAAATCTTGCTTCCTTTTATATTCCCTAATCGCTCTTGGAAAAGATTAATCTTACGGTAATTTATTGGAACAAGCACTCATATATCTAAACCACCACGCAATTATGTCCTTAATTAAATTCATTAATATTTTACGAACTAAATATTCAACGTTATACGTAATGTTAATAGTTTGTGACCACATAAAAATTCATGAACGAGCTGTCTGTATAGTTATTCTAACAAACTTCGAAGCCGATCACAATTGAGGCAAGTTAATCATAACATTTTTTATATTTTTTTTTATTTATTTTTAGTTCTCGACTGGCTTGATGCAATCCTCAATATCTTCCTATCTTGTGCTAACCTTTTCATCTTAACATTCACCAGACATCCTCATACATTCTAATCTCTGTCTTCCTCTGCAGTTCTTACCTTCGACTACTCCCTCCACTAACAAATTATTAACCAATCATACATGTCTCAAAATATGACCTATCATCCTGCCTCTTCTTTCTGTAAGATTCTTCCACACACTTCTTTCCGCGTCCATAATTTACAGACCTCGTTCATTTCGTACTTTATCTGTCCACTTAATTTTCATCATCCTTCTATAGCATCACATTTTTAATTATTCAAGTTTACTTCTTTCTGGTATTCGTAAAGTCCATACTTCGTTGCCATAAAATGCTGTGTTCCACATGTAGAGTTTTAAAAAGTTCTTTTTGAGTTCTTGATTAATATTTGAAACTAAAAGATTTCTCTTTTTCATGAGAGCTCTTTCTGCTAGTGCTATTCTGCTTTTAACATCATTGCTGCTTCAGCCATCGATTGTAATTTTACTTCCTATTAGGCAAATTTCACTAACTTATTCTATCGTATCCGATTCTATTTTTATATTTAATTTACTATTGTTGGTATCATTTCCGCTACATTTCATCACATATATTTAATCCAAAATCTTCCTTTACTATTTTGTCCACGACAGTCAGTAACTTCTCAATATCGTCAGCCTCTTCTGATAACAAGACAATGACATCAGCAAATCGTGACATACTGATTTTGTCTCCTTGAACGCTTATTCCACATTCAAATCTTCATTTCACTACATTTATTGCTTCCTCAACATACAAGTTAAATATTAATGGCGATAGACTACAACCTTGTCTCACGCCATTTTTAACAATATCAGAGGTTTAAATGTTGTTGAAATCTTCTTGACAATTTTCCATCAAGCAATAATGATTTCAGTATGCATAGGAGAGTCATATATATTAATAGTTAAGTCATTGTCTTGGATTAAAACAATAAAATTATTGATGTCACTTACACCAATGACTGATTTCTAGTATCACCAAATTTGGCATATGGTTCCACCTTTCATATGTATGGCAAGAAACGAAGTTTGGCGTGTGTCGAATGTCCTGCGATTGCCTAAAGTCGCAAGGCCACGGTGTCGTTGACCCTAGCAACGAATGTATGCTTCTCAGCTAACAGAACAAACATCAACAGTTGGCCTTCCGGGAATCCAGTCTAACTTGTCCACATCTTGTTTGTGACGCTAAAGGAAAAACGAACAAAAAGCAGGTAACTAAAAAAGTGAAAAGATAAAAGCTGACAGTGCTACACAGGTAATCGTGGGTTTGTCTTTTGTAAAGCTTATTATAGTTACTTAGCTGTATTCACGGATATTATGCCAACTTTTGCTTTATAAACACAACGTTTCGACGTCTTCTTCTGCGGTATCTTCAGTTGGTGGCTATCAGTTCCTTGAGGTACTCAGATCACTATGACTTGAAGATAACCTTAGAGCGAAAGGTAGTAAGTAAATTTCGGAGGTATAACTGCGGTAATTTCCATATGAGTCTTCATTCTCAAATTTTTGTTGTTATGTAATTTTGTAAGTCAAAGAATCGTCGTACCTAAAATGCGAATGGAAAGACGAAAAAAAAATTTACTGCGCTTTCGGCGTCTTACGTAAAGATAAAAAGTGGTAATAATAGAACCAAGGGGCAGTCATTACGAAAATTAAATAATTACCATAACAAACCGACTTACAAAAATTCGATGTGGTTTTGCTCACTGAATATTACTAAAAGCATAGCATTATAAAATTTTGTGCCATACCAAATTTCCTAGATGTTTTAAGTTACTCTTTCATTGAACTCGTTAGTATGTGAAATAATTTACAGTCGCCTTCTGTATCAGCTCAGTATACATAAATGAAATTATATGGCTTATGGCTTACGCCTGATCAACATTGAGGTCATTAGAGATGGAAAAGAAGCGGGGGCAACTAATGGGAAAAAAAATCTGCCATGAGCTCTTGAAAGAACTTTCCCAGCGTTCCCCTGGAGTGATTTCGGTTAGCAACGGAAAACATGAATCTGGACGGCCGGACGGTGATTCGAACTCTTGTCCTCCCGAATGCGAGTCTAGAGTGTTACTACTCATTCACCACGTTCGGTTTGTTTAGTCTGAAGCTCCATCTATCTTCCTTTAATATTCCACTATGACACAGCGTCTGTTTTTCTGTATAGCTGCAACAACTGAATGAACCGCCCTATCTTTTGCAGAGCACAACGCTAGCGGAATGGACAAACTTTAGTGTTGAAGTTTGCAGTCTCCGTTCTGCGTGTGGTAATACATTTTTTAGGTGAGATTTTCAATTTGTAAGGAAGAAACTGGTGATTCTGTTGCGATGTGTTTGTGTCTGTGGCGGTTAAATGAAGCGTGTTTTTTTTTTTTTTTTTTTTTTTTTTTTTTTTTTTTTTTTTTTTTTTTTTGCGTGGATATGAAAGAGATAGTTATAAACCAGGTACCATTCCATTTAAACCTACTCTTTGGAAAGTTATGAAAGGGACGACCCTGTCTCACAGTTGAACCTCCATCAACAGTATAATAATTCCGTGTGGTCCTAATGACCAAGGTGGTGACAGGGTTTCTATTCGCTGCTCATTCCGAACTGATAAAAGACGCCTTGGAAGGTCTAGTCTATGGGAGGAGAATAAGAGGAAGAAGGAGGTACAAAATTATAGACAACATCAAGGAAGACGGCAACTATATCGTTCTAAAAAGAAAGGCAGAAGATAGAAAAACATGGAGAGCAGCCAAGTGAAAACCTGCCCGACGGCAGAAAACTGATGATGATGATGATTCCGAACTGTCTTAGCCGCCTTAACCTAACCAGGTAGTGTTACCAGGTAAAGGGGACATGCAGTTTAACATGGTGTCCGAACCATGGAAGCGTTCTGGTGTACTTCACATGACACAGGAAGCTGCGCCAGCAGAAATTCGAACCTGGGACCTCTCCAGTCAGACGCCTTAACCACTGAGCTACCAGACCGCTACCATCAACAGTGATGTATATACTAAATCCGTCTAAACATTAAACTTCAGTACACGATCTGGTTACTAAGAATCGTGTAAAATCACCTCTTTTACACTGCTAGTTAAACCCCCGAAGTTGAAGACCTTTTCAGCACAG
Organism: Vandiemenella viatica; assembly: GCA_031002005.1. Taxonomy (NCBI): domain Eukaryota; kingdom Metazoa; phylum Arthropoda; class Insecta; order Orthoptera; family Morabidae; genus Vandiemenella; species Vandiemenella viatica. The sequence continues at coordinate 234,993,938 of JARYHS010011408.1, forward strand.
GGGCTCCAACAGGCTATCCCCGCGGCAGGTGTCAGATATAATGATCCTGCCACAAAGACTTGAGCATACATTACAGTCCTTCCAGAACACAGATCATACAACACAGGTGTCACCATAACAGAATGATCGTGGATGTAGCTCTTTCTCGTGCTTAACATCGTTATGGGACAGCCTCGATGGTAGAGGATAACGACGGTTTGTTGTCATATTGGAATCAGTGTTGTCCATACAGCAACGGTATTTCCTCAGTTGGCACATTAGCATTTTTAAAGTGCTGTCGCTGCACTGCGTGGCCAGCGACGCTTTGTCGTCGAAAGGCCCTAGGCTCAGTGGGACAGTCCGCCACAGGCTAAAACACGCCACAAAGCGGTCGGCAGCGTCCTCTGTTGATTGCAAACACCGGCCCAATAGCCGCTAAATTGCGACATGTTGACTTTCTGTCCCGGCCACAGCTGCCGTATCTGGCAAGTTCGCTGTGGAAGAGAGAATCTGTGGTAATCTGACACCACCGCCATCTGCCGGATGTTACTCAAATGGTGACAACACTCAGCAAATACCAGTTTTACAAGTCAAGAGCTGGTAGGTACAGGGTGTAACATCACCGTTTCGTTTGAATCCGGGTCACGCCATTAGCCTCATAATGAGATTTCCAATTCTAAAAATCAGCCGTGTGCCTTATGTTGCCACTCTAAAAACATTAAAATATCAAGGCAAATGATTTATTAATTATATACACTAGAACAATAAGGCTACGGTAAAACTATAGAATCACGAAACTCAATAAGATAAAAAAGCCAAGTCAATCTTTACATATAATATTATTAAGAATAAGGTTTTACAGGAACACTAAGCATTTTTTAACAAAAAATACTTTTCTAAATACGTCAAAATAAGGCACTAATATTCAGTAATGAAGCCAAATTGTTTTTACGCGAGTGAATGCCTAATATTGAAGCATAGTTTTGTTAAACTGGAATTACTAGAAAGAAGAATCATTAGAAAAATCTTAGTTCCAGTGAAAACAGAACTGTGAAAATCAGTAAGTAATAAGGAAATATACCAGAATCCACAAAATATAACAGAATCAGTAGGAAAAACGAAATTACTTTTTTTTTTTACATATCTATAGAATGTGTCATAAGAGATTAAGAAAAACGATAATCAATTACCATTGGGGGAAAATCTACAAGCTGGATTTAAGAGGACGATAAAGATTTGGGAAGAAATAAGATCAGACAAGAGGAAAGAGATCTTTTTTTTTTTTTTTTTTTTTTTTAAAAAAAAAAGGATATATGTACGGAAGGATTCCAAGGCAGAAGAAGAAAGAAATGTGATCAGAAGAGAGAATGAAGAAACACTGTGGAATGACGAAGGCATATCGGATTAAACGGAAGAAAAAACAATTGAGAATTGAAATTGCCATACATTTTTAGCAGTCACATCGGAAGGAAGAAAAAGAAAAATATGGTTGTGGCGTAAGGGTTGATGGAGAAACAATCACTATGCTAAGATTTACTGATGCTTATGTTCAGTTAGCAGATAATAATGAGTATGTGTTAACAAAATACTGAGAGCAGGCTTTAGACTAAGTATAAACAAATGCTAGGTAAAGTGAAGTGCAGCAGATGTGATAACAATGACATTAGACCAAATATTAAAACCATCAGTATTACAAGAAGTTGCAGAGTCTGTTAGTGAGAAAACAAAATCTCAATTGATGGTAAAAGGAAGACTTATCCAAAAAGGAATAAATCAATAGAAGAAAAGCCTTTTCTATTTTTTTTTAACAAAAGGAATCTTTCAGTATTGAACATTAAACAGGATTTATAAATAATTTGTGAAGTATTGTGGAGTAAAGCCCTTGATGGAACTGAAACTTAAGAAGAAAACTGTGACTTGCTGAGCATGGTACTGCAGAGTTGAAAATTAGATGCACACATAAGATACGAAATGAACACATTCTGGAATTGATGGATATAGAAAATGGTTCGTGGCAGTATGTCATGGAGAGAAAAAACGCCAGTTTTATTTCAGTAAAGCGGAAGAAAAAAGTCTGAACATTTGAAAGGTGTAACTGAGGAGTTATATTGTAATGTATATTTCAAGATGAAGAAGTTAGCTCAAGATACGAAAAGATTAGAGACTTAATAAGGCCAGCTGATAAAATGATAACAAAAAAAATTGTATCAGATATATGACAAACAATTAAATTAAAAATTAATGGAATCACTCTTTTATATTTAAATCTAGCTACTCATTACATTAATAATAGCATGCATAGGATTTGTCAGGAAATGAGAGAAAACATTTAATTGTTAACTATAAGCAAAACTTTTAACTCGGAAACATTGTGTGGCCCTACGGAAGTAGTTACTGCTTGTCATATACTAGTTATTTACTAACATAAAATATGTGCAATATATTTAAAATTAGAGCCTTTAGGTGAAAAATGTAATTGCTAGCAAAAAATTAACCAGAATTACAAAATGTTTATGTTTTTCTTCGGTGTTTATTGCTATTTAAAATCTTGTAAACATTAAATTACACGGCACTTTTTTCATCTGAAATGATTTTTTTTTACTATGCTTTTAACTGGTACGATTTAATAGTTAATCGCTCCACTACTACATTCAGTTTCCTTTTTTTTTTTTTTTTTTTTTTTTTTCATCGTAGAGCTGATTAGAGGCGGGAAAGCACTGAAGACAACCAACGGAAAGGAATTCAGCCAAGGCCTTTTGAAGAAAACATCATCCTGCAGTTATTTCGCAAAACCATGATAACCCCGAAATCTGGATGTTTGATGGGGATTTGTATTTTGTATTGTATATTTAAAAAGTCTTTTCTATTTGGTTACATCGCATTTGACACAATATAAGCACACTCCCCCCTCCCTTAAACACAACGACTGTAGAATACCAGCAACGTATATTCCTGAATGTTCAGAAGCGAGCGAAAATGTAGTACTAGAATTATTGTAATATAGTCTAGTTCTTTGCGTGAAGAAATACCGGTCGCAGCAGACGTTAATAAAGATGGATGAATTACGAGCTTGGTGAAAACACGCCACATAAGGCCGTAGATGTAAGTCCGATAGGCTTTCACAACGAGTGACGAGGTGAAAAAATTACACTTAACGACTCGATTCGACCCGAGCTCGGAGTCAATACTGGCGACATGATGTCGATATCCGCTCTACACATTCACCCACAACCTGGTAGACAGTCGGAAGGACATGTGAGTGGCAGCCCCTAGGGGCAGATGAATCTAGCCCTTCTCAGATAAAGACATCAGAGAGAGCTCTTTTGTTTCAATGGAGTGATAATAATTAATTTACCATCGGAAGAGTACGGATAAAAAAATCATTTACCTCCTCAAAACACACAGAAGTTTTTTATATATATTTATTAACTCTGAAGTTGCTCTTGCAGTGGTTTCCAACTCTTCCCCACCCTTTTGTTCTAAAGTTTCCTATGTTACAATTTAATTAATTTACTATAAGATTGGTTTCAAACACAGTAAGGTATTAATTAAGTACATATACAACCCAGATCTTTTTTATAAAAATAATCCACTTTAATATAAAATTTCTATTAGACAAAAGTTCCTTTAGATTATAATGAATAAGCAGCAATAATATCAGTTATTGCTTATAGAATACATGAAATAACGTTATTATGATACCCTTCAGGTTCACTTATCAAATAATAGTAATACCTTTATACAGCTGACGAATATTATTAAACGAAATTTGGAAGATGAAGTTCATAAAACAAATTATATTTTTCAGTTGAATTTGTATTACTTATTCTAACGCGCCAAAATTTTTTGCTAAAATTCTGGTAACGAAACAAATGTAGGTTCTCGAATATTAAGTAATATTATTATAATACTGCTGCCAATCCATGTATATATATACTGATGTTAAACTTTATAATGCTATGATTCTGATTGTATGGAGAAAATCCGATGTCATTAAATAAATAAATAAGTAATAACTTTGTAAATAATTTCTAAAATCTCTGCTCGCTCCTATTTTGCGGAAAGAATATCGTTGTTGAATTGCGATTAACAAATTTAGTTTCACTTTGCTTATACATAGTGATATCCTTGATGATTTAAATATAAATAAAAAGGTAAACTTAAATCTCATTTAATAGCTAACACGTGTATGAAAAACTAAGGGTATAATCTATGATGGTAGTAGGAATTTATTCTGAAAAGGCTTGTAACGAAAAATGAGTAAGAATAATTTTTAATGATATCTTTCGCGATATGAATACGTTACTTGGGTTAGATTATCAGAATATTTGGTTAGGATTTTATTTAAATAAATGAATTTTACTTTAAATGACAGAGACTATAATTTCGAAAACGGATAACTATTATTTATTTGACTGATACATTTCGCGATTACGTACGTTTCGCGTAAACTTTCTCTGAGTTTTTAATAAACATCATTGTTTCTTACCTTCTGCCAAAAAAAATTTAGGTTATGCTTTAACCTAGTTCTCATAACTGATACAGATAATATAGCGTAAACATCTAATACCCTTCTCCTTCCATGAATTTCTGTATCTAGTTGTCGTAAATAAACAAAAAGCAACATGAAGGAACGATTGTAACTTGATGGTGGCTGTTGATTCGTAACTGAATGCTGTCATGTTACGTCAACGTTCTCCATCCAATAACTATCGACGACGCTCGCAGTCTGCACATAACGCATTTTATACAATAGGGTTACCATACATGTAAATTTAGATATTGTTCAATGTAACAGTTTTTAAATGTCAGCAACATATCAAAGGGAACAGTAAGTATACACTGAAGTGCCAAAAGTCATCGACTACGGTACCTACTTTTATCTTGTGGGACATACCATTTGCCAGGTGAATTGCAGCAACATGAAGTGGTATTGACTCAAAAAATCATCGGAAGTCCCATGAAGAAATATTCAGTCCTGCTGTCTCTACAGCCATCCATATTTGTGAAAGTGTTGCCGTAGCAGGATGCTGTGTACAAACTGTCGTAGGTATGTTCGACTGGATTCATGCTGGTCGATATAGGCGTCCAAATCATTTCTTGAAATTGTCAAGAATGTTCCTCAAACCAATCCTGAATGATTTTGCGCCGATTACATAACAAATTGTCGTCCTAGAAAACTCGATCTTTGTTTGGCAATACAAGGTCCATGAAAAGTTGCAAATGGTCTCCAAGAAGTTTTACATAAGTTTTTCCAGTTAATGGTCTGTTCAGCTTCATCATAGGTCCCAGTTCATGCCATGTGAACACAGCCAATACCGGGATAGAGCCACCACCAACCTGCACACTACCTTCCTGACAAAACGCGACCATCTGGGGTCTGTCTCAAACAAGATTCCTTGCATCAGCTCGTAGCGACTGGAATCCTGACCACGTAACATTTTTCCAGTCATCTCGGTCCCAACTGATATGTTCACCAGTCCAGACGATGGCATTCTGTTAGCAGAGGAACCAGTGTTGGTCTTCTGCTGCCATATCTTATCAACTCCCCAATTTCACTGCACTGTCTGTATGGACGCGTCTGTCATATGTGCCACATTCAGTGTTTATGTTCTTTGACGCAGTGTTGACTCCCTGTGACACCAGACGTCACTGGTCTTAGTCACTGATTGGACATGGTCAGCCATAGCGTTCTCCATGGCGGGAGGTAACGTCGGAAATTATAAGGTTGGTTCAAAAAGTAATAAGCTGGAGGCCTAGCAACAGAAACCAGTACCTGAATTCCAGAAGTATTGGCCCTGGCTGTTGAGACACTTCTCCCACTGCGACACTAAGAGGTGAATGGCTGTCTCGTAAAATTCCTGGGACTGCGATGTGAACCAGTTCCACACGTACTGCTTGACGTCGTCATCCGAGGTGAATCGTTTGCCCCTCGTAGCAGAGGGCATTCACTGTTGTGCCGTGCTGCAGGAAGTCTATTAGATGGGGGTCGTCTTGATCAAAGAAGAACATCAGCATAACCTTTCCTGTACATGTGTGGATGGCCTTGTTTTTTTTTAACTGCTTACCGTCTCTTAACAGCGAGGTCTTTAGAGACGGGAAAGAATGGGGGGCAAGGAATGTGAAGGAATTTGGCAATGACCTTTAGAAGGAAGCATCCCGGCAATTGGGAAACCAAGGAAAACCCAAATCTGGATGCCCGGATGGGGATTCTAACCTCCGTCCTCCCGAATGTGAGGCCAGAACGCTAACCGTTACACCACCACGCTCGGTGTCTTGGGTTTCGTTGGTGGTGTTGAACCACTATGCTTCCACTGGAGACTTTGTCGTTTAGATTCTGGTTCGAAGTGATGACACCAAGACTCATTTCCGGCCACCACTCCTGTCAGGAACTCATTCCCTTTCCTGGCATGATCAAGACAATGGGCCATTCGACATGCTTCCTGCTGTGGTTGAATACTGTGGGGCAACTCATTGGGCGCACACTTTGCACCAGTACCGTCTTTTCGTCATGATGGTTTGAACACTTCCGACGCTCAATCCAACCTCGGTGGCTACGTTTTTCACTGTAATCAGGCGGTTCTGGGTAACAAGTCCATCAACCAGGTAGACGATGTCATCACTAATGCGGTGTGGTGTTTGAGACCGTGCATCATCGGCTAAAGACCCCCGTCCTTCCTGAAGCGCTTGTGTCATGCCTCGACCCTTGCAAGGGACATGCAGTGTTCACCGTTCACTTGTGACATTTTTCGATGAATTTCCTTTCCCCTTACTCCTTCCGCTGTCAGAAAATGAACAATACCTCTTTTCTCTTTTTTTGACGCCTCCATTTCACTGCGTACAACACGAATGAGCGCTGGATGACTGAAGCATGCTTCTGCTAGCTTGGTATTCACGTGACTTGCATCCGTACCCTCTAGCGGCAGGCATGTGGACTTTGCGCTCTTGTCGGAAACCCTCTTTGTTACTAACGCAACGAGATCACCATTTTGGTACCGGTTTGCACATTTCAGACTCCAATTCCTTTCATACTGAAAGTCCTTATACATATCCGCAGCATACTCCTGACACTGTGGATCGGGAAATCGTCAACTAGCAACAATTTCCGAAGAGTCTAGCGCCAAATACCATTCCGCGTTTAAAGATTGTTAATTCATGTTGAGCAGCCATAATCAGGTCGGAAATCCTTTCACACGCGTCATGAGGGTCCAAATGAAAGCCCCAACACTCTACCACTATTTGAATATTTGCATCTTCTATTCCACGTATTTTGGCGCTTCACTGAACGAGATCAAGGCTAGAAGTGTTTAACCGGCACAGATGATTTAATTAATATGAATATCTGTTGATTCTCGGCTGTCTGGTTGGTGCCGCGTCATGTTCATTGTAGCCGACATTTCGACACTCAGTTCTGCCCTGGAAGAAGACCCCAGAATGAGGGTCGAGACGTCGGCTACAATGAACATGACGCGGCGCCACCCGGATAGCCAAGAATAAACTGACTCGGACCGCGGAAGCCTACGATTATAATATGAATATCATCTGTGCGTCAAACACAGCAACCTCTCTAAACACTGACAAAATAATTCCCATAAATAGTCTAGAACAGTGGTTAACAATTATTTTTTCCCGAGTACCACTGCAAGAAGGAGCTCAACCGCGCGTACCCCTTACAGATGAAATGATAAATAAATGAATACGTTCATACCAGTAGAGTGGTTCTCACAACCACAGGATTACAATGATATAATTGACACAAACATAGTTTATCTTAAAATATATTTGGGTGATAGTAATGTTTCTTTTGGCTGATAAAAGTGGATTTTTTTTCAATTATTTTAGTGATCACCTTAGCCTAGAGACTACCGCGCGTACCCCCTGAAGAAACCTCACGTACCCCTGGGGGTACGCTTACCCCTAATTGGGAACCACTGGTCTAGAATCATTATGGCACCACATTAACAAACTCTAGTAGCGAAAGTGATAGAAAAATATAGTGAGAGATACTAGTTTATGATGAGATGACTTCTATCGCCGCATGCCAGCAACGATACACGGCTTCACGGAACTTTCCAAAACTTACAAAAAGAACGGTCCTTTATTAATCGTGGATCTAAAATATCTTTTAGGATAACGGTATCTTGACTTGGGTTCCATCTTCTTATGGAATGTATTCCCAACACACATGGGGGTCCCAAAGTTTATTGTACCTCGCCCACCTTCCGTCAAAAGAAAAATTCCCCATCCCTTCCCCTGCCCCCCCCCCCCAATTTAATTATTAATAAGTTAAATACTTACGTTCGAGTACTAAGAATGACATGTCAAAGAAGAATCACAAAATATATGATGTCAGAACAACAATTATTTACTCTAAATGCTGGGACTGGGTCATAGTACTCGAGTGTATAGCAAGTGTATCATCCACACGAGCTGTAAAGTTACCTTGCCGCGCTTCTCCCCCTACCCCCCTACATGTCTTCGCGTACTCCTGGGAGTGTCCGCCCCCCCAGTTTAGAACCTATATTCTCGACTTTATACTCCTTGTTTTTACCTCCCTGGCTTACGGAGGAATATACAGGATTCTCAAAGATCTTATTTGCCTTATCCGCTCCCTGAAGGTTAGAATTTGTTTCTGGGAGGTTGGCCTAAGAAACCTGCTCCTGGTGCCCTACCAGACGGTGCAAGAGGGAGGTCACCTTAGTCTAAACTTACCTTCCTGGTGTTGAACGTCCACCGTTCTAAAGCTCCCCTCCTATTGCTCTAAATATACTCTTCTTCACATTCGCCAAAGCAAAAATATAGATTCCTTAATTAATTTCCTATTAAACACTTAATTAAAAAATTTATATTTGCTAATTACTTGCACTTTTTAGCGTTCTTTTATTCGACGAACCAGGCCATATCACAAATCGCATTTAAATTCCAGACAATCAAAGGGGCCCTTTACATTGCATTATAATCAAACAAACTGAAACTGCTATTAACATTGCCTCCTAGTTCGATTACAACTTTATGGGTGTAGGCCAATTTAACATCTACATTAATGGAGGATTCGCTTTTTAGAATACACTTGGTCTATCCTGAGGGTGAGTACTGAGCGCTCTATCTGGGAACCATATAAACTTCGCAAAGTTTTCTGTTATTCTGTCCCAGTGACGTGTAGTATTGGAATCGTAATGAAGGGTTATTCCGACATTAATTCACCCAGCTGAGTACGGAAAGCCTCATCAGAACGGTAATAAAAATTTCCAGCATCCTGCGGCAAACTGTTCGCACTATTGCCCCCAACCCCTACTGCCCAATATGGCGTATTTTTAACACGCGAAAATACCAGAGTTTCAGAATTACTTGCATTGTATTCAATGTACCTTTAATATAAAAAAAATTTGAGATTCCCAATTCTCAATAAGCTACGATCAATCCTTTTGCTATCGTAGAGCAGAAACATGCTTTCCTCATAAACTTACCATATAGTAGGGATGTTGCAGATAGTCTCATAAATAGACTTGCTAACAACGAAAGCTGCCATTCTTCCAACATCATCCGTTCTCAGGCGTTATTAGTTCTGAATAGGTGTGGCTCAATTTAATTTATATGGAATTAAAGATCTGAATTGTTAATTTACTGATGAACTTTTAAATAGATGTTATTTATATAGAGCAACAGTTCTATTATATATTTATAATGCAATAAATCTTTTAAATATTTTGGTAAACTTTATTTGCTTCTACATTTGCACGAAATCGCCGCTCCTACAAAAGATATTATGTCTGTGGAGGATGCACAGAAACCCTTCAGCATCACTCACAAACGTTCTCCCTAAACAGTCCTTAAGTTATAATCTCGGAGTTTCGATCCACTATACCTGAAAGCAAGAAAACTATAAGTAAAGAACAATCATTAAACCAAGTTTTACATAACTGTAACACAAATTTAATTTGTTGAAGTTTGTATACCTGTATGTGCGTAGGATAGAAACACAAATGGATTTCTATAACGTAATTAGTCTATAAAAAATACTCATATTCCATTCTAATCTAGCAAATAGTTGTAAAAGATTTCACGTTTTCAACGGTTTATGAGTAAGACAAGTATACAGTATGAGGGTAAGAGAACTAAGAATATCTATACAAATGTAAAAACATACACTTTGGTTTTCAGTAGTTGCTTAGGTATTATGAAAATTAGTGTGTGAACTGTTTGTAATGTTTTTTAAGTACCATTGGGCTACATTTCATTAAAGCCAATACAGTGTTTTAAGAAATATGGATTTTTTTAAACTATGTAACTTAACGGAATATAAAGCATTATTTATTTCAAGACATAACTATCCCTCCGTTCCTTAGGTCTTGATGCGAGCGAAGACAGAAAAAAAAAATCCAAAATATATCGTTTTGGCATCTGTATCATCAGTAGTGATAAATGTATTATCCTTTTTAATAAATTCCATTCTTCTCGAATACTGTCATTAGTTGTGAAAGATGTCATTTGTCGCTGACTATTACCCTTGTCGCGAAAATAATTTCCGTACGAAACGGTTAAACACGATACTTTGATGCCAAACACAAGGAAATTTTGTTGGTTATTCTGATTGATTGTTTCATGAGAATATTTATTTTAAATAAATAAAATAAATCTTATATAATCTACTTTAACCGACTATTGCAAACGATAAAACAAAATAATCAGCATGGTAGTTTTGCAAAAATACGGTTTGGTTTCTAAATACAATTTTTAAATGAATTGAAACCAGTCTCCTTACATTTTCAGGATTGGAAGTTTGCTTAAGATAACCGTAAAATAACAGTAAAAAGAAAAGATATTGGGATGACACTAATTAAACGTCACCGCAGCGTAAGGCAGCTTTTTTCTCTCAGCCCAAAGAAAGGAACTGAATAATATACAATCTCCAGTGAAATTAAAACTCATTTACGACTTCTCAAGTTCTTTCACTCTGTAAATTATCAGCGGATGGAAATAGAAGACTGATCTTCTACCTCTGTAAATTTAAGTAAACATTTCTGAGAATACGATTACTTGATACTAAATCCAGCTTAACGTTAAAGCTACTGATGGCACTAATAATAAAATACTTCAAGTTCCTCGATTTCCATGTTTGTTAAACTCATCTCTTACGTTATAATTCTGTTTTCAATATATATTATGGAAATTATTTGAACTATTTTTTCTGATACCGATGATAAAGCATTCTTTTATATTACTGAGACTGTTTCAAATACATTTCATAGACAAGAAATTTAATTGCAATCTAGCACACTCTCCGATGGCACTTCCCATACACTCCCATTTCCCTCCATTCTTGTACTTGCCTACTTTCGCCAATTCCGAATTTTAGTTTTCAATTGTTTGAGTGTTTATGGTATATTATTCATAACTTCCCTAGGTGATTTATTCCAATAAATAATTAATAAATTCACAATTCTTTATGTATGAAATCAAGTGCCAGCTTGTTATCATGGACATCTTTTCCCTTCCAGGCACCATTTTTATTTCTCCCGCCAATATCATTCCACACAAAAACACCACTGTAAGCATTGTAAACTGCCAGCAATCTTTTCAACCTCTTCCTGACTTCAGTACCCGCTCCTTTATGATATCAGCTACTGATTATATCGTGTAGTAATTTCCAGAGACAAATTTAGCAGTTCTTCTCTGTACCAGTTCCAACTCCTGTATTTACTATCCAAAACGTTAATCCGTAATACCCCACCATTTTCAAGCAACGGTCTGACCAAAGTTTTGTAATTCAATTCCATTACTTTTCTGGTACATCCCATCATCACTCTCCCCTGTAAATGAATGGTTCTGAAACCTTTTCCTGTCATCTGCCTGATGTGTCCTGCACGATTTAGCTTATTATCAAATGTTATACCAGAATTTTTACACCTGAAGTCTTCAAAAAGGATTCGTTCTTACAGTATGTTGAAGTCTTCAAGCAGATATAAATTCTCTAAGACTTATCATTAGCATAAGAGCAAGAATGTGAGTAACTGAGGTTCTTCTGTTGCTGCTGCTAAATTTACTTCGTTTCGTGTGTGAAGTATACTTTTTTTTAGAAATTAGCTATTCAAGTGACGTTGCTCTTTTTCGGAATTTGAAAGTTTTGTGCTTTTCTCTTTACTGAGGACCATCTTAACGAGCGTGGTGGGTGAGCAGTAACGCTCTGGCCTCGCATTCGAGTGGACTTTGGTTCAAATCCCCTTCCGATCACAAAGATTAGGGTTTTACATATCTTCCCAAAGTCACTCCAGGCAAATGCCGGGATGCTTCCCTCAAAAAGCCATGAGAGAATTTCTTCATGTTCTTTGACCCTCCTCTCGTCCCTTCCCGCTTCTATTGTCCTCGACGTTGACGTCTCATAAAACCAAAAGCAACAAAAAGGAGCATCTTTTTGCCAAAATTATTTTATCTAACGGAGACATACTATGCCTGGGTTTGTTAATATATTAAGTAATAACAGGGATCCATAGATGGATTGCGAGAAACCTGAGGTTAGAATATTCGATCTAACACCACATAATGTTACCTATTCATCCTTTAGGACGGTGGACTGTTATATTAGTAACGCAGATGTAGTGCCGAAATTTAGATTCAAATAGTTCGAATGAGTCTTTAACAATATCAGTCCGTATAAACTAATTCCTGACATTTTTTACGTACATCAAGTATACATCTAATGACATTTCCAGTTCAGTTGGTATTACTGAATTATCGTCTCTAATTAATTTTTCCCCTTTTCTGAGTCTCAGTTTGAAGCTGACAGAACCTTGAAATACATATCGCTGGCTTGCTGTGCCTACTGCTAATTTCATTTGCTATTCCGTGGAGGAAAACGTTTTGCAGTCGAGCAACGAAATATAGATAGAAAACAAGGAAACAGTGCATTGATATGTGAGTTCGAGGTTGACATCTCTAGGAGAGGTCGATAGGCAGTCGACTTGTTACACATTGCTGTGGCGGTCAGCTCGCCCATGCAAACAGAGCTACAGCCGCCGCTGGCTCGGCACTGCTACGGGGCCAAGTCCGTGGGGACCTCTAGCTTCATTACTGGAGTGACCGCTTGTTGTGGGTACACCAGCATAGATCAGCTGGCGCACTACCAGCGGGTGGACGTCAAACTGCGAACGGATTCATCCTTAACGCCGTCATTTCCCCTTGTAATAGTCGTCTAACTTGCTTATTAAATTCTTAATTATTAATTTTTGCTGTTTGAGATCCAGAATAAAAGATCTCTAACTAGATAACAAGCTGCAATTAATATACATATTACAAGGTGATATACACACATATATATCTCGCTATCACTTCCAAAATTATTTAAACTTAATATAAAATTACAAACTTTTATTCATACTGTAGTACAAAAACATTTCGCCTCTAAATCGTATGAAATAAAATATGGTTAAGCCGGCTAGCTAATAACGCAACACCAAAGCACTGATTGCATTTGAATTGTTAAATAGATCAATGAAATTATTTTTAAGGCGTGTTATGGTTTCCGTATTCCTCATTGTTCGTGATAATTCGTTGAACAGAATGATTGATTTGCCGTTTCTTGTAGAATGCAGGTGCGTCAGGTAATAGACTCGAGATGCTTATCTCATCCCCTCGTGTCTCTTCGCCTAAACTGGTGGGCAAATGGATACAGTAAATGCATGTATCGTTATTAAGAACAGGTAGAACCAAGCTTAACACATCAGCTGTTCGTTAGTCTGATTCATGCTGCATGCAGGCAACAGAAAAAACACATTTAACATTACTACTGGACAGTCAGTAGAAGATAAGTCTAGCACGTTTCGTGTTCCAGCACAGAATGAATATAAAAACGGCCAAAACGTAGTTTCTCAACCGCTTCGTTCTCGTTACAATAGCTTCAAGCACCGGACCCTTTGATGCTTTTCATTGGCTCAGCGCGGATTCGGTTTAGGGGACTATTTTCTGCGCTTGTCTTAGTAAATTCCTACGCGCAGGTAAGGACCCTTCTCCCGTCAACAATGGATTGCTGGTGCAGTGAATAACAGCATCGGCTCAACGAACATATTCAGACGAACTGCACGTTCGACACTTTGAGAAAATCCTCCAGCACCATTCCTCCCAGCTCCCGCTAATAACCAATTTCATTCTAGATAAACACAAAAATGTAATTTGGATCATTACACCCTTTACTTAATCATACTGATTATTTCTAAACTATATTTTTTTTTTTTGCCACAACCCATTATCTCCCTTCATACCAAACTGAAATTGATAAATAAGGGATCGTTTTAAAGATTAAGGTCTTTGCTACGGTCGCATAATATTTATAAAAGGAAATTTTTGTCATTTGTCCCTTAAAGGGCAAAAGTATAATTAATTCCAAAAGGTGTTCTTGTGTCACGATCCCTTTATCTCCCTTGATACCTAACCGATACATGAGGTATTATTTTAAAGATTAAGGTCTACGCTTTGAGCGAATCATACTTTAACAAAGAAATATTTCGGCATTCAGTCCTGAAAGCGCGAAAGTATCATTATTTCTAAATGTGTTTTCTGCTCACTAGACATTTATCTCCCTTCGTACCTAACTGAAAACTATAAATGAGGAATCATTTTGAAAGTTATGGGCTCCTGTTTGGCATAATCATAAATTAAGAAAGGAATTTTTCGGAAATCGATCCTTAAAAGGCAAAATTATCAATATTTTTAAAACTTTTTTGTCACGAGCCAATTTTCTTCCTTCGCACCTAATAAAAATAGGTAGATAAATGAGGTATTATTTTAAAGATTAATGTCTTAGCTTTAGTAACATCAAACTAAAAATGAAATTTTTTGGAATTTGTCCATTAAATGGTAATCATTTTACCTATCAAGGTCACCCGTATGGGACAGTTCAGAAACAAACTCTTAGTCTTCGCTGGCGTCGTTAAGGATTGATTGTGTTACCAGTAGATAGCAGCACCATATATCAAAGAGATATCGATGTACTTGTGTGTTTTGTTCCGTTTAGTTATATTATTGTGAGGTCTATTACAATTCAACTTCTGGGAAGTGATGGCTACAGGTGTTTACGTCAAAGTACAGGGCTGCAGGATAGCATACAACAGGTGAAATTAGAAAGCTATTACTACATATGAGCCGGTTCTTTTTCCAGCCTACAACAAACCACCAAACTCGCTATTCGCCGTATTTTATATGCGAAATTTTGCACCTATTATCTTGTCCTGGTAATATTTCTAAACCATTCCTTTTATCACAAGTTACCAAATACATTTATCAAACTTTTAATTTATTATGTATACATATGGACGTTGTCCGCAATATTTTCCGGTGTTAAAGAGAAAGTTGTTGGTGAATAATTTGTGTAGCTACTGTCCGAATTTCAAGTTTCTAAGTTTTTTAATTATTTCAATTGCTTTAGCTGACAAATACTGCTGCAAATATTCAGTTTGAATTTGTATTTGATACAGCCTACATTTCTCTAGGCGATATATTTTTCTGTGGATATTTGAAAAATTAATTTCAAAATTTGTTTTTGACTTATGAGTCTACTGACAGAGATGTCTAAAGAAGTGACTATAACATAGTTTTATGCAATGAAGAATGCCATGATTTCCAACTTCTGGTACAGAATGAGTTGAATCAGTCTACCGATAAAATAGAACTGAAATGTAACATACAAAGATTTGCTTATAATTGAATAGATAAAATAGAACTGAAATGTAATGTACAGAGATTTGCTCATAATTGACTGTAGATACATTTATTTCGTATTGTAGTCTACAATAGTATTACCTTTTGCCCTATCAGATGTTAGATTTGGATATTATAATTAGAGCCGTTTTCCTTATTTTGTAAACATTACATACAACTGATTATTTAACATTTGATGGCAACAATTGCTTTCAACTTTTGATTTTACATACTAGATTGCAAAAAACAAAGAATGAACGATACATTAACTACTTTGCGTTGTTCATTTCTGTGAATACCGTTCTCTACGAAAAGCGTTGATTCATTTAACGCTTGTATTAAAACCTAACAACAATTTGCATAGATTAATACACAAACTGTGAGAGCAAAAAGTGAACAATGGCAGTTAATAAATGAACTCCATCTAGATCACACGGTAATTTATTTCGGTTTAATTTCATAATGAACATAATTATCTCTCTCCAAAATTAAGTTTGAATGTTATTCCACAATGTCACAACACGATGCAGTTAAGCGAGAGCGTACTACACCAGCAGCTTACAGTTAGTTGTCGTTCTAATTTCATTAAGTGTAGAGATATTCCACAAAATCGAAGTAGCTTCATGTACCATGAAAATGAAACTGACTTACCGCGAACGGTATGAAAGCGTTAAAATAATTAGGACAAATTAAATGCGGAGTAACAGTTAACGAGATTCAAAATGTAAAAAAGTAAAGACGTTACTTGATATCTTGTTGCAATATATTCTAAATTATAGTTGGGCTTTTTAAAATCATACTTCAGTCTTAGTACAGGCCTTCTAAACGTGTACTACGACCCAAAACATAGCAGTTGATAGTATTATTTACGAAACTCTTGTATCTGACATTAAACTGCGATTTCGTTGTGAGTACGGAGAAATTTTATGCATGTTATTATAAGCCAAACTAAGGTCAGTGGATGAGCAGTAATGCTTGGGTTTTGCATTCGGAAGAATGTGGGTTTCAATCCCCGTCCGGCCATCGCGAATCGATAACTCACTCTGCGGCCATGTTCAGGTAATTGAGAAATGAATCTTTGAAATAAAACCGTCAATTTCAATATCTGGAAGTCGTGTCACCACCTGAAGACGACCAGAGAGGAATCGCTTGGAACGTTGTGCTTAAAAAATTAAATTCGATGAAATATCCCCGAACACTATGATGGGCTATTTTGTTAACTCTGATAATCGTACAAACTACCAAAACTTTCTTACCTTCCTTCGACTAAAGCACATGCCTTTATAAGAAAGTCGTAAATCAATTTTCCTAGACCTTTCATCTTAGAATGAAAAGCAGATTGAGAAGGTAGTATTTTTTCATTAAATGTCACCTTGCAAACGCATTAACTACTTTAAAATGAAGTAAGAACCCGTGACAATAACTAATTCAGGAAACTGCCTTATAGTTAAGTATTTATATTGCAGACACCTGGAGCTGTAAGACCTAAAGCATACAGTAAATTAGGTTGTAAGAAAACATTTGCCTTATAGGTAAGTATTTGAATTGCAGACATCTGGAGCTGTAAGACCTAAAGGATGCAGTAAATCAGGTTGTAAGAAAACATTTGCGTGAGGATAACTCATATATAAGTAACGGAATTAAAGTGTTTAGACCTAAAATTAGTGTATTAAAATTACTGACGATGTAAGCTCCAAAGAAAAGTTTCATAAAAAAAAACCAATCCATTGCAACTCATTACAAAAACATTTTAAAGTTAAAATCATATCACGTCCATTATCATTAAATTTAAACATAATGATCATTACGTTCTGGATGATGAATGAATTTTGGTTACGATTTACCCACAATTTCCATTAAACTTCACGGTGTTTGCGTTGCATGTAAAACACTGATTGTTTGACATGACTTTTGCCACCCAAATTTGAAAGACTGTAGAAACCATTCCAGCGGTTACTTTAAGTGATTTTTGGAAAAGGAAATGAGTATGGGAATGGAGCCTGCACCTTTACAAATACTAGCAGTAACCGCTCTTCACCTTACTCCGTGAGGTTCAGTATTAATTAGGGGATAATTCTTCGAACATCCAAGTTATTGTTACTTTGCTAGGCAGCACTTACTGGAAACAACGAAAGAAATGTGTAACACAAAGCTCTGTTCCATCTTCAGTTTAAGGTAATTACCTGAGTTCTGTTTTTAGATGTTTGGCGTGTCTGAAGCAGATACAACGAGATGGCAATCACGGGCTCTCAACGGCGCGACGGAGCTTTCTATTCGAGATGACACAAACACATACACACACTCTGCCTGCTACCCCAGTAAACCATCCATCACTACGATAAAATCTGAGCAAAGGTAATAAACTTAAAATGGGAGACACGTGGGCATTTCCCACAATTTGTTACTGCAAACAAATTTATTGCAAAGGGCCGCAAGTCGGAAATTGCCGCTGCTGTGACCATTGGTAGCTCGATTCGCTGACGAAACTATCCAATTTTCTCCCTCGATCCGCCCCTCTATAACCCTCATATTCACCCCTCCTCTTTTCCCCATTGATTGCCGATACCAAATCATCCAAAAATTCCGCATTTCATAACTACAATCCGCGGCTGTGAGCCTGCAGCAACGTTTAATTTGTCAAATGTTGACTCCTGTGAGATATTCACCACCGATCGCTAAAAGCCTCCGTTATTGGTGTGCAGTTTTAAAACACTGGATATTTAATCGGAAAAGATGAATATTTTATTGTTCTGACATTTTCCTGTCACAAATAAAATCACAGCAAACGATGATGTAACAGGATGTTACTAACCTCACTGAAAAGTGTACGTTTTCAATTTGTTATCAGAAAAACATGTGAGCATGAAGTACCTTTGCAATATTACCGGTATTCACGGTTTAGCAGTTTAAAAAATTAATATTTTATGTAACCAAATTGGATGAAAATGATGTTCTGTGATGTATTAAACTATTCGGTGACTATGTAATAGACACAAGACAAACATTTTTCATAGCATGATTGCCTTGAAAAAAAAAAAAAAAATGTGCTCTTTAGGATAAAAATTAATAAACGGAGTGCTAATATAAATAAATAAATTAAAAAATTATCTTTCTCACAATGTAACAATTATCTGGTGTATCTCGTCGCGTTTGTAGTTGGAACATTGTTTTAGTATCCTTGTCGTCATATTCTGACAATAATAACAATTAAGGGGGGTATTTTATTATTATGATCGTTTTAATGACACACACTTTCGAAAGCCCAAACTAGGCGAGCTTATTGTTTGCTGAGTCATAACAGTAGTAAATATAAATAATACAGTAGAGCAATAGATTTAAATTCTTTCAAAATGAAAATGTCTGTGCCAAAGTATATAAATATATGGATGAGTGGTAGGAGTTGATAAGTCTTTATACTTCCAGGTCCTAGCAACGTATGGGCTAGCATACGGACTCGCATTCTAAGGGTCTGAGGTAAGGATGGTTTTAATTTAGTGTTGTACATGCCTTGTGTTGTCATCACTATAGTTTCTCACAATTACTTTCGAAAAGCCTAATACAAATACAAATTGGAGCTGAGCAAACAGTTTATTTATTTATCGTATGATATTTAATAAGATATACAAAAAATAAGTAAGGATTTGCATATCACAAGTTTCTATAATTTTATATCTCTAGATATCGAATCGTGCACTTCCGCTATTTTTCCTTTGTATATTCGAAGAGTACAGTCAGAAACGATGTGGACGATTGTTTGTAAGATGGCTCCACAGTTACAATACGAATGGTTGCGGAGTCCGAATGTCATGTTACAGCAAAACAAACAAGCCTATATGCTTCATAAGCTACGTGTTTTTGGTTCTGAATGATAACATACGTTTGTACTCAGTAAACATAAAACAAAACAAAAAAAACATTTTAAGTCAGGTTAGAAAACTCCATGTTGAACAAAAGAAGATGATCTTAGTTATTAATTTTGGATCCTATACTGTAGCACAATTGAGGTTAAGAAATTTTCAAAATTAAAGACTACACACCAAGAATTAAAAGTCATAAATTATGGTCTCTGATACCATTTCGAAAGTTACAAAAATAATACACTTAAAATCAAAATCGTTCTCTTAAATAAAACTGTTTGATATATAATTTTTGCGCTATAGAATTAGATTATCAAGAATTAGAAAATATAACGACATCCCATACGTTTGAGGCACTGGGATGCATTAAGCAGAAATTTATCTATCATTGGTGGAAAGCGGCAGTGGTAATAACTTTCTACATAAAATTTCAAGGTAACACAACGTGAAAATAACTATCAGATTCAAGTAGAGGAGGTACGCGATACTTAATAGTATATCCTCGCTTATTATAAGAATAAATCTCAATAGAAGTAATATTCCCCACAACGAAAACGAACACTCATTTAAACCATAGGTGCTCTCGGAAAAAGACCATAACACGAATAACGACTATTAATTTCAATTAAGGTTATGCTTTAGTGACATATTAAAACGATTTTTACCTTTTAAAATAAAAATATTTATCTGTTTAGCTTATCCGATCTACACCTATCCAGACCACGTTTTTCAGTATTTAACTCAGTTACGAACGAAAACATTCCCAGACATTTACCCATTAAATTAATTGTTAATTAATGGTTATGGTCCTATATCCACTGATAGATGCTGCTCATAATTCTGCATTCAATATCTATTCAGGGTTCATCGCCTAAGTGTCCCTTAAACGTTGCCATCACTCTATTCATACATAACCAGTCTTCCATTGACTGTCAACTCAACTCATTTAACGTAAAAACCTCAATATCTTTTTTTATATCCCAAATCCTATGTATGGCAAATTTATATCGATACATAGATTCAGTTTTTTTCCTTGTACTTCCTCTTACCACCGTCGGTAATAAATACAGTACTTTTCGAATAAACATCATTTTAAAATACGAATATGGTCATTCTCTTGCTAGTTTTGGTTAATGATGTATTTGATACATTAAGAATAAATGTATGAGCATGTAAATATTCAGCTCCTAGCATGTTTTTTTAACTTCACACATGCAAATTGTTAGCCGGAGGCAGGGTTCCAATTCTTCTTATTCTTTGTTGGTGGCGGACCAGAGAAGGCCAGGTCACTCGGTCCTTACCACATCCGACATTCGTCAGGTAGGCCAGGTGGCTTTAACGTGGCCGCCGCATGAATAATTCAACAGTACCAACTGGACACCCCCGCACCCCCACCTCTCCACCCACGTCTCGCTAATTCCGCCAATTAAAGCTCGCCATTTCCATACGCAGCATTGCCCTATACCATTCTGCCGTAACATGATCTCGTCGGACGAGCGGTCACAATTACGTAGAACCGGCATAAATTGTAGCCTTCCGGTTAATAACTGACAACTTATGCTATGTACAGTAAACTTAATTCCTGTTGGTATTTTCTTACGTGCGATCCTGAAATTTAATCTGCAGCTGGATTGTATGCCACTAATTTTGCATTGTCATCTACGAATTTTCTCTTCATCAGTCGTGCCAACAGGAATGCAACGAGTGATGTTCGATATTGTGAACTTGCATTGATTGCAGTCAACATGACAAACTTCGATCGTTAGCTACTTAAAACTTTTGTAGCATCAGTTCGGGTAATACATCTGATAAATACAATTTTTGAACACTTGATCATTGTATCACTCAAACGGAACGATAATGCAGTGATATAAGAAAAGGGGCATTTTTTGTATGACAATCTGTATGTACTACCATACTCATAAATAATCTAATGATCTGAATGGTTCACACATTTGTTCCTAATAGCTATAAAACACTGCATACGCAATACGAAGACACTCTAATGCATGCTGTATATATGGTGAGGTAATTATAGTAAGTGCATGTGGTACTTAAAACCAAATGACAGAGTTTCTTACTGGCTGCGCAATTTACCTATTTCATTGGTGACTTGCCTAGACCTATTGGGTAAAGGAGTCCTGTAGTTTAACGTGGAATCTAAGCTACAGAATGACCTAAAGTGCTTTACTTGGATCAAGAACAGCTTTGTCAGTGATGAAGGCCAGTTTTAAGGCCCGTAGAAACGATTGGCAAGGTCTGTATTTTAACTGGTGATTTCTTACTCAACAAAGACTTAAGCAACGACGCCACCAGGCCACTCATAGTGAGACGATAACAATATTGAATTATTCCGTCACCACTAAAATTAATTAAGGTTACACTATTTGTAAACTAAAATAAAAGTGTCTGAGCAGTAAATCCAAACGTTTTTGCTGTAATAAATTGCAGGATCAAATTAAGCAACAAACCATTTAGGATACAAATGGGAACGATAGTAATCTATAAATTCAGGCTACCAATGACTGTCAGTTTAACTGTCTTACTACAACATGAACTCTCTTTCAGAAAGATTCCACTGAAGTAAGAAACAAAGAAGCATATTACTATTTTTAGGTGCGGATTAATAAAACCCATTGCCTTTTCGGTTACAAAGTAGCATTAAAAACAGGGTGATGCTTCTATAAATAATTAAATATGTAAAGGTATGTTTCATATAAGTAGCTTATCCACACAGCGTACATTTTTATGACTAAGTAATCTCGAATTCTTATATGTTTACATATGCAACAATAAAAAATTAAAATATTGTTTACGGCACAAAAAGTAACACTGCGAATATCACAATTCATATCTGAAAGCTTCAAGAACAACATAAAAATGTGTTCAAACTTCACAACACAATGAATCGTTTTGACGTAGAAAAGAATTTACCTATTCTCAAAAATATATTCTTAAAAATATAAAAAATAATTCCAAGTTAACTTATGTACCGAATACCAAATGATTAATTCATTTTAAAATGTAATTGTAATCTGATAATTGTTCTGTTAGCAATTGGTGACAGTTTTCGGCTTTCTTTGTGTGTGTGTGTGTGTTTGTTTGTGGGTGTATGTGGGTGTGGGTGGAGGTGTCAGGGGGTGGGTGGTTGGTTGGTTGCTCAACAGCAATTAACCTTACTAATTCCTTAAGCTTACTCCCATAAATTTAGATAAATTCTTGTTCATGAAGAATTGGAAATAAATCTAATGTTCCATTAAGCATAAGGTAGAAACAGTTGTTTGCTTTCTGAAACGAATGCTATTATTATTTTTTTTTAAGCGTTTCTACTTCAATCATGTTCATATATCCAGATTATCATGTCTTGAAAGAATGGCAAAAAGGGAGGGTACATCATTTTTTTTCAATAGAAAAATATTGGCTTAAAAATTTAATAGCTTACAAAATCAACGTTTAGACTAATACAATAACAGAATACCAGTAGAGACTGGAATTTTTTGGACTAGGCAAAGAAAATTATTGCACTATTTTATATTTATCTTTACTAGAAATACCAGTTTAACCAATGAACTGTGTTAGTATCACCTAATAAAGTAAAAAGCATTCTGAAAACCTTTATAGGTCCATTTATTTACCTCATCATAGTAAAAATGTTTCAGAAACACAGAAATTAGAAAAGGTGAACCAATTAATTGATACTATTGTGAGCTAGTCATTGTATTCCTTCAACATTTTGATCAGAAAATAGGAATTAATGTTTATTCAAAAAAAATACCCACTAAAATGTTTGATTGTAGGGCAAATTCCTATTTTTTTTTTTTTTTTTAAACCTACTTGCAGTTCTATTCATAGCCATGAAACCCACAAACGAGAATTACTGTGTTAATGTCCTTGTTTGCTATACTTGCGTTACTAAAGTCCAGTTTCTGCATGCTTGAATCAGCTTTTAAACATTTTTGCGTCGTTATATATACATATTTAAGAGCGAGTGTTTGAATTACGGAACAGCAAGCACACATCAGAATGTAACCACCACTACCCGCAGCTTTGTAGATCGTATTAATGTGCCGTCACACTGGGCACGGAATCATGAAAATCAGATAGTTTTCCAAAGACGTTTAGTCCACACACTTCACTTCAGTATGTAAATAGGTCACTGGCCATAACACAATAACACATTTACACAAAACATTCATCGTTCGAATGCATATGGTAATATTCGCAACCAACCCTCAGATAAAATTGTTATCCTCTTAAATATAACCAGAACGACGTTATAACCCAATAATAATAATAATAATACAGGCTCTCTTTAAGGTACTTGTTTCTAGTTTCACAGCATTCTGCATAAACAGACATGAATCTTTGTTTTAGAAACACTGGGATTCGTGTTTTTGACTACGCATTTCTGTTAGTAAAAAAACTATCGTCAATATTATCAAAGATTTTTTCCGTTTCGCATATCACGTGTAGATAGTAGATCTATACACTGAGCGGGCTTCGTATAAGATGTGCAATGAAGCACGAGAACACTGGTAGTAGCTTTTATCTATAGTCTGCATTGATGGTGTCGTAAAACGAGCAGCATTTCCACGTACGGAAAATAAAAGGCACCCGATGTGCTTGCAAGAACGTTTCGTATAAATGTGTTTTGAATTACCCTCATTCATTCAAATATTTGCAGTATATATTGCTTTTACATGCTGTTCTCGTATCTACATCAGCATCGCATGTTCCAGTTGCCATTAAACAGAATTGTTGAAAGGGTTTCCCTTCCGCCGGAATTGAGGGAACAGCTGTGTTTTATGCCTTTTCTGGCAAACGTTTAAAAAGCTATTAGCGTCATAATGAAATACTGGTCAGAATAAAAGATAACTAGACATAATTGTGGTTCTTCTCACTAAAGAATGACTCCACTTTTTAACAAGGCTTACTGCATACAAAAAATGATAATTCTGATGCTAATTTTCAGTTTCGCTATTCTCATGATAGAGGCGAAATTTTTACGTGACATCCTGAAGCAGTCTTTTATAACTTCTAAGTACAACAGTTCTTACATTTTAATTAAATAAAAGAATTTACATCCACACGTGAAATTCTTGTTTCGCAAGTCTTAAATTAGTATCATTATCGAACTGATTAATGTAATTCGCAATCTAAATCATCACATACCCCCACTATTACTTAACGTTCTGAATTAAATCCAAGATTGCTACTATGAAGATATACGACGTTCCAGTAAATGTAACTAGTATGTCTTCTTGTTATTAAAAGTGCCCCATCACTCAAATTATGTATAACCAGAATAAATAAGTATTACAGGAATGTTAAAAAATGATTATGTCAACAAAAACAGAAAACAGAATTTCCATCAAGAATAAAGGAAAATATTCAGTTATGTGTTAGAAGAATTACCTCATACATCAAAGAAAGATACACATTTGAATTAACCACTGATTGATAGGGAAGAAAATAATATCAAAATTGAGGATACCTGAGTTATCGATGACTTTACGTGAAATATGTAGAGGCGGACTTCACTACTTGAATAAAGGGTGTTCTACGTTTTCCACCATACTGAGAAATTTCATTTCATTAAGAGTCATTTTCTGTTTCGTTACATCGCTGACAAGGGTTGTATGACTTTATGAAATATTGCCGAGCCCCCATTGGTTGCAACATTCTTCCCGCCTACGAGGCTAACCAAATTAAATTAGACGTCGCAACTGAAACATTAAAGTTAACTGTTAAATTGTGAAATACAATTGCATCAATGTTTCTCCTTCATTTCCCTCCCTTAAACTGATTAAGTTTGTGCTAAATGTTTTAAGTAAGGTTGGTTCGTTAATGCATATTATTTTATACTGCATATTATGTAAAATTGTTTTAGATGAACGTGTTAGACTTTGTTAGGGTGTTAAATTGTTTTTTTATAATAACGAAAGAACATTAATATGCTGTGTTGAGCAAACAACTACATTTTAGTGTGTTACAGACGTACTTAAATTCTTTATTTTGCTCAAAGGAATTCCAAATCATTTGTAATTTTGTTTACATTTAATCATATTTAGTTCCTATAGTTTTTACTAAGTTTATGGTACCCAATTGATTGAATCATTGTTCAGCGTTCTGAAGACGCGTTGTGGCGCATGTTTTCGCGACGAGGTTTCTTCTGTGGCCTTTAAAATATTGCTCTAACAGTACCAAGTAGAGCTTTTCGGAACATTGGTAGGAGTAATTCACGCTTATTCTGTCTGCGTTGGTAACCACACTGTAAAAAGTGTAATATCTATTTGACAGTGTGTCTTTAATAAAAATAAATAAAACAGATCCTTAGCTTTCCTGTTTAAAGTAATTTTATCAGCACAGTTGAGTTACTTTAGTAGACAGTAACATCTAATTCCCCTCCACCTAACCTGCAATGTTAAAGTTTTACTAAACCTGAGGGCATATTTATTCATTGAAAGATATATCTCTGGAGGATTTGAACCCAGATATTTGTTAGTAACATTACAATGAGGCAGTGAATACGACAACAGCGCAATTCTATAATTGTGGAGTACGACGTAAATATAGTAATCAGAAAATAATAATAAAAAAAGAATTGTAAGGAATGATTACGCCCACTAACAATTATTTTTATACAATTGTACGGAAATTGTGTTTGACGTTATTTTCAAATCTCCATGAAATTTCTGGTCCGCAAACAGTCCAGTCGCCTGGTGATATATTTATGAGTATCTCCTTATTCCAAGCATCTAGTGCGTTATACTAGGAGGTGAACTTTAGTTCGTCAGCTAACCTTGAAAAATAAATCCGTGTGCCGTCGTAAAAGTGTATATGCATTTTTGTTGTGATATATTTAATTAATGATTGGACGATTTGGGAACATTCCAGCATTCTTCTGGATAATTAATAACAACGGCCAAAATCTCTAAATACTCGTAGGTAGACCAAGTTTTGAACCTGAGTGCATTTTACATTATGGCAGCCCAATAGCGCGCACGGCCAAGTCAGTATAAATTTTTTCAAGTATAGACACAGATCTACCAGCACGAAATAAATCATTCCGGAACTGCAATGTATGTACCTTTTCTTCGAACCTGCATTTGTTTTAGATTAATTAGACCATAAAATTAAGCGTTCGAGGCTTAAACTAGAGAACTGTTATTACATTATTGATGAAACTGGCTTACTTGTATTAAAGTATACAGTTATTAAATTGATAGTCTCAGACTATAAGTCTCTGAAACTGTTAAACAATAAACACGCGACGCAAACAAAAGTGGCCGTTTTTGTAGTACTCAACACCTCTTGAAACAGACATAAAAATAATTCCAGGAACAGCTATGGATTTTTAAGTGCCTCAACCAACTAAAGCCGGTAAAACATTAAGAAACGTTGACCTGTGGATAAGAAATATACCTGTTCTTCTTGGAAGTCGTTAAACAGTATACGGCAGCAACTGGAAGATCCAAAGCTAATTCACGAACTGAGGGCTTCGTAGAAGAGGAGCAGTTATTGGAATGTGGCGATCGTCAAAAAAAAAAAAAAAAATCTTTAATGTTATAGTGAGTGAGTCACTTTTTTCCAAAGATCTGCAAAGCCACCAGAAAGTGTCGATCAATGGTCTCTGTTTATCTTGGTGGGCGTCCATTAATTAAGTGAGGTGTTTTTTCGGAAATCCGGTCTTTCACCCTTGGTGAGATCTGGTGGGGACCCTCCTCCCCATAAGTCAGGTTCAGTGAGATCTCAAAGAAACACACCCCCACCGTCCCTGCTAACAATGTTTTGTTTTGTTTTCTTGTTCTTCAATGGCGGATAGGCGCCCTCCCTCCCTCCTCCTGTTCTTCCAGGAAGTTAAAAGATGACGTGAGATTTCTCTCCCCCCCCCCCCCCCGTCTTGGTGATATTTCGCCCCCTTCTGTTCACTTAACGTAATTAATGGACGCACTCTTGTCATTCATTCAAGACTTCCCTGAGCTTTCACAGGCTTAGCAGCATATATTTTTCTCCCCAAATCTCCCTGCGACTGAGCAGACCTATTGCTTGCTCGCAGGTAGTGGCTAGCAGAGTC
Organism: Vandiemenella viatica; assembly: GCA_031002005.1. Lineage (NCBI taxonomy): Eukaryota > Metazoa > Arthropoda > Insecta > Orthoptera > Morabidae > Vandiemenella > Vandiemenella viatica. Next base: position 235,021,541 of record JARYHS010011408.1, read on the forward strand.
ACCTGAACCGGTGGTCTACATTATGTGTTTGTATTTCTGAAAGTTTCAGTTTTTCTGAATTGTTGGCGAGCCACTCTAATTGCTTTTATCACATGTATCACTACAATAATTTAAAGTAATTTTATGAGAATTGAGTCTTTCCCGGCGTAAAGCTGCTAAAAATATTTAGCGAGTTTTCGGTCGGATAAGTTCCGCTATGTATAAAGTTTCGTGAGTTATCTTCGCTGTCTTCTTCAGGTGAAATGATAGACCGAAGTTTTGCATCGATAATGTTGATAAATAATAATATTTACTATAAAACACAATTGATTCATATAAAGTTATATCTTTTAAAATTTATTTTAGGTTTTGTAAAAGTTACGTCCATTTCGTAACATTTCCTCTTGTCTTGCCACTTGTACATTTGTCCTGGACCATCTCTTAGCATTCAGCCAACATTTTTCACTCCCATTTCCCTCGGTATCTCTACTCCATCGCTGAGATGTCCTGGTGAAACCGTTCAACATGGTTGTCATTTAGATTTCCACAGTTCTCAAGGAATTAGATCAGACGGACGTGGAGTAAGAGAATTTTCAAATATATATTTATTGTATCCAGTTGATGATACTTTTCTCCGAATTCATTTATGTTACTAACATAGTTATGTGAACTTCTTTTAATTAAAAATTCCTTAACAACCTCTTAAAAATCCTCGCAAATAGTCTTCTCGCAGATTTCGAGTGTCTTTTTCAAGTTTTCTTCTCTCAGCAATTTTCAGAGCTGGGTACCAATAAAATAACCACCTTGATACCAAAGTAACGAGAATAGGTTGTTTATACTAGTTGTGTATAAGAGTGCTTCTGAGCATTTCACCAAAGCATTGCAACAGTTGTCAGAAACAATAACACATTTGAGACGCATTTCATAAGAAATAGGCACACAATTTCAGCAAAGAAAAAAAGTATCCCTCCCACTAGCTAACCTGATAATGCAGCTAGATGAAAGCTATGTTATATTAACGGTAACAATGCTCTCAGACAACTAAATTAACTTTCTTTGTATTTCAAACATAACAACATACTTACAAAAATAATTTTGAACTACGTCTAAAAGGGTAAGAATGACAAGCAGTGGATACGGGGAGTAAGGAAAGACGTAAAGTTGGAAATAAAGGAAGATAGAATACAAGAGGAACATCATTAAAAATATTAATAAACAAATTTAAAGGGTTTCCGGAAGAAGGAAGAGAGGAAAGTGTTTGCTCATTGTTAGTTAACTAATTCTTCCTGTTGCCAATTACTGACGATTTACTTTAATCACTTCGTCCTCCAATTTACAGATAGCTGACGGTCGCCAAGATTTTTACCTTCCCCCAAAGGTTACTAATTGAATGAACTGAATAGTTCTATGAAATGACAAAACCAATAAATCACTTTTCACTTCATATTTATTTCTCCGTGAGCTCTAAGATAACATAAGGCACAAGACACTTCCAATGATAATAATCCCAAATATTTGAAACTGTAAGTATAACTAACTAGAGACAACTAACTCCATCTAGCTGCTCGTCCCTGCTACTCGCTTAAGTAGACGCTACAGAAACATCTAGAATAACACAAAGAAAGCCGATCGATGTTTCTCAAACGGCAACAATGCAACCACAATCAAAACCACATTAAAACAATCATAATTAATACAAAATCATGAAACAAACGGAAATGAAAATTAAAGATATTTACACGTACTTACACACAAAATGATCAACATAAACTATTCCAAACGGTTGAGAATTGTCATCCAAACATCGGGCTCACATCAACACTTACAATTACAGACTTATAATTAATGTTTCATGCATATTACTGTCTTTGAACATTACACAGTTTCTCTCCATGAAGTAATGTTCATTTACATGAAGAATATATACAAATTCGTAATTAATCACAAAAAAATAAACAAATCCATTACGTTACGCATAATTCTTAAGGGGGTAGATACAGTTAACATGCTTAAAAAAAAAAGAGTTTCTTCTTTCGATTCACAAAAATAGTTTTTAGTTTTGACTTTATATTGGTGAAAAAAATATTTCAATATCTTTGACAGTATGGGAATTATGCTTGTCTTAGCAAATCCCAGCGTATATGACAGCCATTTAAACCTTACAGCACTTGAAGGTACCATAACAAGTTTGATCTTAAATATCTCAAAACAGAAATTCAACAATTGATTTTAAACATAGCTTTTTTCCAAATGCATAGATATTTTCAAATTTGCAGATGTTCTACATAGTAATTAATACAGCCCCTACCATTATTTTTTACGCAGCTTTTCATAAATGGAAAATATGCCTTTATGTTTAAACAAAAAAATCCAGAGTTTTAATTATCAATAACAAATATAGAGTTAAATTTTTTGTATTATGGCGGAACTGAGGGAGGCTTGGAAGGCTGTCACTGTGCATGGACCTACTGAATAGCAGAAAACCCTGGATAATGATGATGATGTCATTAAAGACCTTAATAACAACATATTTTTAACTGTCAATATGGATGGTATATTAAGATATCGTTAAATAATGTTTTTATTTTAAAAATCAATTTTTATATATAACTATAACAGTTCTATGAACCTATTAAATTTGAACCCTCAAATTTAAGTAGATTCGGAGAAAATGAAATTTTAATTTATACAAATATTTGTATATGTTAGCTGTATCTACCCACTAAAAATAAATTTTCTTAAAAGGGTTGGGTGTGGGGGCTATTACAAAAGGTAATAATACGGAGACTCAAGAAAAAGGAAACAATGATGGATGAACAACTATTGTAAATCAAGGAAAGAAGCTTCGATTACTTTTTGTAGTCTTTAGATTGTCAAAATCTAGGAGAAAGCGATATCCTATAAATGCTAGATCCTCGAAGTAACAGCTAACTATCCATTTTAAATATTGAATTAGTGTTTTATAAGCCAAATTTAATAACAAATTGCTGTTTTCAAGTAGAAACATACAGTGTAATTGAAGACCGGGTATAAATTCCACACGACGTGACGCTATTCCAGCAGCCATACTCCTTTCGGCGAATTTCTTGTTCCCGTTTACCCAAGCCCTTATCGAAGAACGAAGCCCTTGTCGTCGGTTGTCAGATTTATATTGGGGGCTGTGAGGATAAACTGGTGTGGCGGGAAGCGTCACCAGCCCTTCCCGCTGCGGGCTGGGTGCACAGTAGTCCCGCCATGATGAAGCACGCCGGCGGGAATTGTCGGCCTCCCCTGGCGGCCGTAGCTGATGGTTATGACGGCGCACGAGGAACTCTGGTTTACAATAAGTCGCAAGTTGCCGGCACCGCCCAACTTGGGGCTCCAAACTGCCGGGTCGCTTGCTCGCCTGCTAGCGATAATGTGCCAGTTGCACGGAGAAACACTACACCCACGCAAGCCGCCGCCAAAGACTTCATCAAGTGGCTGTTTTTCTTCCAGACAGTCCAGAAGAAAAGGTATTATTCCGGATGGTGTAGTTATTGTTTCCAAGTGAACTGCCTATACTCATATCAATAGTTACCTTCCATACTCTACTAAAGCTGTGAGCTATACATACAATGTATTTTGTGATCACGCGAAGAAAAATGCAATTGTAATGTTTAGTTCCAACTTCTTCTCATTGACATTAGCTCTTGTCAATCTCGGTGAAGCATACATTTCATTCCATTTAACAATACTTGTGATAAGGGTAGAGTGATCTGGTAGAACAATGGTTAAAGCACTTGCTTGAAAAATAAATGGTTCAGGCATCAGTATCTGTTTCATATCATGGTGGGGGCATGAACTTTTAAAAGCTGTGTTTGATCATATGAGAAGACTACATTAAATTGCAGTTCCCAGAGAAAAGGAACTGGCAGTCCTACCTCTGACACAATGGCTTAGTATGCCTCCTTCTGGAGGATCCAATAATCCTTAGGATTTTGGACTCTAATAGTGAGTGATAAGGGTCCTATAGACATCTTCTCCCATTGGCCTTATTACAGTTTCAGAGACAGAGGAATTGTGTTCCTGGCATAGAATTACGAAGGAACACCATCGTCCACATTTATGGTCGAATGGACTGAGCGAGCCCGATTGTTGGGTGGTAACACACAGAAATGGGGTCTGGTACACGCACTTTCAGATCGCCGTTCAGCAATCCAGATTTCGGTTTTCCATGGTTGTCTTAAAGGTCACTGCAGAGATGCTTTTTCTAGAAGTCACGGCCTAATTCCTTCACGTTCCTTCTTCTCAATCACCTCCCTTCTCTAATGAGCGCAATGTTGTAACAGAATGACGAAAAAGGGTCATTCCGTACATTTTTATATTCAACATATAAAAAGGATAATAACAGGAATAACTCTGGGAAAGTTTCACCAGCCAGTGTCCGTGGGACCTCCTATAGGCAGGTAGCAGCCACTTAAACGCACCACACCGGCGGCAGACAGGCGGCGAACGTACAATACAGCTATCCTACCTAACCGAGTTGGTCAAGCATGTAATCACTTTTTTTTTTAATGGCTTTTGGCAGCTGAGGCCATACAGCCATCTCAATGTGTTATATTAAAGCTTCCAGTGAATCAGTTAAATCCAGTGTTATATAGTATTCAAAGTGCGGACGCCACAGGACGGACAGGACACACACACAAACACACAACACTTAACATCCATGCCCGCGGCCGGATTCGAACCGGCGACCTTCGGCACGTGGAGCTAGCACTCTAGCCCCTACGCTACCGAGGCCGGCGTTGTAATCCCATAGCTCCGGGAAAATACCCCAGCGGGGTGAACGGACGTTCGGCGACCTCCTGTCTTCAACCGGAAGCTTTGGAGGCCACATTTGGCTAATATGTCCAAGTCTGGCCGAGTTCGTAAGAATCACTAATAGACAATGTTGTCCAATCGTCATAGCTGGTAGGAGGAGCCAAATAGCGGAGCCAATCAACGGCGGACTATCCTCCGCATTTTTTTAATTCCTGTTAATTTTTCTCTATGTTAACCACGAGCGAAGGGGATTAGTTTTTACTGCGGACGCGGGAGAAGTACTGGACGTCCAGCTTTCAGACTGGAAGGAGTGAATCTTCCGAGGTTGCAGATCGTCCTGCCTGAACCTGAGGGTTCGACACAAGCGTCCTGTGGCAGTGAGGTTGCTGGGCACTCATTCAGTACGTTACTTGAAGTACATGGTGCCCTGCCCCTGTAGCTAATGTGCTATAACATCTTCGCCGTCGACGGACGCCCATCGCCATCACGGTAATAATCCTACGAACAGTGCAGTGTGGTACTTACATTCAGTCATTGGGTACAACCCAGTAATGACCTTTGAATGATTAGGAGTTCTCGCTCCGGCAAATATTGAGCTAGTTGGGACAGACTTTCCCATAACAACACTTGGTGGATAGTTTAAATTGTCCTGGCGCCCGGCATTATGTTTAATTTATGGTTCCTGATTGTTATGAAGAGAAATTTCCATTAAAACCAAGTGTGGAGCTTTCTTGTTTGCTTATTAATGATGGGAATTAGTTTCATGATAACTTATTAACGTAGTAGTGCCTAAATGTTTTTGTTTAATGATTTACGTTGGCATTTGAAAGGCGAGGCTCTGCATGACCATAGATTTGAGCATAGGGTTTTCATTTCATATTCAAAGGTAGAAAGTTTTTACCATTTCCTCCCTCCTAACCAGCACCCGCTATAATGTCCACGTGACGTATAGATCTAAGCAACCTACTAACCTCTAAATTTTACTCATATTTACGGCATGGGGTCTCTACCTACGCTGCATTCCCAAAAAATATGAGGGTACGTGCTAAAATTCCGGCTTAATTCCTCTCTTTTCCTTTCAATCCTTCCGAAAACAGAATATGGTATTGTTATCTGACACAGGTATGCAAGGAATTTCTGTTATTTAAAGCTGCCATTTCAATGAATTATCAGCTGACTGTTAAACTGCTACAAAGAAATATATATAGAGTGCCTTCATTCTTAATGGAACTCTCTTTTGCTTTATGAATGTAGCACACGTTACTCATGGCTTCGCTAGTTTTGATAATCGTAGTAAGGCTGCACTCAGCTTTTTGTACGCCACCTTATATTCCATTTAGTGTAAAGCGGAGGAGACGACAGAGAGACGGAAGTAGGAGGAGAAGGAAGAGGATTGACTACACCACGAACCAATAAAACAAATTTTTGAAATGAAACTTCTTTCAGTACTTAGGGAAAAATTTGTCTGCATTACGCATTCAGCGTTAAGTGCACATGCACCGGAAAGTTCTGTGCACGTGCATTTAACGATACTTTGTTTCAAGCAGAGATAGACTCCGCTGTCACTTAAGTTCGTGTTAAACAGTCAGTATTCGCTGCATTGTATGAGTTAGTTGGTTTTACGCGTTACGTTTCCTATGCATCTGTGTATAAGAGTGAATAGATGTGTTTCGCGAGTATACATAAACTGTATCAAAAATGTTTAAGCTTATATTTCTTTAATAAACACTTAAAATCAACTGATGACGTCAGACGCTATATTTATATCCTGTGGAACAGCCATTGTTACACATTGATACACGCAGCCTTATTTTTAGTTTATTTTTGTTTCATTTGTTTACGAGAATAACATGGACAAAGTTGCTATTTACTGTAAAAATTCTATAAAAATATTATCTTTCGTCCACTCGAGTGAAAAAGAAACATCAAAAAATACACAGAGAAAAATGCTCAAAAGAATACATAGAAGTTCAATTACTGGAGCCATACGTTTTTTTAATTCTTGTGGTTGTAGAACATAAGAACGATTTTTCCCATGTCCTTCGGGAACCTCCCATCTTTGATCCTGAATTCGAGACGCTTCAAACGAAATCTAGTAATTTGACAATAGGCGCTACAGATATTTAGAGGTGTTAGATCCAAAGAAATATTTCGAGAATGAAGCTACCTGGTGTTCGGGAAATTCAGTCGACATCGTTAGAACGTTGTGGGTATGTTAGGTAACAGATGTTTGAGTGGGTGGAATCCGTTACAAGGTTTCTAAAATCAAACTGCCAGATGGACAGCGTTATCCTCCGTTTGAGGAAATCAACTGTGTGGTGTTTGCCAAAAGTCAGTAGAACGGTATGAATTTATATGCGAAACATACAAACATTCAGAGTTTTATATACATACAACCATCAAAGGCTGTCAAAAATGACGAAATGCACGCAGAGTTCTAGTAGTTAATTTTTTCATGTTTGCCATAGCAATGAAATAGAATATAATAGAAACGTCTACAATGAATACAAATACCTAGTAAGCCCATCAGAAAAAGGGGGGATCATAATCTTAAAAATAATGTACCAGCGATATCACTGCATAGATAGTTTAAGAAAACATCTACATGTACTGAATATAAATAAACAAAAACCTACTAAAAATTAGGATGACCAATTAGCTCATATATAGGTGATATAAATAAATTGCACATTCATCCAGAAGTATTTGGCAACTGTAGCTTGTTTAAGTAATTTAAAACTCTTCGGCGTCTAGGTCATGTGCTCAGGAAAGTGTAAACGAGGTCTCAAAGTGGTCGTTATTAATATGTCCACGACAAAACTGGATCGCATATATCAGCTGCGACAAAGTGATGTTTATCAATGCCACAAACCAATTTATAAATCAGTCGCTGCGTATGCCACAATCCATTCATTTTACGTATGTACATTGAACGTATTGCGGAATGCGTGCAATTGCGTTAGCTAATAGTTGATTTGCTGCATCCATTGTTTGAGACTGCTTGGAGCTGTTTAGCAGCAAATAGTAATAATGACAACTCCAGTGAAGCACAGTAACATGAAGAAATTCACCGTGGTTCGAATTCCTCTGCAATATTAACAAATGTCATACGATAAAGAGAATATAAAGTAGTTTGTTATTCGATTACATCAGTTTTGTAACGTAGTTTGAATAAATGCATGGTTAAGTATTATTCTTATAATACTCTCATCACCGTCCGTGCTGAAAACATTATACCTTCTTTATTCAACTGTTTTGCGTTCATTAAAAATTGATTAAATAATCCGAAAATTTCTTCAAAGCTGTTCTATGACAAAAATGGATTTTGTTTATTAATTTACTTACATAGTATTCATTTCATGTTATTTTGTTTCTTTTTAATACGTAAGGCATTCATGTCATTATTTTACCTTATCTAGTGAAACCATTATCTGTTGACACTTCCTACAACGAGAGTTCAAAAACAGTACATAGTTGTTGTTGAAATGCATTTCTCAATGATTCAACTGTCAGTCACCTTTTCACTCTTTCATATGAAAACTACAAAGTATTTTCTGCTTATATATTTCTATTACTCCTGTGTCACTTTTTTTTAACTGCTTAACATCTCTTAAGAGCGAGGTCTTTAGAGGCGGGAAAGGATGGGGGGGGGGGGGAGGAATGGGAAGGAATTCGGCCATGGCCTTTTGAAGGAAGTATCCCGGCATTTGCCGGGAGTGATTTGGGAAACCATGGAAAACCCAAATCTCGATGCCCGGACGGGGATTCGAACCGCCGTCCTCCCGATTGCGAGGCCAGAACGCTAACCGTTACACCACGACGCTCGGTCATTTATTCCGTATTGTTGTCTGCTGTGTTACTAAATGTAATGGCATAGTTTCCCTAAATTACATTGAAGTCAGTATTCTCTGAAATATAGTAAATGTTCATGGCATTATTTGTCGGAATGTTTGAAATATGTTTTGAATAAGTGACAGTTTAAATTTGGCATGCAATATGACTCTATCGTGGCTACCCAATTCTAGCGTTGTAATCTTACTAGGTGAAGGTAACTTACAGTTTCACGTATAGTACGAACATAGTCTTCCTCTTCTAATCATTGTTTATGTGCATCCAGTCATGTTACTCTGGGTAATGTTACATTATTTTTAAACGTTATATAAATTACGCTACTTACTTTATGTATACCATTGCAAAAAGTAACTGCAATTTATGCACGACACGTGACAAGACGAATGAATGTGGTCTCTGTAGGCTCTAAGGCATCTGCTGGCTTGCTTATCACATAGCACAGTATATTGGCTTCCATTTGAAATGCTTAATGACAGTTGTTCAGTTTCTCAGGAGATTCAAT
>JARYHS010011408.1:235759248-235905288 GCA_031002005.1 Vandiemenella viatica
CCAAACCAAGGTTCAACCGACAGGGTCACCTGGTGACTGATTTCCTACGAGAGGCCCATTTGTCACTAAAGATTCGTCATAGTTATCGTATTCTGTGAAGAAACAAACGAACATTTTGCATGTTCCTCGGAATTTTAGGAGTAGAAACACAAGGTGTGAGGTAACTACCAGCGAACTAATAAACATAATATATGTTAAATCATATGTTAATAAGTGAGGTAAAAGGGTATCAACAAGTATGTTTGCTAGCTTGTAATCCGGACTGGAATATGATTAATATCGTTGATCTTAGCCAAGTAGTTTAACGAAGTTATCCTAAAAGCACAGTGAGTCGAGTTTGCGAAGGAAAGAACTTCTTAATTTAGTGCTTAAGAAATAGGAAAAGTACTTGAAAATGATTCATACAGTTTTCGAAATAAATATTGGTTTCTGTTAACAGTATGGCCAGCTAAAAAATTTCTCCTTTGAGGTTTGAAATATGGTTAACTGCTTTCTCGGCTTTACCTCCTCAAGGAAAGGTTTACCTCAAACCAGGTAAATAGGTAATAAAGGTGTAACGCATGCTAAAAAGCACGTAGCGGCAAAAGACGTCTCGAATAACCTCTGACGTCGTTACAGTCAGAATGCTGCAAGGCAGCCACCTTCTTCACACAAAATCCACTGTGCATTATGGTATGTAGAAGTCATTCTGGTCCAGACTGCATTTCGGCCTAACAACAACCTTCGCTAAAACAGCTCCTCGAAAATCAGCACGCGCACCGCATGCGGAAGTGTTCATTCACAGTAATGGTGGCAACTAAACATTGCTTAATACGGCAAGTAATCGGGCAATTTGCGTTTTATTACTTCTGTCTTCCATATTTTATCGGCTTCGTGTACATTTTTTTGAAGTAGGAATGCCTACAACTTGAACGAACTATTTTTCTCACTGGCCGTTGTAACAGCCCTAATACCTGTATTTTGAATAGTATTGTACTGTGTGAAATTTTGTAGTGAGCCAAAGTTTGCTTGAAAGTGATTTGATAATGTTTATTTTGTAAATTCTTGTAAATAAGTGTATATAGACTTTGTTTTTAGGTAAGAAAATTATTTAAAGACCATTTAATATGTTTAAGAACCGAATGGTGCAAGAGAATTTATTAAAAGTTTGTAATTCCATGTATTACTGTAATTTACGATGTCTACAGGACGATTTTCTACCGTTTGAAAGGATTTCTGTAAATAATTTTGTATTCAAGTATCCTCTAATTACCATTTCTAATCATTTTGTAATGTATTAATTAATTTTGTATCAATTCCGATTGTTTTTAATATGTTTGATTGTTTGAGTGATTGTTAATGATCGAGAAATATCGGGCGGATGCCTTTGAAGAATTCTCGTAATTTCGATAGAACTCTATATAAACAGATCGCCTGGACAGAGAGTTTTTAGTTTGCATTAAGTATTAATTCAGTGTTAAGAGACATTCATGCAAGTTTTCATTCAGTAAGTCAGTATGCATCTTTGGATTGTTACAACTATGCTTGTGAATGTCGCAGACTTGTTTTGATTGAAAATAAACGAGCATCAACATAACATTGTTTTTTGGTGGACTTTTAATTAATAAATGCAGTAAATTAAACCACCAAAGAACCTTAACATGGCGACCGTTGACATGACGAGAAGTTCTCAAACATCTGTGGGATGTTTATCTTCTAAAAAGAATCTGCAGAAAATTGCGACGGATATCGGCCATAGCGAACATAACCTGCGAGGAAATTTCGACGGCTACGACACGGATTTGACGCCGAGTGGATCTTCTTCGGCCTAAGGTGGAGAATTTTCATCGGGAATCGGCTGTAATCTTCCGACGACGAGTGGATTTCCTTCGGGCTCAAAATCGTCTTCCTACAGTGGATTGTGAAAAGTGTGGTTAAGTGTTTGAAGTCAGTGTGGTGTTTTAATGATTAATTAAGTGATTCTAAGTGAAATTTAATGTGATACAAAAGTGAGGAATAACTGTAAGTACGGCATTGAATATTCAAGTGAATTATTTTGCATATTAATGTGTGGCAGATTGGAAAGATTTTAATTTTCCTTAATTTTTGTTTTTTTATGTTGATTTTGCTCATTACTAAAAATGGCTGATAGTCAGAACCTACAAGCAATTCTAGAGTCTTTTGTAGCCAGATTCGATAGCAAATTTTCTGAAATTAATTCTCAGTTTGCAGAAATCAATGGTAATTATAACAAATTTTCTGAATTAAAAAGTTAAATCTTGACAACAAATTTTCTGAATTTAGAAATGAGTTAAAAGTGATAATGTAACAAATTTCAGAATTTAAAACTGAGTTAAATCTTGACAGCAAATTTTCTGAAATTAATTCTCAGTTTGCTGTAATCAATGATCAGTTTTCCAACTGCAACAAAGCAATGATAAAACATTCTCTGATTTGACTAAATGTTTTGATGTTAAAATCGCAGAGCAATTTCAGGGTTTTAGCTCTCAATTCAAGGAGATATTAACAATTTAGATTCTAAATTGGGGAAGGTAGTAACTGAATGTCAGGAAAATTTGAAAAAGTTACAGAAATTTGTGAACAGAATAAGACTGAATGTGTAAATTTGATTCATAAAGAAGTCAGTGAAAATTGTGATAAGATGAAGCAGGAATATGTTGCTTTATTCCAAGCCAGTGATAGTAAAGCTGCTCAAAGGGTCAATGAGTTGAGACAAGAGGTGGGATTAAATATTAATACATTGGTGCAGCAGCAGGAACAGTTAGCGCATGGATTAGAAAGTAATGTAAATCAGTTAGAAAAAAGGTTACTGGGTTACAGATTCAGTTAAGTCAGGTTCCCTTAACAGGTAATCCAAATTTCAGTGTCGATGTAAAAGAAGAATTTGAATTCTATGATGATAGTGGGAGGCTTCACCCTATTGAATTTATAGATAATTTTGAAAGATCAGACTATTTTAATTTGTTACCCGATAGTAAGAAAATTGCACTTGTGGGTAAACATCTAAAATCTTATGCTAGGGCATGGGGTGATAGACAAGCTAGGGAAGTGACTGACTACAAGCTGTTTAAAGAAAACTTTTTGAAACATTTTTGGTCGACAAGCAGGCAATTCAAGAAAAGAGGAGTTGATGACTGGTAGGCCCTATAAACCTGGTAGGGAAACTCAACATGATTTTTTTCATAAATGTTGGATCCGTTGTAAGTATTAGACCATCCTTATGGAGAGGAGGAATTATTGATTTGATAGGAGCTAGGCTACCTCAGCAAACAAGAAATTTAATTGCCACTTTGGATGTAGTAAATGTGGATAGAGTTTCTGAATTGTTGAGACGCTTGGATGCCCAGGAGTCATTCAATGAACAACATTACCACCATCAACACCATAGGAGGGGCAGCAGGAGTCCCCCTAGAAGGGGTAATGGGTCAAGGGATGGTAGATCGAGGGGATGGGATCGTATAATTACGCAAGAGGAATGATAATGGGGGTGAGAGAACAGAACCCTCAATCTGAAAGGGAAAGGCAGCATGGGGGGCAGGCAAACTAAAGACCACCCCTGTTATGGGCCCCGCAGTGGTGGACAAGAAGGTGGGTCCAGGTACCAACTGCTATAGGTTAATACCATTTTTATGAATAATCCCAGAAGAGATTTATTGGAAGAGGTGGAGGATAAGATGAAGTTTTAGATAAAGTTCCCATAGTGCAAATTAATGCTTTTAATAAACAAATAGATGCTCTCATTGACACCGGGTCACAGGTTTCTTGCCTTGCTGAGGGATTATTTAATGAAATTGAAAGCACCAATCAAATTGAAGTGTTACCCGTTAGTAGTATGACAGTTATTACTGCTACTGGTTCTCGTAGTAAGAGAATTAAGCAGGAAATGTTGATGGAAGGTTGTATGGGGACTGTAAATGTAGAAATACCCATGTATGTAGTCCCTAAGTTGAATGTAAATTGCATTTTAGGCATGGATTGGCTTACAAAAGTAAAGGCTTTGGTAGACTGTGGAGAAGGTAACTTACGGATTAAATTAGACAGTGGGGAATACTGGGTTGATTTTGAGAAGACTGTTTGGAAAGGCATACAAGAAGTAGATCATGTGAGAGTTAAATATAAGGATGCTGGTGTAGCTAGAGTTTGTGACAAACTATTACCACAGATTTGTGTAAATGTGTTAAGGCAGAGTAGTGAGATTAATAGTCTGATTGAAGGTCAGGAGATAAGCGAAGGAAACGTTATTAATTACCCAAACAGTATGAAACTATTACCGTCAGACCAACAAGAAACGCTGAAATGTCTAATTGAAGAATATAGGGACGTATTTTCTGACAAACCAGGTCTGATAAAAAATTATGAGTGCAAGCTTACTGTAAAGTCTGAAGAGCCTTTCTTTATTAAGCCATATCCAATCCCTTTGACCAAAAGAGATGAAGTGAATAAGGAGATAAATCGAATGTAGAGTGGGGGGTAATAGAGAGGTCAAGGAGTCCTTACAATAATCCCTTGGTTGTGGTAATAAAACCGGACAATTCTGTGCGACTAGTGCTGGATGCTCGCACATTAAACAAGCATTTAGTAACAGAACGGGATCATCCTCCACCTATCAGTGAGTTGTTGCACAGGTTTAAAGGTAAAAGATATATTTCGTCTATCGATTTGACTGCGTCCTATTGGCAAGTCCCGCTTTCAGAAGAATCCCGGAAATACACTGCCTTTCTATTTGATGGCCGTTGTTATAATTTTCGAGTGTTACCATTTGGGTTAAATATTTCAGTGGCTACCTTTATTCGTGCTTTGGATAGTGTGTTAGGAAAGGAATTGCTTGAACAAGTAGAGATATACGTAGACGATATTCTTATAATGTCAGAAACACTTGAGGAACATTGGGTGCTACTTAGAAAAGTTTTAGAAGCATTGAGAAAGGGGGGTATGACGATTAAGTTAAAGAAATGTACATTTTTGCAAAAAGAGGTTGAATTTTTGGGCCATCGTATTACACCACAGGGGATCTTGCCTAGTAATGATAAAATAAATGCCATTAAGAATTTTCCCCGACCTAGAGATAAGAAACAACTACAGAGTTTCTTTGGATTGTGTGAATACTATAGGAGATTTCTTCAGGGACAAGCTTTAAATAGTCCAGCCTTAAGAGATTTGGTTAAAAAAAGTGTCAGGTGGGTGTGGTCCTCAGAATGTGAAAGAGATTTTCAAAAAATCAAAGATGACTTATGTAATTCCAATATCCTCTATTATCCAGATTGGGATCTAGATTTTTGCCTTGCCGCAGATAGTTCTGACTATGGTTTAGGAGTTCATGTCTTCCAGGAAGTGGAAATCAATGGAGAACCGGATTTTAGGACTATTGCCTTTGCCAGTAGAAAACTACAACCAGCTGAAACTAGATACACAATTACTGAACGGGAGGCCTTATCTATTTTGTGGGGTTTGACTAAGTTTAGGTACCTACTGTTAGGTAGAAAAATTATTGTATATACAGACCATAAGGCTCTTTCATTTTTGTTAGAATGTAAGTTAGTCCACAGTCGGTTAACCCGTTGGGCATTGGTTCTGCAGGAATATAATTTAGAGATTCGGTATAGACCTGCTAGTAAAAATCAAGTTGCAGATGCTTTGTCACGTCTACCGTTAGGTCTAGATTCTGAAAAGCGATGTCTAGGACCACAGACTGAGGTTAGAATTGCTTATCTAAAAGGAGTACCGTATGAAACTGAGGTTAAGTGTTCCTTGCGACAAATCAAAGACGAACAGGACAAAGATGTAGCTATAGTAGAAGTAAAAACTAATCTTGATAGCCCAGAACACAGAGATAAGCTTCAGAAATATTATACTTTGCATGGGGAAGTATTGTTTAGAAGGACTAGTGAAGATGAGGATGATTGGAAGTTATGGCTTCCAGAAAGTTTGGTTGAAAAAATTGTTTGGCATCACCACTATAGTTATGGGCATTATGGGCCATCCAAGTGTTACCGAGTGTTAAGGGAAGATACATATTTCTATAATATGAGAAGGAAGATTTCGAAGCTATTAAAATCTTGTCAAGTGTGTCAAAGATCTAAAATAGATAGTGTTAAACGAGTGGGGAAAATGCAAAATATCATCCCAAGTAGTGTATTGGAATTAGTTTCTGCTGATGTTCTTGGCCCGCTACCCATGTCTCGGGGAGGGGTGACCCAAGTTTTAGTTTTATTTGATGTTTTTTCCAAATTCGTTAAACTTTACCCTGTAAAGAAGTCTACGGCTAAAATTTTGGTCAGAAAGGTGATTGATGAATATTGTCAGAAGGTAGGTAAACCTATGAGGGTACTTTCGGACAATGCCCCGCAATTCACTAGTAAAGTGTGGACAGAAAAAACTTGAACAAGAAGGAATAGAGGTTTATACATACTTCTGCTTATCATCCAGCAGGAAATCCCGTAGAACGCTTAATGAGGGAAATTGGACGTTGGTTTTAGGACATATTGTACAGACCAACACAGTAAGTGGCATGTGAAGTAGAAAATTTTGAAAATGTAACTAACTCTATACCTAGTGATACAACTGAAATACCAACCCATTGAGCTGATGTTTAAGGAACCGGCTAACAGATTAATTCGAGAATGTGTTAGTTTTCCGAATAGAAAGAATTTCAACTATGAGGAAAAAGGTGTTTTAGCTCTTAAAAATTTAAAGGAAAAGGCAACAAGGAGAAAGAAAAGGCATGATGAAGGTCAGGAAGTGTATAGAATATAAAGTGGGTGATTTGGTGTTAGTTGAAGTTCATAGTAAGTCGTCAGGTTTGCGACAAGAGACTCGTAAGTTTAACCGTTTGTTTGAATGCCCTTTCAGATAGAGTCTATACAAGGAAAAACTCTTATGAGCTAATTGACCCTGAGAGTAGTAAATGTAAGGGTGTGTATAATGTTGAAGCCCTAAAACCCTTTTATGAATAAGTGATCACTTATGAAATGTGCCATCTATATGTGTAAATGTCTAATTTTGTAAATAAGTATGTCAATTGATGCATGTAAATAGTTTGTGTGAGTATTTAAGTTCAGATGCAGATGTAAGCATTTCAATATATAATTTGTGACAGTTTTGTGTAGAAAATTTTAGTGTTTTCATGATGTTTTTACTTTTTACATTTTGGTGACAAATTATCAGCTGTAAAATGTAAACAGACTGGTGTAATTAACAAGCAGACATCAAGTGTGTAATTTGGAGTGAAATAATTGTAACTTAAGGCGATGGCATTGAACGTTTGTAGTGTAAAAACAGTAACTGAAAAAAAATGATTGGATCTGAGAAAAGACAATTATTGTAAAATCAGTGTCATGGACTATGTGCAGATGTTGTATGAAGAATTGTACTTGTTCATTGTAAAAGTTATTATGGTTGATTGATTGTAATCTGTTCGTGTCTGCATTATGTGTACATTCAACCTGCTTAGATTCGTGACGGATTCAATCAATTTTATCTGTGTAAAATTAAGTGAATCCTGGGGAGGGGTTGTAACAGCCCTAATACCTGTATTTTGAATAGTATTGTACTGTGTGAAATATTTGTAGTGAGCCAAAGTTTGCTTGAAAGTGATTTGATATGTTTATTTTTGTAAATTCTTGTAAATAAGTGTATATAGACTTTGTTTTAGGTAAGAAAATTATTTAAAGACCATTTAATATGTTTAAGAACCGAATGGTGCAAGAGAATTTATTAAAAGTTTGTAATTCCATGTATTACTGTAATTTACGATGTCTACAGGACGATTTTCTACCGTTTGAAAGGATTTCTGTAAATATTTTGTATTCAAGTATCTCTAATTACCATTTCTAATCATTTTGTAATGTTATTAATTAATTTTGTATCAATTCCGATTGTTTTTTAATATGTTTGATTGTTTGAGTGATTGTTAATGATCGAGAAATATCGGGCGGATGCCTTTGAAGAATTCTCGTAATTTCGATAGACTCTATATAAACAGATCGCCTGGACAGAGAGTTTTAGTTTGCATTAAGTATTAATTCAGTGTTAAAGAGACATTCATGCAAGTTTTCATTCAGTAAGTCAGTATTGCATCTTTGGATTGTTACAAACTATGCTTGTGAATGTCGCAGACTTGTTTTGATTGAAAATAAACGAGCATCAACATACATTGTTTTTTGGTGGACTTTTTAATTAATAAATGCAGTAAATTAAACCACCCAAAGAACCTTAACACCGTGCTTTGCACAGAAGCCTAAACTTTAAATACTGTAAAACGTATGATGACTTGTTTAACGTGAAGCAGATATTTAAAGGACACCGATATATTTTAACCAGCACAGAGCTAGCTACTGTTCGCAATTTTCGTGTATATCCAAGATGCAAAACAGGGTATAATATAATCACTTTTCACATCATGGAATCGGCACATCAAGAATGAGTCTTAGTAAAGGATTTTACTTTCACACGGCCTGGTATTGAATCAATAAATACGTACGTGTAATTTCTCTGGGAGAACACAAAATTTTGTACGAAACATGTAATACTATCTCATATTCATCGCGGAAAGGTATATTTTTAAATACCTAGCATTTATTCACTACACAGTTTTTATAGTAACACTGGCAATCTTTCGGCTCTACATAATATTGTTATACTACTTTAATCAAGATTTAAGCTGAGCGGCGTATTTAAATGTGGTGATCCAAATTTTCGTATATTTGAATAAAGTCACTGAAATTTTCAGTGGGATTTAAACTGTGCTCACAAGTTTTTAAGTTAATGGATATTAGGTTAGGTTCTTATTTTTTTTTACTTCGTGGCTCGTCAAAGACGAGGTAATTAGGTCAAAATTAATTGTAAAAGTAGCTAGGCGTGAAGTTATTTCTGAAAACCCATTGAAAATTCAAATGTGGATAGTCGCACTGAGAATTGAACTTCCACTCTGCCGATTGACAGTCACAAATATTACCCTCCACCCACCAAATTCTGTGCTATGAAATTGCTCTAGATGTGTTTTCTGATAAGCATTCCCAGAGCTGATTACTGAACCAAAACAAAGTGTCTAATGAAAACATATTAGATCTTATGGTTTAGTTCGGTCTAGGGGAAAGCTAATTTTATGTTACGATTCATTGGTTTAGTTTTGTAGAATTTACTTATATAAAAACGAGATAGCGTAATAATCTTATACCTGTATGATTCGTATTCTATAGCACTACTGTGTTATGTTGATTAATAATACCGAGAAGGCACAGAGAAAAGTTTTTCCTTTCGTTGTTCCAGCCAAAACACGCAAGAAGGAGTCACAGACTTTATACAGATGTTGGGCTGAGAAGTCATTGTTTCTGATTTAATTTATTGGCTAACATGGGAACATGCCCTTTCATTTACGACTGCAATGAAATACATCTTCTTCCAATACATTTGGTCGACAGTTCCTTGAGAGACAATATCCCTCGTACCTCTAAGGGTTGGAAAATACTGAGGAGAGAATAGATTTGGTACAAAGCACTCTTTGCTACACACAACTTTGTAGGTTGCGGAGTACAGATTTAGATCTGTGCCGCACTCTTTAATTTGTATTGGTAGCAGATAAAGGAAAGCGGAGGAAACAAAAAGTTGAAATTGGCTTAAGGGTGTTTTTGTTCTCACTTTCATAAACAAACAAAAAACAAAAACAAAAAACAAAAAACAAAACACAAAAAACACAAAAAAACACACAAAAAAACAGATCAGATTATCGCGTAAATTTGAAATAGATGGGGAACAAGCAGTCTCGAGTTAATAGCATATGCAGTCTAGCAAAAATACCATATGAAAAAGTTTGACCGCAAGTCCAAGCATTAATTAGGGAGACAGTGTTGTGTTGAAATTTCAAGAGAAAACTGTTGACAAATTATTCATCAAATCTTCCCTGTATTGCTGAAATTATGACTGTGTGCAAAGTAACGTGTCAGACTCAAAACATAAATACCATTTATTGGAATTAAAAGCAATTATAGAGTCATGTGCATTATTTTTAGACGTTTTACACAGCTTTACTGGCTACAGATGTATTGTATCGTGATGATGATAAAGCTAGAGACAATTTTTAGGCTGTAATCTTAATATAGACACTTCATATTTGGTTTTTCAACGCATTTTGTTGAAAAATACAATAATGGTGCATTGTGGTAAGCCAGTAAAAGAGTAATTTAGAGTCCTCACAACATTCTATTGGCAGAGCAGGGTTATTGGCTAGTTGCAACTTTTTTGGTTCTTTTGATTGGCTGGACGTCTCGAAAGAATCTGTTGTCTTCTGAACGACTACCAGCTTACACAGTCTATATTAGGGATGGTTGCAGTCAAGTTTTGAGTTTTTTAGTTGAGTATTTTTCTCTCCCTGGACTTGAAGTCACGGTATTTAGAAGTGTAAAACTGATGGCTTATTGATTAATAATTTTTAAAAGAATAATATTAAGGATTAATTTATGTTGACATATTTAAAAATTACGAAATTATTAATTAAACTAAATGGCATCTAAAAAGAGCTGGCTATTCCGGTACACAGAATAAATTTTCTCTCCGAGTTTTTGAATGGTCACTAGTCAACTTCATTCCGTTTTCCAAGTTCCAATGTTCCCATCGGTATGTAACATTATCTACAAAACCGTATTCTACACCATCTTCCTTGGTTGCTCAATATGGAGTTTTCTGTTACACTAGAGTGCTTTTTTACTGGGTTTATGATCCGCATACGAAACTACTGTAAAATTGTTAAATGTTTTCGTTCACATTCTCTCTCTGAAGACGTTAAATTGCTGTTTCTTCACTAGCTACTTAAACTAATTGTATGACAAGGAATTTTATAAATTAGTCATGATCGATTCGATGTTACAATTCTCATTTCATAATACCTTAATCTGTAAATTACTGCTTACATAAATCTTATTTGCGTGTTTTCCAGCCAATCAGAAAGCATCACTAAGTTGTGGTTAGGGCATTACAATAGCTCTGGTAACCGAATGTTCTGTTTTAATGGAATTCAACAATTATCAAACGTATCATAATTGAAACACATTAGCCTGTTTTTTATACGTGAAACATCTCTCCACAACTAAAAGGTAATCATCAAGTATGTTGAGTAAAATTACGTAAATCTTCTGAAACTAATACAAATGTTTAATAACACTAACATGTTTGCGGATAAACATTTATAAAAAGCGACACTTATGCTTTGTGTCAAACACTTATTAGGCTACTTCTATCCTATGCTGTCGTAAACAATGAACGTTGTATAATCAAACAGTGAAGCAAGTTTCTTACAGAACTGGCTGCTGTAGGTCTGCAAACAAGAACACTGTGATTCTCCCAAGAAGAAGCACGTCCACATTTCCTGCACGAGACATTTAACGATCATGTAATATCAAACAAATTTCCTAAACGTCTTATAGCTGAAAGACGAAGCAGCGATGCACCCTGGACATTAGAACAACTCACTTTTTTGTTTGGGGATTTCCTTAAGAAAAGTAATAGCTGAGGAAGTGGTACAACTATGAGCAGTAATATCATAGGTGTGCTGATTGATATAGTGTCATATTCCACCCAAGAGCATTTTTCATAATTTGGTGGTTATTCTATATTAGCGGTGTACTAGACTGATTCAAAACATGTCTATAATCTTGGAAGAAATGAAGGATATTCCTTTCTCCACTCTAAGTTTTCTCTTTAATAAGGAAAAAAAATCAGTATATTAAAAGATCTTCAGTTAATGTGCACTACAAAAATGATTCGATTCTAACTATTCTCTTTTTCCATTCGTGGGACATGCGAATATGTGTCTGTGCATGTCTCCTTTAAAGTTGGGCGGCCAGGTTACGAAGTTATTATGTTTACACAATGAACGCCTCATCTCCCAACAGCTTTTACTGTAATGGCGTTTATTATATTGGAAATGTGCAAAGAGTCACGCCCTCGATCAATCAGAAAGCCTTCAATCGGCCTGCAGCCATTCATGTATGCAGTTAATATCAACACCTCCATCAATCATGGTTAGAGTGTGACCATGAATAAAACATCAGGAATACCCGTTAAATGGGACAGATAGCTAAAGCAAATGGATTTAATTATGTGAGATTTTGAGAGCATTGGTACATTCGTGCTTCACGCATTATCGCGGATAATTCTGAATGAAGTCATGATAAGTTTACTGGCAGAATGTGATTTGCTGAGGCAGTGCTATACTTGTTTTTCTATAGGTATTAAGATTGAAGCGCTGAATGAATTTACGAAACAACGTTTTTATAGAAAACATGCCTAAGCTTAATCTCAATTAATAAATAAATAACAGCAAACTTTTTACATTTGAAAATATTCACTTCAAAATGCTTTAAGCCTTCAATTTGTATGAATAATTAATGTCACGCCAATGCAATTGGATTTGTTTATTTATTATTTATTTTTCAGTATGCCATTTACTTTAAACTCTGAAGAATCTTCATCAGTTATATCTTTTGAGTGTGTTTGCATGTAATTATTTTGTTTTATAATAGAAAATACAAATTATCGAATAAATATACACTTACTTACACTTTGTTTCACATTTGTTGGTATTTATACACTATTCCTGCAGTCAGCAGTTTTATTTATTTAAAGATTTATTTAGTCCGGCAAGTTCAGGGCTGTCAAGTCCTCTCTTACATCACACCAGGTGCTTATGATAAATAATTTACACCTTACGCAAACTAAAACAATACAACAATTATTTAACATTTGGCTTAAA
Source organism: Vandiemenella viatica (assembly GCA_031002005.1). Lineage (NCBI taxonomy): Eukaryota > Metazoa > Arthropoda > Insecta > Orthoptera > Morabidae > Vandiemenella > Vandiemenella viatica. Next base: position 235,771,994 of record JARYHS010011408.1, read on the forward strand.
TTAAATTATATGAGTAAATTACTAACCAAAAACTTATATGAGGAAAATCGCTGCAAGTTTTGCACTATAACATTTTTTTTTTGTTTTTTGGTTGGTAGCACACATTTTGAATACAAGCTTCAGATTAGTTCGTTCTGTTTTGCGTAGATGGTTTTATTTTTTATTTTGAGTATTGTGTATAGTGTTTAATCTGTCAGGTTCGTGTAGTCATTTATTACGTTACTGCTTACCCACCATGTTCGGTTTGTCAATCATAACTAATTCCTATTTGCGACGAAATTTTCGTTGACCAGTATATAGCGATTCAGTATTAATAAATTAATAAGAAAAAACGCTTTCTCTTGTATCCTTGCTGCCTCGACGAGAACTGACAGCCAAGTCTTGTCGTACGATGTAGTGTGACACCTCTATCAAAGAAAAGAAAGAGAGATATAGTTAACACCGGATCTAGAGGGAAAGCAACTAACGATAAGTGAACCAGATTAGTCACAAAATATCTCTAACAACTGGAAATTCACCACAAAAAGATATGCAATAGGGACAGGAACAGACTGTTGATCAAATAATCCGATTCTCTCCAACACTATCAACCAAAACTCAGAGCCCCAGATCAGCGGTGAAATGGGCTCAGGAACAAACAGACAACCACAGTGCAAAGATGAAGGAATACTGGTCTAAGGATAAAGCCAGCCAGAGTTAAGGGGAGACGGTGGCAGTCTTGCACTGATTTATTGGTAAATATAAATCTCTCTCATTTAGAGTTCAATCTCATTGAAATTTTGCACACTTGTGCATAGTGTTCCCATATGCTTTAAATAATTTTTTTCAGAAATTTTAATAAAATATTAATGCTGTCAGAGTATTTTGAATTTTTTATTACATTATTTTTTGAGGTACACTTTTTTATTATTTCCATTCAAAATTATTAAACTTTCTGTACAGCAGATTAATCTACATTAATAAATGTACAATTAAGTGCAGTATCTTTTTGATAAATTATTTCAATTATTTTCTGTGATATTTTGCATTTGAGGGTTTTTTTACAGCCAAATTTTCCACATATTATTAACCATAAAACTTGTTAAAATGGTTTGATTAAAACTCTGTTCCACTTAAATGTTTATTCCACTTGGAAGAATGGGTGTGCCAAATTTCAAAGAAATCCTTCCAGTAGTTTCTGATATATGTGTACCTGAGAGAAGAAAAATTTAAAGTTGCAGAAAAATCAATTTAACTTTTACATGAAAACTTTTTCCATCGACCACCAAACTGACTTTTCCTTCACAAACAGAGCACTTGCAAGCTTTCCTAAGGGCTTCTACTACCAATTCCAGATACACAATTCTAAAAACCTGTGTTTCAGTCATGTTGTGCTTCTTCTTACACAATATCTTTCCAAAGTTTTACTTTGGAAGCACTTGAAGACAAGCTAATGTTTACTTCCACACGCCCAGCCCTATCCTCAACATCAATTTTTCTCCTTATACTGGAAATATGGGACTGTATTTTTTTAAATACTTTAACTGACCTAGGCATTGTAAAACCGTATCAATATACCCAATATTGGCACAAGTAATCACTCAATAAATCCAATTTCACACAAATTCTACTATACAGCACAAAAATTGTTTGCAAAACTTCACAACATTTTATACAACACTGCTTGGATCATAAAATGGCTCCATAGCCTTCTATACATCACTGCTGTTCAGTATAAAGTAAATCACAGCCTTCTAAAGCTATATATCCACGTTACACAGAAAAAAGTAAGCAAGACATTTGTTTCTCCGCTGGATACGTTAAAAAATGGGCGTGGCATATTATAATGTTTACGGTTTTAATATTTTTATAGCATTTGTAGTTGGAATTTCAAAGAAAAAATTTGTGATAATAATCCTAACATTTTTTCCTTTTAAATAAACAAATAAAAAAAAATTGATTTTATTTCATGATTTCTGCCACCGTCTCCCCTTAAGAACCACGTGATCGATAGTTGACCAAAAAGAAAAATAATAAAAAGACTATACTTCAGACCAATGGCCTCACATGATTATTAAAATAATTATCTAAGTAGTTTGGTTCCGGAGATAAAGTTTTTTTTTTTTAATTTGGGGAATTCTTTAATAATCACCCAATATCATTTTGATAATGTTAGGTGGGACAAGATGTTTAAAATTTTAAAGATATCAGGTCGAAAATATCGAGATAGAAGAATACTTTATAAACTATATTATAATCAAGTAGATATAATAAAAGTAGAGAACCATGAGAGGTATGCATCAGTTAAAAAGGGTGTGAGACAAGGTTGTTGTAGTCTATCCCCGTTAATATAAAACTTGTATGTAGAAGAAGCAATAAAGGAAATATATATATATTCTTGTGGCCTAAGTGTTCAGGGAGAAAAATTAGTTTGCTACGATTTGCTGATGACACTGTCTTGTTAGCAGAACGAGCTGAGGGTATTGAGAAGTTACTGAGTATCATGAACAAAATACTTAAGGATGATTTTGGACTGAATATAAATCAAAGCAAGACTAAAGTGATGAAATGTACCAGAAATTATATCAATCTCAGTAGATTAAATATAGAAATAGGATCGGATGCAATAGGAGAAGTAAGTGAATTCTGCTACTCGGGAAGCAAAATCACAACTGATGGCCGAAGCAAGAATGATGTTAAAAGCAGAATAGCACTGTCAAAAAGAGAAATCTTTTAATTAAAAATATTGATCTAGGAATTAGAAAGAACTTTTTTAAATCTTTACGTCTGGAACACAGCACTTTATGGTAGCGAAACATGGAATTTAGGAATACCAGAAAGAAAGAAAATTGAAGCATTTGAAATGTGGTACTACAGAAGAATGCTGAAAATTAAATGGTCAGACAAAGTACGAGTTTTCGAAATAATGGGTGAGGAAAGAAGTTTGTGGAAGAAGCTTAATGAAAGAAGAGACAGGTTGGTAGGTCATATTTTGAGACATGTTGGTTTGGTTGATTTGTTATTGGAGGGAAAAAAAAATATTTTGACGCTATTATATTCTAATCCTGTAATTGCCAGGATATCCACAAGCTAAAACTCTAGGACCAGAAACCTGTCGGGATGTAACCTATTCAACCGCGACTTTGCCACGTTGCTATTACTCATTTCATTAATTTCACAATTTTTAGTATTAAAAAATTCCATTATGTAAAATAAATCACACTACCGTTCGTCAAAATAATTGCATAGTTCATTCCTTAAAACAATGGTTCCAGTAAATGTTCCTAGGGACTATTGTTGCATCTTTCTACAGGGTGATTCAGGAGGAATGGTAAAGATTGAAGGAAACGGTAGTATGAACTTATTCAGTAAAAAAATTCATATAAACATGGGTCTAATTTCGATTCGTTTTTGAGATACAGGTGCTGGAATGTTTCGCACAAAATACAAACAAAAATAAAACACAAGGCACGAATTACACGATCGCATTGTAAACACTGCTTTCTTCATACTCTGATAAAAGTACGCCAAGACGTACTCAGAAGAGTACACATACTGTTTTGAGGAGAGCAGCAAAGTGTATTTAATTTGAAGGTGGGATTTTCGAACATTTTATTTAAACCTGTGTAAAGTATGCGTTTGTTTCTCCACGAATAAAGTACTTCAATAAGTTTTTCTGCGCTCTTGATCATTTTCTGAGGTTTATTTTATGCCTAAAATTCCAGTATCTGTATCACCAAAACAAATTTAAATCTGACACCTGTATATACGACCTTTTTTACTCAATATTGTTTATACTACCACCCCCTTCAGTACTTATTATTCCTCCTGAATCACCCTGTACACTCCATACGGATCGGGATACCCACTAAGCACTTCGCAAACCGCATTCCTCACCAAACTACCCGGTGTCCTCTCCAGCAATAGCCGTCCTGTCCCCAGCCGAGGAAAAAACGACCTAAAATATTCACTTGCGAGACGTCTTGGTGCAGGAATTCAGAGGCCCCCCATCAAGCAGTGGACGCGACGGCGACGTCAAATAAAGTTGCTTGAGTGACCAAGAGCAAGCAGCGACTGACGCTCGTAATCTGTGCGACGCGGCTGTAAACAAGTCGCTTTATGGCGGGCAATCGCATGTGTCGTTACACTGGCCGCTGCCCAAACGGCCGGACAGTCGTAAAGGACTCGCGGAGTCCATCTTGTGCGCATATTCCGCCGAGCCGGGCAAATGGACCGGATGAAACACGCACTTTAAAAGTTGCTTCGAATGTCTCTAAATGGGCCCATCGCCGCGACTGACCTAATTCCCTGTTTTGATGCTGTAAGCGGATTTCTTTCACTGCACTCCCAGGAAGAAAGATTCTTTAGTTAAAGCTGCTTAGTATGGCTCTACCATCCGAGTCCCAGACTCAGTGGTGGCAAAAATAGTGCGAGGAAACGTATAGAATTCAATGTAATATCGAGGATGGGCGTACACAGAAGTGATTCGTAATATTGTATGGGCATAACTTGCGTTTTGTTTTATACTATAAAAGAATAATTCCATATTCTAAATCCATAAAGTCAGAAAATGTTTAATAGTTTACTTAAAAATGGTTAAAAATAATAAATTATTATTTGACTTTTATAAAAGGAATTAGTTTTAAAGAATTTATCCAATCTGAATATCTGCCATCTTTGTGGTATTAGTGTAACTACGTTGTAACCGTCCACTGCGAGTATTTTTATTATTACTAATAACAATTATTGTGCATAATTATGAAAACTAATAAATAATAATTAAATAAATTAATAATTTTTTGTTTCGGCCTATACCACTCGTCGACGTCGAGGTCATTAGAGGTGGCGAATTAATTGTGTCAAGGAACAGGAAGGTATTCGGCTATGGTATTTTTGAAGAAATCATCCCGGCATTCGCCTGGAGTGATTTGGGGAAACCATGGAAAATCAAAATTGGTGACGGGTGATTGCTGGGTTAGAGCTTCACAGCTCACACTCCACGCTCCGTGAAATTAATGAAGACATATTGCAAGATATTGCTTTGTATAAACGACACAGTTAATTTTCATTTATTTTTAGATAAACGATTAGTTAACTCATGCTATTAGTAAATTGTAATGTTTCAAAAGTTCTTAGAATTCCTTTAATTTAATTAATGTTCTCAGAGAATATTCAGTCAGTTTACTTTAATCGTCGAGAGCCAACAACAGACGTAACAACAGTGATAGTTGCTTCAGGTCGTTGATGGGTAGTTTAACAAGACTACAGTCTTCGGAGATCAGTTAAACGTGAACGGTTACCATTAAGAATACCTGGTGGAGCTTGACACAAATATTCGACGTCATACTTATGGTAGTATCAACTTAAACTATAATAACCTCTCCAGAAGAATAGTTTACATGGCTTGATATTTCCATCAAACGAATAAATCTTGTGTGGAAAGTAGTGTAACATACGACAATTTAAATTTACTGCGAAATTGATTTCTGCTGCAGTTTAAGTGGTATTAAATTACAGTCAAACTCAAACGTCAGAATGTGGGCAGTTTCTAACAGAATTTTGTAAGGAGACTGACTGTTAGGTGTACACACTGTTAAGTGGAGATTCGGAAATAGCTTGCTTGTATTAGTCACTGGGCTATAAATTTGTTTTGTACAGCAGCCGTCCATCAGCAGGGAGTCGTAAAGCGTACAATGGACATTGCTAGTGATTCATACTGTTCACCGGAAGGTGGTAATAAAGGACATGTTACGTATGTCGGGACACGATTTCCGGCTTTCTAAGAACTCTTGTGAAGTATACCGCATCAACCAAGCAAATGACTCACGTCTAATGAATCACTGCGGTGGAACAATAAACTTACGTTTCTTCGTTTCATGTATCTCAACAAAATCTGAATCGTAATAGCATCATTCACTTCATCCCCGAGGAGCCCTTAAAAGATGAGCACTATGAAGGCAGAGGGCTAGTCCATTATGTTTCTGTCATGGGACAGCAAACGAGAACAGTTTTAAAACAATTCATGTCAGTTACGTAATACGTGAATGGAGTCTGCCATCATGTCTGTATACTCTGGCCTCGAAAAGGATTTTAATTTTATTTGGTCCATGCAAAGGCGACTTTAGACACTGTCGTTTTGTACCAGCCAAGCGAGTGAGTTATGATTTTTTTCTGTTGTTTTAATGTAGCATATATATCATGAAAACCACAAGAGTCTTACTCTTATCTGGCTCGTAACTAAAACGGTATCTTTTTTTAATTAGTTATTGCCAATAATGACCCCCAGGCTTTGCTTGGCGTACGAAAGGACAAGAATTCAAATCTCCAACCAGCCACGCAGATGGTTCCATTAATTCATTCTAGGCGAATGCCGGAATGGTTCTTTCAAAGTCATGGACGAATTGCTTCCCGTTTTTTGTCTCCCATTCCCTCCCGGCTCTAGAAAAGAAACAGGATTGGCATCACACCACAACCAGGATTTTGAACAATGGGAACGAAAACAGTAAATTTTATTTATCAAGCGGTATCTTGGTTGTTGCTTGGTATCAGATCTGGACGAATCGGACGAGTAATTGAACCTACATCCTTACGAATTCGGGACCTTAACAAGTCAGTTCAACCACCAGACAAGTAATTGTTAGCATTAGGTACCGTACCAGTTAATTACTTTTCATTTTATCTTCCTTGTCGCATCTTACTATTGCGTCTTGACAAATGTGGTGTTACTGTCCTATTAATCGATAAAAATCCATTATAGTTAAATTAACGGTACAGGAAATGAGAGTTTGGAACCGATGTAGATTCAAACTTTGACACTTCCGTTCCGAAATACTGATTATAGACAAATGTATTGTGGTGTGACATATAACAACATTAAAATGAAATATCAGGACAACGCAAGAAGGTAAGCAGTTCGATACTTAACGTAATGTTTCCAGTGTGTGGGAAGGACTTTCTACAGATCAGAGGTCAGCGAACTTTTAGCCTGTCACGGCGAACTCTCCATTCAGACTTGAATGAAAGACGAGACAAACATAAACAATACCTGTAGTTTGAAAAGGCAGATATACGACCTTTCATCGATCACAGGGGGAACAGCCGCAGTTCTGTGCTTGGACAGTGTGAGAGGTGATATTTACTTATAACTCTTACAATACTAAGCTGGCGTGACCAATTGTAGAAACGTGATAGCGTCAAGACGCGCCAAATTAGAGATGCTGTGAATGTTCACCGAGAGAGAAGGAAAAGCGAATGGACACGGAAAAGTACGACAGCTTCCGAAGAAATCACCCAATCCCGTCAAAGGAAAGAATCTGAGTGTGTTCGGAGGGGCGAATGGTTTGCCAATAGTGTTTTAGTTTATAAAATTGTTTCTATTGTATGTATAATGTTATTTCATGTGGAGAAATGTGAGAACTTCTACATGAAAAATTCGCCAAGGAGGAGGACCAGTGACCAGAGGTTTTAGAAGGTGGCGAGAGAAGCTCCTCGAGGTCTTTTTGGTCTCACTGGATCGTGTCTTCATTTATGCTTGGGCACGAGATCGACCAAAACCCGACAGCATATCATGCGATCGGTTATGCGTGATAAAGAATCTTGATTTTGAGTCACAATGTGACGTATAAATTCAGTGTGGGGTCGGAGATTAGCTGACTACGTCAATGCCGACCAGACGGTTAAAGACAAACTTTGCATATATTACTAACATGGTGTTTGCACCTAGGACCTTCATGGTTGCCCAAACTAACGCTCTGAGGGGACAAGTCCGCACTCTAAGAATCATCCCTCTCCAATACAGAATCGGAGAAATTAGCCGTGGCATTTGAATAAGTTTGATTCAGTAGTTTCTATGATTGAAACAGAGGACATTAACTTTTAACAAGTAATCTCATTACGTGTCCTGCTGAAAACTGTAAATTATTATTATGTAAAAGAATGTCAGAATGGTTTTTATCTTGTACTAGCTCGTACCCGTGACTACGTACGCGTGGATTAAGAATTTTTTTGCCAGAATTAAATATAGAAAGTTGTTGGTAACGAAGGATTGGTCCCAAACAATATCGGGTCGGAATAATATGACAAGAAAGCTATCACTATATCATTGTACCGTCGAACCTGTCTCTTGAAGAGAATCAATTTCCAACATATTTCTGTCACCATTCGATAAGGTCTCAAAATTTCGGAACTACAACTTTTAATGATACTGGAAAAAATATCCTGTGCCCTTAATACAGATTTCCTTATAAAATTCCATCACAACGATATAGTCATTTAGTCGTCAAAACGTAACAAAAAGACGGAGACTTACTTCCGTATTACTGTGGTTCATATTCACACACTGACTGCGAACAACACCTGAGGAATCATTATAACGTAAAAAAGTGTACACTTACAACATTGCAAGACTACCTACGATTTGCCTCGCATTGCACCCATAACTTTATAATATCTACAGTTTAACATTCAATCCGAATAACTCTTACGATGAAAAACAATTTAAAAAATCTTATCCTCCACGGAGATTTGAACCTGAGACCACGACGTTCGTAAGCAAGCACTTTAACCACTAAGCTGCCAGTCCACTACACGGAAACACGGTACGGAGAAGTCCATATCCATCTGTCTATCGCCGTATTTCGAAGTTATGAGACAACATGTGTTATCTATACAGATAATTTTTTAACCAAATGTAGACAGTATTTTTCTCCTTGTTTCAAAGGTTAAGTGTGCAAAGTTTCATCGAGATCGGATGAAAACTGTGGATTTGTATGAAGAACAAAGAAACTAACAAACAAACAAACATACATTCATCTTTATATATAAAGATTACACAGTTATTTAAGCTTAGTGGTCATTCATGTAGGAAAAAGTGTTGTCTGTGTATAATTTTTGATTGTTTATCTATAATATAAAAATGAATCACAAAATGTGTTGGTAAGCGCATAACTCGAGAACGGTTCGACCAATTCGGCTAATTCTTTTTTTTATATTTTCGTTATGGCACCGGGAAGGTTCTTATGGAGAGATGAAACGGAAAAATTAGAAGGAAAATAGTAAAAACCACACTTTTCTTTTCCGTCAATCAAAACAAAACAAAGGCGAGTTAGGATTATCTTTGGTATGACTTCATAGGCTCCATGGATATTAATGTATGTCTGCGTGTGATCAGCAAAAATAATATCACTGACGTACGTGTTATCATTATTTCCTCTGTGCGTGGCATTTTCTTGGATGCTTTTAAATTTTCGCTTCTCTCGAAAACCAATTGTGTGTTTATTTGCTCAGTGTGTTTATATGTAGACCCATGCCGCCTACCACGAAAGTTTCGACTGTGAAAATAGAATGCATCAGTTTAGAAGGAAGCAATACTAAGAATACCTAAAAAGCAAAATCGATTACTGGTATTTCAGTTGAGAAGCGATATGCATTATCGTCTTACGATCGATCAACACTTATCCTTTTATTTTAAGAATGCAATGTTCTGGTAAGTCTTGTGGTGATAGGTTCCATTCGTTTTAAATTATGTTCAGGTAGAATTCACGATGATTGAATTGGCTGCAAGTAAAAATACTTGCTGTTCTGGTAAGTCTTGTGGTGATGGGTTCCATTCGTTTTAAATTATGTTCAGGTTGAATTCACGATGATTGAATTGGCTGCAAGTAAAAATACTTTCTTACTTTTAAAATCTATATAAACAAAAATGAATCACCGAATGTGTTGCTATGCGCAAAACTCGAGAACGGCTCGACAAATTCGGCTAATTTTTTCATATTTTTGTTAATTCACAATGAAGGTTTTTATGGAGAGAAAAAATGTAAAAATTGCGAGGAAAATAGTAAAATTCAACACTTTTCTTTTTCCATACAAACCAGTCAATCAAAACAAAACAAAGGCACATTAGGATTATCTCTGGTATGCCTTCAAGTTGATTAGACTGTATGGATGGATATTAGTCTATGCCTGCCCAAAATAAAGTTGGAAGGAAAAAAAGGGTTTGCGTGACATCAACGAAAATAATATTACTGCCAGTCAATCACAACAAAACAAAGGCGCTTTATGATTATCATTGAAATTACAAAATGATCGATCTGAAGAAATGTTTTAAAACAATTCATTGGCATTGGTAATGACAAAATCTCTGTAGACGTTTTGACTGGCTGCATTACATTTCCTGTCAATTTTTTGGTTGAACGAACGAGCTATATTATAGAGACAAAAACACGGATGTAAATGAAATTGCCGGTGAATTAAGGACAAACAAATCAGTTGATTGTGCAAGTAACCAAGATGATGTCGTCAACTATCCACCAGAATTTTTGAACTCACTGGATTTGCCAGGATTGCTGCCTCATAATCTTCAATTAAAAGTAGGATCGGTGGTCATAATATTGCAAAATATCAACCAACTGTGTCTTTGTAATGGCAAACGGCTAGCAGTGAAAAAATTACTGAACAATGTGATCGAAGCAACCATTCCAAGGGGAAAATATGAGGGAGAAGATGTGTTGATACCTCGCATCCCAATTGTACCAACTGACGTACCATTTGAATTTAAACGACTACAATTTCCAATGCTGCTTGCTTTCGCTATGACCATAAATAAGTCCCAGGGTGAGTGGTTGAGTGTTTGCGACGATAATCTTGAAAACCCATGCTTCTCTCATGGACAGTTGTATGTTGCCTGCTCCCGCGTTGGAAAACCGTCAGTTTTATTTGTTTACGCGCCAGGTAACCAAACAAAAAAAATCGTGTACTACAAAGCATTACAATAAAAATATCATCACATTATTACTAACGTCATGCAGTGTACGAAATAGAAAACATATTTTTGTAAGTAATCGTTGTTAATTATTGAGACATTAAATCAATAAATAAAGTGATCACTCTGTAATACGTTTTATTTATTTTTTCTATTGGACTACGATAGGACAATAACATTCGACAGAAAGAAATCTGTCGGGGCAGCTAGTTACTAATAAATTTAAATACAACTTATGTCTGTGAAACATCTGTCAAAAGAATATATTGTCAGGTTATGACCTTTTATTCCTACTAATAATTAGTAAATTATTTCTAGCACGTCTTTCAATCCACAATTTATGTAATGATATGGATTTTGGTAAATTTAAATAACAATTAATTATCTTTTATTACGGCGGTATACTGTGTCGTTTCAGTATCAAGTAAAATTAGATAAATTGCATTGTTACGCTGCTATAGTGCCGAAATGTAGCCTAGTCTGCAACACATAGCAACGTTCATTGTGAATGGCTAGTACGGTACCTGCAGCGACATCTAGACGCCATTACCTACCCCTAGAAAGCTATCAACACAGATGACCGTTAACATTGGGGCTTCCCTGGACGGTTACACCATTCCGTGCTATAGAGGTAACCCTGCAATAGCACAGATTTACGTCGGAAAAACTTAGAACGAGTCTTTCGTTGAAGGCAACTCATGCATTTATTCGCGACCACACACTTAGATGTAAATAATTCTCAAGGAAGACGATTATTGATGTTGTTCATTTACTTGAAGGATTATCAAACGTCATGCACCAAAACTTTAAACACTGTAGGATCAATACTTTAATACTATGAAAATGTCACGTCTCCTCAAATCTGTGTTCCATCAAGATGTTACAACCCAGATACACCCTCAGATTAAATAATTCGATCCAACAATTCAAGCTAGCGGAAATAACCCATGTTTCCTATATGTGATTCCTATTGTATCAGAATCCACAGTAGAGAAAATCAGTCTATATGAGAGAAAAAATTGTAAGAACAATAGGTGACGTTAAAATCAAATATCCCAGACTCTCATTACCATTATCTTTCATTATATTTGCCTATCACTTACGGTGTAATTTGAGAGATACAATATTCTTTCCATTCTTAAACATGTGCAGCTTATCTGCAAATGCCTGTATCTTAGTCATTCTTTCTGTGGATTCTTCATAATATTAATTGATCACAGAATCTGTAAGAAAAATTATCAGATGCTACGACGGCATCACGTTTATGTCTTTAAAATCGAAATTCCGAAGAAAATTAGATGATAAAGACTTAGTAAGTTTAACGTTCTTAGATAGATAGAACCACAATCTCATTTAGAATTATATCAGGTTTAATTAACAAGCTTTCGGCAACACCTCAGATTCTAAGACACTGGAACGATGTTAGCTAAAGAAATCATTGTGAGCTGGCCTTGACGATTTTTTTTAATATAATATCAAAATTGTAATGAAAAATAAATTAACTGGAAGTTGTCAGAAAGTGATGTTTAGTAGTGTTAAACTATCATAAAATTTCTGGAAATGTTATTTGTCACAGTTTACCAAACTTTGGACGGCCTGTGACGTCTCTTTGGTACAAAATTGTAACACACTAAGTTCCGAGTTGGTTAACAATCTTCACATAACACACATGCTGACGAGAATATATTACGGCTTAGATACAATTTGCAGCAAACTCGGAGACTATTTCCCCAAATTACAATCATTCATCATGCAGGAGGCTGTAGAGCGCACTTGAATTAACAAACAAACAAACAAACAAAAACAAAAAACAAAAAAAGCTTTGGAGTAGTTTAATGCGTTTAGGAGGTCTAAAGAATTTTACCTGGTTACGTGTTGAAAACTAATTTTCAAAAGTAAGTCATTTCAGTGTATTAACAAAATTTATTCCAATACTTTAGAAAATAAAAAAATAATAATTTACAAAAAAAATGTCAATTTACAGGACGATACTTAGATGCTTAATGGTGGAACATGTGTTTCAGTAATACAAAGTTTTTAACAAATTATTTTAAAAAATTCTGACTTTCAAATGTTTTTACACATAGAAGGACGATAATTCCTGCAGGTGTATTTCGCTAGATACTAAATAATAAACTACGTAATTGTATTTTGTCGAGTAACGTGACAGACAAAATATATTGGTAATGTTGGTTGGCTGTTTCTGGAACCATAAAATTACATCCTTCAGCAATCTAAATAATTTTTTTATCAAGTTTATCAGTCATAATGCGACTACACTCGTTTAATTTCGTAACAGATGTAACCCTTGATAAATAACACCCAGTGCGCTGAGCTGAACAACTCTTCATATTCCACACAATTCCGTATTGCAGAACGGGCAGGTGCGGAGAGCGTTGCGTCGCTAGACCCGTGTAAAATGAAGACGACGCCGGCGCCTGCCGATAAGGCTACAGTATCAGCTACGAGATAGGACGGAACCGTCCGGCCTCTTAAAGGAAAGGAGAAACAGCTTTCCATGAAGGGGAGGATTTACTGGCAATAGCAGGGACCTGGCTGTAACGACATGCCTTCCAGCGAGCGAAGACGGTCTTCAGCGTGAGATGGAGAAAAATAAGAAGGTCCTGGTTTGATCCTGAAAAGGTTCACAAGGGGTTTTTGGGTCCAGCAACGACAGGTAATGCACTCTGCCAGTTGCTTGGCGTCGCTGATATCAAGTTTCAAGACGGAATCGCTCAGGGAAGAGTGTTTTTTAAAAAAGAAATTGTCGTCTGATCATGGACTTACTGGAATTAAAGCTACTGTTGGAGAAAAGACGGACAGGGAGGCAATATACGAGCAGACGAGAAGCGGTTGCGTCCCCTTTCGTGGCGAAGAAGTGTGTATATAGAAAAAGCGCGTGTGACGAAGCGGAGGTGAGGATAAGTGCGCGCGAGTAAACACGCGGCGACAATTCATCAGCGCGCGAGCGACTCGAGAGCGCGCTGCCAGCACTAATATTGAGTTATGGCCGGGTGTGGTTTATGAATTGCTCGCCTTAACAAAAGCTGGCGATGCAGTGCAGTGGAAGGCAAGTTTCATCGCGAGGGACAGAGGAGGTCGCCATTCGTCAAGAAAGGGGGCACCTCGGAGGGGACATTTCTTTAAAAGAAATGAGGTCTACTCGCTTTTCACCTTAAGGCGGGGGGATGTAAAGTCGGCGCTGTGATGAATATTTCCGTTTATATACATCTCATGCTGCGTGAAGTAACAGGAATAAAAGATTTAGAAACTAAAGCAATTTGCGACTGTGGGACAGAGAAACTAATTTCGTTGAAGCAAAACAGAATAATTTCTGAACAGCCATCAAATGCACTAAGTACATTCCGATTACCATGCGATAATTTTGCTAGTAAAATAAATTGAATAGAGAGGGTTGGTGGTTCCTAGTAGGTTTAAAGAAGAGCCGGCTTATTTGTACGAATATCTCCATGATTTCACCTTTTGCAAACAATCCTGCAGTCCTCTGGTTTGACGTAAAACCTGAAGCTAAATGATTAAGTATTTGCAGATTAAGTTTATTTCCCTGTTAAATATTATACCCAACAATGATAATATCAATAGGAAGTAATTCTTTACTTTTTCTGCTTGGGGTTTTACGCCTCATCGAAGTCGAGATGTTTAAAGACGGGATAACACTGGGGGCAAGTAAAGGAAACGAATTCGGCTTTCTATTCAAGAAATCATCCAGGCGGTCGTCTGTAGTAATTTCTGGGAACCATTGAAAACGAAAATCAGGATGGCCGGATGGGGATTCGAATGCGAGTCCTTCCAAACGGAACACAATCAGCTCCAGATGCCAAGTCAGAAATAATATTTTTGCAAAAAGAATGTCCCATGAACCTAGTGGAAGGCCTTTTTTTTTAAGCTGTGGTAGAAGGATGAGTTCCAGTGAAATGAAGCAGTATTTAAAACCACTTAACAGAGAATTCTTATCGACTTTTGGAGCTCATGATAAACGTCTTAAGGCTAATATCAGAGAAATCTAATGTACCAAATATGTATCTGTTTGTCACTTATGTTTTGTATTGTATCATACAGAGTCATGGGCTGCCTAATTTATGCATGTAATTAAAATTTATAATCTCAGATAACCACGATACCAGTTCGATTCAGACACCTGAGTCTTGACATTGTGTCTTCACAAATTCGAGCAACTTAAATATAGCAGGAACTCCGAATTAGTTGCAGAGGATTGGCAGATGCATAAACATGACACCTAGAGAACGTCTTCATTAACGGAAGTTGCATTTGTTGAGAATGACTAGGGTTTCACTCAATACACCAACCTTGACATCAATACCTACAGGTAGATGCTTCCTGCGTTCACAAGGCGGTTGACCAATGGTTGAATATTTGCGTCTCTCTTATGTCATCTCAGCACAATGACAATCGTACATCTGCTTCAGTTCAGCCCGTACCCACGTTAATTAAAATAATTGTGTTAGGCTACTTTAGAGAATGTAAAGCAAATTTTGTTATTTTTCTAATCTACAAAAGTTCAGAGATTTGTCGTTATTCGAATGTCATCCATAAATCTTAGATAATCCGAAAAGAAAGATGTTGAAATAAACGTTGGTTCAGTTAGAATTAATTAACTTTTTCCACCACCTCGAAAGCCACTGCATATTGACGAAACTGGGAAACATGTCCTCTCAGAACAGAATTTCATTAATTTCTTTATCACAGGACCAGGGAAATATAGCCGTACTGCTTTTTGTAGCAGTGCCACTAATAACCCGTACACTCAATTTGATGAGCCAGTCCAACTCATGGACAGACGGAGTACATCGCCTCGCCCGAAATTCAATGCAGTGTTCCGAATATTATATCTGAAGCCTTGTGACATGCATTCCACGGCTGCAAAAACTGACCAGAGCGGGAAAAAACGTAGCTAGTGAGGGTAGGCGGGGTGGTATGCGAGAGAGAAGTCTCTTTGGTCCAGAGACCGTGAATAAAATAACAAAATGGCGCGTAGAATTGGCTTTGACGAGACGTCATCAATATTGATGCTCACGCGTGTCAGGTTCCAACCTGAGCGCGGGGATTATGTTCAGCCGCGATGTTATGCGACCCTTCCAACTTATCGGATCATGTGTCAAAGTTTTCTAACTCCGTATATGGTTATGACACATTCTGACTTCATGACAAAAAAATATTTTCACACAAGTTATGTTTTTATATATTTGCAAAAAAAGAAATACAACCAGTCGAACATTATTACTTCAATTTGAAGAATTTTCTGTATATGAGTTCAACTCTTTATTGGAGAAATGATTAAGGACAGGTTGATTACAAAAGTATGAAACTCGCGAAAGAATTTGCTCACACATAATTTTTTTCATATATGAGAAATAAGATTTCATATATCGCATTTCTACATTCGCATATTCTTACCGCTAACACTCTTTTTTGAATTATTTATACAACACATTATTTTTGAATGATCTATCTAACTCTCTGGATAGGACAACATTTGCATGATTATTAAATCTAATATGGTTTGCGGGATGTAGTGGACATAATACGGTTTACGGCTTTACATCTCGTCAACGTCGAACCATTATAGCCGACAGTAGAATGGGAGAAAGTGGAATGAATCTAACTATCGCTTTTTGAAGAAGCCCGAACCTGCCCCCTCAAAATTTTCAGGTCTAACCACTCGTCAAAAGAGTCAACCGTGGGAGAATTTCGATTAGGAAATTTCTTAATGTTTGTAAATAAGTTTTTATAAGCAGGATTTATCAAATAAGAAGCAAATGATTTAAATTTCAGGAGCCAGCAGGAAATAGATTGCATCAATTGTAACAGGTGCACAAGAATTGCGTCAACCATGCTTCTTTCCAAGACGAACAATATAAGCCTTCAAACACCTCCTAAAATATAGGTTAAAAGAAAACTATTTTTTAAGCGAAATAGCTGCTAGTACGTATAGAAGCAATGTTACGCACGTTTGATGGTAGTTAGTTAGTTAGTGGTTATCTCGATACAGAACCTATGATCCAAGATGTTACACTGTCTTCAGCAGCCTTTTTGTGGAAATACGTGAGCAACATTTGGTTAACATGGGGCGAAACGATAGTGGAAATTGTGCCAGTCTTACAATGCCCGGAGAAGGAGGTAGAAATCCGACTGAACTGGCAATAAAAGGAGGTTCTGTAGTGAGGAAGTGCTTATTTTTATTGTGATCATTATTGTGAAGAGTCTACGTTCAGCAGAGTGTGTCAATAATAACTGCTGCCAAAGAGAGGAACGCATCAATTGTAAGATTATTGTTGTACTATCATTCACCTACGAGGGAAGAACAGTGCTCGATGTATCATGCATGAAGTGTAAGTGATTAGTCCTCCAAGATAACACGGATAGATAAATGTAATCATCGTCACTCAGTAGCAATGAACTGCACATTGATGCACAACACGGTGACGCCGCTAATGGCCATACACAATGTTCATTCATTAAGTCAATATTTATTAATAACGTTTATCCCACGACGCACTGAGAAGTTTCTAATGCTCTACGAACCGATTACATCGTAATAAAGCAACACAATCTAGTTGTGATAAATTCAGGTTAGTGATTCTAAATGCATTTAAATTTACTATGTGAATAAGTCAGTGTACCTGTGTTTTTCAAGGAAAAATAAATGCACTGGATCATTTATTTCTCTGTACAGTAAAATGATTATTAAAAATTATTAATTAATGGGCTACTTTTGCTAATTACTGTTTGCGCAAAGTGTAGCTTGCAACTTGTTGTTCTGCCATAGAAACCGAAGTATGTATGCCAGTGAGAGAAAATCTGGCATAAAAATACTAACGATGTAGGGAATTTTATTGTTGTATGGAAAACAGGAACTTTGTTGCGTGAAACACATTCCCGGAAATTTCAAAAATTCCTTAGCCAATTCTGTTATATTTAGGAGCTCGACGGTAATATGGCCATTTCACCAATTGAATAATCCTCGTACATTTATGCTTTTCACATGTAAAAGACGGAGGAACAATATTTTTAGCTGTTATTGACAGAATTAATTTATGTCTTGCACTTTCAAAACCCACTGTAATAGCTTACATTTTAAATATTTTATTTAAGTGATTTGTTAACATTAAGCTCCTTTTATCAGTTTTGTTGCTTCACCAACTGATCTGTGCTCTACTTACAAAATGGTTGCGGAATGGCAATTACTCGATTCCAAATTTTAGATTGTCTCTACCATGTCCATTACGCAATCAGTAGTCTCAAATCCCGTCCAAAATGACGGGTTTAATGGAGTGTTTTGGCAGTTAATTATGTTGCAGTTGCTAAACTAAATAGAATTGTTATAATATAAATTTCAATGTAATTTTCTCGTCTCTTGTGCTGTAGCAAAAAGTTTCAGTTGTCAACTTGGTCCAAGTTACATTTCAGCCTAACCACAATCTCCGCTAATACTGCCACTAAAAAATCAAAGCTTCAATCACACATGAGCTAATATACTCTCCCCATCGCATGTAGATGTCATCACGCATCGCGGTATAAAATTGATCCAAAATCTTCAAGTGTTCTTAAATCTTTCTTTCTTACTATCTGAGATTATGATCGATGTTTCAACGGTTGACACAGCTTACATGCGGCTGAAATAATGACCCCAGTGAAAACGACAGAATATTAAAAATAAATCTTAACAACTTAAAATATGCCACGTAATATTAGTTTTAAATGTGGTTTAGATCTCATAGATAGCGATCAATTTAGAATTTATTTAATTCAAACTGTATAATCGGGGGAACTTGGGTGTTGTAAATTATTAATTATTAAAATGAAAAATGATTTTAAAAATAAGAAGGTGAACTTGAAGGAACTAGAACCATGAATATTGTACACAAAATAATATCCCATTTATTGATTCTTATGGCTTATACAAGGCCGGGTAATAGTTAACTTTACGTAAAAACATATTCAAAGATAACAAAACAAGCAATACCCGACGTTTACAATCCGCCGATGAAAAGCAAATACAAAACTGAATTAATTATTTCAACAAATTAAATAGCAAAGTTAACATATTATCAACGTGGTAAAACAGGCCATCAAATTGAAGCTAACATTTACTACAGGGCGCCATATAAAGTTAAAAAGCATCGTCTTGAATTTACAATTAGCAAGATGCTTAGAATTTGAAATGAAACATGAAAATTAGCTAGCTCAGTGATTTTGTGACGGGAGCAGAGTCTTACCTCAGTGCCGCTTAAGGGCTCAAAGTCTCATCAAAACCCAGTGAATTGTGACCGTATGCGTCCGGTACTTTACCATGAATGCATCGCCGTGATGTAGCGTGACACGCACAATGTCACTGCAGCTGTGAAAACCAGGTTAGCGGGTACGACCGCGCTAACACAACAGCTTCCAGGTAATGGCAGGCATGCCACACAACTTCTTGCTTCCCAGAGCAAGAGAGTGATCAGAACCAGACAGTGATCACCGGACGAGAGCGTGTCGGCTGACACGTCTGTACAGTAGCTCGTCCCGGCAGCAAGTGTCCTCAAAATGGCCTCTTCTCTTCTTCTTCGGCCAAGTTGTCTCCCACTCGCCACATGCAACAGAATCCCCTTGGATTAACATTTGGGAACCCCTATAATCGTTCACGATTGGTCATCGATACATGACCGTCGTCACGTGTTTTATATCGGGGCCAGCATTCGCTGTCTCCGTTCGCGCACTTTCTGCCTGACCTCGAGCAAGCATCGGAGAGGGGTGAGTTCAGCGCCCCCGTCTAACGGACCAGCGCTGTTGTGAGCGTCGGCGCCGCCAAGTCACGGGACCCAGCCATTGTCTCGCTCTCGACCGTTCGAAAATGGCAGTTCCAGCTTCCCATATCCACTACGTTACTGAGCAGCAAGTTTTGCAGAAATTAAAATTATAATGATAACTCTGGCTTCCCGGGTTTCAATATACAATTATTTACCTATGCAATATCCCTATTATTTACGGTATTTACACCTTACAAAATTGAATACTATTAAAGAAAATCTGAATATTAATTAATTTATTTAATTATATTCATTGTGGGTGACTGTCATACCACAATACCAAGTAATAATTTCAGTAAAAATCCAAATGATAATTTATATGCCGATTTAAGCGAAATAAATACTTTCAGTTTTAAGGCAATTTATTTCTTAACAATTGCTTAAATAAAGCTCAATGTAATTCCTAGTGCCTTTAGTTGCAACAAAAGGTTTCCGTTGCCATTCTGGTTCAGGTTGCATTTCAACCTAACTACATAGTACGCTAAACTTGCCGCCAGAAAAACAATACTTCAATCACATGCATATTAATATATGTACTGTATCGCATTTTAGTGGCAATAATGCGCCACTATATAGGCCCCCTAAACTAAATCAAAAATCTTTAAGGGTTCTTCCATCTTCCCTTTTTTATATTCGTGATTCAGAGCGATATTACAACCTTTGAATGGCTGACACAGTTACATGCGGCTGAAATGTGGCATCAGTAAAATCAAAGGAAATTAAAAATAAATCTTAACAACTTACATCATTCCACGTAATATTAGTTTTAATTGTAGTGTATGCTATATAGATCGCGAACAGGGCGGAACTACTTTCGTTAAAACAGAGTAATGATTTAAGTAACAGAACCCTCATGAAAACGATTTAAATTATTATTTTTTTAGAAAATAAATTTCTCATTACCTCTGCTGTAACGTCAAGTCTGTGGCCAAAGATTTTAACGAATACTTTTTCATGAAACGAATATTAAATAAATATAAGCAACTAATAATTATTATGTCGATTTAAACTAAATATGTACTTTTCTTTCAGTGTTCTTTCAATTTTTGCTTAGCTAAATAAAAATATTATTAAGTCACGTGCATTACATAAAACAATATCTCTGGTCGTTCGTTGACCAACGAAGACGAAAAGCATGAGGCCGTAGTGAGACGTCATGGCGCGACAGAACGTCGTTGCCAAAAAAATCGTTTTATAAGATTAGATTTTACTATCATTGATGATTGTTTCTACAGTAATAAATTAACCAGTGAAGATCCGTGAAATCCAGTTTAAATAAATAAAGATCATTCGTTCAGGTTAATTTGAGCTCTTACTTAACTGTTCCATTCATCGTGATCTGCTGCATGAGAATATTCCTCTTTGAAGTTCTACGAAATAAATCCTGGGACCTTTTTCGTGTTTTATTAACGACATGTGGCCCCTATTTTGATTCTACCAGTGTCACAGTATTTTTTTCAGACAGCTTAAATATCACATTACGAATACAACAGTCAATTACTAGCACCCACCCCTGAGGTATACTCAAAAAGACCACTTAACATCCATTATTTTTTCAACCACTAAAATGCTCTCAATTCACGGAACATACTAATATATGCTAATAATAATGCACTAATATGGTGATCAAATTTATATCATCAGCAACTGTCGTCTTAATCGGAACTTGGATTGAAGAATAGCCAGATAAGAGGTGAGAGCCTCTTGGCGCTCAAGGAAGCAGTGACGTTGTGTCGCGAGGCGAGGACCACTCGTGTTTTCGACCCATTTGATTAAACCACGATCTCTGTCTCCGATGATGGATAGTAATTGTAATATTGATTATATCGACCCACAAACACGCAAGTCACTTTGTACTGTTGGAGTCGAATCGAAAGAGTGAGCGACTAGCTAGACTTTGGGGATAGATTACACGTAATAATGAAACCCACAAATATGATGCTCTGTTGCCTAACTCCAACTCATTTGGGCAACACATTTACGCCTATTCTCACAACCCCAAGGCTAGCCTGCCGTATGTAGAACTCACTTTCTCAGAATCATGAATTCTAAACTTAACGTTTCTCCCAGCAATATTTTTCGTGTTTGTTGCAATTAACTCTTGCCACCGTTGTGAAAACGTCCATCCCAAATTTCACTGTCGATGCAATCCTCGCTTTCCTATTTTACTGCACTGAATGGGTCTTCGGACAGGTCTATGTCCGTAGATACCTGCGAAGCAACAACACCACTCATTATCAACTTGCATCTGGAATGTCTGCACATTTATTAATGGTCTTAATATATCGGTAAACCACAAGTGATTCCTCGCACACCTTGTAATTTACAGAGAATAATTAGACAATTACACTAGACTTTTACTTATCCAACACTCAGCCAATGATTTAACATTTCACCGTCACTAGCTTCATTTCTCAATTTCTGAACAGTACTTGTGGAAGTTATCATCTATATTATGTGAGGCTGAGGCGATGTATAGTATCATAGTCACAAACAATATGCTCGGTTGCAATGTTTCCTCTGTTTTTGTCACTCTTCGATGATCTCGTTAGGGGTGATTGATTAACGGAAGCCATTAATAACGAGCCTCTGTTTTATCGATGCACGAGGTGAACATATCAGCTCATGACGTCAAGCTGGGGCGCGCTTGGTGTGCGCTCCACAATGAGCCAAATGATGCCTTAATGAGCAAGTTACAGCTAACTAACTTAGAAGCCACTCCCGCACCCTCGGTACGTCATCGTTGTTGCCATTTTTATTTAATTATCTCCTCTAATCTAATGGCTACATTAATTGCCTGCCGCCTGCTGGCAACTCTGCATCCAGAGAACAGCCCATTAGATAGTTACCTGCTGATACATTGTTTGTAATATAAAAGTTTGTTGACGCAACGAGCGCTGTAACGGCCTCGCTGGAACCGTCTGATGATTGATGGAGTTGAAGAGTTATCTTAATAAATTTTTAACGTGAGCACTGACTAATCGAGGTCGTGGTGAATTTTCTTTATAGTTATAACAATAATCAATTTTAATATTCTAACTTCCACTTACCATCTGGAGCAAATTTCTTTTTTTATTTATTATTTCCTCTTTTTTTCACACACAAGCCAGAATTTAATTTTTTGTCGATGTTGTCAATGATATAAATAAATTCTTTGCTGCATTAAATAACATGTATATGTTTCAGTAACGAAATGGTAATACTTTTTCCCAGAAAATCATCAAATCTACGTAAAAGATTTTTTTTTTTTTTTCTTCTCCAATGACTGTTCACGTTAATCTGCGAATTTCTATTGGGAAAATTTTTGAGACGCAAAGTTTTTCGATTAGCCGTCTACTAAAGAATAAGTGTGGATATAAACCAAATGTACAAGGCTCGTTTTACTGAATCAAACGTAACGAACTATCTTTCAGTACCCTATAAGATGGTTGCCAACTGAGGTTCTTCTTACGGGAAAAAATGACGATATCATGTTGCTAGCAATGCTATCTATAGAGTATTGTCAGGATCGATAAAGTGAATCATGATCTCGACCAATTCACATCCATAACATCCTAGCCTTCTTTTTCCACTTAATAATACACAGTGGCTTTATTGTTTATTTATGAAGGGATTTCCTTATCCTAAATGCTGTGAATGTTTATTCGGCTTCCTAAGTTAGAAAGTTTTTATTTGATTTTCAGTCTACCTCTCCTGTGGCCTCCAAACACAAGTAGGTAATTACCGAGCAAACATGAGCATCGAACTTTACATGAACAAAGCAAAACCTTTTCAGAAGAGAAGACTGAGGTTTTAACGAATGCTCTTTTGATTTCCACGTATTCAGGTAGCTTAACACTAGTGCATATTATAATGTGCTCATGAAACTGAGAAGTTTCGGGAATAAAATGTCTGTAGAATTAAAGAGTAAAAGTTACTGTAGACATGCATTTTGATGTGATAGCCACTTCATGTTAATATTGTGAGATAGCGTTTGTTTTAACTACGACGACTATATTAATACAGATGAAAGGAAAAAAAAATCTTATTCGTTTGTTAGCAATAATTTCAACTATACATCAATGGAACTAATTCCATTTAAGTTTATAGCTGTGAAATAATAACAGTTTTAGCTTTGTCGGTGTTAAACGACCAGCTTCGTAGCAGGAACTTGTAGTTTGATGTTTTTTTCTTCTCTTAAATGGAAGTTAGAAAGGAATGATCCGAGATGTTATACGCTTTGTATGATTTAAGATTCTTATAACTTCTTTGATGATAATGTTCGTAGAATCTAAGAAATGCAAGTGATAATGGAAAAGTCTCTTGGATTTATCTGGCATTTGGTACCGTAATGTCAGTTCAAATTATCTTTCTCTTCACCACCAACAAGTAAAAACTTTTTTTTGTCTCAACGATATGAAACAATAGCTAAGCAAATAATATCATTTGACCGAGCGTGGTGGTGTAACGGCTAGCGTTCTGGCCTCGCAATAGGGAGGACGGCGGTTCGAATCCCCGTCCGGGCATCCAGATCTGGGTTTTCCATGCTTTCCCAAATCACTCCAGGCAAATGTCGGGATGCTTCTTTCAAAAGGCCATGGTCAAATTCCCCCTTGTCCCATCCTTTCCCGTCTCTAAAGACCTTGCTGTTAGAGAGACTTTAAGCAGATAAAAAAAAAATATTTGAACAGAAATCGTAAAATTCGTTTTTGAGGATTCTTCCAGACTTCCGTCAAAATATTTCCCTCATTATTACAAAACTTCGCATAACATATGGAATGTCAGCTTCCACGCTGATAATGGTCATTCATTTTTCAGATGTGAAAGTAAAATTACCTACTACCTTTTCGGAAGAGTATGTTTGAATGGGCCTGTACAGTATTTCAACCTCTTGCCCAATTTTAATTTACACGACACATTGCACTCAACAATACTTACCACAATCATCTAAAAATATTCCGTCTTTATTGTCAACGAATCATGAGGACCTAAGAAGACCAAACAAGAAAGGATGAGGAAGGAAGGAACTGTTCACCTAATTTCTTTATCAAGACGTAAAAATTCTGTGTTGCACGAGTAATCTTTCCGTTTATTATCAAAACGGAATCAAATCTGAAATATACACTGTTTAACAACATCATAAGGAAAGTATACTTTCTGAAATTCATTTTGTTCAGTTGTCACGGTTAGTTACTCATACTGTGCACCGTAACGATGAGCGCTTTACCATATGCAGTTTCTGCTTTTTATGTAGTAACTGAGGAACAGACCGTTTCAAAGACAGTGTGAATACCGATAAACACATTATATGTAGTAGTATAATGAAATAGCTCCCTACTTTGTAAAACCACGCTATGGCCATCGTTTTCCCGCTATTTCTTTCATAACAGGCAGTGGGAGGTAAACAGAATAAACAATGATTAAAGCAGATTCACAGAGAGAAAATAAACATTGATTCTCTGCCTGGCTATTTTTATTGTTACAAAAAAGCTATAAAGGAAATCATAATTTCACAAACGATCAACAATTGTTTATTTCTTTTATATTTTGTGATTTCTTATGTTCCGTATAAACTTTCTCTGAGTATTAAATAAACTTTCAAATTTCTTATCTTCTGTCTAAAAACACTTTGGATATGCTGTGACCTGTTTATAATAATTGCTACAGATAACAGAGTATAAACATTAGGCGCTCTTATCCTTACCTGAATTTAAGCATTTACCCGTTGTAAATTAATAAATAATAAGATGTAAATTTAAACGATCTCGCATCATAATTTCTTAATCTTTGTCGTTCATAGTAGTGTGCAGTTACTTCCTCACCAGAGAATTGCCTTTTACCTGGCATCGCAGTTACACTTCTTTTTAACAATATAGGTGCTTTTTTTTAAATCTGATTTACGTCTCTCTAACAGTGAGGTCTTTAGAGACGGGAAAGGATGGGGGGCAAGGAATGGGAAGGAATTCGGCCATGGCCTTTTGAAGGAAGCATCCCGGCATTTGTCTGGAGTGATTTGGGAAACCATGGAAAAAATATAGGTGCAATACATATAAAACTTGAGGTTTTCTCAGCGTTGAATAATGAATATGGACGAGTTAATCCATCAATAAAACACGACGTTTAGGCGGTAATAAACTCTGCCGCCATTGTCTAGTGGCAGGTTTTATTTCAGATTTCCTGGATACCAAGCAGCGCTCACCGGAGATTGCCGAGCTACTGAATTGACGTCCATACTCCAGGCACAATGCAGTTTATTTACATAGATGCATAGTGTGGTTCAACTCAGATTCTGTTGTGTAACTTATAACTTTTATTTGGAGAATTAAGCGTGGTGAGTTAGTAGTAGCTTTCGGACCAGGCATTCAGAAATACGCCGCTTCGATACCCGGTTTGACAATCCAGATTGCCGAATTCCATTTTTTCATTCAATTGGTTCAGTGGAATGCCGTAATAATTTCTTTGGCTTAAAAAATAAATTCTTGACGAGATTCTTTTTTGAAGAAGGAAATGAGTGCAGTCTGCGGTGAAGGTTGTGACACCGTGTCCTAGCAAAGGATCTCATCTGACGCCACACTGCCGCTATTTGTGCCCTTCCGGCAGACCGGTCGACAGCTGTGCGCAGCCAGCACGCTAGTTTCGACAAACCGCGCATCTGCCGCCAGCCGCGAACAAACACTGTGCCCCGACGACACCCACGCCTGCAGCAACCGCCGAGGACACCGCAGCTGTCGTAGAGAGTACTAAGCAAAATGTGTCAGTGGGGAAGAGACCAGCGTCTGACGAATACCAATACAAACTGCACTTCATACCATTCAAAAGGTGTTATCAGAGAATTCTTTTTCCTTTATTCGGCATGGTTTTGAGATAGATAGATCAGGGAAATATCTGTGACCGAGTGTGGTTGGTGAGATTTAACGATGTTGTCTCGCTTTCAGGAGGACGTGGGTTCGAATCTCCGTCCGGCCATCCAGATTTGGATATTCCATGGTTTCCCCTAATTACCCCAAGCGAATGCCATGGCCGAATTCTTTCCCATTCCTTGCTCCCAGTCATTTCCTTTCTTCAATTACTTCTCCATCCACGAGATGCAAAGTTAGAGATGACTGTGATCATGGAAGGGAAAGAAATTTGCTGTAAACTTCGAAATAGATATCTGAAAGTCGTGGATAACTGAATGGATAGATCGAGAAAGGAAACCGACTCTTACCGAATATAGGACACGAACATTATCGCTCATCCAACAGGCTGGTTGTTACCAGGAAACTCATTAAGGATAATAAGAAACGAGTTTATCTAATAAGATTTAACATTCACTTTCTTTGACCTAATCGCTGTCGGTAATTCACTTCTTTTGATTCGTTTATGCATAATTCAGAAACAGTGAGAACTTATTTTTACTTAATGCTATTAGAAAGAGTATTTTATGTCTTACAGATTTCATTTTATTTTACTATTTATTTTTTTATTAGCGACTTTACGGTTCGTGATAGTCGTGGTCATTAATGTCAGAGGGCAAGGAATCAGAAGCAATTTTGAAGAAATCCTGCAAAAAACATGGAAAACCGAAATATGGAATGCTACATTATGTTTGAACCCCGGTCCTACCGATTTCAAAGCCCGAGCACGAATCGGTAGCCACCATGCTAGGTTTATGGTTTAAGTTATTTAAACTAAAATATGGATACCAATTATCTAGCCAAGAATTGACAGAATTTATAGATAGCTATATTATAATAATTGAATTAGTTGTAGCCTTTTTATTAATTCATTCATTCATAAAGGCTACAGCATCTTGCAGAAAAATATTCGGTTTTATAAAATTATTGTAAGAAAACTTGTATATTCACCGCGATTTCAAATCAGTTACAGTTTTTTTTATTTCGTAATTTATGAGATTCCTGAAACAGTCTGGTAGTCAGTGGAAAAGTCGCTCACCTCCTGATTTTAAGATTTCGGGTTCAAATTTAGGAACGCCAATGAATTTTTGCAGGTTTTGTCTGATCGGATGAGTACCATAGGACGCTTCATCGTCCGGATTACAAGTTGAACTGCGGGTCCAATCGCAAAAGTGGAATAATGTGTGTTAAATCAAAATTATTTCATTAGGTTGTGAATTTTCTTATTGGATTTCTGAGTCTGTAAAAAAGGGTGGGGGTTAAGATTATGAAAATGTGAATATGTTCTAGGATATGAACATAAAAAAGTTTACATTTATTCATTAACACAAAAGTCGAAACTGTAGCTATATTAGCTTGTTCTCGACATTTCAATAAAAACATGCTACAAATTGCATTTCAACCTTTTCCAAGACTTTGCGCATATTAATACGTTCTTATACACCTCAATAAAGGCCATAAATGACATTACAGTTGTCCGCGAGTGTATGTAAGGTATTTCAACTCCATTTATTTCATGCTTGTGTACTTGAAATTATTCTCATTTTACTTACATTTTCTGATAACTGTTCATGCTAGACATACATTATCTTCTGGGAGAACTTGATTCAAAACGAAAGGTTTGTTGATTGTTTCATCAGTAACTTTGCATAGCACTATGGAAAATTTGTGCAAGACTTCACATCATCTATCTCTCGCTATTGCTATTAAGAATTTTTAAAAAAAATAATATTAAATAACTAAATTAATGTTGCGTACTCTTTAAATGATTTAATTAGGTAATAATTACTCATTACTTTGGCACGACTATACAAGGTACAAAGTCTAATCTAGCTCATAACTACGATAAGGTGCATTGAATATCTGAGAAAATGTTACCCAGGAGTTTTGAAGGAACAACCTGGTGTGCGGCCGAAAGATTCCAAGGAAATCATCTAAACTGGAATTTCGATTGTTGGAACCGAGACCGAACAACAAACTTCTGTTAACACCCACAACGTTCATTTAGCTATTATTGGTTTTTAGTTAGGTTCATCATTCACTGAATAGCCCTATAACATCCCAAACAATCTCTTACACTAGCAAACGTGTAGACATGATGTTACACTACGTTCGAAACATGCTTTGTTTTCACCCAGGTAACTGGCAGATTGCATCTTACGAGATAAAATTATTTTCATAATTCGGGTGATAGATGCTTCGTAATCGAGGTGATAGAAACATAATGATATTATATGATTTAATCAGCAAAGTGTTTTAGTGTTTCCGTTATTATAAATTCTCTCAAGAAATGTTGTACATGTTTTTAAGTTTTGCAAATTAAAATTTAGTTTCGTGAGTAAAGTGTTCATAAATCTTGAATTTGTAATAAAAACTTTTTGCTCAAGGTAACATTGTGTGTGTGTTATATATATATATATATATATATATATATATTATGAGTTATATATGACCTGATACATCCGCATGTACAATGAGGAATTTTTTTTAAAAAAGAAAAAAAAAGTTAGCTGAAACAAGTTTCTTAAATAATAATATCATTTCCTCCAATTTTTATTCCAGAATCCTCTATTTATCTGTGACATCTGTTAACCTTTCAAACATTGCTATGTTGCAGCAGCAGAATCAAGTACAGCAACCAGGCCAATGAGCTTTGACCAAAACTACCTCGTTTTAAACTGTCGGCCATGACTCGTTGCCGCCGTTGCGGTGGTCGTCGTTTTACAAACACAAAATACCAAATACTCTCAATTTTTACAGCCTGTTTATTGTTATCACACATCAGAACGTGCCTGACAAGCAACGCAACAGCATGACTGTCCGGTCTCTCGTGATGTGTTCAAAAACAGCTCTGAAGAGACTTTTTGTGACTGCTTCGTATAAACAATAAAACACGGGAAATGCTTATTTAAAATTGTTAGCAGAAGTAAAGTAACATTCAGGTTACTGCTTTCTCTTTTCGACGGAATAAGTAAGCAACAATAAAGTATGCTAACTGAGAGGTTCTCATACGTAGTCTCCTTACAAAATATATTACAATTTATTTATTTATTTTTTATAATTTTTTTATTTATTTTTTTATTTATTTGGCACCAATACTCCTCTCCTCATTCTTTTGTAATTATTATATTTATCAATCTTTCTCACATACAATTTGTACTAATAAACATCAAGGTGGTTACTCTTCCGGAAAAAAAAATCACAAATTAGTTCCTCTTACCCATTATGATGCGTAAACCAGACTTCAGCAGGCGATATCAACTTACCTGTAAAAGAAAGAAAATTTTGTTTAATGTTGATCCGAAATAGCAGCACTTGCGTATACATACTCATAATTATTCTTATGAGATAATTTTATTGATTCAACTACAAAACAATGTTCAACAAGCAGAAAAACGTAATCAACATATGGCGATCAGTTTATCATTGGAATAATAGCTATTCGTTTTTTAAATTACTGTTTAGTGACACAAACTTAGTGGTAGTAGCGCTTTTCCAAATACAGTAGAGAAAAATTTTATCCTACATGCATCATTATTTACAAAACACATTAGATGTTTTAAAAAAAGCTTCTCAAAGTAAATACTTAATTTCAAAATGTTTTTCACCACTTTTAGTAACTGTTGCATCTGTATGGTTTAGATATAATTAATCTGAATCCCATCAAAAATAGAATTATATTATGAATTAATGAAACAGCGTTTTCAAGTAAGAAGACATGGTTAATAATTAATAAATCCACCTATTTTAGAAAAAGATATTCTTCTCCACTTGAATACCAGTATCCAGTACATTCCAGAAATAATTTAATCATCTATCAACAGAGTTTCATATTGCTGCATAGTTCACCTCTGTCGCAGCAATATAACTTAGTCCAGTAAAATGAGGTGCCAGATGGGAGCTACAGTATTATGCAAATTCAGAAACACATAACTATCCAAAATTCACCAAATGTGGACCAGATTTTTAAGAGACACTTAAAATTGGGAACAAGATCCGTATTGGAACAACCGAGCGTGGTTGGTGAACGGTTAACGTATGACCTCGCATTCGGGAGGACGCGGGTTCAAATCCCCGTCCGGACATCCAGATTTGGGTTTTCCATGGTTTCTCCAAATCACTCCAGGCGAATGCCTGAATGCTTCCTTCAAAAGACCATGGCCAAATTCCGTCCCGTTCCTTGTCCCCATCCTATCCCGTCTCTAATGACCACGCCGTCGACGAGGCGTATAGACCAAGCAAAAAAAAAAAAAAAAAAACACGTATTGGAGCAGCGTACATTTAGATATGCTGTTACAGATTTTATCCCTGAACTGCCAGATCATTGTACAGACGTATAATCTCTATATATTCTACTAGCTGTTATCCGCTATTTCTTACGCTGGATTTAGATTTTTATTGCCAGAATTGGAAGTAGAAAGCTGTAAGTTACTACGAGAGAAACAAAACCTGAGCGACTTATACACAGTATCCGTCTGTTTATCACCCTTCGGTTTTCAAAATTTCATGATAAAATGTGGCTTTTCTCCATAAAAAAAAGGGATCTTCCTAATGACACATCAAATTTCCTTGTCAAATCAATATCGATTTTGACCCTTAGACGTGAAAACATGACAGAGACACAGTGCAACCTTCGCATTTATAATATTAGTGCAGATTTAAATCAGGGGTAAGAACCGAATAAAAGAATAGAGAGATATGCATTAGTTTTATATCTAAGGCATTAGTTATGCAAAACTACATTTCTCTTATGCATAACATGACTAATAGCGTCAAAAGTAGTTATAAATTGTCGTTTGAAACAGTTATACAAATTCATATTACAAAAATGCCCGTCTTTCTCATTTAGGCATCGGAGGTGTCGTACAAAGTTTTTTTCTTTTTTAAATTGTTACTTTTGAACGGTTCTTTGCCTAACAAACTTGTGAGTGTCCTACTTCGTCACAAGCTGCCTGTTATCTGGTGGGTAATGGTGGACACGGGAGAAAACAGGTTCCCTTGTCGACTCAGATTTCACCGAATAAACAGTTGGGCAACTTGAGTCCCGAGACTCCTCAGAGGAAATCTGAACCCTGTGCTGGAAATTTTCCGCTTCGCAAATGCAGACGTTTGTGATCTTTGCCTCAAAGACCTCTCTTCTCAATTGCTCAAAGTTCAGCAGCACGTTCTTATTAAGTAAACAGTCATTTCCCGGAAGGTGCAGAATATTTCAAAAGTCCTGTTTGAAGGGGCTGAAAATCTCTGAAGAATGTAACGAAGTCCTTAATTAACGTGCCTCCCTAGATACTCAAAGGCAAGTCAAGGTTCGGTATTTCTATAACTCTGGGAAAGAGCAAGAGAATAAATAACAGAGCAATGCCCTACTGTAAGCTTTCTCGGACTTTTGAGAATAAACTACTGGTTTGCTGATTGTGTAGATTTGAACGGTTTTCACTCGCAACGCACCAAAGCCTGAAACTCCCTTTGAAGTCTTTCTGTGACATTTCTATTAATAGAAGTTTATATTTAACTCAGCGATCACACTTATCTGTACTTAGATTACTTATTCCGGGATAACATCAAAGGAATAGTGTATAACACCAGTCTTGAAAGTGATAATGATCTCGTTGGCTGGATCTTTTTAACTATTGGGGAGATTAGCGGACGTGTGAAGTTTTTTCCAACTATATGTAATTCTATGTGGCAGTACTAAGTATTTGTTATTATGAATGAACTTTTCTTAACACCTTTTAATAAGTTGAGTACATTACTCAACTTTCTTGTTAACAATTAAAAGCATTTCGGTCTGATATACGTTTACGTCTAATTTCTTGTCCCTTATTCACTGACCAGAAGATTACATTTGTGATTCTGAACTGCTGTGTAATCCCCGATTTGCGCACTCTAACACTCAAAGAAATTTGTGCATGCATCTCTTAAACACACTATATAATATCTGCATCATCGTTCTACTGCATGTACTGTACCTACAGGTTTTTTGTTTTGTTTTTGTTTTTTTGTTTTTAGAAATAAGCTTAATAATACGAACAAAGTTATATGATGTCTACGTTAACTACCGTTTTAAATGTAGTAACGTACTGTACAATTTCAGTATATTTTTAGCAGCAATGCAGAAGGGTGAAAAATTATTCCTGAAATTTTATGTGACTTCATAAGAATCATAAGGCTCACAGAATTGCTACGAGGAAATCACTGAGAACTATTGCAGGACACTAGGAGACTTCCATTTGTAAATTAAAAACCTGCATGCAGCAATGTTTCACAAACAGTGACGAACGGAGTAAGTTTGCTTTGGACTTACGCTCCAGTGAACATGCTTTACTGAGCTTCCATGTATGTGCGCGGCCTTAAACACGTAGAGACATATTCACACAGGAAAACATATCAATGTGTCTGCAAAACTGGAGTAGAGCTGGTAAAAGTTTCTCTATGCGCCAAGCCCCGACTCACCCGCATCCTCCCGTATTATGCGTATTTGTAGCGGCTGGTTTGTTGATGTAACGAACTAGCGCAAACAGTTTCGTCTGGAGCTGTTTTTATAATGAGCTTGTAGTAACAGAATGCCCTTTCCCCGTCCCCTGTTCGTGATTCCAGCTGAACCCACACGTATGCACGGCTCACTCAGTTGCGCTTGCCTTTCGTCGCCCTGTCGGATGGTGATGTTTGATGCATCCTGACCTTTCCATGAAAAGAAAGTTTTCATGCATTCGTTCTTATAAAAAGAGTTAAAAATAAATTTTCATTAAACGTCGAAACATACAAGTTTTGGGCAGGTACAGTGGGATAAACGTAGTACCCAATGATGAACGAAGTGTTCAGGAATTAACCAAGTACGTCGTTCACTTTTTTCTTAATGTAAGATTACTAAATAAAGTATTGATCAGTTGTTGTGAATTAGTTTTACGTTTAAAGTCCTTGTTACAAAACTTGGATTGACTATCATAAACCAGTAATTTATAATTTGGAAAGACTTAAGATGGGAACTTTGCATTTGCAACATATATCTGAATGTTTCGTACATTCTCTCGCAGTACAAAAAAATGTACGGGCTATATAAAAATATGAAATTCTAAAGCACTGTTCCTGACTGAAATAACAATCTCCTTAATACTCTTAAATTACATTAAGTGTTGATTTCAAGGTAAATGAGCCGTTCTAATGGTATTATAATGTCATATTTCACAATATTGTGTAAGTCTCAATTTCGGAGCGGTCTCGTTGCTCGGTGGTTAAGTTGTCTAGCACGGGCTTAAAAGGTCTCCGTTTAGAATCCCTGTCTTGGAGGGGATTTTATAGACCTTTAAACTGACCTTCACCTCTGGCACAGCTTGCTTTGTAACATGAAATACGCCAGAACGCTTCCGTGGTGCGGAATCGACGTTAAGCTGTAGGTCCCAGCTACGATAACGGCGGAATGAGCAGCCAGTAGAAACTTTGTCACCTGGTCATTACGACAACATGGAATTATTATTATTATTGTATCAATTTATCGAGCCTGGTGGGTGAACGGTTAACGTTCTGGTCTCGTATTCGGGAGAACGCGGGTTCGAATCCTCGTCCGGGCATCTAGATTTTGGTTTTCCATGGTTTCCCCAACAGCTGATTGCCGGGATGCTTCCTTCAAAAAGGCCGTTCCTTGTCCCCAATCCCATCCCGCCTCTAATGACCTTAGCCGTCGACGAGGCGTAAAGCCATAAGTAAATAAAAAAAGTTTCAATTTGAGACTTTTCTGACTACACACTCTGGTCTCGAGTTACAGAAGTTCCAGCTTCGTGTCCCGTCACAGACCTGTTTATATTTGTTTTAATTTTTTTTACAATTATGTGTTGTGTTCTTCCTGTGCAACCGTGCTTAGCTGAAAAAAATGCAATGAAAATTAAATGTTATATACACGCAGAGCATTATAGTACAATGAAGTGGTATATACACTGATCAGCCAGGACATTACGACTACCCACATACTAGCCACATAAACCCGTCCAGGCGATAGCAGCGTCACCTGAGGAGGAATGACTAGTCAGACACACGCACGGTGCATGTAGTAGCAGTGAGCGTTCTACACGTGTTTAGAATGGGGAAGGCGAGCGATCTTTCTGAGTTTGAACGAAGGCAGATTATCATGGCCCAGAGACTCGGCACGAGCATTTCTCAAACTGCACGACTTGTTGTGTGTTCGAAGAATGCTGCGGTGAGTATCTCCAAGAAGTGGTAAAACAAAGG
Organism: Vandiemenella viatica; assembly: GCA_031002005.1. Lineage (NCBI taxonomy): Eukaryota > Metazoa > Arthropoda > Insecta > Orthoptera > Morabidae > Vandiemenella > Vandiemenella viatica. The sequence goes on from JARYHS010011408.1 coordinate 235,806,658, forward strand.
TAAAAACCCGTCTAAACGTCGAAGTGTTAGCCGGCCACCCCTCATTATAGATGTCGGACGCCGTAGGCTGGATAGACTAGTGTAACAGGACAGGCAAGGAACTGTGGTGGAACTAACATCAGACTTTAATGCTGGGCAGATTACAAGTGTCTCTGAATACACAGTGCACGCAACTCTCTTAATAATGGGACTCCGCACCCGACCACCCATGCAAGTACCAATCTTAACACCACGACATCGGCAACTACGACTGAAATGGACACATGACCATCGTTACTGGACGTTGGCACAGTGGCAGAGCGTTGCATGATCTGATAATTCCGGTACCTTCTGCATCATGCTAATGGGAGGGTGCGAATTCGTGGTTTTGTAGGGGAACATCTTAAGACCTCTACTGCGGGACAAGCTGGAGGTGGCAATGGCTCAATTATGCTGTGGGAAACATTCACGTGTGCGTCCATGGGTCCAGTAGTGCTCGTGCAAGTCACCATGGTGGCCAATAAGTATCGTGCACTGGTTGCAGTCCACGTACACCGCATCATGAGGACCATGTTTTCCAACGGCAGTGGCATTTTTCAGCAAGATAATGCGCCATGTTACAAGGCCAGGAGTGTGATGGAGTGCTTCCAGTAACACAGTGGCAATTTGCATTGATGTGTTACCCCCCCCCCCCAACTCGCCAGATCTGAACACTATCGAAAACATCTGACATGTTATTGAACGTGGCGTCAGAGCTCATCGTCCCCGATTCTGAATTTTCGGGAATCAGGTGACTTGTGTGTGCAGACTTCCTCCAGCTACCTACCAAGGCCTCATTGCTTCCATGACGCGTCGCCACTGTTATCCGTGCCAACGGCGACATTCCGGGTATTAAGTAGATGGCTATAATGTTCTGGCTGATCAGTATGCATATCACAGTAAATCATACCAAAGTTGAATGGATAGCCTATCAGTACAATGCCATCTTTTTCATGAAGCATTCTTCATATTCTGGCATTTCCAGAGTCGGTCTTGGTAGCATGAAATTCCGACATATTCTGTTGCAAGGAAAATGTAAATGTTCGTGTGGTCTTAATTACTTGGTTAGTGACAGTAATTTCATTGACTGCGCATTCCGCCCCTGTCGTAGCCTGACTTGTCAAACTCGGTAATCATAGTAGGCATAGAGAACCTACAGTTTAACGGATAATTCGAACCACGGAACCATTCTGACGTACTTTACGTTACACAGCAAGCTGTGCCAAAGGAGAACGTCTAGTTGAGGGCCTTTGAAAATCCCTGCGGAAAACTGGATTAGAACCGGGGACTTTTCGCTATCCAATCAGACGCCTCAACCACCGAGGTAGCAGTCCATCTGGTGAAATGCATGAGTTGGCCACGATTCGAGTCATTAAACACAAGGAACATTTTCTTATAAGCTGTAGAATTGAAAACATACGAGCCCTACAACGTGTCAGCGAACGTATTTTGCAACTATTGTGACAGGAATGTGAGACAGATAGGATGGAAAACATTAAAGATACAGCTCTATACGGCAATGACTTTAACGTTCTGGCCTCGCATTCGGGAGGACACGGGTTCAAATCCCCGTCCGGGCATTCAGATTTGGATTATCCATGGTTTCCCCAAATCACTCCAGGTGAATGCCGGGATGTTTCCTTCAAAAAGGCCATGGCCAAATTCCTTCCCGTTCCTTTTCCCCAGTTCCATCCCGCCTCTAATGACCTTAGCCGACGACGAGGCGTAAAACAATAAGTAAAAAAAAAAAAAAAAAGGCAATAACTCTACAATTTTAAATTCATGGAATGAGTAGAACAAACCAGAGATAACAACCTACGTAACAGACTGTAATTTAATATGTATGTATGTCCTAACGGCAATTTGTGAAGCAACACGGGACATTTTTCTTAAAAAAATCTAATAATGATAGTTGGTTAATACGTTCGTGATTAACGGAAACACAACAAGGTGCGAATCACCATTCTGCGAGGTATTTACGTATATAAAGATAAAGACGTCAATACATCTGGTCATACTCAATTTATTCTACAGTATGTTCACTTGACCTTCACCTGTGAGAAATCTTGCTCTGCGAACACGAAGAACAAGGAAGAAGCTTGGAGGTTCAAGTTTCAAGTTAAGCTGTAGGTCATCTTTAACCGATAGGATTACCGCCTTGGGTTACAGGACTGGCACGAATACCGTGGCACACAAGGAACTCCCAAACTGGTCTGTAGGTAATGTATAATTATTACTACCACCCATAGTAAACCACATTTTTCAATATCCACTGTTGCGACCTTTTGGAAATACTGAAAGAAAATCAAAATTTAGCCATCAGATAATTATAAAAATTATGTAAGTGGGACTTAGTTTCGCGCTCTCATGTTCCGTACACAAAATGCGAATTAAATTGAAATCCAAATAAAAATATTTTCTTCAAATTTAAAAAAGAATCCATAACAAGGTATTTTTAAATCTAGATTATTGTTGGATTATCAAGTTATCTTTGAAATGGTGTATATACATATGTATATATAAAAACAGGCCACCAGCAGAAAATTTTATAATGAGTGTTGAGACCGTTTAAAAATTTTGGAAAAGTATTTTCACTGTATTTTTATCACTCAGTTGTAAGGAATGTTATGTTTAATGATGTTTTGTTAAAAATTATTATCAACATAAAAATAAAACTTTTAATTTACTCATTTACTTTTTTTGATGCACAAATTATGAATTTCAGAAAGGTTTGTACAGTTTTAATTAAATCTTTAGGAAATTGAAAATTATTTTTAAAATCTCAGTAGTACTTATGGTAATAATGAGAAATTAAATATTTTTATTTGTTTGCTAAAAAAATACAGTAAATATTTTAGAGTTGGTGGATTTTACTTTATATTTGAAAGCGAAGAAAATATCTAAAACATTTGGTCAACACGTCAATTATAACCGTATTTTCTCTTTACTTCAATGTACTAATATTTATAAATTAAATGGTTTAAAATTGAAGAGACTGTGGCAAGCATATAGATAAGTGGTTACATTATTTTCTGTTGTGTTCCTTCTAATAAATTTACTCGGTGTTTAAAACGGACGGTGAAGTAAAGGGAATTTAATAATGATGCACTATTTTCAGACAGACGCTGAATAAAGTATAATAATTCGTAAACACATATTCTCTTTTTTTGCTTATAGCTTTTTGCCTCGTCGCCGGCGAAGTCATGAGTGAAGAAAGGACAGTGGTATGGAATAGGAAGGAATTCGTCCATGATCTTTTTTTAAATAACCATCTCGGCACGCACTTGGTATGCCTGGTATGATTTGTGGATTCGAACCCGCGTCCTCCCGAATGCGAAACCATAGGGTTACCACGCTCGGTGGTGAAAATTGTAAGTGAATTTAAAGTATAAAACGGACTGTTTAAGTACTTTCACAAAATTTACTATGTTAAGTACCATGTTCAATGTAACTCTGATTTTGTTGTCATAGATCCCACAATGTGTGTTCACGTATTACTTTGTTAGATTGTTTGTCTGTGAACTGAAACGTCCTCGGTTCATATCTTATTCCAGATACTAGCTGTGTAATGCTAGTTTTGTGTTTGCGAAGATTCTCATTAGTAGTCGTAGGAAGTGATAATATTTTCTTCGCAATTCTCCTGTAGGACGGACAGCGAAAAAATATATAATATATTATAAATGAAGTCTCAGGTAATTTAGATGTCAGCCATGTCGTATAGGCTTTTGTGGAAGATTAAAAGTAAGTTGGATTCCGCCATCTTCGAAATGGACTGGTAAATAAAGAGTTTTATGTGTGAGTGGAAATTTATTTCTCGTTTCTTTATTTATAGCTTTACGGGAACGTTTTCGAACGTAATTTTTAAAGAAACTATTCTGGCATACGCCTGGAGTGATATTTTGCAAAACATGGAAAAATGATATCAGGATGGTCCTCCTGGAATTAAACCCGCATCCTCTTTGATGTTACGCCCGTACTTTAATCGCCCGACCGCCGGTCTCGGTATAAAGACAGTATTTGTTTGTAAACCTGCAGTAATTATGCTCGATAAAAAGAGTTAAAAATTGAGTGTTAGGGATAAACTCAAGTTATGGTTTCACTCTAGATTATTGTTTTTTTTTCTGAACACTTAGTGCCGCACTCGAGATTAAATGTAGTGTGAGATCCCGCTCCTTTTTATGACGTATTGTTCTGGTGGCATAAGAAGCTGCGGGCAGAGCAGATACGAGTCGGGCCCGAGACCTAATCACAGGGCATGCAGTCACCATCTCGCTCTTCTTATGACCACCGTCCGAGCAAGTAGCCTACAAGGCATTCAGTTTCTAGCACACGCAATGAGGGGAAGAAAGGAATACGAGTGAAAATTATAGATAACACATTTCTTTATTGATTACCCTATCACGGTTTTAATGTCATCACCCAGAACAGCACTATAACCAATTACACAAATAGTTTTTAAATCGCTGGTAGCTGTCACATTTCACAACACAGGGTCCTCAAATCGAATCCAGGTCCGGCCTGGTATTTTTTTTTATTTTCGTATAGTTAACATGATCTTCCTTTGTGTAATATGATGTTAACGATCCAGCAAAAATGGCGGATGAGCGTTAACGCTCTGATCTAGTGGTTAGGATATCGTGGGTTCATATCCCCTTCGGACTATCGAGATTTCGGTTTTCATGGTTTACCGACATCCCTCCTGGCGAATTCTAGGACGGTTCGTTTAACAATGAGTGAAATCTTTCCCGTTCCTTGTCCCTTGTCATTTCTCGCTTCTAACAAATTTGACGAGGCGAAAGGATAAAAAAAAAGTTTGTCCCTATTTCTTTGCCTGTCAAACAACTAACCGATATGTGTGGTAACTCTGAACTCTGTTACCATGTCATAAATTATCTTTCTAATTCCAGTTTTTCTCTCTATAATTTTTAGCTGGCCGGAATATTTGAGATAACGGTTATTGAAGAATGCATAGCCTACAAATGGAGAGACGACACTGAATTAGTGGCAGATGTTTGCCACGTAATTTTTTATGCTCCGTGTGTACAAGATGAAGATATCTGGAGATCAAAAATTACATTTCCTTCTCCGAGAGTGGTGGTGTAACGGCTAGCGATCTGGCCTCGCATTCGGGAGGATGGCGGTTCAAATCCCCGTCCGGGCTTCCAGATTTGGGTTTTCCATGCTTTCCCAAATCACTCCAGGCAAATGCCGGGATGCATCCTTCAAAAGGCAATGTCCGAATTCCTTCCCATTCCTTGCCCCTCATCCTTTCCCGTCTCTAAAGACCTCGCTGTTTGAGAGACGTTAAACTTAACTTAGACCACAACCCGAAGGTTGGTTGGATCCTCCCGAGGGAGGCATACTAAGCCATTGTGTCAGAGGTAGGACGGCCAGTTCCTTTCCTCTGGGACCTACAGTTTAACGTGGATTCCGAACCACGGAGCGTCCTGGCATAGCTCATATGAATAAACACAACTCTCAAAATTCCTGCGCATGCCGGGATTCGTGCCTGGGGCAGGAACAGCCAACGTTTTGAAAGCAAGCGCCTTAGGCAAGCAGATTAAAAAAAAAATCCTTTGTTACATTTTGTTTTTAACATTTAAAAAAAGAGAAGAGTGGGGATGATATTATTACTCTTCTATAAAATTAGATTTTTTTATGTCTGAAATAAGTCCACAATAAGGCAGTTTCAAAAATACTGAATACAATGGTACAGCTCTCGTTATCTTTAACTAAATTTTGTTCCTTGGATATTTACAGCTAAGCCATTATAGTTCTAACTTCAAACTGTTCGTAATTTGGTTATACAGTGTTTTTGAAATCTAACGATACAATCAAGGCACAATCAGGGTAAGAATTAACATATTCCCTGGGTAATAAATTTAGAACCAAATACAAAGAATAGTTCTCATCTAGTGTTCATAATACGAGTAGGATGAAAGAAGATCTGTCATTCTGGAATTTGAGAAATGCCGCTTGTATGTAAATTGTGTATAATCAATAAATACTTTGAGAATAAATGTGCTCAATTCTTTCTAAAGGTTACTGGTTTCAGGAAAAACAGATCAGAATAGAAAAATGGTTTGTAATGTCATTTATTACTGCCAAATTGTTGCTTGTTAGGTACATAGCATTGAGGGGAGTTAATTTCGTGACTTGGTTTCAGATTTAGAATGCGTGCATTCAGAGGGTGATTGCTGTATCTTCCTATACCAATTTATGTATTTGAAAACCGATTCACTGAATCCAGTACTAATGTCAACATTTAGTAGCATATAGAAACCAAAATTACAGTTTCAGCCACTGTATGAACCATTCGCAATGCGAATGAGAGAGAAATTAATGCTTAATAGTTGAATGAGACTCGTTGGTGCTTGTTGTATCTCTCTCTCCCTTTTTAATCCTTGCTTCATTTTGGTCGTGTAGGCAAGTTGTTTACCACTGCACTGGATCTGTGACTGAACTGGCGAGAGATTGGGGAATTGAGTCCCGTGTGCGCAACAAATTACTTTTTTGTCTCCTGTTCTCTTCTTTTTTTGCACTGGCAACTGCTGCATTCAGGTTTGAAATGAGCCCAGCTGGCTTCAGTGGTACAGAAGTAAAGAGAGCCGAGTCTCCTAGGAAACAGATTTGTGTAGAGCAGGTTGTCAGTGCTTAGAGTAAAAACAAGTATTTACCTTGTTCGGAGCGATTTGTAGTGTTAAAAAAAGCCATTTATATGAATAAGACAGAATTTTAATTGGAGGTTTAACAAAAGTCACAACGGAGATTATAGAATGAGTAAGCTAGTGTAGTATATACGACGTAGAAACATTCATCAGGCGAAAACTTACTTGGATTCAAACGAAAAATTGCTAAGTAATGTCTTCTTAATAGATTACGGCAGTAGCAGAATGCTACTTTTATATCTTAAACCACGTATTTTTCTGTGGAATTTCTGATTGATCGTTTCATGACATTTTCCGAAGCAGCTCATAAAAATTTATTCAAGGTCAAAAGTTGGCGTCATCAAAGCTCCTCATACATAATTATCTGCTATAAAATTGTAATAAGGCTTTCAGATCTTTAAATATGACATATAAAAACATTTTACTCTCTTGCGTAATGGATATTCGATGCTTCCCTTACAGAAAGAAAAATTATATAATCGATCATAAAGAGTACAAAGTATCAAGTAGCTGTAACTGAATTTGTTTCTAAGAACGGATCACAGGTCAACCAACAATGCCAACGACAGAAATTCTAAACAGTTCCTTCACATTTGACGTACAATCACTTCACTGTACTTAATTTAGCGTATTACCAAACGTGTTTCAGAAAGCTACATCAAATGCAGTAAAACTAAATTCTTTCTTTACAAAGAGAAAATTATGTATATTCCAACTCTAATACTAATCTTTCGAAAATGATTCCTACTTGGAAGTATTCTCGGCATGGTATCTGAGTTATTTATGTGACTTCAGAGCAAGGCGGTTTTGAAAATATTTCACCTGGCCCAGTCTTTAGTATTGCTGAAACACTACATATGAATTGTGGTGAACAAGATTTTGATGCATTTTCGACAAAGTCACTACTGAGTCCTGCATCTTCCTTACAGTTTCCATTGTTTTAGATGTAGGTGTCATGGAAAAAGTTTTTGATTTAAAAATTAAATTATTAACATAAAGCTTCCTTGCGATTTTTTTTTTTTTTTGTTAAAATGTATCTTGTTCACAAAAATTCTGCCCAGAGAATGAAATTCAGTTTTTGTCTGATGCAAAATTAGTCTCAAACTATACAAAATTTATTGTTGCAAAATGTAGAGGAATATGAAATTACTTTGAGATGTTTGAAAACTGAAATCATCATAGAATATACTCTCCATAAGAACATACGTGCTATGGTAAAAATGGGTATAACGAAAGAATCTAACGCAATATAAAACAAAATTTAGTTGCGTCAAAACTGAAAAGGAAAAAAACTTCATTTGCATTCAGCTCTGCGACTTTCATCACTGTGCCAGATGGTAGCATAAACATTTAAAATTTGCGTTAGTGTTCGCTAACATGAAATGTTTGAGGAACAAACACCATAAAACACGTTCATTAACGGCCTTAGGTCGTCGTAATTTTGGCTATGTTTACGCCAGGGACAGATTTCTTTTTTACTTTTTATTGCACCAGAGAGGGGAAGGGGAGAGTTTAGTGCGACCGTTAAAAGGCATTGAGGGCACACTCGCTTCACAATCCACCCCCCCCGACACCCCTTTCTCCTTCCCCTTATTCCCGAAACCAACAAAATTTCCTGTGCACTGACGCCCGTGAAGGTTGAGGAAGCCTTAATGAAAACCACTGTGAAGCATACAATTTTCACATATCAAATGGTGATGTGACTCTGCTGGAACTCTGCATGTTCCAATAGTAATTTGTCTACCTAGCATCTCAGTGCTTCTCATCAGAATTCAGACTACTAAGAGGGCTGTTATTCGCAAGTCATCTGGCAGGTCGGAACATTGCAAGATTAATTTACCTCCTAATCTAGCGAGGTCTACTGGATTTAGAGTCGAATAAGAGAGGGCTTCATGGAAATACCACCCTTGCTCCCCAGTTTAAACGACGTTTGTTAGAACGAAGATCCGAACGAACCTTGACGGCGCAGCAATTTCCTTCCGTCGAGAAAGGAAATTTCCAACCTTCATCAGTTGTCCCATGTGATGCAATAAGGAAATCCAAGTTGTGTGAGGTCAAGAACACTTCTACGTCACTCGATGGAGATATTCAGGATAAAGTTGCCTCAAAAACCAACAGGCCCAAGTCACTGACGTTTTTTAAGAAATCATTGCTTCTAATGAAAATGTGTATACTGTTATCTATACTAGTGATATCTTTATAGTTAATATTTCTATTGGTTAGAAATTTATTTTCTTGGCATCATGATCGGGAACTATTTATTCAGCGAAATTAAAGTTTGAGCAAAACACATAATATGTTCGGTAGCAAAAAAATCTACATGATATTCAATTGGAAGGCATTGCATATGAATTTTGTCCTGAATCTATAATAGTACGGTAAAAAATATGGCATATATAACATGCATGTTTAAAATCATTGAAATTACAATTTTTTGCTTCTGAATTATGACTACAAATTGCTACCAAAAAGTTACTGGATTTGTTAATTAATATTCTGATGAATATATAGTGTTATCTGTTCTTGTTATATCTTCATGGTCAATATTTGAATTTGTTGAAAACTTTTAGGTATATTTGGAATAATTATCGGGACTATCTATTCAGCGAAATGGAAGTTTCAAGCAAAATTCTTGATCATTTAATTCATTTAATATGCTTGGTAACAATACAATCAAGGTGAAATTTATTTGGGCACTTGTCAAATGCATTTGAATTTTGCCGAGAATCAATATTATTTCAGTATAAAATATGGCATCATAGAATATGGATGTCACTGAAGTTACCCTCTTTGAATGGTATTATGATACTATCTTATTGTAAGGATATAAAGGAGGATTTAATTGTTGATGATCACGAGTAACTCTGATACTGAAACTTATCTATTTTAAGATCACTTAGTGAGGGCAACAATTTGCGAACGAGGATAGGCCAGGGATGCTACTAGGTTGCGAAAAATAGTTGAGGTGGATGGATTTTGGTGACGGTTATATTACCATTTCCTGGAGTCCACGGCCAAGGCGATACGTCTTAAGCTCCTACATCCATCGTGGAATAGTGGCCGAGCGATGGAAGAAAATGTTACATAAACCATGAACTCAAGGAACAAACTATCCAAATAGTTATAAAAGTTGTGTCACAGAATTTCACTGAAGGGGTGACTGGGCTTTGGCTTCCTCTGTCAACCATGTGGATGATAGCACCAACTGAGGCTAAGACCCCATCAGCAACACAAGCAGTAACACCCCTTCACGAGTCTGAAGTAGACAATATTCCCAGTTTTAGACACGAAACCAGAGTGAACAATGTAGACCACTTGTTCGTCCTTCCTCTCGGAAGCCGTGGGAGAAGCACACATGGTGGGAAACAAAAGTCACCTTTCCACGATTTCGGGATTTAACATGCGGAGTAATCAAAAACACCGTATTAGATGATATGTTTGATACAGTTCTTCTATATGTAGAATTTAAATTCACCTCAACATGCATGCCCTTGGCACTATCTTGTTACTCCTGCGGCTTGCGTGTTTTCTCGTATCTAGATTCCAGTAAAGTGGGTGAAGACTGTTCTTGGTGGACCCTCATGGTTAGCCGCCATGCGTCAATTTACTTCTATATTTCACAGAGTTTCCCACAATTTCTTAAATATTTCTCAGTGTTAAACTAAGCACTCTTTCATACCCTTAAGAACTCGTCGAAGAGTGGAAGAGTGTTACACTATCTATTAGTATAGTCCGCTAAGGGATTGGAATGCAAGCAGACAGACCGCCAAGCTTTGTTCACGTGAGCCCAAGAGGCCTCAGGTGATATTCCTGTGTGCCTGTTAGCTTCGCTGGCATAAGATCCATAGCTAAACACCGGTAGGCCTCCATTCTTTTTTTTTTAAATAGTACCGTTTAACTATTTGTGCACGTAATTATCTTATTAATACAACACCTATTTGCATCATGCATGTCATCTGTTCTCGATGAGTGTCAATATCAAGAAGACGGTTGTCATGGTTCAGGGCACAGACCGTTTCCCGAAAATAACATTGGAAGGCATCCCTCTTCAAGTAAGAGAACACTTCCACTATCTCGGCTCCATCACTACATCCAACCAGTCCATTCAAAAGGAGATTGACGCACGAATTGGCAAAGCCGCGACGACCTTTGGCAAGCTGTCCACACGTGTCTGGAGAAACTCCAAGCTAACTCTCTCCACCAAAATTCTAGTATACCAGACGTGTGTCCTGAGCATCTTACTGTACGCAGCTGAGACGTGGTCCACTTACGCCTGGCAAGAGAGACAGCTGAACGCTTTCCATATGCGCTGCCTGCGGACAATACTTGGAGTCACGTGGCAGGACAAAATGAGCAATGAGAGTGTTCTGTCTGCCACAAAGTGTCACAGTATTACTGCCACCCTAAAACAAAGACGACTCCGCTGGCTTGGCCACGTCCATAGAATGGACCCTGAGAGACTACCACGGAAAGTCATGCTCAGTCAGATTGCTAATACCAAGAGACCTGTAGGGCGCCCGATGTTAAGGTTTAAGGACACCTGCAAACGTGATTTGGAGAGCTTCGGCATGCGCACTTCTGACTGGGAAGCTTGCGCCAACACGAGATCCTTATGGCGTCATCATATTACCACCGGCATGTCCAAATATGACAGAGCATGGCTGGATAAAATAAAGCTGAAAAAGCTTCGTAATAGGGAAATACACCCACCGGATCCCTCTTTCGTGTGCGATAGATGTGGCAAAATTTGTCACGCCGCCATCGGACTATTCAGCCACAAAAGAAGATGTGATGCACTCAACCCTAGCGACAGCTGAGTCACTACAACTATCATCTGTGAAGATGCTGTGGCCAATATATATTTGCATCCTTTTGACCTTTGATCAGTATAGCAGATAATGGACAGTAAAAACTATATCTAGAACTTTGCAATAGTACATGGCGCCCTGATGTTGGCCTAGTCGATACATCTTAAGTTCCAATATCCATCGTGGAATAGTGGCGGATCGATGGAAGAAATTGTTAAATAAACAATGAACTCACTGAACAAAAAATCCAAAGTTTTTTTAAGTAGCACCGTTTAACTATTTGTGCACGTAATTATCTTATTAACACAACACCTATTTGAATTCTTTTGACCTTTGAACAGTATAGCAGATAATGGACAGTAAAAACTATATCTAGAACTTTGCAATATTACATAGCGCCCTGATGTTGGCCTAGTTGATACATCTAAAGTTCCAATATCCATCGTGGAATAGTGGCGGATCGATGGAGGAAATTGTTAAATAAACAATGAACTCACTGAACAAAAATCCAAATCGTTATAAAAGTTGCATCACAGAAATTTCCTAATGAACAGTACTTCACTAAATAACAAAGGAAAGTTATGTATAACATTGATTATCCTAAGTTTGTCATGATTTTCATATCAAACAATTACTGTAGCTCTTGGGTGAAGCTTAGGTAGATTAAGATCGCACAAGCATTTCCGAGTTCCACCCAAACCAAACCTACTTTGTACCCTATTTATAATCTTAAACACCTAAGGTGTAGTGCAAATTCAGGTCTTCTAGCTATAGGCTTAGTGATGTCCTCGTCAATAAACGGGCTTAATTTCGTTTGGTAATCAGACTTTTAGTTAGTACTGTGTACACCATAGTAACAAAGTATAAGACACTTAAAAACAGAAATCACAAGAATTGTTACTCTAATGGTCATTTCATGTTTATTTAAATAATTTATTGTTTGATAAATTTAATGATTTGTAACACACTTCACAGGTGCTTTTGCCTCTTGCCACTAACAATCTGAAACAATGGTGATCGTAAGGTGTAGGTATAAAATGTCTTAGCCCAGAAACAGACATTGTTTTCTCCATAATGAATTATTAAACAATCATCTGAATCATCACATGATATATGTGTCATACAATTGACTCCAGTTTAATGGTTACTAGGTTTTTGGTATAGTGATGCAACAATACTGAGGCTGGTGGGTGAGTGTTAAACACCGGTTTGAATCCCTGTCTAGCTACTTAGGTTTCGGGTTTTCCGTAACTTCCTGATCTCACTTCTGGTGACAGACATGATTGGCTCCTTCTCTTTTACCACCACACATCTGATTACCACCATTTCAACGATGAGTAAAGCCCTGTACTATAGTAACCCAGCTCATCAAAAAGTCGGTTTTTACAAACAATCATTGCAAATCCAAATATAATTAGTGCTAAACGTATGGAGAGATTGGAATTCCACTAAAACGCTATGCTTTAAGGCCCGAAGAGATCAATCATTGCATTGCGTCAATATTAAATGACAGAGAGTAAGAAAGAAACCACACCACTTGAACCAATTAATTTAAAGTTTATTCGTGGCCTTTTCCGTTACATGTTGACAAAGAAGTCTCCACAGCAAAGAGAATAGGAAGGATTTTTTTTTTAACTGCTTAACGTCTCTTAACAGCAAGGTCTTTAGAGACGGGAAAGGATGGGGGGGGGGGGGGGGGAAGGAACTGGAAGAAATTCGACCGTGGCCTATTGAAGGAAGCATGCCGGCATTTGCCTGGAGTGATTCGGGAAACCATGGAAAGCCCAAATCTGGATGCCCAGACGGGGATTCGAACCGCCATTCTCCCGAATGCAAGGCCAGAACGCAACCCGTTACACCACCACGCTCGGTGATAAGAAGGAGGTCGACTATAGCATTTACTAAAGAATCACTGCCATGAAGAATAAAAATCTTGATAGATCGATTATGAATCAAACCCAAATCCTACCGTACAAAACTCACCAGACTTTTTCTATCTGTATGGGATAATATGAAGATTACAGTAGATTTAAATGAATCAGGAAATGGAAAATCCTGGTTGGTCTTATAAATTTTTTTAATGAACCCTCATACACTTTTGGTTCAGAAAATATTTTGAACTGTGTTGTTTACTGTGTTTTTCTTATTTAGTTTAAATAATTATGGACATGGAGAATACCAAGGTATTGAGAGAGGTAATATATCTGGTTACGTCTAGAAGTGTTGTTGATTTATATCTCTGTAAGGAAACAGACGATGTCTGCATCTGTGACACAAATCTTGCCCTTGTCGTTATAAGAGGCGTTAATTGGCAGAGCTGTTGATTCAACGCGGGTGGGGCCTAGTATCTGACAGTTGTCGTGCTGCTGTATTTAGGCGGCAGGGCAGAACGAGGCAGAGACGGTAGAAGGCAAGACGAGGATGCGACGTACAGTGCTTATACAACACGGGAAGATAATAGCCCCGAGGACAGCCGGGGTAGATTTAATTAAATTTTGGAGCCGCCTCCCGGGTCATGGCTGCTAAGAACGTCAGCAGGACAAGACTAGCTAACACACAGCATTCTTAGGGTCTCCGTTTAGATTCCGGCTGACACTATAGGTCGTTTTAACATCAGTTTTGAGTTCGTTACTACTGTTTAGTATATTCTTACGAGAAAGTGATACGAAAATACTGTTTTTAAGATATTTACATACCAAGATGTAACTGGCTGCTTGGTCCTAAAGGCAAAGTGTCGAAAAACCCGATAATTTAACAAAAACAACGTTTCATCATTTCACACTGTAGCAGGACGTTAATACGCCACACTACAATTTAAATATTTCAAATTATTTTATTCAGAGCCTAGGTTAGATTTATTAAACTGATCTCGGGCAGCCCAAATTGTATATGTTTCAATTAATATGCAAGGGTTTGGATGCCATTTGGCGAACACTGGAAGCATCCCTCCGGTCCCCTCCCCGCCAGGACAGCGCCGGACAGCACAAGGCACAAAGGCTACCCTGTCCCGTTAAGACTCTCTCAAGGTTGAGTGCATCGCCCCGTTCTTGGGACGCGACGCTGTGAAGGTCACAACCCCCTTCCACACTCGCAAAATTGCCGCGAATCTGAGTGTGCCGCGACATCACGTGATTTCTAGAAAGCCTAACGCGCCAATGAAAAGTATCCTCAGGATTTTCATAAGTTAAATGAGGGCTTATTCTTTCTGCCCCGACATGTTTCTTCTCCGAGAGGAAGGAGACCATCTTTCCCAAGAGCGAGGGGACTGCTGGCTTGGCAACGGTCCGAGACGGTTCGACTATGGGTGCATTGGAGAGTAACCACCCTATGGTCACAGTCTGGTGATTCCCGTCTGGTCGCTGCATCGAGATCACACTGAGACAAGCTGTGCGACCTCCACCGGAGACGCTGTCTTCGAGCTGGCAATTTTCACTCGCCAGGTCTGGAATCATTGTGTTCTTTGAGACTGCGAATGACCCGTAAGCGATTTGAGAAAGACTTATGCTCACCAAGCAGACCTAATTCTGAGCTAGCTGGCATTTTCATTGAACATTACGTGTTGTGGAGACCTTGCAAATCACAAGTTCCATATTTTCTTTAATTAACGGCACCGTCATTAATATTCATATACATGTACATATGTCTTAATTGCGGACATTTACTATCATTTTATACTGTGCATATTTGTCATCTTTTGATAATCTAACTTCATTAGATAATTTCCGATTAAAGTAAATTCATTCAATTGTCTGCTTGGATAAATCGGCCAATTGTAACGTCTAGGCTTGTTTGATATTCCAGTGATTTTATGTTAATATTAAATTTAAATATGCCTAGCGGTGTAAAAGCCAAATGAAAAAAAATAAAATCATTGTCAGTTTCCTTTAGATCTGGCAATATTAATTAATTCTTTTAAATAATTAAATAAATTTAAAATATCCTCCCCGCCCCCCTCTCTAGCTCGTCTCATTGCAACACAAACTTTAGTGTTTCAAACTACTGGCAGAAGTGTTTGGTGATAAAGTGACTGAAGGTAATGACATACTTTCTTGACCGAGAAGTTCTCTGCCATAGACGACGATGTTAACGGCAAAGTGGAAATGTAGGATCCCACGAATATTTGGTTGCCATCACTTTCCACAGACAAATATTTTTCTTGCTTAGAGCTATAGCCCTCGTCGATATCTAGGTCATAAGAAGTGGGAGGGATCTGGGGACAATGAATGGCAAGGAATTTTGCCTTGGTCTTAGGAAGCGTGCACAAACCACGTAGATCCATTTTGGCCTCCAGTGAACCCCCCCCCCCCCACGTAGCCCTACGTGGCTTCTTGCCTCTACCCCCCCCCCCCCCCCCCACGTAGCACGTAGCTTGATTCTAGAAGACATTTTGTATTGTTATCTCTTGTCAGACTATTGTAAATTACATACGGAGATAGTTAAATGACGGAAATAAATATTCACATGCTGTTGTGAGTTTGTTCCTCATTTTACCGTGAAAAATGTTATGAAAGGAAAGCTACCGTGGCCTGGCTCGGAACCCCCCCTCCCTCCCACGTAGCCCAGCGTAGCCTTCCAGCCAACCCCTCCCCTCCCCCCTGGACCGAGCCACGTAGTTTGTGCACAATCCCTTATGGAGGAATAATCATGGCTTTTTCCCGGAGTGATTTCGGGAAACCTTGGAAAACCGAAATCTAGATGGTCGGACTTAAACCCGCGCTCTTCCGAATGCTCATCGGAACTCTGACAAATATTACTTCCAGTAACATTACGTAAATGTGTTCATCACTTATTACAGTTAGAAAAATTTGAATTTACAGCAACGGCCGAGAAAATTTATGAAAAGTTAGTGTTACCTCTGCTGCCACTATTGTATTTGTAGCATAGATTTTTTTGGAGGCATTGGAAGGATGAGAGCAATTTTTCTTAATTTATATAGTATTACCGGTTCTGCGCATTGTATTCAATGTGTTTTCTATTAGTTTTCTGCCATTATAGTTCAAGGCATGACAAAAGTTTCAGTCAACAGAGTGATTTTGAGTGTTACGGATAACCGAGGTTTTGTACCACGTAAGACAAAGCTGTCCTTTCGAATCTGAAATTCGTAAATGATTCCCCAGACCCCAAAAACCCAACTATCCAATGTATATCACATGGTTTTTTCCCCGGGATGTAAATAAAGCTGGCCATGTCACCCCTCCCTATCGACAAAAATTAAAGAGATGCACTTCCGGAAATCTATCGGGTCACACAGTGACTGTAGGAACCGCAATAATAAAACAACTTTTGGTTTTAATTACACCAATTAAGCGCTTGTATTTTCATTTATTCATTTTAATGATGTATAACTTTGATTTTCATCTCAACTTAATATATTGTTAATATACTAAAAACATTACCAGACTATTTGTAAAACTGTAGGTTATATACAGTTTTAAAATAATCCATGAGTAGATTACTTAATCCGTCTAATGGTTGGTATCTAGACTGTATGGTTTAGTAACCCGGTCGCCACGGTTGGTTGGCAAGTGTATTCATGATCAATTCAATATTTTAAGATTTTAAATAGCAAGTCTGTGGCAGGATCTAGTCACATTACATACACGTGCTCACGAAATCTACAACATCACTTTTATTATCACAGTTTCGATACTACAATATACCGACCACCGACCGAAAAGTTACGAAAGTAAACATATTCTTATCTGATAGAATCATATACCGAGGATTACAAGTTCTTAAGAGTGAGAAATACAGGTTTATACAAGTCTGCGCAGCAGTTAGTAGATACTATCGTGTACTACAAAAATCACAGCGCCACCAAAATACACAGCACATGCTCTTCCAGCAGATGATTAAACAATCTGATAGTCTCTGGCAAACATTACATTACGAATGCGAGTGCCGTTATCAATTTTACCAGCGCGTAAGCCCGAAATACGTATCCAAATCGACCCAGCATGTTTTTTTTTTTTTACTTGTACACAACTTCACTCTACCAAAGTTATTCAGCGACCACAGTTCTGTGTCACTTGCATAATCATGTGCAAATCGATTAATCGAATTGAAACTCCGAACATCATCGCTATATATACTGTACATACAACTGCATCTTAAAAAATCACTCATTACTAAATGAAATAAAGTATCGCTAGCCTACTGTATTGTGACATATTATAAGTAATATGTAAATAGTCGAAAAGTTTAGCAGTTTAAGTAATGTTTTACTTGTACGCATTACTCTACCTTTCTGAGAGATTTATATGCATCTGGTGATAGTCTGCCTACGACTCAGTTGCGCTATCAAGTAGTTCAGATTTATGTACAGACACCGTACAAATCAGTATAGCGGATTGGTAACTGATGTCGACAGATTCTTTTATTTAATTTCTGCAATTTTCTAGTGTAAGCAATGGCTCAGAAGATATTATTTGTCATTAAAGAAAAGCACTAAATACTCTTGTGTTAGTAATGGAAGCATTAATCATTCATTAAATTGATGAAATAACTAATTCTGCTTGTAGATTTTCTTCGGGTTTTATACCTCATCAACGTCCAGGTGACCAGAGGCAGGAGGGGATATGGGCCAAGGAACGGGAAGGATTTCGGTCGTGGCCTATGGAGGAACCATCCCAGCATTCGTCTGGAATAATTTTGGGAAACGGTGGAAAACCGAAATCTAAATGTTTGAACCGGGATTAAAATTCTGAATGCCATACGAAAGCGTTTGTTAGCGCTCATCCACCGGGCTCAGTAGACAATTATTAATAGGGAGTGTTTCTAAGGAGTGGAATTCATTATGGCAACGTAGTTCTATTAGGAGAAAACTAATTAAGATAACAATTAGCCACTTAGTCAAGCAAGTAATTGTACATGGTGACCAGTGACAGGGAAATCACTGGATGGCAGTAATTGATAGCGCTTTTACAAGCTGACAGCATCCTTGGAGATGTTCGTACCGCTCATCTCCGTTTAACAGGTAGTAGACACCTGCGCGACATTGCGTAAGGACGCTGCCAGATCCTAGAACCGGTCTTGGAGGTCGCGAGACGTCCTTCCCACGGAGATTGTGGACAGCATGCTGTTGGTGTCATCGCAGCCTGACAACTGCTGCACCCCATGCATCAAATGCGGGGAGCTGTTCGATGTAAAACAGCAAATTTGTAACCAGTTACATGGGAACCGTAATAAATACTCGGGCTCGATAGTAGCATGCAATCCTATTGGGAGTCTTCGAAACATGTATATTTACGAAAACTCTGTGAATACCACCGTCTAACGAGATTGTACTATACCAGTGATTATCATTTGAGAGGGATTACTTGCTTAAACCCAGTTTTTGATAAAATTTTCGTAATTCGCTCCTGGTCCAGTAATATAGGGATGGTTGTACATCAAACGCTATCATTCAATCACTAACTTCTTGTAGTAAGTAAACAGTAAGTGCATAAATACTGTTGTTGGTGATTCATTCGTCCGTAAATTTGGTGCCCGTCGTTGAAATAATTGTTTAATATGCCGGTAATGTAATTTATTCCTTCTACCATACTCAAGTATACTATACTTTTAATAGTCGTACACACTTATACAACAATAGTAAACATTAGGGAAAACGGAACTACTTTTCTGTATTTGGCGTAGTAGGAATCGTATACAATTCAGAGAACTACCAGGGAACATCATGGCCGTATTTCATTTTACAAACAAATACCATTTTAAAGACATTCTATAATTTTATTTAATGACGAAGCAGATAATAACTCACACGAAAACGTTTCAAACAATTTTAGTTAATGACTGTCCTGAAAATTCTGTTTGTTTTTATGTCCATGCTTTTCATATAATTGTTTCCATTTGATGAAACATGAATCAATAAGAAATACGGTCGACATAGATTGATGGGAAGCGAAAATCTTTAATTCATGAGTGCAACGAAATACTTCTTCTGCCAACCTATTTATGTCGCAATGATAGGAGGGATAAGATTCGAGAAATAAGATGTCGTACTGATACATTTATGTATTCTTTCTTTCCTCGTTCTGTTCGGGATTGGAATGCACTGAATTAGGATTGGTGCTTAGCACCCTCTGCCACCCACTGTAATTGTGAATTGCAGAGTATAGATGTAGATGTAGAATTAGCAGTATTCTTTTTCATTTACTTGTTGTTAAATTCTCCTTTTAAGTTGCCGGAAAAGAGAAATTTAAACAATATTGTGACTGGATGAAAGGCACGTGTTTGCCCTTTTCATGCGTGAGCCTTCAAATCGTATCGCTACAGGAAGAATAAACCAGAACAGAATTTTACCGAAAGGAATGCGCAATATGATCTAAACCGTTTTCCCTTTCCCGTTTTTGACTAATGTTTTTCATTTTATGCAAAGATGTGGAGCCTAATGCAACCATTTTAAATAGGAAGAATATTTTTCAAAATTTCTGTCAACACTAAGGATATTTTTGTAGATTATTCGTACTTATCTGATACAATGATATTGAAATGGATTTGAACTTTATTAAAAATTCATATTTTGCTCTAATAATGTGATCGGTAAGAAATCACCACAAAAAATTATTCTTTTAACACAGCTGACAATTGTCTATCACAAACCTGCCGCCTACGGTTAACTTCTCCCAAATACCTTCACCATTCAATAAATTTCTACTCTAATACTAGCGTTGTTGTATCATGAAACATGTCCTGGGAAATGATACAACTTCAACCAACTCGGCAATATGAATATTTCAGCAAGCTGAATAATTAAAGGCTCTATACATACCCGAGTGATAATTTACGCGAAATTTGCATAATTACTGAGGAGAATGTATTGGCGTTGCTGTAACGAAATGAGCGTCTAACACAAAACACTTTGCAGCTTCCAGTCGAACCTTTAATGGACTCGATCTGACCCACAGCACTTCTGCGTGAACAGTATTTATAACACATTTCGATAATCTACGAGTCCCAGTAACAAACCTGTCAGATAAGTTACAGCATTGTATTTTTTAAAGTTGTCATCAATATTTGCTAAATTCAACACATAGATGAATTGTTGTAAAAATGGTTAGTAAAACTATTGACAAAAATCGGTCCGAAGGCCTTTACATAAATGAAGTGCTTTTAGACTATTATGTTACTATTTATGCGTTAAAGATCTTATATTCTGTTCAGCAGTCTAAAATCATGAGATTTGCATTTCAGAGTTTATTTATTGTTTAATGGCTTTCAACCTTATCAGCCAGACAGACAGCCTTTTACAAAAGATACGATTGTTGGGTAAAATAGAACTTTCAATTAATTATTAGACTAAGAAAATGAATTATTACAGTTCCAGTAAAATCCTTAAGAACTAACTATTTGTCATGCGTTAATTACACTACTGAAAACGATGGAAATATATGTATAGACAAGCAGTACACAGAGCAAAATAAAGTACATGTGTTAAAAGAGAAGATTTCACAATGTTGAAAATATCCGATTTTATAATATATATCAGGAAAACTCAGATAAATGTAATACTATCTTTAAAATTTGTCATTAACGTCGTATAAATGTTTTTATCGTTAGAAGATAACAAAATAGTTGCATTTGTTGGAAAGTGTATTCCAAGAATTTTAATTTCTATCAGCATTTTGTCATATGGTAATCTATAGTTTTTCAAAAAAAAAAGAGTATTTCAGTCGACCACTGCTGTGCCTGAGCAATCGCACTTGCGAATTTCTCTTAGCTGTATTCGATTTAAATGACTGGGGAAGTTACCAGGATGGAATCGACTTCTGGTAATGTATGTGTTGTAGCACCTGTTCACATTTCAGTTATAGTACAAAGGCTTCGCAGGGATAGTTAGATGTAGGGTTGTCAGGGATGTCATCTTTGCGGATGCGGAAATTCAATGCGTGACATCCGCGAATGTTTTGCGAAAACAGATGCGGATGTGGAAAATTAAATTTATAATTATTCAAATTTTAATATATTATCAAAATAAATTTAAAATCAAAATAAGTATATATTTTATGTCTTTTTTCCTAAGTAAATTCAATTTCCATATAATACTGCAATATTGATTTATTTTTATCATATATTTCAACAACAAAGAACGTGGGATGATTTGACAAGTGATTTATTTACATAACTACCCAAGGCTTATTACTATACGTCTCGTCGACGTCGAGGTCATTAGAGGCGTTAAAGGATTGGGGCTAGGAACGAGAAGGAATTAGGCCATGGTTTTTTAAAGGAAGCATTCACCTGAAGTGATTTGGGGAAATCATGGAAAACCCAAATCTTGATGCCTGTACGGGGATTCGAACCAGCGTTCCCCCAAACGGGAGGCCAGACTATTAACGCTCACACGCCACGCTCAATTCCGTGCTCGCCACCCGCCTTCCCACAGCTCTAGTGACGCATTCACAATACAACTTGTAGGACCTACGATGAATCAACTTTCGGTAAAAGAACTGTTGATGGGCCGTGAAAAAGGTTACAGGACTCCATGTAGGACGTGTTGATTGTTGTTGGACCCCCAGGCAACAAAAACGGTTTTTAGTGTACAACATTCTATAGATATTGGAGGAAGCTATTGGAGGAAACATCCTACGAGAGTGCGCTAAGGTCATGTAATGTGCCGCGAGAAAGAACGATTGGAAGGGATTGCTTGGAACATCTTGTTGGACCCCTTCTAGTAGCGTAAATGGGTGAGCGCATCATACGGTAGTTCTACACTGATGTCCTATAAGGTGCACCGTGAATAGGCCGCTTTATTTTACATATAAGTTCCTATCTTGTAAATTCTTCGCTTAGGAAATAACACCGTTCAGTTGATTGTTACTTTTATTGCAAGGTAGTCAGAAAAAACACCCACTTTTTTGTTAGCTAAGCGACGATGGGCAGAATTTCGTATAAAGAGAAGAGAATAATATATTGGAAAGTATATCCGCATTAAAATTTGCTGATGCGGATGCGAAAGCGATGCAAGATCTCACGCGAAAGTTCCGCACTTGCGGATACGGACATCCGTTACATCCTTTTTGGTTGTAAACGCTGTAGTGTGAACCTTTTTGCTATTACGAACTTCTTCATTCAATTTGCCATAATTTCCTTGCTCGCTGTAGAATATTTTGGTAGAATGCTGAGGATGACAGTTTTAAGTCTTTTCTATGGTCCCACTTGATAGCTTTCTTTGCCAGTTCTTCGACGTACTCATTAAATTTGATTCCCTTGTGTGATGGGACCATCTTGAAACTTGTTCTAATGCCCTTTATGTATATTTCATGGGGAATATCTGTTATTATAGCTGCCGTATTTGTGTTTCAATTAGGCTTCTCGATACTATTGACTACACTCTGGGAACCGTTGATAGTTGCTGCTTTAGTTTGTTTACAGTTGCGGCTATGTTTAAATGCCTCCAGAATCACTTTGTTACTGCTAAGAAAATTGGCGACTGATCCGATAGCGAAAATAGTGCATGATACCCTGACAGCGGGCGGTATAATGCGCAGACTACTCTGTTCTCTGAATTTATCTTTGAACCGCCTGTGGTGAACAACACCGCCTATAGGACGGTGTTGTTTGTGATCATTGGTCCGAATCATAAAACTGTATTAATCAAACAAATCCCAACAGTGTATGCGCAGCGAACGGTGCAATTCGAACAGCAAAATGGCTACCTCAATTGCACTAAAGCTGTTAACAAAATTAATGTTTTCCACTCTCCCGTACTCGTTTAAACCATACCACTGGGTATTCGCTTACTGACATCCGATAGTCGAAAAACAAATTCTGGAATTCTCAGTTTAACAATTTAATGAGAAAAAAATCAGGAAGATATGTGTTAGTTTTAGTGAAACAATTGAGGCAACTTTTAATTCATGCTATTGAAAATTAATTATAGTATGCTGCATATTAATTTGTGTAAACTTTCGAATTGCTCAATGAAAAGACACATTATTTCACATGATAAATTATTCTAACGCTTCCCATCTCGTCAGAATTGAGCAGTTACGTTTCACTTACATTCTACCCGAATCAATTGCCTACAGTCGCATATTTAATTAACAAGACACATGGGGCCTCCCATAAATATAGGTCCCTGCCAACGGCCATGTTCTTGAATTCCCCTGTCACCCATATTTCTACAAACACAATCAGAAATTCCTCTGTAACATAGAACTGTGAATCTCTAACTCAGGGATTGCTGTTAAATGGTAGAGGTGAAATACTAACAACCCTTATACATGGTGATTCAAAAGAAATGGTAAATATTAAATGACATGATAATATGAAAGATATTGAGTAAAGTTTCATAGAATAATGTTCCCGATTTCCATTCGCTTTGGGGATACAGGTTCTGTAATGTCATGTATAAAATAAACTTCAAAAAATGATTAAGAGCACACAAATAACTTATTGAAGTACTTTATTAATCCAAAACCCACGCATATTTTACAAAAATTTAAATTAGTTGATCGAAAATCCCACCATTTACTTCAATACATTTCGCAACTCTCTTCACAACAGTACTTGTAGTTCTTCCGAGTACGTCTTAATGTACTTTTATGAGGGTAGTAATGTTTACAATGCCAGCGAGTAATTCGTCTCTTGTGTTTACTTCTTCTTTGTATACTTCGTTTTCCAACCATCCGCCCACACAAAAATCTAATGGGGAAAATTCTAGCAACGGCCAATGAACGTTACCGGCATGGCCGATCCATTGGTCAGGCAATGTTACGGTTAGGTTAATTTGCATGACTAACGTACTTCAATAAGTTATTTGTGTGCTCTTGATCATTTACTGAAGTTTATTTTATGCATAACATTCCAACACCTGTACCTCCAAAACGAATGAAAATTGGACACAAGTTTTTTATGAACATTTTTACACAATTTTTTTTATATTACCACCACCTTCAACATTTACCATTCCTCTTAAATAAGTAGAATATTTCAGTTAAATCCCTTAATTTTTTCATATATATGGAAAACTTTTATGCATTACCATCCAACAGTTTATTGCAAGAATTTCTGATCTTCCTAAAAGATATATCTTGAAAATATTCGTATAATTTTTCGTCGGGTTATTACTGAAATTTTACCAAATAGCTTAGAACTTTGTGTTGGAATACGGCACTGAATGAAATTTTTTGAACCTGGTAGTGGAAGCTCTTAGAACACTAAAATGAAGCATTTAAACTAAATATTACACCCTCACTTAAAATTAGGTACCAGATTTGGGGAAATATATTTCATTGACAGTTCATTGAAACTGTTTAGTCATTATTCATATTTACAAAACAGCTACATGGTATTTTTACAGCTATATAGGTTTTACCTTAAGGATTCCCTTTTTAGTATTGCTATCAGCTGTTATAATTTCTTTGACGAATCCGCTCATTCTCTGCTTCATCAAACACATGAAATTACATGAAACAACAGCGGTGTAGTGTTTGCTCAACTGGTTTTCAGTTACAGTCCTTTTTGTTGAAGTATACGTTTATATGATTTTGCGAAATAAGCGTCACTGCCAGTTTCATTTATTTTTGTATTCTTTACGTGCTATGTCCTCATTGTTAAGAGTTAGGGTAAAAGAACAGTGTGTACCTTGCACAAAACTTATCAACGCATCCAGAATCTTATGGAAATCGTGAAAGAAGCTGTCAATTGATCTAGTCGACGGGGTAAATAACTGCTGTAGTGTTGATGCATTCAAGAATACTGGCCAGAATGGGCGCCGTATTTCATATTATCCACTGGACAAATGTTACCCCCCGAGGAAATGTTGTTAGTGTTTCCTTTGACTAATGGGTGTTTCCAAGCGGTAACCACCAACCGGTGCGAGGTGCTTCTCGTTGTATGAACTCCTTCGTCACGCAAGTCGTGTCCATATCACACTCCAGTGAATTAGGACTCCACGTGGAGTCGAGATATCAGCCCGACCCCACTGTGAAGCGAGATTAAAGTGGCCTTGTGCTCTTCCCACTAGAGGCGTGGAGTCCTTAACGTACGGGAGAGATCCACAAAAATGTTTTTATACGGTTGAACACTTGCCGAATTACTTTTTTGCGGTCGACTCCATGCCTTCCTAATAATGAATTTTCCTAAACATCATAACGTGTAAAGCGTTTTTTTTTTTTTTTTACATCTAACCTAGTACTTCTTCCTTTGATAAGTTTTTTTTTTTTTTAGTGATGACTGTTGTACAATAAAGTACTTACGTTTTTATTAAAACTTTTACTGAAACGTTAAAAATTGAGAGTCGTATTTATCTTTCAAAAAAAAAAAATGATAAACACAGCCAAAAAAAAGAAAAAAAATCATCGAATAACGAAACCTTGAATAATGAGCTTTCACGGTATAAATAATCTACCCCTGGAGGTCGATATCAATAATTTTCGGAATTATTGGTTTTGAGCTACGTTGGCTTACGTAGATTCTTTACTGGTCAGAAAACAAACAAGATGATTATACCGCAATACATGATCATGATTTACGTTTCTTTCTGGAAAATCTTACGTCAATACAGTTTTCTACACATCTTTTTTAGCTTTGCCGTCCTTTGCTAGGATTAAGGCTAATTTTAATTAGTACTGTAGTCTTTTGAACGGGAACGGTAGGTCCATCGGAATTATTAGGATTAGAGAAATCACCTTATGCCATCCCAGTAATGCTCACAGTTTTTACTAGGTTGTGCCCCAGTTGAGTTATTTGTAGGCGTATGTCACTGCACAGACATGGGGCATTGAGTTTGATCTCGTAGTACTGCGCAAATTCGTAGTACGGCGCAAATCGGTATTTGTCCCATGTAATAAGTTGTATCTGTACATGAAACTTACCGCGAGAGAAAGAAATCCAAAGTGACCGATGTAACATTACAGGGATTTACATGCACTATCCGTCTGTCTTTCACCGTTTGGTTATTTTTCGAAATTTCATGAAAAATTATGTTCTTTATCCCGAAAGAAAGTACCAATGTCCTTCCAAAAGTTATACAGTATTTCATTGCCAAATTTCAAGATCAGTTTATCCGGTTAGTCGTGAAAAAGTAACAAGGGACAGAGCTACATTCGCATTCATAATATTAGTATACATCTTCATTTCCAGGGTGGAGGGGCCGATCAACGACGGTATCGGTAACTTAATGTATCACCGCCTCACAGAAACCCCCCCCCCCCCCCAAAATTAATCCACCACCGTCACTACGCCACCACCTTAGGAAGTGGACTCTTCCGAATTACCCGCATTACAGCAGGGATGGTGAGGCTAGGCACACTTCGCCACCCGTGTTGGTGCCCGCGGGGAGCGACCGAGGACGCGGCACCTGCCACGGACCAGACCGAAGAGGAATCCTGACCATATAACTACAAATATTACTATACAGGGTGATTCAAAATAGCGTGGACAAAATTACATGGTAGATCAGTCATACAATAAGAATAAAAAATCGAATAGGAACAGAGGGTCGCAACTGCGATCCGGAGCCGCTACAGGGTGTCTAAAATAATACTGACACAAAGAGAAAAAACAAAACCATTTCAGATCATTTTATTGATAATTACTCACTCACATGCGACTAATACAAACCAAATGTTGAGCCTACAGCAGATGCTCAAAGTCTTTGCCAGATGCATCGACACAAGCCCGGCATCACCGTTGCATGGAATAGCGCACCTTTTCAAAGATACCAGGTGTATCTCGAACACATCCCGCTGCCGCAACGATTCTTCCTACCAAGTCTTCCGGCGTTTCAACAGGTGTTTCATACATAAGTCCTTTCAAAATACCCACATGAAAAAATCCAAGGGAGAAAGGTCTGGTGATCGTGGTGGCCATGCTATTGGTCCACCGCGACCAATCCAGTATACAGGAGTTTGCGTCCTTCTGTTTTTATGCGATTTTTGATCCCTATTGTATGACAGATCTACCATGTCATTTTGTCCACTTTTTTTTTAATCACCCTGTAGATTGTCTATGTAAGATAGCTCCAATTTAAAGTATAGTTAGACATTCATTGCATACCACATATCATGCACTACAAACCAGTACACCTATATTCTTTTTTTCCCAGAGGTCATTAAATTCCTAGCAGTGTTCTTGTGTGCCCGTTTGTTTTATGATCGCCGATATCCGATTTTCCTGAATCGAGTAGTAAATTTCTCTAGTTTTATTTTTAACTAACGGTGAGAGTAACTACAAACACTAATTCGTAAATATTAAGTGAAACTTCTTTGCTACGTATAATTTCATTATATCGCGTCCTAAGGCCGAAAATACATGTCACATGTGATTAACATCGCTGAATAAGGAAAGTTATGGATAATCAAAATCTCATTTACTCGGAAGACAAGAAAGGATACATGCATGAGTGAAAACTAGCCATGAGGATATTGTGGTGTAGACTACTACGAGGTAAATTTGCAGTGAAGTACAATAAAATATTCCTTATGAATATTGACAACATTAATTGCTTGTCTTGTTTGAAAAAGTTATTTGAAAATAATAGGTGCCGCGGAAAATAAATAACATTAAACATTAATGTGAAATTAATGTGATATAAATGATAGGAGGGATGATGTGATTTCCGTATGAATCACAAACGAAATGAAGTTAACAAATTCTCAATTATTTATTAAATTTGAATTTAACTGCAGATCAATTAATTAATTGTGTCATTTAAAACTCATAACAACTGACACGAAAAAATGCTCGAAAACGACTAAAATTAAATTGCTCATCAAGCAGTAACAATTAGATAATTGTATAAATATCTAAATGGCTTTAGCTTACTTACACAAGAGCAGGACAAGAAGGATTCTGTCAAGTAATCCAAGAACCAAAGCGTTTAGGCATTTTAACGCATTTTTTTAAATTGTGGCTGACAAGTTGACGATATCACCAAGTCTTGTCTTGGTACGTTTCAGTTTAGGCTCTTCTCTGGTGCATCACTTGGTGGTAATCTACGAAACCATGCTGCTTTGTGATAACTGCATATAGCGATCATACCTAGAAGTCTTAAAAACCAACACTCAGGTATATTGTATAACATAAAAATATTTTTAATATACTATTGAAATTAATTTCACTAGGAATTTTAGACGCTAGTATATCACCAAGCCCTATGTAACACATTTGTAGCATCTCAATTCTAAATGCGTTCGTCGTGGATGGCAGTCAAACGAGAATTGAAACTTTTCACCTAAGTTCTTGTGAACAAGACTAGGTAAGAAGTCTATAAGAAAACTATGATGTTCTCTTTCGCCTCCGTATAACGCATCATGGCGGCGCACTGGCTTGATGATAGGCCGAGAAAAACTACAATTATTAAAAATCATATATAGTAGTTCTAAAAGATTTTTGGCACAAGCCATTATCGCCCTTCATACCTAACCGAAATCGACTAAAGAGATCTCATTTTAGAGATTAAGATCTCCGCTTTGATCACATCATATTTTAAGAAAGGAATTTTTCCATCCTTAAAGGCCAAAATTATCAGTTTTTCTAAAACGTTATTTTGTCACGTGCCTTTTATCTCCCTTAATACCACCGAGCATGGTGGGTGAGTGGTTAACGCTCAGGCCTCCCATTCGGTTATACAGTGGTTCGAATCCCCGTCCGGACATCCAGATTTGGGTTTCCCATGGTTTCCCCAAATCACACCAGGCGAACGCCGGGATGCTTCCTTCAAAATACCAAGGAAAATTCCTTCCCGGACCTTGCACCCAGTCCCATCCCGCCTCCAATGACCTCGATGCCTGCGAGGCGTATAGCTATAATAATATAATAAATTAAAATCCCTTGATACCAGACAGATATCGACAACAGACGTTGCATTTTAAAAATTCAGGTCTTAATTTTGAGAATTTTAAGAAAGTTAATTTTTAAGAATTCGATATTTAAAGGGGAGAAGTATAATTATTTCCAGAAGGTTTTTTTTTTTTTTTTTTTTTTTTTTTTTTTTTTTTTTTTTTTTTTTTTTTGCTTGAAAGATATTTATCTCCCATGGTACCTAACCGCAAACGACAAATGGGGGGTATCATATTAAAGATTAATGCCTCTACTTCAGATCAAATCATAAATTAAGGAATTTTTTTTTTTTTTTTTTTTTTTTTTTGAAGATAACCCTTAGAGAGCAAAAGTAAGAACTGTGAAGGTCGCGCGTATGAGACAGTCCACAGTCAATCTAGATAGCAGAAGCAGAGATTAATACATTGCTTCACTGGTGTCGACAAGGAATGAGCACATTAGTGATGCATAACAGCATCACATATCGCAGAGATATCATTAATAGTTAGTAGGTTTACGGATATTACATTTTTCTGTTAGGGAAATATTTCTGTTTTGTTCTAACCTTCCTATGTAAACATTTCACTGAAAAAAAAAGTATCTTACTGGCTATGATCGCAACAGCGATATCAGAGAGATATGGATATGTTGTGTGAATATTGCTCAGGTTGATTGTATTCGGTCAATGTCAGTGAAAATTTGTCATTCTTAATTGTTTCCCAACATGTTGTAAGTATTTTGTTATGGACCTATTACTCTAAACAGATAAACAATTGGTGCAAATGATGTGGTCCTTATTCCATTCTATTGCAAACTATCAATCTCAGTATTCATTGTAATTTATCAGCGAAATTTGCTCACGGGTCACCTGTTCTCTCTTATTTCCCATTTGCTACTTCACTGTTCTCTTGTGCACACAGTGTTGTATTCGCTTCGTAACATCACACACGACACTTTGACAAACGCCTTCAGATGTTTACAACAGTCACCATTGTCCCTGCGTTACTGGTTCTCTAATTAACTAAAGATGCAAACTTTGGAGATACGATATCCTGATCAGCTTCTTAATGAGTTAGAAATATGATTGATCCTATTCAACTTGTCACTCGGGCTTATAATCCATCTAGGGGTATTGTTCGACTTGCTACCTACCTCGAAAAGTACATTGAGTCAGCGCCTGGCTGTCGTCACTTTATGCACGCCCTGTGTATTTTCTCTCGTAATTTAATGTTCAGAAATCAATTTCCGTAAATTTTTGTTATTTATGTAACGATAATTATACCAGCAATAGACTGTTTGAGCACATTTTTTCAATCCTTTAAGTATGATTTGACCAAACATCGTAGTTCACCGAATGTTTAATGCCGATGAGAGTCTATTAATTCGTCCTTTTTTTACAGACATCTCGTAGCTTCCCAACATTAAAAGCCGTCTAAAATGTTTTCAGTCACATCGTTCGGAACGGGACTGCGGCATTGAAAAAAAAATTCTATTACTTTTGAATTGATCTTATATTTTATGTCATTTCAGCTGGATAATGGATTTAATAAAAACTTTAAGAATGAAAATCTTGTTACTTTAATTGTTCCCCAGAATCTTTGTATACTATTATACTTCATTACTATAATAGTGTTTCGTTTCTTTAAATCAGTGAACTACTTTACGGTTGTGTGTGTTTTATTATTGTTAATGAGAACCATGGACATTATTATCTCAAAAGATATTTTTGCTTCAATGTTCCTGAAGAATTATTTCAGACACCGCAATCAATCTACCGCTCAGACGTTCTGTATAGTTAGTGCCCTACAGAGAAGACCATTAGTTCACAGAACTGTTATTAAATATGATAAGTCAAATAATAACTTAAATCCCTAACTACAGAATGAATTGACAGCCTTCCATCTTGCGTTTTGTTCTGAACATTTCATTTAACTGATCACAGTTAGAAAAACCTAAAATCTAAGTATGCCGCATAGAAATTAAAGAACTAAACTGAAGTCCGGGGTTACGTTTTAATAAAATAACTGATATAAGTGTGTAATAAATACGATTGGTGACGCTTGTCTCCCTTTTTTGTTAACTTGAATTAAAGTACAGGTTAACAAACGAAATACTGAGAGATGTTTGCTATCCTATAAAGCTTTTCATTATATATAATATTTGTGTAAATTTTGTACTCTTTGCTGTCTACTTAATCTCTCTGCTTATTTTACTATCAAATGGACATTAATTGTGCTTAGAAATTTATAACATGTAATGACGTTTTATTCGTGTTACAAAACCGAGACTCCCTTTCGTATTTTTTAACTTACTTATTTCTGGCAACATTCCACACCTGCTTGTACATCGGCATCGACGAAAAATAGTTTATTTAGGTTTGGTAACTGATGCAAGATTTTCTTTTTAGTCTAGTTTCGTACATTATACATAATAAATCATTCGGTGAGAAATATGCAGATTTATTTCGATTTATGGTAGAGAGTTTGTTTTAGGAGTACTGTATGAGTTTCATTCCAGATTTAAAGCGATGAAATCAGTCATTAGCCACATCAGTTTCGATTTATTCTGGTTGCATGTATTGTTTTACCTTTTGCTTTAAAGAACTAAAAGTAAGTGGTTAATTTATGGTGGATTTCTAATATAATTTTTCACATCAAAAGAAAATTATTTTACACTTATTACCAGCGTAAAACCAGCCTTAATGGTGATGAAGTACGGGTGGGAGCTCTTGTTATATAAGAAATCACTTATAACTAACGAGCTCTTTAAACGTCCATTAATCACTACAGGCTCGCCTTTGTGTGGAACAAGGAAATCGCTGGACAAAATCTCTAATTGGTAAAACGATATCTCTCATAACGAATCGGAAGTTTTGACACTTTGACAAAGAACTTCAGTTTTATGGAGCTGTCGTTAATTGAGTCACAGGTGTAAAAGAGTGTCACTCTCAATCTCCTCTTTGTTAAGTTTAATCTTTTCTGATCAGTTATGATATTCTATACATCTAATGAAAAAACATATCACTTACAAGTGAGGCTATAATATTATTTTAGCTTTTAATAATAGACAGTATTGAAACATTTCGGTTTAAAATTTTGTTTACATATTTTCAGTAACAATGTTTGGTATCATATCACTGTAATGTAATTAAAAATTTTTCCCTCTTCCAGGATATTTATGTATAATTTTAGGAAAAAAACTGAGCTATGTATGTTAAGCAGCCACTTACGTTAGGCTAGTTTAATTCCGTTCTTATTAGTAAAATGTAACCAGAACTCTGATAGGTTGAAGGGATCTGGAAACCTTTATAACTTTCCGATTTAATTTGCTGACAAGAGGTTAAATAATAATTAAAAATATAACCACATAAATACGAACCAAATTATTGCTTTTATATATATATATAAATATATATAATAGAAAGATGATCTAGAGCCATTCATGCAATGAAAAATATACAACAAAAGAATTTAAAGGTGGATCTTTTATATATACTTCTACGGTTCTATAGTCAAAAATGATAAAAAAAACTTTTTTTTTGTCGGCCATAGCTAGTAATTCATCCATCTTTAATTGATTTATTAATATTTTACGGTACAATATGTTATGCTGATCGAACAAAACAGATCCATAAACAAATTTCAAAAAAGACATTTAGGAGACACCAACTCCCCCTTGTATACACGCAACAGATGGATGAATAAATTGGAACATGGTATCGTTTAACACAGATTCCACTGTGTAATCAGCTTTGCCTTGTGATACTTTTATTTGGTTGTGTATTACGCCCCATCGGATTATCAAATGTTATGATAAAAAAATGTGAAGAAACTGTAGATGATTGCATTTTATACAGACTTAAAAAAATATTTATTTGTATAAGGTTAGATAAAAAGTTTTTTTTATAATTTTCAAACATATTTTGTTATCGACAATATTAATTCTTCAATCGAAATGGGCAAGGTTACAATAAAATCACAAATGTAAAACTATCTTTAGTAAAGGGATTAGTAAGTAGTAGGTTACGAATGAAACTGAAAAAAAAATTTCTGCAACCGTATTTTGCTAGCAACAACATTATTTTCCGTCGTTACGGGGCAGATTATAATAAAATTACGTAACAAAAGTAATTGAACTAAAAGGATTAGTCATGGTCATATAACTGAAAAAAAATTGCTTTAATTTGTTTTTATAAAAACTGATTGTTCATCGTAGTTGATATATGACGTAAACAGAACTGCTATTTTGGTATTTTTGTTTATTCGAATTCTCAAATATCTCTTAGTAAGTGTTGGGCTTTATTATTATCATTATTGTAATTAGCATCTTATGTAATAAGTAATTCAAACGTCGTGCTATGTGTTGGAATAAAATCATGAGAATGATATCAATATTATCACTTTATAATAAGCTGCGAAAAATTATGGTATTCGTGTCTCTCACACACTTGTCTATTGTTCATCGAATTAGAAAACTGTTTACGACCGCAGAATGGTACAGATACATAAAGGGTTAATTGTGAGTTTGTTATCACGTCTATCGTGCATATTGCTCGGGGCTTCATCTCTGAGGCCGAATTAATTGGCTGGAGAGGGAACTGTGATGGGCAGTGCATGCGAACGTGAGTGGCTCTTACGAGCGACCCTGGAGTGTGTTCCCCAACAAATTGCTTCTCTGGCACGTCCAGATTAGAGCTGTTAGCTGCCACAGTTACCATCCCAGCACGCGAGATCCAAAGCAATCTCTGACATCTGCTCAGAGACTATTTGATTCATACGCAAATATCTTTACAAGATTTAAACTATTGCAATTCCTTCTTGTATTTTCCGGTTTTTGTTCATCAATTTCCACGTTGTTCCAAAGTCACTTGGTTAATTATATGTTCCTATTAATTAAAGTTATATAATACAACATGATTCCATTTTATTTGACAATGTTTGTAGTTGGTACGTTTTCTTCAGATAGTGGTGGTAACATTTTATCTGTACCTTCATTCTGTAGTTCTAGAGCTAAACTAATCAAAAGTTTTGAGCTGTGGTGGTTTGGAAAAGCTATGCCATGGTAGTAATTGTAAGTAGATATCAGTCTAAAAAATGCAAAGAATGTATTACAAATAAAAATAGAAAGTATATCTGAATGATTACTTTCCAATTACAACAGCAATATTACCACTGAATAAATCACTAAACATTCCGATATACACTATGAAGAATTTTTTGTGGGAGTCTACTAGCAATGTTATTGGTACATATTTATTTAACGTTTTATTTTCTTAGTATTCATTAGTGTGGCGGTGCATTAAAATACTGTCATAGGAGATTATAAGTTTTAATAAGATTTTACGTTCTAGTACTACATGGAATTGTTTCCAAAATTAGCGGCTTAGCGTTTGTCTGTTTTCAACCTCTCTCGTCGTATGTTCACTAGCCGCGGCTGTCTGCTCTAACTTTAACCATAAATAATTTAAACATGCAAATAGCAGTTACAGATTCTACCAAAATTAGCTAACAGGAAACAACTGTGTAGCAGCACGAAATATCAGGATTCTTTTTTTTTTTTTTTTTACCGTGTACATTATTCCTTGCAATAAATACTTTCGTAACATTTTATGAAAATTTTATACTAAAGGAGTTTCATAGTTAAATTTATTGTAATTTAAATTCGTAGATCACTAATGGAGTTTATTGTTCTTTTAATATAAGTTAAGCTGCATTGTAGTTACAATTTTCACTGCAGCTGGAAATTTGAATCGTTTAGTCAGTAACAGCTCATGATCAATCAGAACTGCAAAAGTATATGGAGTGATTTAACTTGTTAATACAATAAAAAACATTTATGCTCTATTAGTACAAGTTTAAAAAGGTAATGGCAAAAAAAAAAAAATTATATGTCATGACATAATCTTAATTTTTCCAGTTATTCTATATTTACTGATTTTTTTTAGTAAGTACCAACGATGTTACCATTACAAATCATTATTGTAGGTACAATGCGCGTTAGAGTGACTTCTGTTTAATACAGAATTAACATAATTTTTGTCCCCATTCATTAGTTTCAGAGACTGATTTAGCCAGACATAAATTACACCCATCAGTGAAACCGAATATACCTAATGTAATCAACTTATTAAAGTGGACAGGAAAATTTACGGGAAGGGAGGTACGATATCAACGCTAAGTGGAACTAATTTTAGAAATTTCGTTTGGTTCGTAGTTTATTCTACTGATTTTCCCATGGGAGTTAATAATCATGCAACAGTCATAAAATGTTTTTAATTAAGCAAATGCTGGAAAATATTAGTTGTTCAGACAGATGTACCTGAAACATTTATTGACCTTTTCCAAGCCTTCAATTTCAAGTTTAGATGCAAGTTAATCCAATTATAATGTTATCTCAAATGAAATACGTAGTGACAATAAAATTTCAAGACTAATTTATTTAGTATTATCGTAAGACAAGTATTATTGTATTTACATTTTTGCCTAAACCTTAACAATACAATAAATAAAAATATGCGAGTACAGCCACAAGATTACTTTGTAATTACAAAAGTCACATTATCACAGAATATATAACTAAACAAACCAATGTATTTTCCCATGACAAAGTATACGTTTACGAATTTGTATGATACCTTATACTTTGATATTTTATTAAAGAAATACTCCCGAATTGGATGTCAGAAGTGTCTCATTAGAAGAAAAAAGTATATTGGCTAGGCAACTTAACTCGTTATCCAAACCATAACGATTTCTGAACCTAGATTAGTGTCATTTGTAGCAGCGATACACTCGTGGACAAAGATTGAGGTAGTTTGGAACTTTTATGCGGGACAGAGGATCGATTTTGGTGCACAGTGGTGTATCGATAGTGGTGGTTATCGCCTCCGGGGATATTGCTGGGTCTGTTTGTGCGGTAAATCAAGCAGCAGTGCGATGCTGACAAGCAGCATGACCACAAGTTCCCCCCCCCCCCCCCACGTCTCCCTCTTGCACTAATTGTCGAACGTGCCGGGTCTGAGTGCTTAAACTATCACTGCTGCTGATCTTGGTGTAAGGACTACAGTGAATAACAAATATACGAGTCGTAGAGTGTTTTAATATCATAATAATCACCATAATAATCAACACATTATCTTCCCATACTTGTCTCCTATCGAATACTTTTACACCCATTCTCTTGAATTGGTCCATTCGTCTTGTACGTTGTCATCAAATATGTCTCCTACTAATCAAACTCTACCTTCACCTCCCCATTTTCCACTTACTGGGAGACGAGTGTGGCAGGCTCTATCTAAACCGCAAAACACATCACGCAAAGTAGCTGCCTTACGAATCGTATTGGAAAACTGCTGAGTAAGGTAGAAGTGAAAATAGTCTCCAAGATACTTAGATATATCAGCACCTACTAGATGAGAGTAAAAAATAGGCATCCACAACTACAAACGGTTTATGAGATTTCCTGTAGCTTTTTTTATTTTTTTTTCCGCTTATCGCCTCGTCGAGTTTGAGATCTTTAGAGGCGGGAAAAGAGTTACAACATGGAACGGGAAGGAATTCGGCGATGGCATTTTGAAGGAACCTTCCCGGCAATCACATGGAGTTATGTGGGGACATCATGGAAAATCTAAATCTCCATGGCCGGATGGGGATTCGAATAGGCGTACTCCCGAAAGCGACGCCAAAGCAATTCACCCACCACGCTCGGTAGCTGGGGGTTAATCTACTCTGAAAACACTGGATTCAAATTAAACGACAGGATATGAGAAATTATCCACCACAAAAATTAAACAACACGAATTAGTCGTCAGTGCGAAGCGTACATGCCATCAAATTTGAAAATGCTAGAATCCTTTCCGCACAGCTGTTTGGCAATTATATCACTCGTTGATGTATTTCACAAAAATAACGTTATTTTAACTTTAATAGCTTACTATAGTAAAGATAGTATTTTACTAGCGTAAATTAATCGTAGAGATTTAAACAGAAATTCTCACTTTTTTCCATTTTATACTCATTTCGATTGGAATTGTATTGTATTTTATCTGCGTATCTGCTACTATTTTAGTGATGAACCTACCTGATCTGCTGAGTATGCTTATGAATCAGACGACTTTAATCTTTATTATCCTACAATAATATAATAAATGCTTTATGTTACATTTATTTGACTTACCCATCCAAACTTAACACATTAGCATTCCATTTGATATTTAACTCTTTGATACGATTATAGTTGGCCAAAAAAGATAAAAAATAAAAAAAATATATATGAATGAGGAAACAATTTTCTGAACGTTGCTGTTTGATAACAGTTTTCATATATTTATGCACATGTTGATTGAAGAAAATGAAAACCTCTTTGTTGTTAAGAAAGCTGAGAGGCCGCATTAAAAAACGTTCCACCAATGAGAGGTCCGTATTTGACACGATTGACAGGAGTTAGTATCCCAAATATTGCTCTTTAAGTTCTATATACTGCTATCGATTAAATTTGCACTCCTGTAGTAACTTATCAGAATTGCGGACAAATAAAGATGGGGAAAAAAACGTTTAAATATAACTGAAAGGATTTTTTTCTTTCGTTATTGACATAACGTCGTATGAACAGAATATATAACGAGACACAGACGTCAGAAATGTGAACCTGATAACGATTAAAATCCATATTTACGTGCAAACACGTAAAATAGTTGAAAGAAAAACAACAGACTCCAAAATATGCAAGGTATCAGAAGTTCGTAGCGTCAAAGCAACAGTTTCTACTTGTTGGGGAACTAAACTGGCGGCATTTCATGACTCACAGATAGACGACGATTCTTCGCCGATGCTGGAGTGCCACTCAGACATGCCAATCGTCGATGCCATCCCAGAGAGGTGGCTATGCCTGGTGTGTGTGGCACTCACTGTCTCTACTGAATGACGCCGCGGTATCGGTGCGGCTTCCATCGGCCCCGCTTGCCATCAGGGTGCTCGGAAATCTCTTGTTCTCCATTCGACTCACCAAGTGCCATAAATAAGAGCGCAGATAGGCGCCATCGTAATTTATACTTGGGCGCGAAATTCAGGATATCGAGGCTGTAAAAAGAGATAGCTAGCGAGCTCCGCCAAACGCGGGCGCCGATACAAAAGCGAGAGGCCATTTGTAAGGAGCGCTAGTGTGTATACAAATGAAACGTATTTCACCTTAAAATAGCTCAATATATAAATGTCGGTAGGGTCTCTTATTATTTCAAAGTATAGCTAATAAATCAAAGATAATAACGCTATTTATTCTACGTCTGAGTGAATACAGCGCACTCGTTCCGGATATTTATGACCGATGTTTCAGAGAGCTCGGGGAACAATGCGAATTTCTCTGAGGCTTTACAGTTTGGTAACATTATGTACGATAAAGTTCAATATACAAAAGAGTCAGACTATCTTCTACCAAATTAATTGAACTGAATCTGAAAATGTGAACCTTTTTGTAAATATTATCAATATATATGTTATACTTTACATCCATTGGTTTTTGAAATGCAGATTTTTCAATTCCTGGATAATTTTTAAATTTCTATCAAAATTTAGAAAGATTCAATTTGCAATTGATCTGTAATAAGTATTTTTGGCCTTTTGAGTCTATCTAAGAAGATAACTGATTTTAATTTCATCGTCTTACATATTGCGTCCTCATTGTTAAAAGTATCACAGTTTAATAAAAATTTTGTTCTTCTTTTAAATCATAATTCTTGTAGCTCCGTGGTGCTTAATTTCAAAACTGTTGTTGCTCCGGTCTTGGGTTCGTATCCCGGCACGTGCAAGAATTTTGAGAGTTATGTTTGATCATATAAGCTATGCCAGGACGCTCCGTTGTTCGGATTAAAAGTTAATATGTAGGTCCTAGAGGAAAGGAACTGGCCGTCCTACCTATGACACAATAACTTAGTATGCCTCCATCGGAAGGATCCATCCAACTTTCGGGTTGTGGACTAAGTTAAGTTTTTATCATGAGTCATACAAAATTAAGAGAGTTCCATCAGAAAAATATACTTCACTGTGTACATTATATATGGAAACACTCGTAAAAGTTTCAGCAGTGGTATTAAATAACATTTAACATGACAAAGCATATTGCTATTTTTATGAAAAGTTTAAAAATTGTCATTACCATAAATAGATAACGCCTTTCACTGGCACTATTTTGACTGTGTGATAATGGACTGCTGTAAAATTGGTATAATGGGACAAATATCATCAGATCTGGCCGAAATTATGGACTATTTTTTTTTGTTGCATGATCGTGTACTTGCATAATTTCTTCTTGATCATCTGAACACCAACGATTCATTTTTATGTTATTAGTTATTTAATTAAACTAAAATAAGACTCAAGTCATCAAACAAATGCTTTCATTCCTTTGTGTCGGAATAATACAATGATATGTTTTCCCAAGCAGCGTTTTCTTAAGAAGCTGTCAAATCTCCTAGTGATATTTTGCTTAAATTATACAGCTGTACGTTACGGAGATGTGTGGCGAAGTCCAGTGCTCAGACGCCCGTCTTTTAATGTTGAACCCCGCAGAGTATCAGCATGATCTAGCACCTTTTTCATGGACATAACATTACAGTGGTTACATAAACTTTTTAGGTAATGACACCAAGAAAGATTAGTTTCAAATTCGTAACATATAGACTCCTGATACAACTGTTAAACATATCAATATTCATACTTACATGGGTTCTCTGAGTATCTTATTTGAATGTTTTTTTTCTTTTTGACTGAATAAACTTTTGACGTTGAAGCAGTAACAGCTTCCCCCCCGAAGCAAAAATTCGCTTTGGAATTATTTTCCATCCCTCCTTCTTGGGCTACTGTTAAACATTGACCATTAGACGCATGGTTTGTAACCAGCGTCTCGTTGATTCACGGACACTGTGACGTCAGATTACGTAATCACCTTTCAGAACGTCATGAACGAGTGCATCAGGTGCAGCGGTTAGAAACGCGAATCCACATCGCATGAAGCTCGGCAGTTACTCGGTCAGGCAAGCTTCACATAATTAGGGCATCTGTACTCCGCTACAAACATCCGAGAATTAATTCCCGCTCCTGAAAATTCATGACAAGCAACCTATTTTCGGAAGCAGTCTTCCCCTTCCACGAGCTCCGAGGCAGCAGTCAGAAGAAATTGTCCCTTAACTATAAAGGTGGGAATTAGCGATGTACCATCACCGCCGGTATACAAAATGCGGCACGCTAGCAAGCAGTTTTATCACTTCCATAGCTCTTTGTAAATGCGTTACGAACAACCTCTTGTCACGCCATTTTGAATCTGATGAATGGGAGAGGGCTGTGTTGCAGGAAGTGGTGTTGGTATCTCCCTTCTTGTTGAGCAGAAAAAAAGCTGAGATATTTTTTCTTAAGACGGACGATTCGCCACCTAATACATTATCTGGCTGTCACAGCAGTCAACATAGTTTCTCTTATTACTTATGAAATCTTTGTATTTAATGTGGTATCAGCAAAATTCCTGAGGCTTTATGCCTCATCGATGTTGAGGTCATTAGAGGGGAGGAAGGACTTAACGGAAGTAACGGAAAGGAAATCGGTCATGATGATTTGTAGAAACTATCCCGGTGTTCATAGAAAAATATTTCTGCAAACCATATAAAATCGAAATATGGATAGCCGGAAAGGGATACGAACCAACATCCTCCGGAATTCCAGGTCATAGTATTATTCGTTCCTTTTCGTTGCACGTGTTGACTTTGTCCCTCTGATGCCTTCGATGTGTTTAGCGATAGCAAAATAATTTTCTATCTCGATCTGATCATTGTGCCTTAGCGTAACAACTTTAAACTAAATCCTCAGTTATAAGCAACACGCACTCTAATATTTGTTTTCCTTTGAATGTTTCCTCTACTAACAAATCAACCAATTCTGAATGTTTTCAAGTAAGATCAAACATCTTGTTTCTGTTCTCAGCAACATTCTCCCTCACATATCATATCCAAAACTTTAATTTCGTTTTAAAATCTTTTAAAGTTAGTTCATTTTCAAGGGTTTCATTATAGCTACGATTGTGAACCTCAATAACTATCGCTCAATTCACGTTTGATCCATTTTACATGATTTATTGAAAAACGTTTACCTCCTATGATTTTCTCCTCAAATGAAGTGGACGACAGTGATTATTACATTAAACAACTCGGTATTGGCTAAATGTCAAGCTGACTTACCGTTCTTCCACCAGAGATATTATCACCAACTAGATACATCGTGACAGTGTGACTGCAACTGCTGCGATGGTGTTTGCCTATCACGGGAGCCTTGTTGGAATAAGATGAAATTTTAATGCAATCCGCTCAGCACAGTACAGAGCTTCTACAAAGTCGTGTTTGCTTAGGACATTCGTCGTCAGCCGTTGAAGAGGCTCTGTTCATTTATGCCGACCTTTTATGAGTTGATTGCTAATAATAAATTCACCTTTAATCGTGTTTAGCCTCCATTCAGAGAGTGGAAATTAAATGAGATGGGTTTCATTGTGCCGGTAATGTCATCACAATAAAGCGGCATTTGACGTCGCAGGAAACGATGAACGACGGGAGACAAGGAATTTCCTGTAAAATTCGAAGGCAGTATTTGTTTTTAAATTATAACGAAAGAAATTAATTACAATTTGTTTCTCATTATACAATTTACCTAGTTAAAATTGCTCAACTGATTTTTAAAAAAAATTATCTCAGAATAAAATTACACGTGATGTTGCGGTAATTGTTTTTCTGCTATCTTCACATTAATATTTAAAATGTATCCGGGTAGTTTACTAATAGTAATGGTTGTGTACGCATAAGACCCTAGACAAGCTTCAGCAGATAATACGCTAATATTGGCCATGCCAATTAAAAATTACTTAGCTAATGTTTTGTTTGAAAGCGATATCCACTAAAATAGAGTTATAAAAGTCTAACATTACGTACTGATCAAACACTTTACGTAAAACAAACGTATTAAAAAAAATTAATTTGTATTTTACTCTCAAAAATGAAGTGCTGATCAAAATGTTGTGGCAGTTTATTTCTTTGTAATTGTGTAACTAAATGTTGTTACAAAATAATGTTTAATCCAATTCCTCGTGCTTTGCGCTGTTGCAAAACGTGTCAGTTGTCATCCTAGTCCATGTTGCATATGAGTCTAAACACAAACTCCACTAATATTGTTGCTTGGAAATCAATGCTTCACCATACGCGCATTAATAAAGTCACTTTATCATATGGAAGGAGATATAAGCTTAACCCAATCTCTACGGATTCTTAGATCTTTCTTTTTCGGCATCCGTAATTTAGATACACATTGAAACGTTTGAACGGCTAACAAATTTGGAACTACACAGTCCAGTCTCATTAGTGCGACCCCCTCTCAAAAACCAGAATAACCACCTTTGGCAGAGCGGACCGCTGCGAGGCGAGCAGGAAGAGAGTCAATTAGGTTTCTGAAGGTGTTCACTGGGATGTTGAGCCATGCCGACTCCAGTGCCGTGGCCAGCTGCGCTAGATTACCCGGTTGAGGATCCATGGCGCGAACAACCCGATCGAGGTGGTCCCACAGATTCTCGATTGGGTTTAAATCCGGTGAGTTTGCTGGCCAGGGGAGTAAGGTACACTCATCCTGGTGCTCTACAAACCACACACATACACTGCGAGCTGTATGACACCTCGCATTGTCCTGCTGGTTGATGCCATCATCCTGAAGAAAAATTATTCGCATGTATGGGTGGACGTGGTCCGCAAGGACAGATACGTACTTGTGCCCGTGTTGTGCACCACATGTTCCTCGCCGCTGATTTTGAATAGTGCCATTTTGCCATGCATGGTATACTTTCACCACGGTGGCACGTGAACAGTACAAAAAATTAGCCGTTTCCGAAATGCTTCCACCCTTGGCCTGAAAGCCAATAATCATGCCCTTTTGGATGTCGGATAAATCGCTACGTTTCTGCATTACGCCAACGATTGAAATGCTTTCAGATGCCCTAGGACATCCTTTATATTCTCTCCACTGTAATGTGCTGCCACCTGCCTTCTATGATTAGCTATTTCACGTTGACGGCGAAAGTAGGTGGTGGTCACATTAATGTGACTGGACTGTGTAGTTCCATGTGGCTGAAATAATTATCTCAGCTAGTTTGAAAACAAAGTAAATTTTAAACACAAATCTGTAGAATGTATGCTATTTCACGTAATATTCGTTTTAATCATGGTATATGATGCATAGATTGCGATCAGTGTGGAAATACTTTCATTCATACGAAGTGATGATTTCAATAATATAGCAGCATGTAAATCAAATATTTATTTATATTTTTTGTTAAGGAAAAAGCTAACTCCAACACTCTGCTGTTAGGACTAATTCTAATATTTCTTTTCTAATATGAAAGCTACCATCGCACGCGCTTTAATACGTTCACAGCATCACTATATAAACGTTTTTTAGCTAACTCTAACACCGATCATAAAACAACTCTGTATATAAGGAATACAAATAAACAAAAAGAAAATAATAATTTGATTTAAATTATTATACTACTTTTCTTTTAATGTTCTTCAGTCTTTTCTTAGCTCTTACTTAGCTAAGTAATATTGCTATTAATTAACGTTCATAACCCGGCTTTGTTAGTAACATCTCTGGAAGTTTTAAATTCGGCAATGTAGTCCGGGACAATGACGTGAGCGTTACGGACAAGATTAAAAAATGGTCAAGGTTAGCGTTTTATTAGTATCGATTACAGTTAGAAAGAGAAATCGAGTTACAACTCCGTTTCAACTCTATAACTTCAGGTATATTTTTGAACTAACTAATCATGGAAATCACGATTGGGATATCACCCCATTTTTCTGGCAGTTTTTAGTTTCTGATAGAATTTTTCAGATAGATCTACAGTACAAACAATAACTTAATTTTCTTCTGAAATTTTCACATACGTCTATTAAACAGGTAGGTATATTCCTGCACTTAAAAATAACAATGCATCAGTGACCCTATTAAAATATTTTAAGGTTTGTGTAACAGAAACTAGTTAAAATTTTCATCAAGTTGGATGAGAGCATGCCGAAAAATTTGAATGGCATTGTAAACAATACTAAACTGCAATGGACAATAAAATCCTGGCTTAGACACACTTGACTTAAGCAGGCTGAAACATACAACACCTAAAAATTATTAATATATCAAATAAATATTATTTTTTTCTGAAATATAGATTTATGTTAAAATATGTACTTTGCACTGTACAGCTCTCCTTATAATGCACCCGTATCGCAACAACAGCGCTGTTGTTGCGATACCTTGGTGATTCGGCGCCTGACACAGGGTTGGCTTGTCCGAATGCTGATGGTTGAAGAAATTGTCATTATTAGCTCAGTAGATGTTGGACAATTCCTAATCAGCCAAGGTGTCGCCGACATTTGTGTGACCGGTAATGGTGAGCCCCCTTAATTCATTCAACAACCAATTAAGAAAATTTTGATAGTATATCTGATAAACCAGTAATGTTCTTTATAGT
This sequence comes from Vandiemenella viatica, assembly GCA_031002005.1. NCBI lineage: Eukaryota > Metazoa > Arthropoda > Insecta > Orthoptera > Morabidae > Vandiemenella > Vandiemenella viatica. The sequence continues at coordinate 235,851,464 of JARYHS010011408.1, forward strand.
TAGTGAGTCAAGTAGACTGCTTGAACAATGAATGTTTATATTGAACCAAACAATTCCTCTCGTACCTTAGCAACAGCAGTAAACTCTTGCAGACAAGGTAGCACGTAAAGTTTTGGCAAGCACACCTCTTGGTAACAACAACAGTGAAATTTTACAGACACGAAAACATCTGCATCTCTTGCTTTGTTCTTGAAGTGCATGATAATGTAAATATTTACGGAGCGCCACACACAAGCAGACATGTTGGTAGCGTGTTACGAAGTCCTGGTAATACATCGTCCGACGATATACAGTGGCCCATAAAAATCGTAACGACCGCCGCGCCGGGCCTTGCAGCCGCTGAGGGTAGTACCGGGCATATTGCCGGCTCATCTGCCGTGTCCTGTCCACTGTGCTGACTGGGCTGCGGGTGGCGCGGCGTTCAGGGCGGGGTCGATAGCGCCCGTATCCTCCGCGAAATTTTACTGCAACCATCGCAACCTGTTCCCGACTTGTCGTCACGGCGATCTCTGTTCCAGTTAATCAGTAGTAAAAGAAATAATCCGTTGCAGCTAAATACTTAATGAACACAAAATTATCTTTGGTTATATTAGGAGTTACCTGTTACTGTGCCCAACATTTTATTTGAAAAATAAAAAATACTTAGGATATCAATGGAAAAGATGACTGTATTTATTTTCCCAGAATCCACAGCGCCATTTGTAACATCATCATTAAACCGCCAATCATTTTTTATTATTAATTTACAATTATTACTAATAATATTGAATTATTTTACATTTATAATTATAAGTATCTAAAATGATTGTATTAGTGTTTGTAACTTCATTTGTAATATTGTTGGGTTGTTTAGTAAACGGGAATGCGTAGTGTTGTTATGTCTGAGTAAGAATCTTTGACGCTCGCCTACACAGTTGTGCGGGCAGCGATTGTTGACTGGGCACCTGCATTGTAGTATGGCAGGGCGCGGAGCTGTATGTGTGCTGCGCCGCTTGGAGAAGGTAGTATTGCACACGTTCATGCTCTTTGTATAAAATACCATTTGAAATGTACTTGAACCTTGTCTGAATGTAAATTAAGTGTTTTGAAAGTTGTTTCAAGGAACGGTGTCAATTAATTTCAATAGTATTTCGACGTGACGAGTGAGGTTTTTACTACTACACTATGTCAAAATACTATCAATTTATTAGCGACTAAATGCTATATCGTCATTACAACTACCTTAACTCACTGGTTGCATGTGTTGAGAGAGGAGAATTGGGCCGTTCTCGTCTAAATAATACGCCGTCATCCTCTAACGGAGTTATTAGCTAAATTAGGATGACAATTTCCAGGATAATTTGGTAGCTTACATTTGGCGACCAATGTAAGGGTAGCTCACATTTTAGAATGAACAAATGATTTAACCAGCGATAATGTCCCTTATCGTTCGTGAAGATTTTGTGATAGGAAAAATTTTCATCTACATTCCTTTTTCGTTTTGAGATCGATTTTATTTGAAGCATCCAACTCGATTGTCAGGTAGACATGTTTGAAAACATACTAGGACGTAACAGAAACCACAATGCAGTTCCCACACACCCAGTATAGTTACAAGTGGATGAAGCACAGTGATTTATTGGTAATGTTGTCTTCCGCGGTCCCAGATGACTGTCGACAAAGTAGCATAAGGAATATTACTTCGACGCAGCGAACCAACATTCTCTCTCATTATTGGACCAGCTAGGGAGCACTTCACCTCAACAGAACAACGATGTAAGAGCGCTTTCACCATGTCACTATTTGCCAATATTTTACAGTTAGTTTGTTGTTGGACTTAGCTATAAACAACTCAGGGGAATTTATTCAGTGACTATCGTTGGGAAGCCTTATCATATTTGTAATTTATCTCGTCTGTTGTTCCTTTATTGTACTTAGCGAATAAACTCACTTTTCATTTAAATAAAGGGCGACAACGTTAATAAACCTTCAATTCTCACGGGTCACGCAAACCAATAATTAAATCTCCATTGCATGTCGATGAAGAATTAGGTCGTCTTGGGAGAAACAAGAGCACATCAGGATGTAACTAGAGGCAACATCCGGATAGGTCAGCCTCAATTACTGAGTTCCCCAGACTTGGAAACGCAGGAACTAAAAGTTTAGCTATTTATCGGGTAACGATAACGGGGTTCGAACTAGTGCTATCTACAGTTTATTAATAACTTTTAAACATGAGTCGGATATGAAACAGTATGGCAACATTAGATTCTAAACTGTGAATGAGTGCCACGGAAACATTGATTTGCTGCATTAGAGACAACTTAGACTCTTTATTGCACTGAATGCTCGAAGAAGGAGAGAGCACTCAATGTGAGTCACGTTCAGTATCAGGAGTGAGAGTTCGATGTTAAAATAGTGTTTAAAATCTGGTGGTAATTCATTGAAATGACCATTGTGCGTCTATCCTGCTCATCAAGGTGCTCACTGGAATTCCTTACTGTACATTCAGTCTCGTTTTGACGAAAAATTTGGGATAGAATAAGGCCCTTTCTCTTTTTAACTGGTTTCTGTACCATTTCGTTGTAAAAATATTGTGTCGTAATGCTCTATCACGTCCTTTTATTCACCCATATTTAGGAATCTTTTGACAAATCCCAGTAAATAGATTATAGATGAAAGTGAAATTTTTCGACATGATTTCATATACCGTACCGAGATGGCTTTGATTATGGTTTTAGAGACAGATGTAAGGAATGAATTTCAGAATTTCTGGAAAAAAATTGTAAGCCGTTTTCAGCATTTTACTGTCTGACACGAACATTGTTTTGAGTAGAATGTAATAGAAAAACAAAAAATGTCTTGTGCTTCAGTTCATATAAGTAACTTTGTAATTTATATAATGAAAATGGATTTATTCCTATTTAAACATCTTGCTTTCATTGCAGGGATTGATAATCTTTCCGTTACGTAATAAGCACTTAGTGTGACTGACTTGGGTCTAGCATCAACCTTCACGGTGTTTTACTGCAAGAGTGATCATATTCCCCCATAGTAATTCGAAATAGGCTGAATGATGTTCCAAAAGTTCAGCATCTATGGAATGTCATCTTCAAGTGGTATTGTCTGCTTACTTGGCATCTCGGCCTTTTAGTTAAGGAAATGATGCACAGAGAAACTTCTATTACGTTTCACTAATTTTTGTTTTGTTTTTTTGTTTTTTTTTTTTTTTTTTTTTGAAAATGGAGCATTCTCTAATAATCTTACATTAAATCTATCCTTAACCCATCGCAACTTTTATTGACTCCTGATTTTGTTTACGGTTATATTTATTATTAATGTAACTAGTCATGCAGTGACTGAGGAGTCGTCATAAACGGCCTTCAATAAGCTTGGAAACGGAACGGTATTTCCTGTGAATGTGTATAACGTTTTGCAGATCGATTTTCACTTGGGGTCATTTGTAAAAGTCGGCCAACAGGCTGACCCTTCACTCGGGTGTTTTCCACTTCTCACTGCCTTCACTGGGGACATAAGTCGTAGCTTCGGTCTCGACGGGAGTGCTAGTGAAATGCGGGCACTGATGTGTAATGGATGCCAGAACTCACTCCGCCCACGATCGCTGCCTGCCCCCGTCCACACGAGAAAAGCGCTCAGCACCTGCCAATACGCAACCAGCACTACAGGCGCCGCGAATGTGCGACTATAGCTGCAGTGCTGTCGGGATGAGATAGGTTATTGTACACTCTAGTTACGTTTAGGTTAATTTAATGATTTTTAATTACTTTTTCTATGAATTTTATATTTTGTATCCTTGAGTACATATTCAATAAAACTTACTACTCTGTCCACAATATTCTATAACTCGATCATGCCGAATAAGCTGGTTAATTGAAGCACTAATGGTAAATAAATATACAAAATGAATCGGAAAACTTCTATAGGGAGTGATGGCAACAAAATATTAGTGAAATTCCACCATTTGTAGTTTTCGCTAGCGTCGCCATCCATGGGAGCGATCGAGAACATGATGGTAAAAAATTAATGTCTGTCAACATGATATAGTTTATAAACGTTTCTCGGGAAAGAAACCGCTCAAGGCAGACTTCAAGGCTTACAACTGCACCTGAAGATGGCGACGGAGCTTAAGGTCGCCGAAATGTTGTGCATCAATACCAATACTACTCGGTTTGTTTCCCGAGAATCGTTTATAAATAAACAACGCCGAGAAAAATTGCCTTCATTTATGATATAATTTACTTTCGTACTACTTGCAATAGATTAACACTTTCGCCCTAATGCAGGAGAATATTTAGTTGTGGTAGCTATAAACCGATCAGCCTCTAAAAAAATAGTGGAGTTGAAACTAAAGTTAGAGGATATATGAGTGAGATAACGAAAATAAAAAAAACCATACATATCGGTTAAACAAAGTCTGAATATGCTATGTCCGTTTGCCAAAAACCATGTTTTCAGTAATTATGTCTAGGTATTGATATCGTTAATTCTTCTTCTAGAAAATAGATTTTTTTTTAACGACGTAATCTGAAGAACTTAAACGTAAATCATTAATCTGTGCGAAGTGATAGAATCACAAATTAATTGTAAAACATAGATAATTTCCTTAAAAAAAAGAGAGAGACGTTGGGTAGAACGAAAGTACCATTTTATCCTATGAAACAATGTATTTCCGATGCTTAGAAGACTAGATTTGTGTGCACCGTTGCATCTATGGTGAACTAAGGTTATTGGCATGAGAAATATCGAACACGAACATTGATAAACTAGAAAATTTTCTCTTTCATCATTAATCATTGTGCTAGTTTACAATTGTTGCGTGAAGCGGTCAGTTCCACAGGAATGCGTAACTGTCTCGTGAACTTAGAGAAATAAATAACCTGCTTAGGGTGATGATATGAAACTATGTTCAGCGCACTCGCTGCTTTATGCAATTACAAAAATGTTTATGATAATGTTGATAGTTACAGAGATGAAGTAGTGGAAGACTTTCAAGATTTCACCGAATTGATTGCCTATATAAGTATATTGATAACATTTTAATCCAAAACAATAAACGTTGTGTGCATCAAGAAGGGTAACTGCATACTAGCGTGCTAGAAGTAGTATGTTTTCGGATTACGCAGTGTTTTCGAACAAATCTACTGCAACTAAACTATCGGGAAAACTCCTATTAATCAAGTAGTACAAACACGAGGAATATTTTAACTGAAATTACGTGCAACGCACACGGACAGCGGAGGTGGATGAAAACGTTGGCCTTGCAAGGCAGGGTTCGCTGGTTACGTAGATCCTCGGGAAAAGGAGTTTTCAATTAATTGTTGTCATTACCTCGACTTATTCCTACAGTTAACAATCTACAATAATTCGTATATTTAAAAAAAATCGCTATAGTGGCTTTGTAGCCGTGACGCCGAACACAAGTTGGTTTATTTTTTGTTTGTTTGTTTATTTAAAAAAAAACAAAGATCGTATTATTTCTTGTCACAATTATCTTAAAAGTTACATTTTTTATCATTGTTGTACTAAAGTATTAAAATCATTAACTGAAAATTCTTATTTCATGTTTTTTTATATTTTATGCCACTTTTTAATTTAGTTTCGTGCATGAAAACATTATAAAGAGTATGAGGCAACACCGTAATTTATCTTTACTAATTTCAAAATTTCGTAGTATGGTATGCAAAGCTGACCAGCAATAAGAAAAAGAGGTACGTTGACCTTAGAACGGAGAAAAACTTCCTAATGCTTTACACCCTGAAGCCTAATACTTTATGATAATAAAACAGTAATAAAAAATTGAAACATTTGAATTGATGCTGTTGAAGGACGTTGAAAATTAAGTGGACAGGTAAAGTACACATTTAATATCTTCTGGAAATGCTGGCCGATGTAAGATGATTGTGGAACCCGTTTTAAGACATTCATAATTCTTAATTTCATAGTGCAGCGTACCATTAGAGTTATTAGCAGATAATTAATAAGTAAGTTGTAATGGGCCGTTGAGATGAACAGATTAGCTCATGATGGGTAATAATAGATGGTGGGCAGAATCAACCAAGATTGATGACAGAATGAATAATCTGCATACAACAATAACGATTTTACCAAACTTATTTCGCAGTCGCAACTAATGATTCTATAATATACTTCCTTATATAGCAATGTTACTGTAAGATGCGGCAGCTTGCTGCGTGCTGAGACGACAATTGGTGGTCGAGAGGCCATAATGGGGCGCGCGAGGGCGGTGCTGCGAGTGATATATGCGTGCGCCGCTGTGCTGGACGCACATAGGGTAGGCAGCCCGCCCGCCGTTCGCCTGGGAATAGCCTGCTTGGCGGCTTCCTCCACCCGCTGTGCCGCGACCCTCGGTATTTCACCTGTCAGGATCCACCCGGAGAGATGCTCCATCGCGGGGCTGCCGCACTCTTATCCGGCTGAAGCGATGTGCCGGAAGAATTTGCGGAACGATCCCAGCCGGAAGAACGGAGGAGAGAGAGAGAGACGTGGGTTTCAGGTCGCTCGCAGGAAAGAGGTACAGAATAAAATACTGTGCAATCGTGTAAGTTTATAATTAGGAAGTAAGATGGAGTAATAATTCCCAGTTATTAGATATCTAAGTTATTGATATTAAAATCGTCTCGATGGTTGACTATACACACGATTTTAAAGGATTATGGGATGTTAAATTTCAATCGTAATTTCAATCTATATTTCTATACTTAAATTCATTCTTTTTCTATAGCTGAATTATAAGAAACAGTAGGTAATCTCATGCAAAAATACATTAGTCAGTCACGTTAGATCGGCCAATAATTGACTTTTATCAAAATTTCCTACAGCCTAAAATGATACATATTTGCGATACGTGTCAAGGATTTATAGATGACTTCAGCTGGTGATCTTCTAGCTTCTCCAGTCATTCGTTAAAATATTAGATATTTAATTAAAAATGAGAAAGGTTCCTTACCATATATGTTGTAGTGAGGTCATATGTCGGCGAATGTATTTTATTTCTGTGTTTTCAGTATCGGATGAAAATCTGTATAGTTATTGTTTATAAGGAAACGTAGCGGTTCTTGCAATTATTGAATACATTAAAGTAAAATACAGTTTATTCGTGATTGTGTTTCAACAATGATCATCTCTGTTTTAAACTTAAATAAATTAATTAACTATTAAAATTAGGTGACGAGTGGCATATACGTGCGTAATGACAGTTTTGGGCCATCTGTGTAATTCTCAGTGTCTATCGTTCATATTTTGTACAGCCGAAGAAAATGCTGAGAAATAAATTTTTCTGAACATCTAGTAATTCATCAATTCACGTCACATTATTTTGATCGCAAATCAGAACTGTCGTATGCTTTATTCAGTACGGCTCGAACATTTTATTATTTTTTAAAACTGTTTAGCCCGTTTCAAATAACTCAAAGTAAGTAAATAAAGGAATTATCCAACAATTCTGATTTTCACATTTTTCCTATCCGGTGAGTAATCTAAGATTTAGGATCCAATACTTTCTCCTCCTCCGTACCTTATAAAGCCCTAATCTCTCTTCTCCGGATTTCAGGCTTTCTGAAAGAACGACAGCTATTAGATCATCAGCTTTACTTCCGTTTTGTAATTAATTTTAACTTATGCACTCACAAATTATTTTATCAGGGCATGAAGCTACAGCATTATCACGTACGAAATGGCATTTCAAGTTATGAAGTACTTTTTTTCATGGAAACTATAGTTTTGCTGTAATAGAGATACTACATTAAAAAATATTGTCACTAGGTCAGGAAAGTGGATCTGACACAGCCACTTTTATTCATAATTTTATACGTTACATAGATAATTTTAATTAATACAGCTATGCACGTGTCCAATGAATAAATATTTTATGGTTTGCTAGTTATACTAGCGAGTGTTAAAGAATTTCATGAACTTTATTTTTCTCATATGTATCGGTGCATGAATATGTTTCCTTATTTGCAAAATACTGTAAAATTTTACTATTGAAGCAATTACCCTCACTTTTAACCCTTTGACTGCTGCCGGCGGATCGTGTACCTGCCGCGCTGTGGCCTGCTACCTGCGCTAAGTGATTATCCCTGGGGACGGAGCCGTCCGAGCGGCTTCACCCGCCCTGTGCTGAATGTTTCTGGCGAAGCACTGTGACCTCTCACGACTGATACAGAATAAATGCTCTCACTACATAGTTTCTCTGCAAATAAATTACTACAGAATAAAACTGAATCATTAACCCTATTTTTCATAACTAATAATTATTTCTTGCTTGCATTTTTCTCTCGATTTTTGCAGCTTTTGTCGAAAGCGTGGTGATTCTTAAATTTACGTCAATAGTTTACAGTTCTTTCTTGGCAGTTTCTGTAGGTCCCTTACTGTATTAGAGTGTTATTGTTGATTCGAAAAAAATGCTAGAAATATTGTAATCCACACTTACATACCGCGTTCAGACCACCACTGTAAAATTAGAGATATTCGAATTCATACAGAGAGTTAAAGCCATCCGATTTTTCCTCGCGCTATTCACGAATATAGAAAGAGACCTTAAAATGATAATTGTTCAAGCAGCCTCCCCCACGCATTTGGTTTCCGGAATATCTTTGTAGATGTAGACACCCAAAATATCTCGATGACTGAATGTTTGCTGCGCTTTGTAATTACCCGATTATACGTAATTTTGTTTATTTCATGAAATTTGTTCCACATAAGCACTCAACAGATTTTTCATTTCTAAGCTATGAAGTGTCCGTCCATTAATTACGTGATGTGAAATAGAGGGGGGGGGGGCGGCTTGCGGCGAAATCGCACGAAACCTCACCAGCGTAACAAAAAGCGGTATCTGGACATAAGTTCACTAAAAATTGGAGTATTTAGAAGGACATCTCTGGTCCAATATTCCCTAATTTTCAATTTTTTTTCACGCTAGGCATCAGAAGACAAATAGCTCTGAAACAATACATTTCATCATATCCAGTATCTTTCCACTTTGATATTCGAGAAAGCTCTGATTCTGGAGTATTCTTCATAGTGGTTATACAAAACCGATTCTTTTCATCAGCTATATATTTCGTCAGTTCTTCTGTAAGAAATAACATGAAAACTGACAGAATACTTGACACATTCCCTATTTGACACGCATGTCCCAATAGTGTAACATCAAATGCGTGACTAACTGGACGAAAATGATTTTCTAGTTAGATTTATCGCCAAGACGTAATTTCTTCGTAGCAGTTTCACTATCACTTTCTGATTCTTCAGAACAACTAACTTGTTGAAACATGAGACTGCATTGTCACCCCTCCTGACGAGTATGTTTTAGGATTACAGCTTTCCGATTTTGTGGAAAAGCTATCACTTCCATCAAAATGAAGTAGTTCATCCTCAGTGTCGCTCATCGTAAGAATCTCCATGATTTATTCCTCAATGCACCCACTACGTCTTTCAATTTTCTTTATAAAATACAGGACACAAAGAACACTGATGTAATTTTCGTTGAACAGTGAACTGTAGAGCGAAGCCTAGGCTCCCAGCAGACAAACATTCGTACGATAAGCTAGCGACCAAAACTGCAAAAGGCTATTGAGAAATGTGGCGAGAAGTCCGCTTTACGACTCAGGTAGCGGCGCGTCTATATTCGTCATCAGCACACAGGTAGCGGCAGGCGGGTGCGGCTTATCTCGTCATCAGCACACAAGAAGCGGCAGGCGGGTGCGGCATATCTCGTCATCAGCACTCAGGGGAAATACGACGGCTGCGGCTATACCCGTCATCAGCAGTCAAAGGGTTAAATAATACAATAATTTCATTTAAATACGCAAATAAATACATAAATGGGATGGAATACTGCAATGACAATACTTACAGAAGCATACCGACCTATTATAGCAGCACCTCTGAAAGAAAAATGTTGTTTTTGTAGCAAGGGAATAGATTTGTATATTGAAAGCACAGGAATGCAAATAATTACTGAAATGTAATCTGATGGATAATTGGCAGATTAATTACTCTCAGCAGTGGCTATTAAGAATACATTGATAGACATTAATTGCTAACGTGCGGAACCGTCTGTTATTACTTAGTTACCACAGCAATGTTCCACAGTGAGTGTTAAATTTTAATTACGTAATCAACTGAACGTCAGATCAAGGTTTTTAAAAACTAAAAGATCTCAAATGTACAACTCGTTATTTTTAAAAGATTCTTAAAATTTTTTAAAGCAGCGACAACATACAGTTCTATCAGAAAATTGTTAAGTTCGGGAGAGAAAAAATCTGCTATACAACCACAACGTATGAAATGTGTCGTAACATGTATAAGTATATTCTTCCTGTACTAAGCACTAATCATAAATTATTAATTTTGCTACTCCTTGTGCCATAACCCAGCCAGAGTGATTCACTCAAATGTTAATGACGAATAATATTAATATATATATTACTATTCAAGATATTTCTAGAATATTTACAATGTGCCGTGGGTTCTTTCTACCAACATAGAATTAAATATTGCAATATAATACGTAATTAAACCTTATCCTCAGAATTATAATAAAAGTAATACAGTGTAATAATCACCCCACAAATAGTTATTAACAGTCAAAACCCGTAGGCGACTGAGGTTTATTATCATCTCATTACTGAACTTTAAATTGTAAATTTTACCTTCAGTAAAATGTGCCTTTTGTTTAATATGTCCGTATACCACATTCACTAGTGAAGTCAGTAAATGTTTAGATAGTTGGTAATCCAGTTCATAAAGGGTAGTCGATCATAAAGGTTTGTTATATATTACAGTATATAAACAAGAAAAAGAATTAATAAATAATTCATAACTGCTATTTAATCGCCGAATACCTACGGAAGGGCTAGTAAACTAATGTAAACCACTCTTAAAATACCACTGACGTTATTTAATAAGGGTCTAACTACCAAAGATTATATTTAAATATGAAAAACAGACTATTACTTCATACATAGTGTACGAATTTCACTGCATGTTATGATAGAGAATATTTACATCTGCATCCGCCACAACAAATGTTATTGAAAGAAGTGGTATGTTACAGGTGTATCTGCTGTAAATGAAGAATTTCTGTATCAGAAACACATCAAGCCGGCGGTTAGTTTTCAGCAGTTCAATCGCCGATCCACTGAAATCACTGCACATTCGGTGCTAAACAGTTTCTGTATCCTGGGGTTCTACAACATTACATTACCAACGCTAAACCAGTCTAATGTCGGTGAAATCGATACTGCGGAGTCCGTTTTGCAACGATTCATGCGTAACTCGATGCACGCATAATTAAAAGGGCCCGCCGGCCTGCAAATGGAAACGAAATGAGACACTAAGCTCGTTTCGCGGGCTGCCGGCGCACAGGGGCACTGGCGCCCGCACAGAACGTTGTTCCACTGATTTGTTTGGGGCCGCAGTGTACACTACACGCGATGACTTAAAACTAAGTTACAGTGAACCGATCATACGTGATTATGGACATTTGTTAAATGAGTCTTCAGGGTATTACAGTATCCTGCAGTTTTTTTGCCTCGCTTAACAGTTATTGAAGACTTGGTAATTCATTGAACATTATTCCACACTCACAAAGATTTCAAAATTAAGTAAAAATTACTTAAAACATTTCATCAACGTAAAAATTCCAAGGAAAACTTTAATGATCGGGATTTCATTACAAATAACCCAAGATTGGCGCAAAAAAGTAAATAAAAAATAATCTTTGACAAACCACTAAATCTTTAGCAGTTATCCGCTTAGTATCAGTAATTATTAATCTGGTTTGTCCTACAACATGAGATCATTCATATATTTATTTACGGGTTGTAAAGCATTCATTTGTTTAAAGAACAGTGTATAAGTATCCTGCTACATTTGTAAGGTACTAAATATTGCTAAGTAATCTTTATATTTGATATATAAATGAAGCGATATTGCATTAAGGACGAGTGTAAACAAAATATGTATATAGACTACATTTATAAATGGCTATAGAAGCTGGACGATAAAGAAATGTAATGAAACACAAATATCATCAATCAAGGAGGAAAATTAAGGAGGAAAAGATTTTTAACTTCTAGCCCCATCAGTGAGATGGATATCTTGCTAGACTGATCCTAGAGAGGTACAGATATGATTAGTCTACAGATAATTTAACAAGCTATAGTGCTCTGCTTGATATATCTGTGCTTTGCTAAAAGAATTAGTTAATATTAATTTATATATGTTCGCTTTACTTTTGTAGGAGAACAGACTTGGGAAATTGTAATAGCTTATAATTCTTTACAAACCAATAAAAGTTCCAACTACTGATAAGGAATTGGTTACTAATATAAAAAAAGTATAATCAGTTTTCATTGCTGACTGTTACATAACATCCTATGTTATTTTATCTGACATTTCCCGAACCACTTAATAATTGTTACATTTGTAAACAGTTCAAAAATTAAATATGTATTTCAACAGGTGTTGTTTTTCCAGTCATCGTTATTTTCTAAATTTGAAAAATGAAGTGAGAGACGTTCTTAAGAACAAAACCTTTAGTTTTAGATTCTAAGCTGACCGCCTTTTTTTTATATAACATCTTACTTCATGTGGCACAATAAAGAAGCTCTCTCTCTTTTCGTACTGACAACAATTTCTTGTAATCTTCCAGAATGTTATATTTATTCCTACTATACTGCGGTGAATTATTTATCCACATTGGCACAATTAATAGGAATGTTGAAGGGTTGCTATAACGATTCATTCCCACAGTGGAATTTTATTTTTTTTTAATTGTTATTCCGTAAATTGTGTTGTTGTGGTCAGTCGTTGTAGTGACTGAAACACTGCGATCTCTTGGTATGACTGCTGTTGAGGGCGCAAAATAAATGTTAAAATGCACGACTTTCCTAGAGAAACATCCTGCCGAATGTCAGCTCCTCTGTCTATAAAAAAGTTTCGTAACAGAGAACATCTAAAACTTTCCTAGTGCTGACGTCCCATTCGTCCAGATAATATTGCGAAGCGTTTCATGAATATTCTCGGTCGGGTCTCGACATCTGCATAAACTTGAGTCACCGGATAAGGCGAGCGGTTGACAGCGGGGTAGCCCATTTTACGACACTCTTCTACCGTTGGCTCGGCTCCTACCTGCAGACCGCCGAGCTGTTAAAGTAAGCAGAAAAAGAGGCAAACGCGCTGCAGCCAGCCGGGCAGGCGTCAGCGTCGCTGCTGATGCGACCATGCAGATTAAAACTCGGGATTACACCCGCCTTGATGTACGCCCGCCGTCGCCGCCAATCCGGACCTTCATTCACAAGCGCGTTAAATATCACCGGCTGGCCGCCCGGCCGGATGTGAAGGCAGAAGCCAGAGACTGCTTTTCCCGTTGACAACGTCTTGGATAATGATATTCTTGAAATTACTATCAACTGGAAGATCTGACAATGATGACGTGTAAATGTTGTCGTCGCTATTGTTACTGTACTGCGTATGCCACAAATATTTTTTTTTACCTCATCATTAAATGTCTTTATGAATTTGATAAAATTCTCCATATATTTCCCATCCTTCGTTAATTTATTATCTCAGCGCCCGCCTTTACCTGTATAATATATTTTAATCTTTGCCTTCCTTAACAGGTGTTACTTCCAAGTCTTCTGATTTAACAGATTAGTCTCTGATGCCTTAAGAATGTGATATATCGCCCTGTTTCTTCCACAAGTTTCATTCCTCATCCATCACTCACAAAACAATATTTGAAATGATTAAATTTTCGTTCTTTTGGTTATTCGAAAAACGTGATTTCGACTTTTACTGTAAACAAGATAATTTCTTTAATTCGTCTACATCAGTTCCCACTTTTGTGTTCAGTCCTATTATTTTTCGTTTCGACAGGCTATGGACCTTTTCATTGCAACCGTTTTCTTCTATTGGCTTTAACTTGTGTCAGGTATTTCCTCGTTCATTTTCACTGTTTTTTGTTTCTTGCTTCACTCTCGCCTGCTCATAGTATCAGATTTTCTTAGAATACTTGATGTCTTTCGAATTCTATATTCAAACTGATATGGTTGTTATCATTTTTTATACTTAAATCCTAGTGTTACATTTTAGTTTATTACCTGCAATACTTGGAAATTGCAGGTGATTTATAGTTTGATTTTTAGAATCAACTTTTATTTAACACTAGCTGTTACCCGCGATTTTGTATGCTTAGACCTAGAATGTTATTGCTAGAATTGGGTAAAGAAATATGTAAGTTAGATAAATAGTGTTTCAAAAAACACGGAGTCTGGATAATTTAACTAAGAAGCTTTCACCATATAATTCTAACATCGTACATGACACATGAAGAGAATCAATATTCAACATGCTTACAAAATACCAAAAAAACTACGGGGGTGGGGTTTAATGTGGGAATCTTGTCTTTGTCTTTTTTCTTCAGCATGAGCATCAGACTATAAGTTTCTAATAACTTTAGCTGATCATGCTCTGCGAGGTATATCAAAAAATAATATACTGATGCCAGAAAAGTTTTGGTAGACACAAACTATCAATCTAGCGCAGCGAATATCAACATCTGTACTATACAATATGTTTTGTCTTTAAACGAAATTTATAACCAGGTCATACACTAACACACTGTCTGAGTAACACAGCTTGAGCGACCGATGTGACATTACAGACTTATATACGATATCCATCTGTTTGTTACAGTTCAGATAGTTTTCAAAATTTAACGAGAGAAATGTTATTTATCCAGATAAATGTTTCCTGTGTACTTCCTGATGAAACTAAGTATTTCATTTCCAGATTTCAAAATTCCAAGACCAAATACATTATTTATGCAGAAAATCCTTTGACCTTCCTAATGACAAATAGTATCTCCTTCTCAAATTTCATCAAGCCGTTTAGCCATAACAACGTAACAAACAGAAAGACAAACAGAATTATTTTCGCATTTATAATACGAGTAGTATTGATATAAATGACTTTATAGTATCAATTATCTTCAAGTTTTTCACCAGCCATTCTACAATTATTCTAAAAAATCCCCAACATTCTCCGTGTTTCTAATGTCTGTATTTACAGTCGATTTTAACTAAAAACGTCTGTCAACACTATCAATCATGGCATTATCTGTTCGTTCCCAAGTATAATATATTTGCTAAAGATATAATCGTCTTTGGATGACACAGTTTCTTAGCGGTGGTGACGTAGTCAGAATCGCTCCTGAAATAGCAGTATGGAAAAATCTTCTGATTTGCAATTGAATTATTTCTTCACGACTCCCATGTCTCCAAAAGAACAGGTTTTATTGTATTTTTATCCACTGATGTTGCCTTGCAGATATTAAAATATTTTTTAGCATTTTTTAATAATAAGTAGTTACACTTTATTTTTCTAGACAATTTATTCAGTTAAATTGCCACTACAAGATAGTTAAAACATCGGTTACTTAATTCAACACAGAGTGAATAAAAAGTTTCTAAAACAACATAGTCCCAAACAGTTCCATTTCGTTCATCGATTGATTTTATTGTGATAATTTGAATATTATTTTCCGCAGACAATTAAAAACACAATACTGTTACAGAATTGCTTCCACCATTAGAAAATAACAATTTTTTTGTTGATGCCTGTACGCCTCGTCGACGTCGAGATTATTAGAAGCGGGAAATAAATATGGGGGGGGGGGGTGGGTGGGCAAGGAACCTTCCCGGCATTCACCTATATTGTTTTGAGAATCCATGGAAAACCGAAATCTGAACGGTGGAACGGGTATTCTAAATTCTGTCCCCCCTAATTCGAGATCAGAGCGTTTCCACTCACCCACCACGCTTCATAAAGATATTATTAAACTATCCCGTTATTGGTTTAATAATTTTAAAGAAACGTATCTCAAATTCCAACTTAAGGCGCAGAATAGATCTTCTTCCAGAATTCTACTTAAATATATTGTTTCAGGTTTCATTATTTAAATAAGAACAAACTACCATATGTTACTGTTTATTAGAAAGAAAAGGTAAGCCAATTTTTTTAAACGGCAGCAACATTGAAACAAACGCATTAGTTGCAACTAGATCACATTACGCTTTAAAACAGTGTCCTAATTTCTCTCTGTTTTTGTAACGGATCATAAATTTTATTTTATTTTTGATATGAAAAATTTCATAATTTGTTGTTTTACTTCGAAATTTTCTAAATAATTTCGATTTTAATTATATTTTAACTGTAACCTTTCCTTACAATTATTCAGCAGGTATTTATAGAACTAAAGCCCTTCCGTGTTTTAATTGAAGTCTTGTGTCCACATTCTATCGTAATTGATTTTAATTACGGTGGAAACAACTTCTCTTTAATTACCTGAACGGATCCCTGGTTTAACACAAATCCGTTAGTGGAAAATACTTCAATGGATTGAGGAATTACGAAACAGACTGTGGATCTAAAATCGTATTAAAATCGGTTGTGAATCAGTCGTCGCATGTTAATCAGTAAAGCTTTACAAACTTATCTAAGTGTTAATCTGTGTAGCATGCGTAACTGTGATTACAACTCAGTGAAAATATCATATCCTGGATAATCATCTCTGAGTAAAGGCTACTGTCGAAATCAGGTAATCTCACAAGATCGAATTATGAAGTTAAGCTTAAAAAATATTGCTAAAAATATTTCCTCGTTCAGTATAACACAATCAAAGAACTGTATCAATTTAAAAAAAAAAAATTTAAAAAAAGAAAACATTTCATGAAACAGATCCATTTTTAGCGAAAAAAGTTAAGCTGTTAGGAAAGCATTTTTGGCTACAGCAGTGTAGATGGTTTTCAGTTTTTTATGAATCACTTCGTCGTTTTAGCCGTAAATGCCTAGTCATAATATCGTATAAAAGTCTTAGAAGAGTTCTAAATCTTGAAATCGCAGGTTCAGTGTCTGGTGTAAAAAACATTTTTCCCAATAACAAACTTTTAGTTGTTCCTTACTGCGAGAATGACTAACCTATAAGAAATTAATAAGCCTGTTTCTAAAAAATCATTTTCTTAGGAAAGGGAACATGAAGCATCTGCTAATTTGAAATCATTTGTTTTGTAATATTACCATACCACAATATTTCTGTGTAAAATGGAACGAAGCTCGTAGTAATTTTTCAACCTTATATTCTTCATTGCGTATCAAATTTCTACTGACGATCAGGAGTCAGCCTTAGAGTACACCATTCAAAAATTTAACTTTCACAATTTTGGGTGGAATACGTCGCAGGTGATTTCATTTTACGATTATATTTCTCACTTTGCCTACATAATGGGTAATCATTTGAAGTGATGATCTATAATTTTCGTCTTCCTAAAAGTATGTGCGTGACTTTCAGTTTAGTAATGGTTCCCTTTAGTAATGATTCTAACAGTTCGTTACTATACTGAATGAAGCAGAAAATAAAATGGAATCACCTTATCCTTACTGTGTTACTTGGATCATTTATAGTGGCAGCGTGATATTTGTCTAGAGATAATCCTAGAACAATTGGATGCTTGTAAATTCTTCTGCAATTTAAATATTAAAATTTGCATTTAGGAATATATACTTTCAAGTCAAAGGTCGTTAAACGTACGCACAATTTTTTGTCTTCTAGAATGTATCTGATAACCTTATTGGTCCATCCTGATTCTATAGTGCGTTCAGTTATCACAGGCGACTCAGGATCACTCTTTTCACTCCTCTTTCCTTACCACTACATGTAAAGAAGGGAAGAATGCCCACAAATAAATTTGCCACCCGCTTCCATGGACACAGTGGTCTGCCCGGCGGAGTAGGTAACGGTAGGGGACTGAGGTGAGGGGAGGGGCAAGCCGAGAATGACCTTGAGGCGCCAGTTGAGAGTGAAAGGAGTCCTTGATTTGTATTGGTGACTGATGGTATATTGTAAGGCGGTTATATACGAGAGCAATTAATGCAGGTTTTTTTTTCAGTTTCTGATGCTTGGCAACCGTCCTAGTTTCCCCGCAATGTTTTCCAGCTACACGAGATATTTCTATCAATTCGTTTTTGCGAGTTACAACATACAAATTAATACGGTCGTAATCAGATTATTTCTATCGAAGAATTAAGTGTTTACACGCTACCTGATAGAAGTTTGAAAAAAATTTCGTCCTAAACGTAAGTTAAATCTATTTGTGAAAAATTGATTAGAAATTAGTTTTTGAGGGGAGGAGGACATAAAACAGTAATAAGTTCCAAACTTGGAATTAAGAGGGCAATGATTGTTTCTCCCCGAAAAATATTCTCAAGAAATTTGTTACTGTAAATTTTTTTCCTCAAAAAAATAATTAATCATAGATTTTATCATCATTAATGTTCCACACTCTGTCAGTTTTCCACATTGCTGCTCTCCATGGTCTCTTCTACATATGGAGTCGTACCAGTAACTACTAGGGAAATATTAATATGGTAGTGCCCCATTACTTTCCACATATATTGGAGGGAAGTTGTGTTGCCATATGTCTCCGATAAGGCATTTTTTTTTTTTTTTTTTGTAAAAATTTATAGATTGTCTGGAGAAGATGGGTGGCCGACGCAGTATTCGACTATGATTGTGAAAAACTGCCTAGAAACTGCAATCAGGATTGCAGTTACGCGCTCTCTAGGACTCTATTCTAGTGCTCTATTTTATTCCCGTTGAATTTCTCCGATCCAGTGTGCTGCTATACTGGCGGGTAATTATGGATGTAATTATAACAAATTTGCTGTTCAAAACTATATATTTACTGAAACCGTATAATTACTTTCCTGTTCTAGCAGGCATCATAATATTAATAAAATAGTTAGGCGACCTGTAACGAAACATTACTTTGCCGTTTTTCCAAACGTCTCGGGTTAATCCTGGGGTAGGTATCAAAGGTAATCCTGCTTTGATTCTCAACAGAGATGTAACGTGAGACGTTCGCCTAAAAATAATCTTCAACCAAGACGGAAACTTTGTTAAAATTATGAAAGTAATGCACCGTTCTTCCTCTCAAAGTAGTTTTACTAAAGTGTCAGATAGATATGTTTACAATATTACTATCTTGTGTGCAGTGTATCACCATGACATTCTTAACATAAAGCATTCCAATAATTAGTATCAATTCTACCAGCTAAAACATATAAGGCAGATTTATATTCTAACAAACTTTTTTTATTTTTTTTTAATGAGAAATACGTAATATATGTTGTGTTCGTCCCATGCCACGTGTAGAAAGTACGAAACCAGAAGTATGTCTGACACACTGTGCACTTAGCCCAATTTCACCATCAGTGGCCTTTGGGCACAGCCCAAACCGCACCCTCCGAAGTTGATAACTGCACCACGGGCATAAATAATTAGTTGCCGAGATAAATTAGTTGTCACTGCGAGCGACTCACCAGATTAATTCGCGATAATGACGGTGTCCGGCTCAATCACGGTGATAACCGCGCCGGCCCGTGATGACTCATTACTAGCTCGCCGCTCGCGCCGACCAATCCCAGGTCTCTGTGCGCGGCCGCCATTAATAATTCCCAGATTTAAACATAGGATGTTTGTCTGCGCCACTGCTTCGGCAGTCTCCTGTGGCTACCACTGTGCCGTGTTTAACGTACTGTTGCTTGCATGACAGATAATTTGTGCCAGATTTTGGCTCTGCTGTTATCAGATCCTGCCAATACAGTAAAAGTTTGGTAACACGTTATAACATCGCCCAAACCCAGCCTTCCGTGAATTTTAATCTTAGGAACTAAGTTCAGAGAGATATAAGACGACTAATTATTAATTTGTACTACTTCTTTTCATGTGAACTAATATTGCTTTTATGGAAGGTTACTCTGTTTATTTTGTTTTTGTTTTTTTAACTGCTTAACGTCTCCTATAACAACTAGGTCTTTAGAGACGGGAAAGGATGGGGAGCAAGGAATGGGAAGGAATTCGGCCATGGCCTTTTGAAGGAAGCATCCCGGCATTTGCCTGGAGTGATTTGGGGAAACCATGGAAAACCCAAATCTGGATGCCCGGACGGGGATTCGAACCGCCGTCCTCCCGAATGCGAGGCGAGAACGATAGCCGTTAAACCACCACGCACGGTAGGTTACTCTGTAAATGATGTGTAATATTATAAGAAATGATGTGTGAAATATTAATTGAATGCTTGTAATGATAAATAATGTATAAGCTATGGTGTTTTTAAAATGATTTTAAGCTGTCTAGATTGTGAGATGTTGTAAGTTTTATGTTTAAATATTTGTAAATCGATTTAATTTCCATTTAAAGATGTATCCTAATGATTGTAAGTGATTTTGTACAAGTTGTAATTATTTTTGTATAAATTTGATTGTCAACGAGACTTTTAGCGCTCGAGATAGGACTCTTTATTGTTTTCAAGATATTTCTCTAGTAACTATTTGAACGGAGATGGGGAGCAGCAGAAGTTTCGCTAATTGTTTTTGAGAAGTTGTCGAATTCGTTTTAAAGATTAGTTCAACAGCTTTTACTTGCTGAAAAATATTTTTAATGTGTTTTAGTAATTCTGGATGAAGTAAATGAATATCCATATTTTTGTATCAAGATTTCAACGCAATGAAAGTGAGATAAAAAGTATGTCTTGTTAATTGACTGAACTATTTAATAAATTCAGAAGCTGTGTTAATTATTATCCTTTGGTGAAAGGTAAAATAACCTGGCGACTGAAATACAGTAACCTGTTAACTGAAAAACTAATTAATTAAGTTGCAATCAGCATTATCTGAAAGGATCATCCAGCCGGATCCCTGAAACGTGTAGATGTCAACGTATTTAGTCAATTTTGTTTTCCCTCAAAAGATTCATTGACTGCTGCTTGTACTCTCCTATTTTTCAGGGTTGGGAAATGTTTTTATCGGCTACAGTTCGAAGGGGGAAAAATTTCCACTGTATAAGCTCAAATTCTGGGCATGTAATCGTTACTGTTTTTCATAATTTAGTTCCATTAACTGTTTGATGAAACAATAGCTTTATATTTGTTTGAGGTGAGGAGACGAACTGTTATCAGATGATTCAGTGGTTTTTATTCGCATTCCATAGATTCCTGCTCGAAATCAAAGTCATGTTTAATAACTGAAGGTATATTGTCGCATTTCGTGGAAGCGACAAATTTTTGCATTTCACACCAGTCGCTTTGCCACTACGAACATCATTAAGAATTATTTAAGGAACTGGAGGTTATAATTGTTTATACTCTTGTTTTGCTCTATTATATAAACATAAGGGTTCTTGGAACAATGTGAAAAGGAAATGATACTTGTGTAAGAATTTTTTTATTACATTCAGCAAGGGTAATTTGAGAAGCCTTTTTTTCAATTTCAAATATTTAGTTTGATTTTTACTGGTCATTACACATTACATCGTTTGAGATAAAAAGAGAAATCTTTTCCCCTAAGGAACGAATGTTTTCTGAATTACTGCATTCCGTATCCACTATGTCAAGAATATTATTCTTACTTTCATAATATGGTGTTTTCATCATGATCTCTGCTATAGGGTACATTTTATGAAAACACTACGTTCATTAAACAAATTATGTAAGTGGCCCTTTACTTACTTTGTTGATTATAATTCAAATTTTTGTAATCATATATATCATTTACTTTAAATAATAATTTTATCAATGACAAAAGATTTTTTTATTGATGAAACGTCTCTTACATGTAAATATGGCATGTAATCTTATTACACCCTCATGGCAAAAGGAAATGATTTTGGCAACAGTTATTTAAGTCCATAAGCTAAATTTTAATACTCATGAAAGCAATATTTGAGTGCTTTTGGTTTCCACTATAAATTATCAATATATTGCCGGGTTAGCATACTTTATATGATACCAATGTTAAGTTGTGTACACCGAAAGAAACATGAAATTATATCAATAACGTTAAAAATTATAGACTATAGTATAGACAATATAAAATTATTTTATGTAAAACTAACTAAAAAAAAGAAATTAATTACGCATGACAACTTTGTTTTACAACAATTGTATCCTTTGGGCGCTTAAGGGTTCGCAACTGTTGACAGCGTGCTACGATTATTTGGAAGTCACGCTACCACTTTTTGCGTGTTTTTTTGGGTACGCATCTTGCAGGTTCACTGTCTTGAAACTGAACTGTTCGGCTTCCATTGAGATCGAAAGTATTTGTACTCGCCTCCCTTCCAAGAACACGTCTGTACCGGCCCTTGTTTATAGCTTTATTATTGCTATTGCCAGGATGATAACTTTCCGTTGTCTCTAGACAATAAAATAGAATTTTTGAACTTCAAACAATCATCTCATGAAAATATTTCCATGCTGAAACATGGAATTATTCTAACTCCTGTAGAAGTTGTCCAGTTAACTGACTACATACGAGTTTAAATCGTATAACATCAATCAGTCTGCTTCTACGGTCGAATTTAGAATGTTCCATCAACCAATCACGGCATTTTCATATTTATAAAATATTATCGGAAATTTCCATTTTTAAGAAGTGGCTAGTTGCAGCGTTTTAATTCTGAGTACTCCGTATTGTTTAACAAGCCATTTACAAACGGTCAGAGCAGGTCTTTGATGTTAGGGAAGATGTTTTAGCATAAACACTTACTCGCCTGCACAAAGTCTAGTGTGGTCATTCATTGAGAACAAACAGTTTCGAAGAGGATGTGTTGTTCTCGCTCTGATTGACTTCCCCGTACGCAGAATTACGATGGAGCTATGAATCGTAACCGTTCGAGAATATTCCGGTAGTAGTTATTTTGCCACAATTATTTATTTTTAAAGTAATTACTTTAACCGTGCTATAGTTGTCCTTTCCGTAGATAATTTTGTCAAATGTTTATTGTAGCTGCGACACATGGACTGTTTCAGCTAACAATGATGTTATATTATCTAGCGCCAAAACAGTTGTAAGATCGTAGCGATGGTGTGTGTGTGTTTTTAAGTTAGTATGCCATATGATAAATATTCTGTGAATCAGATTTAAATGTTCGACGCATAGTTATGCACTAAGGATGCGTACTTAACCTTGAAAATAATGTCTGTTTCTTTAGCATCAAATAATAGCATAATGATATTTACTTAAATTATGTGGTTTTTAAATTCTAGGACAAATTAGTCACACATCTTTAAAAAAAAATATTTAATTTATAATAAAAAATCCGAGCAAAGGGTTTCTAAAATATTGAATCGGAGATCTGTTATGTGCAATGTACAATAATACCAAAATATTTTGTTTAAGCATTTAATCAAAGAAGATTTCAGCTGAACAGACACTAAATACTGTTAAAAACTCGGTTTAGATCGTTTAATTCCATAAAACATACGGACGTTGGGTTGGAGACTATGCCGTTAACAATGGGTGTCAAATAAATATTTGATCACAACCTCGACTGGAATATACCTGAAGAGCTCTTCATGTGGGGCAGCCAATACGTTAATGACGTGCAGCACCTGCTGTTACTCAAACACCGCTGGATGTTTGCCTGAACAATACGTTTCCAGAAAGCTATCACCGCCGAAATATCGGAACCCATTGGAATGCACCGTAAAAACTTGTTTTCACACTATTAAACATTTGCTGATATAACAGTCAACCGAGCAAAACGAGTAGCTAACATTAAAATAAAAGTATTTGTGGAAACTAACTCGAAATACTAAATAATAACTTTGTAAGAAATGTGTCAAATTTCATCAGTATTAAGTTATATTATACTTATTATGATTGCATTACATGTAACGTGCTAATCTAAATAATAAAAAACCTTTTTTACTTATTTTTTTTATATATTTTTAAAGAATAAAGTGTTGATAAAAATGAGAATAACTGTTATTTTTTATCGTAAAACGGTGACAGTATTTCTTTTAAGTGTATGTAAATCAGTAATGATTTGATAATCAGTATCAGAAATATGTCCAAAAAAAATTCTAATATGTGTTAAAAAGTAAAACTCACTTATGTTTCTGAAAATTAAGAGCATCCAAATTGATAAAGTGGTCAATGAAGAATAATTTGTACAGTGAACTTTTAGAATACAGCAATAGTTACCACTTACATTCATAATTGAAGAGACAACTTTTGTAACAGTTTATCAAGGTTACAATCTTTGATACGACTGACCTGACATTTTTTATTTTAAATTTAATTTAATTTCAATGGAGCACAGGCTCCGATGGCAATTTCCCTACACACCCATCTTCCCCCTATCCTGCACCCACCTACATTTGCCCTCTACAAATTCTATCTTTAAATTCTTTCAATGTTTTCGGTAAATTATTCATCCTTTCTCTTGGTAACTCATTCCAATCCCTGACACCCTTGCCTAAAAAAGAGAATCATCCCACACCCTTGTGCCTGAAATCGAGTGCCAGTTTGTCGTCATGGTCATCTTTTCCCTTCCATGCATTACTTTTCATACCTATTGCAATATCTTTCCATGCCTCATCGCCAGGATATGCCCTGTACACTCCCATGACCCTCCTCATCCTCCTCCAGTCTTGCAATGAATCCCATTTCAGCTCCTTTATCATATCCGTCACTGACTGCATTCTGCGATAATTTCCAGAAACAAATCTAGCAGCCCTTTCTTTGCACCCTCTCCAACTCCTGTATTTGATACGTAAAATGAGGGTCCCATACTACGCTACCATATTCGAGCAATGGTCTCACCAAAGTTTTGTAACCCAATTCCTTTACTTCTCTCGTACATCCCCTCACCATTCTCTACAACAAGTGCAGAACTTTGAAAACTTTTCCTACCACCTGTCCAATGTGTCCAGCCCAGTTAAGCTTGTTAATCAAAAGTAATGCCAAGATATTTACATTTCAAATCTTCAGCAAGCAATTCTTTCCCCACCTTATATTCATAATTAACCTTTTGTTTTTTATTTGTGTATCTAATTAGCTGACTCTTCTTTGCATTTATCTTCATCCCATGTTTACCAACCCAACTAGATATCCTGTCCAGATCACCCTGCAACTGTTTAGAGTCCTGTATCGTTTTGATCCTTTTATACAGCATTATGTCATCTGCAAACAATCTAATTTCAGATAGTAAACAATCAACACAATTATTCATTAGAATAATGAATAGCAATGGTCCCAATACGCTACCCTGTGGCACACCCATTTTTACTTCTACTTCTTTTGATACTACATTTCCTACCCTAACTTTCTGTTTTCTACCTTTTAAAAATTCTTCTACCCAGCAAATCACTTTCTCATCCACGCCAATGATTTTTACCTTATTTAGTACCATTTTATGGCTTACTCTGTCAAACGCCTTTGACAGATCTAGTGCTACACTATCAATTTGGCTTCCCTTGTCCATTTCATCTGAAATATCTTGTATACGAGTCCCACCAACTGAGATTCGCATGAACCCATGTTGCCTGCTTGAAAACCACTTACGTTCCTCACATATATCTTTCAATTAATTTACCTTCCACTGATGTCAAACTGATTGGCCTATAATTCTCAACTCTATTTCTCACCCCTCCTTAATGTACCGGTACTACTATTGCACTTTTCCAGTCCTGTGGTAAGCAGCAAGTATCCAGACTCAATTTAAATAATATTTCAAGATAAGGTACAATGTCACCTCCGGCTATCTTTAAGATACGGTATCTGAAGCAATATTATTTTCACCAGCCCCTTTACGTTTTTTCAGCTTTCTTATTTCCTTCATGATTTCCTCAGGATGAATATCAAATTTTTTACTATCGTCATTTTTAATTGTGTTGTTAAGCTCGTTATCCGAATTAGACCCTCCTGTTTCTGATTCATTGTCCCTAATGCTTTCACTGAACCAGTTACTTAAAATCTCTGCCTTTTTCAAATCGTCAGTAACTTCTTCTCCATCCTTGTCTATAAGTGTCTCTACACCCTCCCTTCCCCTCAGTTTCCTGATATAGCCATAGAAATTTCTAGATGCATCAGTCAATGGTCCTGCTGCACTGACAATACTCTTCATAAACCGATCTTTAGCCATTTTCTTTGCTGTTATTAAGTACTTATTTAGTTGTTTTAAATATTCCCTACTACCCTGCTGTCTCTTAACTCTGTTATTTTCTTTACTTACCAATCTCTTTAACCTCCTCACTTCCCTATTATAATACATAGGTTCTTTACTTCTCTTTATTTTCTGCCTTGGAATAAATTTTTCTTCCCCCCTTCTTATTTAGTGTTGCCCAAAATCGGTCTTGGTCTTGCATTTTTGCAAGACCAAGACCAAGACCAGGTGTATTGATGCAAGACCAAGACCGGCCAAGTCTGGTCTTGTTCTTGCATTTGGGCAACACTAGTGTTGCCCAAAATCGGTCTTGTCTTGCATTTTTGCAAGACCAAGACCAAGACCAGGTGTATTGATGCAAGACCAAGACCGGCCAAGTCTGGTCTTGTTCTTGCATTTGGGCAACACTATTCTTATTATTTCCTTGAACTCTTCCCACCTTGACTCTACTGTACTTGAGCCTTCTTTCCATTTGCTGAATTGTTCTCTGAAACATCTCTTCAAATTCGACAGATAAGGGAATATTAATGTTTGCAGAGGATTTTTTTAAAAAGAAACTCAAACTATATATAAAATATAATTATTTCCTGGATCAATTAGAGGTTACTGCTGTCTTATTATAGGTAACGGGGAATGAGATTCTGTTTAAAAATATGGATTTTCCTTTCATAATTTCCGTCGATGATTTATTGAAACTTGTATATGATTATCTGTGGAGGATGTAACAGCAAATAACTAAATATAGTTTTAAGTGCGGTGAAATTGCTCGTATGAAGTGATAATGATTAGAAGCACGTCTTCAGTATATTCTGTAGAGAAAGAGAACTTTCAAAAATACTGGATTTCAATTAAGTTTTCTTGTAGATAATGTATGCAATTAATAAGTGAGTTACATTTGGTTTAAGCTCACTGCAACAATGCTGAATTGCGTCATCTCTGAAAAGGTGAGTCTGAAAAGGTGAGTATTCCACAAACACTGGTTGGCAATGATGCAGTATGAAATTGACTGCAACGATGAAAACAGATACCAAGGAAGGTGGCTAACGTGTGTGCTACATTTTTTTTTTTTTTTTTTTTTGTAACAGTTTAACGTCCCTTTTTAACAACGTGGTCTTTAGAGACGGGAAAGGATGGGGGCAAGGAATGGGAAGGAATTCGGCCATGGCCTTTTGAAGGAAGCATCCCGGCATTCACCTGGAGTGATTTGGGGAAACCATGGAAAACCCAAATCTGGATGCCCGGACGGGGATTCGAACCGCCGTCCTCCCGAATGCGAGGCCAGAACGCTATCCGTTTACACCACCACGCTCGGTGTGTGTGCTACAGTTATGTCACAGTAATACATGAATAGATATCACTCATCCGACATAATGGTCTGTTAGAGACGACATAAAATCAAAACCAGGAACCGAACTTGGTGGTGTAACGGTTAGCGTTCTCGCCTCGCATTCGGGAGGACGGCGGTTCGAATCCCCGTCCGGGCATCCAGATTTGGGTTTTCCATGGTTTCCCAAATCACTCCAGGCAAATGTCGGGATGCTTCCTTCAAAAGGCCATGGCCGAATTCCTTCCCATTCCTTGCCCCCATCCTTGCCCCCCATCCTTTCCCGTCTCTAAAGACCTCGCTGTTGAGAGACGTAAAGCAGTAAAAAAAAAAAAGTCTTTTAGGAAAAATATAGTATGAATATTCCTCACGAAGTTCCAAAGCTATTCCAAACTCCTTTCAATCACACTGCAAAGGTTTAGTTATTTTAAATAAAGTCTCAGCGTGTATTACGCATACGAAAGAAGATACAATAGTTTATTGGCATCATGGCGTAAGTATCTATCAGTTCGCCAGAAGAGTATACGTTATATAATGGTACTATCATGAGTAGCGCACTCAATTCGGGTGCCCAGCAATTGACCTAAATGTAAACACCTAGTTTCTGCGCAGAAATTTGTGCTTCGTAAAATTCACTTAGGGTATGTTCACCTAAGTGAATTTTTCGAAGCAAGAAAGCACCTTTTACATATAGCCGTCTACTTCTTTCAGGTTTTTAGGCTACTGAAACAGTTTATTTTAAAATTACCATATTTATTTAAATGTTTATGTTTTACAAATTACAATTAGTTACTCTGCTACTTGATTTGTGAAACATAAAGCCCCTATATCATTGAATGTAATCGGTTTACAGCAAGAACTGTTCCAGCGCGAAAGACCCACAAGAGCTCTCATCCCTCATTTTCATTAAAAGCCTAGTACGCTTCTGCTACTGGTATTTTAGTGTGCAGTAAGCAGGATTCGGCTTCCTGTATTGGTGGTGCACACGGCTTTGGAAGCTTGCAGGTGGGACTGTATCTAGTGTGGGGGCAGCGCAGTTGGAAATACTAGCTGTAATCTGTTGAGTACGCCCTCTGTTATACAATTGCGGTTTTGCAAGTAGTTAGTTCTACTGTTCTGCTTTGTTGCTGATGACATTGTAGAGTGTAGTAGGGGATTTGCTGTTATACCATAGCAATAGTATTACGGTCCACCACAGAATGTTTGGCACTACTTGTTACCGCAAGGTGTGGTGATTTTGTTTCTGTCCTTCCACCTTCACTCTTAATATAATGCCTCCTCACTGATATTTTCCTTTTAGCTTTACAAAGTTCGTATTTGCAGCGCTATTTGGCTTCGGATCTCTCACCCGTCGGTACTACCACAACTGATGAACCATTTTCTATCTTGTATTCAGTTATTGGCTGAAGTCAGAACAACTCCAGATAAGATGATTTTCGTTTTCCGCTCGAGAAACACATTCTCTATAAACTTTTGTAACGATACTGTTATACCTGTAGTAGTTTGTATCTGACAATATTCACTGTTACGAGGTAAAGGCAAACACTATGCCGTAGGGCACATTTTATGGGATGTCGAAGCAGCCATAACTATCGCGAAACCTTACCAGAATCTTGTATTTTGGCGTTAGAAGAAGATTAGTTTTTCTGCAAAGACTCTTTCACACTTGCGCTAAAAGTATCTGATGATGTTTATATGGCTCTGAAAAATTTCCACGTGGATTAGGTGTTGATTTTAAATATAGGAAAATAATTTTAAAAAGTTGAAATAGTTCCTAAAAATGTAGTGGGAGAGATTCAAACAGTAAGTCTGGTAATGCTGGTTGTTCTGATTATAATTTTAGGCACTTTTCCGAAATCTTTTTGGGGAATGCAGAGACGATTCATAATTTACGTTTCAGAAAATACCAATTTCACAGGCAAAAAATGACTACTAAATTCTTCGGTTTTAGCGCTTAGAGAGATATTACAACACTTGTATTTCACTTCTAGGCGATAAATACGGTGGTGGAATACGCCTTAGGTCTTCAGGGATTTTCCGGTCAAGAATGACAATCTATATATATATATATATATTGCACTATTACGGTACAAATGGAACGCTTGTTTTATCTCCACACTGTGGACTAAATTTTCAGTTCACTATAAGTTTATATAAAAAAATATATATATAAAATACTCTTGAAAACTCGAAGTTGCTTCTTAAAGTCTGGGACTGGTCGTATCTGAAAGACACTCGGTTTTTTAGTGTGACAGGGCGTCTAAAATTGTATGATTCTGTAATTTAAAGATAACCGATATTGTGTACTGCCTCATTAAACTCATTTCTGCTTCTTCTCCGAACATATAATTTCCTTTTCGGCACGAGAAACCACTACTTTGAACTTCAATCACACGGCGGCAAGTACTTAAGAGGAGAATCAGTAGAATCCTACAAAGTTCTCGATTATGGAACACACAGTTTTTTTAAAGAGTTTCTATGCGTATCACTGCCGAAAATTTGTCGTTAGAGTAAAGTAGGTGGAAAATACTCAGTGCTACCATTTAAACATGTCGAAACAGAAGCAGCTTTACAGTTCGCAGTCACCAGAGGCGCTTACTGGTCATGTTAAAACTAAGTTTATTTTTTTTAGTATAGTTTCTAATTCAGTGATTGCGTTGAAGAGTGGTTAATGCAATAAGAGTTGCAATGAGAATTTTTACTGCTGTATGAACGGAATAATTGGACGATTTATAACTATTGAAAACGATAAATAATAATAATAATAGCAATTTCAGTTTCCTTCCTAATTATAACGCACCTTTCAGAAATACTCATCGAAGTTAGCAAACAGAAAAATGAAGTATGTCCATAAATATCTAGCTTCATAATTCTAAGAAACTCTGATAAAATCTTATAAGACAATGGCGACGCCTGCAGTGATGGATGGATGCGAAACCGATCCCATCTCATTAAGATAAAAATAAAGTTAAAGAGTAATTAGACAAAATGATTCATAATTAAGCAAACAAGACCTAAAACTGTACTTCATATCTGACAAAATCCAATAACCATGGAGACTCCATCTGGAAATAATGGATAATGAAATATTTGCAAAGGAAATGGCATATTAAATACGAAAAGACAGAAAAAAATGTGGGAGGAGAGGAAAAAGTAGGGTTGACATATGAAACCGGAGCAGGTAGCAACCTAAGATGTGCTTTAGAAGAATAATAATTCAAATATATCGACTATTAGAAGCCGCGGAACAGAGAGGAAAAGAATAATGTGAAAATAAAACTGACTTCCAAGTAAATTAAAGTTATTTTATGATAGCATGTGAAGAAATAGCATTAATTCAAAAATATAACCAAATAAGTTTTTATACCGTAGGACGCAGCAAACCGCTGTTCTGGGATATATAATTTATTTATTGTGTGTCAAGTGCAATGGATGGTGCCCTTCATGTCTATCGCTCTACTTCACATAGAACAAGTTCCAGACACGCGAAAGATTACCCTGAAATAAATTCAATGCTAAATATCACCGCTTTATTCGCGATCTGGGATGGGGGAAAAATATCTCTGCTGAAAACTCGACCGCACCGTGAAATCCTTCACGCGATAAACGGATTCGGTGGGTGTAAAGCCCCCGCAGTCGCCATTAAAACACCACTATATCTTTCTTCACTTTTTTTCTGTCACGCTGAGGTGGAACACTGGCAGGATGGTGGTAGCTGGGAACTGGAGAAGCGTGGCACGGCAGTTACAATAAACTAATGAAATAAATTCGCGCTCTCGTCGAGTCGCGCTTGTTCCGCGTCCACTCCTCGTCCCCCTTTTTTTTATATGTGTATATATATGTGTGCGAGTGTGTATACATCACCAGCGCTCCCACTGTCCGGGCCACAATTCATTTAATTGAATTCGAAGTCATGCCTCGGCCCGTCCCCCTCGAACACCAATCCCACCACTTTGCTGTCCACTCGGACACAAAGCATATGTTAAACGCCAAGTGCGGCGGCGGCCGTAGGACCGAAGTGCTGGTACGCATTTTGCAGGGGACGGGAAAAAAAGTGGGAAAGGGGAGAGAATGAATAAATGAAACACACATGGTTTACCGGTCACTTTACGCAGTGTTGGACGAGCCACCACAAAAGCGGCTGGAGTCTGCAGCGTGGAGCAGGGAACAGTGTGCTGAATGGAGGGATGGAAAGTGCGAATTGCCCGTCTGTTGTTGACAAGGTAGTTCGTCCAGCTCGCAGTATGGAAACTCCATTGTTGTGTTTGAAACATTTATTGTGTTTCGAAACATTTAGCTGGTTCTGCTGACCGTACCATTCATTTTTCATATGTTTCAGTGAGTGATTATTTCACTTAGGGACCGTGCACAAACTACGTTGCTCGGTCCAAGGGGGGGAGGGGATGGCTGGAAGGCTACGCTGGGCTATGTGGGGGGAGGGTGGTTCCAAGCCAGGCCACGTAGCTTTCCTTTCATAACATTTTTCACAATTAAAATGAGGAAAGAACACACAACAGCATGTGGATATTAATTTCCCTCAGAAAATTGACTCCGTATGTAATTTACAATAGTTGTTACGAGAAAATAGTACAAAATGTCTTCTGGAATCAAAATGGAAAAAAGGCTACGTGCTACGTGGGGGAGGGGGGGGGGGTAGAAGCTAAAGTCACGAAGGGCTACGTGAGGGGGAGGGGGGGGTTCACAGGAGGCCAGAATGGAGCTACGTGGTTTATGCACGCTCCCTTAGAGACAAGACATATTTAGTTTCACGGGTAAAAACATTGTAACAGCACCGATCATTGTTATTCTCACCAGACAAAACTACTCAGCAATGTTTAAGTGACATTGATGGACAGTTGTTCCATTGGAGATGAATGGTTTAATCCGCACTGAATCTATTGATTGGATTAAGCTTATTAATGCCCTCCATACAATTATTGGATATTAATTCAAATTTCAAATGCTGAAACACCAGTGGTACTCATTACCACTTCTGAAGTTTTGAAAACTGATGTAATTGAAGGCTTGAAGGGTATCCAGAATCAACCTCAAAGACTACAAAATTAAAAGAAACACAAAGCGCAAATGCAATGTAGTTACAGTCAATTTTTCCGTCAGTTGCGTAGTTGATTAACAATAAACAAAGATCAGTCTGGTAAATGAAGCCAACTTTTACTTGCTTAATTACTTGTTTTGTATGTATCTATGTTTGCTTGTGCAAACTAGGATCAGGTTTAGCCGTTGTTTGGTTTGAATTTGTTGTGGATGTGTACACATCAGTGTTACAACTAAGGTTGGTAGAGCTAGGTGGGGGGGGGGGGGGGGTTACAGTCTACCGTGGAATCCGAAGAATGGAACTGTTCTGGCGTACTTCACATTACACAGTATGCTGTGCCATGGGTGAAGGTCGGTTTCAAGCTTATGAAAATCCCCGCAAAGACAGGGATTCGAACCGGGGACCTTTCGACCTCCAGTCAGATGCCTTAACCACTGAGCTACCAGGCCGGTTCTAATTACTTATTTTATTTTACTTTACTTACCCTCTCTTTCTGTAACAAAATAAGACAAGCAAATATATCTAAGTAACAGATTGGAAGAAAAGTAAGCACAGCGTGTAATAATACTGTCCATATTCATCTAATCACCAAAGACAGTTCAAAACAACACCGACAACATTTAGTATGTAATGAAGGGTTGTAAATTGATAATGTTTCAGGAGGGGGTCCACGTGCGTAAAAGCATGGTTTGAGAAATGTAGGGCGCCGACGTTTCAAAATAATTTTGGGTATAGTTGCTAAAGTTCGTTCGATATTACGTCAATTCACCCAACAGAAACATCACACCGCACAGTAAATTACCAACAAAACTACATTTATAGAATAACAGAGGGTGCCGATCCCATGGTCACCACAATTATCCCTTGATTATTTTATTTTTGAAGAATATTGTGTGTTAGGGTCCTATCTCATAAAGGTAAAAGAAGTGATTAATACGAACGTAATGTACTGTTTGTAAGAATAGAAAAGATGTAAAGATAAATAATAATGAATTATTCTAAGGACATTCTAGTAATCGACAATGAGTTTCTAAGGTCGATGTCAACTGGACAGCAAAGACAAAAGAGAAACGACGAGGAGAAGAAACAGATGAAAAAGACGATCAAGATGGTTTAGAATTATGACAGAAGTGTGATCAGCTGCGTCCGACAGAATTACCATGATTAAATTTTATGAATGTCATGTGATGGGTTATGTCCGACAGTCACAAAAGGAAAGTCATGAAAGAAGCGTCAAGGTTTACAGATAAAACAGATAAAAGTTTGTTTAAACTCTGTGTGAAAAAGGTAAATATATCTTACCGAGGTAATACGTATTTATGCAAAAGTTTAAGGACTAGAAAAAAGACGACACAGGTGAGGGTAGTTTTTTTTGAAAAACACCATCAGGCTACCTGCAAATAATTTACGTATGATACGCCTGTAACATCAAACAATTTGAAAAAAAAAAAAAAAAAAACGATATATGAAAGGTGAGACGGGAATTTGAACCACGTCCTCTCGAATGCCAAGTCCGAGCGTTACCGCTCAACCACCAGGCTCAGTCAAATGGTTTTGTAATTTTAATGGAACATGTGATGTACTTGTTGGGTTTTTATTTCCTAAGAATGTAGGTTGTACACCAATCATCATATCGGAATCGTTCTCAAACACCAACGCCCTGAAGCGTCCAAACCATGCTTTTCTAGACATGGCACCGATTTGAAACACTATCAGTTTTCCCTCCCACACATCATACTATTCACACTCCGTTGTTGTTTTGAATCACCCTGTATATCAGTTATTGCGAGAAATCATTCAGAATACGATATCATTCTAAACACTTTTCGGAACGACTTTTACTGTAGTTATTAACAATTCTAATCTTGAACCACGTCTCCTAACGCCAATTTCTAAGATATTCCTCAATATTTTTTTTTTTTTTTTTTTTTTTTGAATAACTACATTTGATATGACCCGATTGATCGTGCTGTGGAATTCTGACAATAATTACTGCAAGATATCGCATAGTGAAAATTTTTTACGATATATCAATAAACACATTCATCATAGACCTATTTTTTTGTGGTTTGAAACATTGATCTATCACGAAAATTGTTACCAAAGAATTACACCCCATAAATTCAAAAGTAACATTCTTAGATATGATAAAACTAATTAGGAGAACGGTAATATCAATAAAAAAAATCAATAAAAAAATCGCTGGGTGGACACACGTAGCGTCATGAAGTAGAAACTTTACATCGAGTAGTTAATTGTTCGTCATACATTGAAAAACAATTATGTACAAAAGTGTACACTACAAGACTTTTGTACCTAAATAACGTTCATCCGTCTTTCAGTAATACCTAGGTATTCGTAAGGACGCTAAAGCTGATTATCAAGGCTATCGCATTTGAGTAGCTACCTGGGCGACCAAAGCCTGGGAAGGACACAATGCAAATTAGCATGCAGGACCACTCAAGCTGCCGAGCCGGCGTCTCTCTTTGTAAGTCTGGTGTGGCGGTACGAGGAACTGCAAGCTTCACTGAAAAACAAGACATTTTCGCGTGCGTGCTAAGAGTGTGTGCGGTGATTTAGAGATTTTTCGAAGAACAGTAAGGGCGTGGCGAGGTGCAATCAATCAGAAGAGAGAAAACATTGCCTGTAATAATACCAGGAAGAACAGATTTGGCTTTAACCACGTGTGGCCAAGGCATCTACTCATTCAAGTGTTATTTCTTCAGGTACAAGACGTAATGTGTCGAATCTCCTCTCTTGGATCACTCAACGGCATGTCACGAAGGGGGTATGGTATCCTCATGGCTTTTCCTGCCTGTAACAGCTGATTAACGTCCGTAAATTTCGGAGAGACCAACACGTTGCTGCCACGGATAGGCTCCTGTTGGTCACTGCAATCTAGCAGACACCTGGAACCATACCTGATCTCTCCGTCATCATTGGCCGCCCATGAAAAATCTGTAAATTCAACAATCTTTGTGCCACTTAAAATGCATACGTGTTATTTCAGTTATATCCTACGACTCAGTCAAACGACTTCTTAAATAGAGAATTATAGAAGTAATGACCCATTCAGTTAGCTATCGGTAATTGTTCCGTGATCATAAATTTCAATGTATATTTTCGTTTGTTGAATTACCTTCATATCTTCATACATTTTTGTTCATCACTCTCTCCACATATTTGGCGCAATACTCCAGCTCTTGCTATCTTGATCTAATCTTTGTTTGAATATAAAATTTCAAGCTACGACTTCTATTATTTACTTCGTATATTTTAATCTTTGCGTTCCGTTACAAGTGTTTAGTTCGATTGTTCTCTCCGTTAACAAGTGAACCAATGACTTATGTCTCAATACGTAGCGCAACATTCTCCCTGTAATTTTTGTCAATACCACAGCCTTCTTTCCTCATCCATTATTTCCAAAATACATTCATTTCGTACCTTATTCGTCCACTTAATCATTATCATCCTTTTCTATCACCACATTTCAAATGGTTCAATTTTCCTAATGAATTCTTCTTCCTAAAGCCAAGAATTGACGTGCACACATACACCTTTCAAAACTTATTTTCTATGAGCCCTAGTTCAATGTTGATACAAAAACATTTCCAATAGTGCTACTCTAGTTCTAAAATGACTCTTGTTTGGTTAGCCATCATCTGTAATTTTACTTATGAATAACAAATTTTTCTTGCTTCTACAATCTCATCCTATTTTTATATTTAAGATTCCGCTACTGCTGTCATTAATGGTTAATTTAATTACTCTTGTATCGTCTTCGTTTATATTAATTCTAAATGTGAAATGTTTAGTCCTTTGGTGACATTACTCAGTCCGAGTCACTTCTATGATCTACATTGTGGTTTCGTCTGAACATCGTTACAACCCACTGGAGATAATTTGAAGAATAAATTTAAACTTTCGACCAAAAACTATAAACATCTTCACGTTGTTTCAATGAGTAGTTCAAGTCTAGTAGAGAAATTTTTGTGTGAAATGAATGTCTCCGATTGCGATTTTAACAATACTTATCAGCTAAACGAAATGATGTGTTGCTCGGCCAAATAATTTTCTTAAAATTTATCCATAACGAATTGCATTCATAGAAACAGATTCATAAGAACGAAGTTTCTCTTGGTGTTGAACATTTATAAAATGCTCGCGGATAAGTAGCCGAGTTAACGAAGTGATATCACACGATATTTCAGTGATCACAGCCACTGTCACCAGCTATCACTTCACCAGGAGATGGTGACAGTGACTGTGATCGCCGAAATATCGTGTGATGACACTTCGTTAACTCGACTAGTTACTCGAGAGCATTTTACGAAAAAAGTTGTCAAGATACTTGACTACACCTCAATTGGTAGCACATGTCTACTTTTCAGTTTTAAGAGAGTACTGTGCAATATCCAACTGGACTAACAACACAGGGGTATCGTAGAGGCGTAACGCCTTCAGTCAGCTGCCAACTAGGCAAGGCGAGACGCGGCAGGAGGCTCCGCTAAGACTCTGTAATCCCGGTGTGATTGCCGGCTCAACCGCGCGTTAAAGCGCTGACAAAGGCCCGCACCCTGACAAGGCCTCAGGCGTCTCAACCTGCCGCTCCAGACTACGACGTCACAAGACGTAGGACACGAAACTTCTGCAGTCCTATGTTAAGGGCACTGCTTCACCTCTTTCTATGATGGACCAGCAAAACATAATGAACCGAGTCTGAACAATACGTGGTAACGTTCGTGTCTGATGTCTGAGGTGATCGAGGATCAATTCACTGCCTACAGGTCACCGGTGTTGGTTGAAATCAGTTTTGGGGAAGGCAAGCCGGGACGATATTTTCGTCACTGTAATGAACCACGTCATTGACGGTTCATAAAGACCTACTAAAAATAAATGCCGGACAGATGTCAGTGGAGTTTCTTGCGATTAGTGTTCCACTTTGATACCTTGGCAAATAAGGACGAGGTAGGCCACATTGCTATTGATTTCTGCTAAAAACCGTTACTGAGATACCTTCAAGACGCATAGCGTACCCCGCTCAATGCCCCATTCAACATCTTGACGTTGACTTTGAGGTCATTAGAGGCAGGAAAGGAATTGGGGGCAAGGAACAGGTAGGAAAGCGGACTTGGCCTTTCGGAGGAACCATGATAACATGCACCTGGTTTCATTTCGGGAAACTAAACCGAAATTTGGATGGCTTTCTCGGGATTCGAACCCGCGTCCTTCTGAAAGCGAGGCCTGTGTGTCACCACTCACCAATCAAGCTTGGTCCCTCATCAATGCCGCGGCATGTGGCTGCTCCCTCAGTAGTGCAATATCTCAATTCCATTTAAATTTATTGGAAATAGTCCCTTCAGCATTAATTATGCCGCAATGGACTCTCAACTCGACTAGCTCTAGACAACTCAGGCGCTGGGAAAAAATTGTTTTTCATCTTCTTTATTTTGCTTTCGGATTACGAATACACTTAAAAAAAAATCATAATCGAAAAATAATTTTTTAACTCGCAACTTACCAAAATACTTTCTTTGGCTAAAAGGTATTGGAAGGAAATTTCAAATTCATTGGTAGCAGTGTTTTTGATATAGATCTACTATCAAACAGAATTTAAAACTTTAAACTCTGTTAGACACTTGCGTCTTTATTTTTGAATGAAAAAAAAACTAAAAAGTACCTAAAACTGAATTCTACTTGAATAGTTTTAGGCAATTCAAAACCTGGGGTAAAAAAAAATGCTCAACCTGTGAAAGTCTGCTTTAGAGCTAGAGACCAAGGACAGACGAACAGAAGATTGTGCGAAACAGGGCTAAATATTTTTTTTCGGTTACAGAAACATGAAAAAATACTTAACGACATTCTCCACATTTCTCCATCTAAATACATACAAGAGAAAATGTAGAAAACAGTCGAACATCCCACCTCTGTATCCGGGCCTGAAATGATTCTGTTTCGAAGAAACATGACGCCCAAATCGATTCGTTGACTTAATTTTCTTCTCAGCAGTTTATAAAGACATTTCTTTCGGTACGAGATTCAAAAACAGCCAGAAAGCATTTTTTGTACACAGAACCAACAAGTGTAATGATGAATCATCGGTATTTAAATCAAAATATTTTCAGTGCTTGGAGTGCCGCCAGACCTAATAAGCAAATGAAGTAATTAGAGCGGTAAGTTATGTTCTGGCAAAGGAAAGAAAAGTTCTGATGCTGCAGAGTGAATAAGTGAAAACGGCGAAAGAGAGAATCCGAAGCTAAATATGTATCTCATGGCTGGAATACAGCCAGTATCACAACTCTCTCGTAGTCCAGTATCGTGTAGTGATGTAAATCACATGATTTTGCCTTATATCAATGGGCTCTTTTGTTTTCATGAAGAGAAATGTTTAAAAAAAATTTAATAACATCATTACTGCTTCACGGTGCATTAATTGAATTTAATGAGGTTACTATATCACCACTTTATTATCTCTAGCTGCTGGTATTTGTACATCAGTGACGTCTGAATTACTGAAGTACAGAGAGAAAAAACCGTCATAAGCAACCAGTAGTGCCTCACAAAAAGCTTCTAAACTGTATCAGATTTATTTGTGACGAATAAAGGTCTGGAAGCTGAATTTCCATGCTACCTGATATTTCTTATTGTTTTAGTTGACATTTTCTAACTTTTGTCTTTATTGCGACTTATATGGGACAGTGGCATTCTCAAAGGAATACTCCCAAGCAGCACAATGCTATGGTCACTATCTGTCTTAGATACAGACCCAATAGTTGTGGAAAAATAATTGCCTTTATGGCTTTTCAACCGGCAAGAGAATCAGGGATAAAATTCTCTCGTTTTGAGGGAAAATCAGCCAGAAAGAATACGGAATTCAGTGAAGGAAAGACGACGGAATAACTTTCGACTAGAGTCGCAACTACAAAAAATCACTTCTACGCCAGATCATTGCTGGAAATCACTACACGAAGGGCAGCATTGGAGAAGAACACTGGAGAATGAATAAAGTACTTGTGACATCATGTATAAAGGCATGACACGCAACTCCATATGCCACGCTAGAAGAAGGGAATGGAGGGTTGCATCATCTCTTTGATGACGGAATATTGTTTCTGTTCCAGCAATGAAATATTTCATTTAATGCTTAATTGGTAATGTTACCGACGTTAAAGCAGTCATGCACTTTAGATGCTACAGGGAACAATGTTTTCTGTATGTTGTAATTGTTAAAGTTAGATTTTTTGGATAAAAGATGTTCACAGGTAGCCTGTATGACCTTGAATATATAAATAGCAAGTATCGGAATAATTATAATTAAGTAATAAATAATGACTCTCATACCTTAATATTTCAACGGAATCGATCAATGGGCTTAGTTTTTTTGTGAATAATCCAAAACATTTCAAAGCATAACTCAAGAAATGTTCCGGAAGCCATTCAAATATTCGAGAGCAATAATTCGTCCAAAAGACATCTCTTGGAATTGTCGACACAAATAATTGTTGAATTGCAATCAGGAATTAACTTATGAAAAAAAAATACAACTGTATCCTGAATTTCAGTGATCACTGTACGTACATAAAGCAATAAATACAATAGACTTCCTCCACCTGAAACTATTTTTTGTTTTCCAAAAATAAATCATTTTCTCATAACACTGTGGCCTATATAGATAAGCATAAATCAACATCTAATATTTCGATTCTTTTGTTGATGGAAAAAATCATCTTGAAAGGAAGGCAGTGAATGTTCAATGGATCCACCACGTAGTTTTAAGAGAGAAGATGTTGTATCCATTGTAGATTACGGACAACTACTTAAAAACGTAATCAACAAGTTTGTATCTAATTGTTCTTCCGCTAGTTTTTTGAACACTTTCATCCGCATCGTTTCTTTTCTACAATACTGATTCACACGATGGTACTGATTCCAGAGGGAAAAAAATGTGTGCCACGTTAAAAATATTCTAAAGCACGCGAGCGTACTGCCTTTTCATGGTAAGAAATAAAGCGGTGCTTCAGAACCAGGCACGAGGGTCGAAGAGGTTGAGGGCTGGGCCGTAGTGAGGATGCAGCGTTGACGTCTAGACTGAGTGTCCAATCAGCGAGAAGACATCGCGGGGTCTCCTGCGGGCTGTGGACGAAGTGCCGGCCGTGATTCACGCGGAGGCTCACCTCCACGCCCCCGCAGGAAGGAACGCGGGGACCGGGTTAAAGTTTCAGCACGCGCGTGTTTCACTGGAGGGCAGAGCGGGTTTCCTCCTAAGCCCGCGGGGGCTGTCGGGAGGAGGATTTCCCTACTCCTAAAGACACACACGCGCACACGTACGTACACGGCGGGCGGGCGGGCGGGCGACCAGTGGTATGGAGGGGGCGGTGCGGCACTGCGGTGGCAACTTGCATACCTACGGCGCCGCTTCGATCGATATTGTCGGCGGCGCGGTCGCGGGGCTACTCCGCTACGGCGGCTGACCGACAGAACGTACTGAACCCTTTGGAGATGACAATAGTTCCTCAAGTTAGGTATCTTAATTATTTTAGCCTGTAGTCTGCATATCAATACTATAATTTCACAAGCTCATTATCTCCCCTCAATAGCTGCAGGCTGGAGAACTGTGACGTCACGCGCCGACCTTCGCTCGCAGATTAACAGTGACCAGAGATGTTACTAGAGAGTTCAGGTTATGTGTGCAATTTAACAGCTAAGCAGGAATACATTAATTAAGTTTGCTTTTTTTTTAACATTTCATTGCCAAAAGAAAGTAAAACTTTATGGCTAGAAAAAACGTGGAACAAAATTGTGCTTTATGATTAACAGAAGTTCTTTCTGTCGCTGCTATTTTTCAATCGCTGATGTCACTTCTCGGCCGTCATTAGTTATATTCGTGTTTCTGTCGGACAACAGACATGAGTTACATCAGATTTGAATTTAAAACTATTAAAAGTAAACAAGTACGTGATATTTTAATAGCGTATTCTTTGCCATAAACGTTGGTTGCGTGTTCACTGCTGCTGGGTCACTTATTTACACTGCTATCTTCAGGTATTTAGCGAGATCGTCCCTGGCCATGTTTAGTATTATTTATAAATTTCTTCAAACTTAAGAGATGTATTCATATCTTGCATAGGGAACCCTTAGGGCGTAGTGCAAGTCAGCTTCCTATCTTAGCCAAGTGTGGTAGATCTGACATGATCTTCGACCTTAAGAAACTGACTACTCCACACCCAGACCAAAACCAAAACACCGTTAAGTTCTTACACCAGTATATACATAATTTTCTTGAAGGCCTATGTGTTTAAGCATGGCTTCTGAAATGGAAAACTTGAAAGTAAGATGAGGAAAACTACTATAAGTGTTGAAGATAAGGGAATTTCATTTCCTCCAAGATACGGCTGATATTTCCGGAAGATGGTCTGTTATCACAACTTTTTCTGCAATGAACAACATCCAAATTCTTGGGAAATATTTTGAATTGGCTCTCCAGAAAAATAATCAGTCACCTATTTCATATGTTACTTTCATTGGCTATTGGGCACATTCATAACTCTATACTGAAATGTTTTCTTCAATAAAGAAAGAAGTAAATTGGTTGCGAGACTCCAGGAGGGCGATGGGCTACCAAGTCTTTGTTGCATTGGTTCTGTCAGTATCAGTGCCTCTGCTGGTTATCGCTCAGTACAGATATCACAAATAGAATCAAATCATCGTATGGCATTGTTGGCCGGGAGATCCCGAAGGATTGTTTGTGCGCCAGGTGATGGGG
Source organism: Vandiemenella viatica (assembly GCA_031002005.1). Classification (NCBI taxonomy): domain Eukaryota; kingdom Metazoa; phylum Arthropoda; class Insecta; order Orthoptera; family Morabidae; genus Vandiemenella; species Vandiemenella viatica. The sequence goes on from JARYHS010011408.1 coordinate 235,893,639, forward strand.
TTTTCGATTAGCTGCGCTAAACGCCTGTTGCCGTGGCTAACTAAGCTACGCCGGTAATACCACAGCGTAATATGGAACATTTGAACTACGGAACCGTTGTGGCGTTATTAAAATTACACAGCAAGCTATGACAGAGGTGATGGTCGGGCTAGGAACCGTTTTGAAAATCCTAATCTAGACCGGAATTCGATCCTGGGACTTTCCACTTTCCACACGCCTTTAACCAGATATTACAAGAAGTTTCTTAGATTTTTTTGTTTTTTTTAGTTAAGTAGGTCAGAGATTGGAATAAGATACCAAGAGAAATGATGAATAACTGACCAAAAAACGTTTAAAAAATTAAAAGTTAAAATTTTCTAGAGAGCAAATGTAGGTGTGTGCAAGAAAGGGGGAAAATGGGTGTGTAGGAAAATTACCACCGGAGCCTGTGCTCCATTGCAATTAAATTAAATTAAACATGAGACATACTTGAGGAACGCTTGTATCTTAAGTTCTATTTTAAGCATTATGTATGGTTTACCGTACGTGGTAACTATGTCAGTAATTCAATCAAATAAATCCAAAGGCCTCGCTAAGCAAAGAAATTACCACACATTTTTACCGACTTCTTACTTTCAACGATAAGTGATTTGACTGCGGAATATTCAAATATTTATTTATGAATTATTTTATCAGTTTACAAGACAAGGAATAAATACCGGTAAGAGAATGACTGTTCTATGTATCTTCATATGTTTTATTCATTATCTGTCAAGAGACGATAAAATTAATAAGAAAGATTCTTTGATATTCGAGGGAATACCGATCTTCAAACCTTATGCAACTTCAAAAATTTATAATTTAATTTGTTGAATTAGTAGCCATTAGAGATAATTAATGGATCCAGTCAACGTTTGAAAATTGTCTACGAATTGACAATCGGAGAGAGAAGTAAAATAAAATTAATATGACTTAGTCATAAGCTATTATTTTAGTTCATTCATGAAATTTCTTGGAATTCCTTTCAGCCACATAATAAAAATTAAACAATTTACTAAAAAATTAAGAGAATTTAATCCATAAAATTAGAATTATTGAGGAGGATGAAATGATATTAAAGTATAAAAACAGAATGGTAAAAGAAAACTAAAATTGATGCATGTATTGTAAATCAAGTATTAATGGAATCATTATGCAGGTATGTCCAAACCGACTTTAGTCTAACAAAACAAAATAATCAAAAACAGTTCTGTCAAACGAGTGTCCAAACGAAGCATGATGTCACTTCACTAGATGAGATTGTTTACTTTCTTATGTAAGCTACAGAACAGAATAAATATTTTTAAAAAATTAAAAAATATATATTTGTAACTGCACCGGAAAACAATTAATCTAAAACTGCATGTTCAGTGGACCCTACAGATTTTATGATATGGTATAATTCCGATATCTAGTATAGGAGCTTCTGATTGATGGAGTAGTCAGATAAAGTCGGTAAACTAGAAACAAATTTGTTACTTGATACTAGTAGGTAAAAACATATCATATGTTCAAAATAAATGTAATCATTATTGTTGGTCCAAAAATAGAACATTACTCATCATTGATGAAAAGTTAATGTTATTTTTCTTAATCTCCTGTACGATGTACTACTGGTTATCCAAGGTTATTCATCTCTGACTTTAAGCCGTTTCATATCACACTTTAAGTAATTAACAGTTTGAGCTAGAGTCAGATTGAATTATTCATTTTATTGTGTGCGTTCGTTCACTGTTTAATGCTACGTAAAGCGTGAATCGATTGAATGTAACACAAATTAAAACTTCCGTTGGAAGGCAATTCTAGTGAAGCATTGCTTCCTCTTGTCGATCATTTATCACTTCAACAAGTAGTTTCAGATGGTCGTAAACGTATCCAACGTTGAATTTGGTTCTCTCTGTTGTGCTGGCAATAAAGGTCTGAAGTAACATTAGTCTATGTCTTAATGTAAAATTCATGGGACATTTAGCTACATATTTTTACATTTAAAACAATAGTTGTAGGAAATTGAGAAAAAATAAATTAATACTATAAGTTCCCTACACAAATTTTTGCAGCGTTTAAAATTATATAGTTTTGTTCTGAATAAAGTCTGTTTAAATACAAGACATTATTAGTATAGTTACGAACTAAACCCGAGCGTAGTGGGTGAACGGTTAACGTTCTGGCCTCGTATTCGGGAGGACGCGGGTTCGAATCATCGTCCGGGCCTCCAGATTTTGGTTTTCCATGGTTTCCCCAAATCACTCCAGGCGAATGCCGGGATGCTTCCTTCAAAAAGGCCATGGCCGAATTCATTCCCGTTCCTTGCCCCAATCCCATCCTGCCTCTGATCACCTCGCTGTCGACGAAGCGTAAATCCCAAGCAAGGAAAAAAAAACCCAACTAAACGTAGTCATCGTTTGAAGAAAAATATTTTCCTTGTATGTAAACCTTAACGCCTATGCCTTCCAAAAAAATAGTAGGGAGTCATGTATCAACAAATCGTAAGTGCATAGTAAGGGCCGGCGCTAGGATTCTGGAACCACACGTATGCGTTCATATCCTACGCCCCACCCCCCATTCAGACTAAATGTTTTACTTTAAACTTTTTTGATGTTGATAAAGTCAGTAAATTTAATTCAAAAAATGAAATAATACTTTTTTAAGATAGATTTTAAATTTTTTTGTTTCTATTCATTTATGCCCCTCTTAACCTCCTTCCCGCCTCCTCTAACGCCGGCTCTGCATATTGTTAGTCCATGAGGTTGAAACTTCATGAAGTGATGTAATAATTTCCAGCGGAGTGTAGAAAAAGCCTATGTTATCAGCAAACTAAGAAATACGAAAATTCGCTGGAAATTAATCATTATAACTTTCTAAAAGTAAACAAAATGTCTTATAACACTCTTTTCCTTTTTTCGAGGTTACCAGAAACAATAATCAGCAATAATCATAACTTCCTCCTAAAATCATCAACACCAAATTATGTGCCATTTAATTATCGAGATGTGGTTCCAGAATAGTAGTGATCATAAAAACTGATGTTAGTTAACACTGGTTAGTTTCATAGTGTCATCGCCAAGCATTACGTAAACTTTTGACTACTCGCCTGTTGTTTCACCGTTTCTAAAGCAACAAGAGTTCATTATAACTAAATTTATTTACTTTATGTTAAATGTATATTATAAAGAAGTATCTGCTTTCTTTTTGTTTCGAGCTTTACTGCTAATCCAAGTGGTAACATTATAGCCAAGAATTGATGGGAGTCAAGGAACTGGAAGTGAAAGCCGAATCTGGGATGGCCTGAAGGTTATTTGAACCAGCCCCTTCCCAAAGGCCGGCTCCAGCGTTATCGCTCAAACACCAAGTTCGGTAAATAAATACCGAACTGCTGTGAGATATTGATATGTTCTTCTACTATTAAACTGGAACACAGGAGAATTTATCTTCGTCGAGATATATAATGAGGAAATTTTCAAGCATATCAGGATACACAAAGTAAAATCTTGGATTTCGCAAACCGCTGCCGACTGAAGTGACTGAACTTGATACAACGGCACGGAGGTAAGTAAACTGAGGACGGTTTCAACGAAATTGAGCTTTAATCGTTTCTGTAAGTAAACTGAATAAATGTCTTTAGGTTTCCAACGGTGTATATAATATTTTGAAATACTCTTTTTTGTGTTTTTTCGTTCGTTTCGGTTTTAGGATCGGTTGCCTAAAACGGTATAAATGAAATACTTATAATTTCATCCGTCCTTATGTGACAGCCTGTTCATCCGTTAACTTCGCATACATTTAGATGAAATTTTACAGAAAGAAGAGTTTCACTTTTTCGTAAACAAACACTAGAAAGAATAATATGACATTTATTCTTCACGAGCTCTCCACCGGATACTGTTGTTGGAAGATGAGCTATCGGTGGCTAGCTTTGTCACCATATTTAGGTCTGGTGTTACTACTGTGACAATCAGAGCTGTACTGGCGTTGTCTGGTGGCCCTACGATACTTGTTCACAAGTGAATAATAATGTTTGGGTACTTCGCCGTAGCTGTAACAGAGATATAATTCTTTTTCCACGGACACCATTGGCGTTGGTACCGCTGGACTGGAACGAAAATGTAATGTTTTGACATTTTTATTTAGGTGTGAATTTCGCCAGATACGAGTTACAAAAGTCGTTAAATACGTGTCACATTCCAAATTTCTCAATCATACGACTGAAAAATCTGTAAAAATACAGTGTAATTCACTTGTACCCTGTTAATTCTGTACTGGCGTTTCAAGGTGGTGATACAACAGCCCCACTACTTGCCTCACCGTCCGCTGCCTTCCTATCAATCCAAGCTTGAGCCCCCCTCTGTTAAAGGAACGGACTATAAGAAGGTCAGGCAGCGGAACTTCTTATGGATAATATAAGCTGACAAGTTTCTTTTTTCAGATTATTGAATTATTCTATTACTAATATCCTAGGTCTAACTATATTATTATTATTATTGGTTATGGATTTAATGCTCGACTGTGTCGGAAACCGTCATGCTGAGAACAAGAAGGAATTCGACCTTGAATTTTGAAGGAACCATCCTGCCATTTGCATGGAGATATATCGAGGAACAATGAAAAACCGATGTCTGGTATGCTCGATAGGTAATCGATCCAGCCTCAATATATGTAATGAAAGAATCAAAAACTACGGAGCTCTATGGTATGCGAATCAAATAGACACTTTGCTGACGTATTTTTGTCGCTGTGGTGTTCTGTATGCATCTCTGCTAAGTGTGTTTAGTACAGCGACTGATACATGTTACAGCATAGTTTTTTTTAGAGTTGTAGAATATCATTAAGAAGAATAAGGACCTTTATTTATATATATATAGTGGCCTATGCGTATGGCGCAATGTTAATTCACAGCCAGTGAAAAATTAGACCATAAGTGATCCGTGCAACAACCGCTTCGTAAAGATGCGTCGGGTGTGGGTGAGTTATTTTCATCAGTCATCAGTGTAGGGAAGGTGCGTGCTGGCTTAATTTACCCGAGTATCCAGTTTTGGGGAGTTGATGTGAGTAAGTTTAATCTTTCGCCGTTTTATTCTTCGTAAGGCAGGAATTTTTAATAATCACTGAAAGTCAGTTTGAGTTTTCGTCAGTGCAAAGTAAAAGATCTGTATTTTTAAGTGAGAGCGAAAAAGGTCATTTGTTAATTAGGAACGCGAATGTACCAAGATTTTTAGTTGACATATCGCAGACTCAGCGAAGTCGTAAATGGCATTAATCTCTGACTATTCGAGTATTTGTTTTTAGCTTTCAGATCATTTCTGACCTTTTGCAAGTTTCAGAGTAAGGTTGGAAGAGACCATCGATTTAAGATGGATGACATAGTCAATTATTCACGTTATACTAACCAGGTAGGGCGCCCCCCACTTGTATTTGACGAGAAAGATATGAACAATTGAAGAAGAGACTTTAGGTGGGCTGTGTACAATTTTTGGTTGCTTGGCACGATCTGCTCTGGGCCGTAGGCCGAATTAGATAGGCCAAAACATCGGAATTTAATACTAGGACGTGGTACCATCCGGCTACAATGGAAACTGTTTTGTACTACTGACATGTAATATATATTTCCTTATACCATTTTCTTGTTCGAATTATTTATTCCAGAATGAGACCTTACAATTCGGTCTGCGTTAATAGTATGATGCATGCGAATGCAGATTACGGAAACTGGCTGTTGAACTCCGCGTCATAGGACACAGGAAGCTCCATCGCTCATTAGACTGGGAGCGACTGTTCTGTCAGAACCAAACGCCGCCTCGTCAGCGCGTCTGTTCAACTTGCACTCGCTCCTCGCGCCTTTAGGGTGGAGGCATCCCGGTCGTTCATAAGCACTCCAAACTCTGCAACTGCGGCTGTGAGGGCATGCGGCTGCCACTTCGTTTGCATACGCATCTCCGAGACGGCGAGGAGAGGTTGACTGCTTCCAAAACACAGCCTCCCTCTCCTCAAAACAAGGAGTTTACCAACAAGCGTTTTCCGTAATTGATTCGGAGGGTCCAGTTCCCACATTCAGTCCACTGAATCAGTTGTCCATCCCCTCCAGTTCAGTTAATAACCTGACATGGATCACAGATTATAATTTTTCCAGGGTAGAATTAAGAAGCAGCATGATCTTAGTGATCATATAAGTCTTTCATGTCAGTTTCTACTGTACTCTTTTCAATATATTCACTTCTCCTTACCTCCGTTACCAGATAAAGGTTTATGTATTGCACTATCCAACAATTTCTCTATGTTATTGTAATTTAAGAGAGAGCGGTATGGTAGCTCAGTGATTAATCTAGTTGCTTTCAGTAGGTCGTAATCCTGTCCTGAATCAAATCCCGCTTGTACCAGGAATTTTTAAGAGTTATTTTTGATCATATGAGCTACGCCAGGACGTTTCGTGGTTTTGATCTACGTTAAACTGTAGGTCGCATAGGAACGGGAATGGCCGTACTACCTTTGACACAATGTCTCAGTATGCCTCCTTTGGATGGATCCAACCAACCTTCCGACTGGGGGCTAACTTAGTATTTAATTTAAGAGTATTGTGTCAGGATTAAAGAAGGATTTTTATTTAAATAATTTCAAGCTCTTACGGGCATATAATTCTAATTAATGTTTTGTGCAACATTTAGACCTATGTGAAATGATTGTTTGCCACTTATGGAAACCGGTGTATGTAACCTAAAATTACAGGCCAAAATCATTCGTTTACATCCTAAATAATCTCTCAGATGTTGCAGTTTATCTACCATTAATGAATTGTCTTAGGTTGGATTATTTTCTGTGTACAAACTAGCAATATATATATAAGAATTCTTCATGCATTAAAGTTTATTTCTTATAAGATACAGGAAATTTGAAAATTCTCTAAACAAGATTACAGAAAATTAAATTTTTAAATTAAAACGGTAAATTAAATGCCATACCATATTTACCCGATGTAGGGTTAGTAATGACGCATATTGTACCATTGTAGAACATCAAATGTTTCTTAACAGTACTAATTTTGCAAGTCCTTTTGATGAATTACTAACTTCCTGAATATTACACCTATGGTGTTCTAATCTAGTTCTAGGTTCTTGGGCTGCAGAAATAACATCCCATTCAGTTTAAAAACTCCTTAAAATAATTGGTCATAGTTTTGATATCCGTTTGATATAGAACTTTTTATTTCTCAAAATACGACATTTGCCGTTTCATCCATACATTCATAGTGTATATATTGATGTTTAAAGTACATATGTATTTTAAACATATTTAACAACTATTTCAGTGTGCGTAGATTATTATTCTATTATTGGTTTTCGTATCTGTACAGACAAAACTGTACGGACACAACATTACATCCCATGCCAAAAACCTGAATCGAACCTTTGACTCCCAACAACTCGAGGTCAAAACACTAATCGTTACGTTGTATCATGGTTAGAGGTACAAAACAATAACATGGTTTTAAATTCTTAAATGCTGTGGATCGAATAGAGTGAATAAATTGTTTACAATTCTGATCAGAGAATCGAAGGAAACTGTTGTCACATATGTGCACCCACTTTTTACTTCACGTGTCGGGAATGCAGAATTCAATTCTCGATTGTTTTCCAGAATCTCTCCAGACAAATGCTGGGATAGCCATGGAGGAATCATTTATCCCTGACCCCCCCCCCCCCCCCCCCCCCTCCAGGTTTTCCCGGATTTTTGATACTACGTCAAAAACCATAAAGCTCAAAGCAAAAAAAAAGAAGTATAGAAAACATTATGTACTAAGTGAAGCATAAATCCCTAGTAATATATTGAGTAAATTGTAATATGATGTCTGAGAAATAAATGATTCGTTGCTAATACACAAAGGTGCAGAATAATTCAACGGATGGTTACAAATTGTGACTGCTTTCCGTTTGAGCTATCTGCATGGGTGCATCACGAAATGAGCATTACGTGCTGTTCGGCTCTTGATGCACTATCAAAGATACCGACATCTGCGCCACAGCACGACAAAGTTTCCAATATTCTCCTAGGTTAATACCACGTGGAATTGCGAAACACATTAGGCCACAGCGTTGGGATCAATAGAGTGGGCAGTACAAACAGCCTCCGTCAGACACGGCTGTTTGCCCCTCGTAATTATTCATCTATCTTGTATTTGCAATCCCAATTAAAGCCGGGTCCGCGACAGGCAGGGCAATCAAGTCCGGATTTCAGTGTCCGCTGTTTGATCGCAGCGTGGAAGAGGATGCTGGATATAGCTGTGAGCTATACCGCCTCAAAAACTACACATCTCACAAACCAAAATACATTTAACATACAGATCACCACCATTTGAATAGGACACCAATCCCTTGAAGTGATTAAAATGTATATCCTTAAGAGTTCAAGCGATTTTCATAACTCTAAAGAAGCCACTTCAAACGTGATTGAAAACAGCGAGGAAAATTAAATTTGCTGGAATTGGCTGATCATAGAAAAAAGCTAGTTCATTACTAAGGCTTCGTCACACTCTTTTCCGGGTTTATGTTTCTCACTTGACAGTTATTTATGTGTACTTTGGTAGCTGATCAGGCTAATCCTGAAGTAAAATAATCGCCCACGCAAGTTGCATGTAATTGTAGGTTGTGGTTGTGGTTAGATTTGTCATTTTTTTGGGTATATTAAGAGCTTTCACTGCCCGTCTAACTGCCCCCTTTTCAATTAATGCGTCATCTACGGTGGTGGTTTTGCGCCAGAGAGCGCGGTCTTCTGCAAGGTAGTCCCAAGTTTTAAGTCTATTTTGTACTCTTCATGGTATTTTTAAACTAGTCTCAGCGGTGCTTCTGGTGGAACCACGATGTCTTTTACCAGTGCTGAGCAGATTGTCTAAAAATTGTGGAGGGAGTCTGCTGTTACTCATACGTTAAACATGTTCAATCAATCTCAGTTGGTGTCTAATGATGATGGCTTTCTTGTTGAACATATGTACCGTTTCTAATCATCCCATTTGAATTTCACAATAGAGCGAAGTTTCTGCTGATGAAATCGTTCCATTTTCCTGGTGTCATGGCGGTAAAAACTCTATGTCTATTATTAAGTAAGGTTTTGTTAGTTATATATACAAATAATGTTTGGCAAAAAGACTGAGTTTCGCTCATTTCTTGATTTGCGGAATAATTTTCACCTCATTATCAGAAGCATCTTTCGGGAATAGTATATAAGCAAACAAATGTAAAACACTGAAAAATATAAAATCCACTAAATAAACAAAATGAAAAAAATCAACTGCACTGGCAGATATCATTATAAATATATACGTATATAATTTATCACCTCCAATTGAGGAAAGGTTTCCATGAAATCCAGTTATTAAGATTGTGATGCTTACTAGTCTCTAACGCTTGGTTTGTTTTACTCCTAGTGAGACGCCGAAATTTAGTTGTAGGAAACTCGTATGCAGGTAAGGAAACGTAAAAGATATTCGTTTGGTTTACATCCAATTTCTCCTAGTATATGAAGTGTTGGATGCAAGAGCTAGTATGCAAGATATACGTAGAATCTGGGCCTTGACGAATGTTGAGCAAAGAATTAATTACAGCTTATGGAAGAGAAGAAAAACCATGCGATAAATTAATAAACGACACACGAGAAAGTAGTTGGAAGATTTTCGTTTAAACAGTACAACAATTCAAAGTTAAATTCGCATCAATAAAAAGTGGTAGATTTACAAGATTGGTAATAATGCGTAAGGTCTTTGGAATAAATATTAACATTTATAATTTATATTGTAGCATTACATAATAAACTGTTTCGTTAAGGTAGTAACTCTATAACTTTTAGTTATATCACATTACTACACGATAAATTTGGAATACTTGAAACCATGTTTTTATCTCTTTTCGTGCCTGAAGGAATATTCTAGTGCTATGTATCATACGGAACAGGCCACATCCTGTCTATAACTGATTCCTCTTTCGCTTACCATTCCCTCCACCAACCAGAGCCATGGCACTTTAATATGAATTGTGACTGTCACGAAAATTGACTTCTTTCTCTCAATAAAAATCCCCACATTCCCTACAGCCATCTGAAAAACTGAGTAGTTTGAAAACGTCAGTTTTCAGTGAACATGTGGAGTTTATGGCTATCTGCGAACAGTACGTGAACAAACGAAACACTGAGGTCGGTGACAATAATGAGTCATCAAAATCTGACTAAACTCATTTTGTGTGTGTATTTGGGCAGACATGTTAGTCTTCTGCTATAGGAGCCAATATTTGAGCAACGAAACAACTTTCCGCGAAACCAGTTATTGTAGTTGTCACAGCACTGTATAAATACCAGAAAAAGTTCATTAAAAGTACAGTTAACGGAAAAAAGAGTTTTGACCATTGTTACCTTTCGTATTTGTCTCTCCAATTTCGATCCAGTGCATATTCAATAGATTTAAAACTGCAAATTCCCGTTCATTGTTGTGTTTAATCTACAGTTGAAAGTTATTTGAATTTCAGATTCTGTACTCAATAAGGAAATGCACCCCATGTTTTCAAAATATATTAAACTTGTAACTTTCTGACCTTCTTTCCAAATTTGGAACAGAGTAATTTATGTTATTATTGCTATTGAATTTGAAGTGAATAGGCAGACCTTGCGTAAACAAAAATCATCAATGAATTTATTTCAATTACTGACATGACATTTTAGTACAAGATATTAATTAAAATTAATCAGCTATCCTTCTGTGGGCGCCAGGGTATTTTATAAAAATTTAACATTATCACTTGTGAAAGAAATATTCTCATCTTGCGGAGTCGTATCTGGGCTTTGGTATGAACTAGAACAGAGTCCTTCACTGGCGATTTACAATTTCCAAATTTAGCAATCTGTCGCCACACACTGGATGACATTGTCTACTATGATGTAAGCCAGTGAGGCAGAGTTCTTCTTCTTCAGGAGACGCCCTTTGCCTGAGCTCATTCGCACAAACAAAAATAACTGGTGTCCAGAATCAGGCAGCAGCATTTCCACTATCAAACAGACAGTGCAGCAGACTCCACACCGACTGGATTGACTACCAACCGGCACACAACAGACGCTCTCTCCTCTCGTTCGTCGCGCCACATTAAAACAGAAATTAGAGCAGATCACTATGTTTATCTACCTGCCTAGCACAACTCTCTCCTCCAACAGGGACACACTGCCTCTCGCCCAGCGTCGCATCACCCCAGCAAAAACCTCTCACCTCGCCCGACAGTTCTAGGAACCGGGCCGGCCGGCATTCCTCACACCCTGTCCACAGCGCCCACATGCGAAACTAAAATATCCCACATTTATAAATATACCTATAGTTTATGAATGTAACTAGCGGTCACAATACGTGTTCGTTATAAACTTTAGCGATAAATTACTTTTTGGACCGCTGTTCTTTATCCATCACCATCGTCAATCTGTTATAATATTAGATGCCATACTTCGCTTAGGGAAAATCGTGTTTTAAATTTTCTTTTAAGATCCCTATAAATATGCTTTTGAGCCGAAAATGATTGAATGAATATTAATCAATAAGAAATACGGTTATTTCGCTGGTAATGAAAAACCTGGTTGACTGCATTCACTTATTTTATGGTATCATAAACTTTTTTTA
>JARYHS010011408.1:235906288-236002517 GCA_031002005.1 Vandiemenella viatica
TCCAGGCTACTACTCATAACAAAAAATCAAAGTAAAATGGCAATGGTAAAACACTCAAGTCCTGGGATAATAATTCATCACATAAAATCCAAACCAACAATGCACCTGTGTTTTACCTGCCTAAACCAGCGATATACGAGGCGCGTCCAGAATTAAGTTCCGTTTGGTAATAAAATGAAATTGTACACAGATACAGAAGAAATTTTTAATGCACAAAATTCTACAACTCTTAAACTACGTTTCCACATAACTGCCGAAATTTTGCAGGCATTTGTCATAGCGTGGGACCAGGTTTTGTATACCTTCTTCATAGAAATCTGCCGCCTGTGTCTTCAACCAGTTGGAAACAGTTTCTTTCAGCTCGTCGTCATTGGTGAAGTGATGACCGCCAAGGAAAGACTTGAGATGTAAGAACAGATGAAAGTCTTCTGTAACCAAAGGTGGACGCCCACTTCGTTCTTCATCGTGCACATCACTACGCCCGCCATTGAACTGTCGGACCCACCTTCTCACCATCGAATCACTCATCGCATTTGGTCCGTAAACATCGCAAATTTGCCGATAAATTTCACTTGGTTTCACTTTCCTCGAATTCAGAAACCGAATCACAGACCTGATTTCACAGGTGGCGGGATTTTCAATCAACGCCGACATTTCAAACAAGCACAACAAAGCGTACGTAACTGACAGCGATCTCCAAATGGCACACGTTCTTCCCCTTGATACACATCGTCTACAGCGCATGTGTGGAACTGCAATCGCAGCGCTGCAGCGGAGATAAATTGAAACGGAACTTACTTTCTGGACGCGCCTCGTATTTGCTCAATGGCCGTGATTCCATAGTGTAAATCCAGATCTAGGCAATTTTTTTTGTTCTTGTTTTTTGCATGCGTGGCATGTTTGAAGAGCGTTGGACGTTCTGTGGTTAGGATTTCAAGTTAGCCTACAGGTTTTGCCACGACAGAGGAGAAATGTGTGGTAATATGAAACTCTATCACCAGGCCACAAGATTGTGATTTGATTTATCTACGTAAAATGAAACAAAAATAGACGAAAACAAATTACGTTGCAAAGTTTACTCATAATTTTAAAAAGTTTTGAAAAAAGGGAACCAATTTCTGGCTATAGTGTTTAATTGACGCCACAGGTATGTTACCGTGAATAACTCCTATTGTTTGAGGTAAATGAGAAATACGTACGAATTAGAGGCCGGTATGTATTAACATTGCTGTTAGAATAATTTGACAAAACACGTTTGCTGAGGTAACAAAAACATGTCTTATGATGATATTTAAATTAATTCAATTTCGCTGCTATTTTACTGTATCAGTACATTGAAAATTTTCTTTAAATTATTGAATCTATAGTTTTACCATGTGGATACCGCGGTGCCGGACTGGGTATAATGGGACATGACTTAAAGGTCAGGCTAATTTTATTGGTCTTCCTGATTATGTTTTTGGGCGATTTCTCCGTAATTACCTAGAATGAAGCTGGGATGACTTGAAAAACTATGCAGTACTCAAACATATTAACTATGAACACAAACAAAACAGTTTATAATATTTACGTACATATGGAGAAATATATGATATCCTTTTAGTGCAGTAAATAACCACCATAGACAAAGTAAACTATTCGGATATTCTTTCTGCAGAGAAACCACTACAGAAAAATGTTTTTATGGGGTTAGTAACCTCAGATGTATATATTACAGTAAAAGGAAAATATAAAATTACTACTGACATGGGAATAGATTTTCAACAGTGAGAATTACATCAGAATCTGAAATTGATAGAAATCAATAAATCGGGAACAAATCTGATAATTTAATCGCAATAATAATTTCAGAGAGACATTCTGTAATGCGTATGTTTCTATATAACATAGTTTGTAGTTATTAATTTTCAAAGAATTACTTGTTTTCTTTTAGAACCTATTCAAATTTCTTATGAAATGTAATCCTCCAAAATTACGTGCTGATGGATAATATGTTCAATTACGCTTTTATTTCGATAACGATTATTGCTGAAAATGTTAACACTTTTTTAATCCACTCAGGTAAACCTAACTAACTGCAGGAATTTAAATAAATCACAAACTTTTTATCTATCCAAAGAAACTAGGTCTCAGGTTTATTTATCAAATGCACATACATAGCTCTTGGATTTTATAGACTCAGTTCTAGTGAAGTTTTGCGGACCTGACTTGTCTACTGGCAGTTTGCCAGAACATGACATCGGAGCACGGCCCCGAAAACTCGCAACTGCAAGATTCCCTAACTAGACAGAAATGCAGTAACCTTATCGTGGAGTTACAACACCGAAAAACGTTCTTTCAAACACACAACCTTTGGTCCCAAATATTGAGAACACGCGTTTCATCCATTGATCTCTTTCACCAGACCTGATTGTTCCTTATTTCTTTATTTGTTTGTTTGTTTGTTTGATTGATTGATTGATTTTTTTTAAGATATAACATTTTTTTCTGCGGTATCATATTTCAGGGTTACATCTGACAACAAATCTCACTATCCTCTATCTCATACGAAACACAAATTCATTCTTGTAGACCCGTCTGTGTCATAAAAAGTGATGAATTTTTAAATTTTCATGAATAACATTTGAAGAGAAAAGGTTTATGGATAGCAATTACATACTATTAATAATGGAAATTTTATCAGATTACTAATCTGATCTACGCCCTTCTGTAATCAGTAATGAGATGTCAGTGCGGAATTTAATTCCGTAAATACCAACACATTACTAGTTTCATTAATTGGGAATGTATTAATGAGCAGTAATCATTTATCGTAAATGAAACAATTAGAATCGTAAAATCTTTACATATTTCAAGTTCCAGTCAATTTTTCTTCAAATGATTTGATTACGAATAAACTTTCTGAATAGTGAGGCACATCATCAATCATTTGCCACAATTTGTAGTAGAATATTTGTCAAACAAACAATTTGTGGGCTAAATTATGTTTTAACAGAAGGTGAACCCAGCCATAAAATTCGAATATACATTGGAATGAAGATGAAAACTTAGTAAAAATTGAAACCACATGTATCTGTTTTGGGAACTTTGACGGATGAGGGCAAATTGGATCAGAAACTAGATTATTTGTGAACGAAGGCTTAACGTGCGTGTCGCTGCTATACAATCTTCGCGGGTTCGCTGCCAGATTGTGTAGGCGAAAGACGCTTCTTTTAAAGGCTGGCGTCGGCGCCAAAGACTGGTTTGCAACTCTGGTCATCACAGCGTGAGCAGCTGACCTTAAGATCGGGGCAGAGTTCGTCGCTGAAAATTCGTCTCTCGCCCACAAAATCCGGCAGTGAACACGTGAAGATTAAATTGCACAAAATAGATTACTTATTTGAGTATATCCATCTAATGAGGAAAGAATTTTTCTTCCAGTCTGACAATGCAATTTTAATGTTGTTAGGGCAGATAAAAAAAAAAAAACACTGTTTGAATAGTATTAAGAATTCCTTAAGTGCAATAAAATAAATTTTTCCTTTCAGATAGTAGAAAAATGTAAAATATCATTTACCTCTTGCCCATATAAGAGTCTTGTCTGAAATCGACAATTATAGGGAACTGAGAGACATGAGGTTTTTTCCGGCATACAACTATAAAAGCTTGGGTTTTCATCCGGGTACGTTCTGCCTTGCACGACGTTTCAACAGTTACCTTTGTTATCTTCATCGGGAGAAACAGTAGATCGAATAGGAAGAGCTCTGGTTTTCATCCCAGTAACTTCCATCTTGCACGACGTTTCGACATCTCCCTAGTTGTTTTCATCAGGAGAAACAGTAGATTGAAGAGGAAAAGGACGGGTTTTCATCCGAGTAAGTTCTGCCTTGCACGACGTTTCGACAATAATCTTCGTCGTCTTCATCAGGAGAAACTATAGATCGAATAGGAAACGCTCGAGTTTTCATCCGAGTAAGTTTTGCCTTGCACGATGTTTCGACAGTTACCTTAATTAATTTCATCAGGAGAAACAGTAGATCGAAGAGTGAAAAGCTCGGGTTTTCATGCGAGTAAGCTCTGCTTTGCACGACGTTTCACCATCAACCTTCGTTGCCTTCATCAGGAGAACCAGTAGATCGAAGAGGAAAAACTCGTGTTTTCATCCGAGTAAGTTCTGCTTTGCACGACGTTTCGACAGCTACCTTCGTTCCCTTCATCAGGAGAAACAGTAGATCGAAGAGTAAAAACTCGGGTATTCATCCCAGTAAGTTCTGCCTTGCATGACGTTTCGACAGCTACCTTCGTCGTCTTCTCCAAGAGATACAGTAGATCGAAGAGGAAAGGCTCGGGATTTCATCGGAGTAAGTTCTGCCTTGCACGTCATTTCGACATCTATCTTCGTTGCCTTCATCAAGAGAAGCAGTAGATCGAAGAGGTTATTGCGTTAACAGGTGATTGTCTCGATACTCTGACTCATATAAGTACTAGTCGGCTATTTGTAGCATATGAGGTCCGCTTATCAAGACATACGTTGATAAAATCTTAGGAAACTTCGCTACACACTACAATTCTTTTTGAGTTAGAAAAAATTGTATTTGAATCTGTAAAAAGTAAGTACCGGCTATTAAGAACATTTTTTTCAAGCAAATATTATAAAAATAGATATAAACAAAATGAACAGAAATTAATGTTAATATGTACTGATGTTGATCAGCTCTCTTCTGGTTTTCTTGTAAGTGTCGCTAAATGAAACAGGAAGTCCATTTAAGAAATGTGTGTAAACCTCATACATCAGCACATAGTTGTGATGACACCTGCTTATGAACATTTTGAATGTTTAGGCGGTTATCTTTAGCAGCTATACTAATAATGGGTTTTCTTATCCGTCTAGTGCAGCTAACAAATGAAAAACTACGTTATGGCGTAAGCGTTTCGGTTTATTATACCATCATCAGTGCCCTAACATCAAAATTTGTACATAATTTATTTTAGGGTTGCTGATGATGGTCTAATTAGCCGAAACGCATATGCCATAACGAAGTTTTTATTTGTTAGCTGCACTAGACGGATAAGAAAACCTGCTCATGAAGATTATTGTTTGTTTTTATACTTGAAAAAAAGGGCTAAATTGGTCCATATAAAAAAGAAATTTCATTTTTTTCCGAATTGTCCAAGCAACTTTTCCAGTTTTCTTTCTTTAAAAACCTTATTCGGAATATTACGAAAGTTTAACCCGAATTTTCAAATCTTCCAAACAATTTTTCCCACTTTTTTCAAATTTTTATGCATTGTCATCCACTTCTAAGCTATGGTCAAAATTTTAAGTCGCTAGCTCATGAAGAAAATAGTTTAAAATCAATTACAAATTTCCCCCCGGACAGACAAAGCCCAATGCGAGTTAGTAAAAACATTTTAAAAAGGTATATTGTATTGTCGGAACAGAAAGTAACTTAAAGATGAAAAATGTAAACTGAAGGTAAAATATTTTAAAATGTTCACGTCGAACAGGATTGAAATTAAGATCACAACAGCAATGAACACATTTATAATTTGTTACACAAGTTCTTACTTCGCTTTCCTATTCGACGACGTTTTGTGTCACTAATGATATAATACCCTTTAATCTTCACTTTTAGAATTTACTCAAAGCAATGACGAGCAAATCTTTTCTGCGAACTTAATTAGATTTAAATTCAAACATAACCCTTCCGAGAATTTCAATAGTCAACTTTAATCCATTCCCTACATTGGCTACCTAGCCATGCATCAAACGAAAATTTAATTATCTTGTTACATACAACACATGTCGCTTCCTATGTCTACAAAGATTGATGCATCTTGCTGAATGTAGCTGTCACCACGTAATTATTATGTAATGTAGCATGACTACGTACTAAAACTGATCGATGGTTTTGTTACCTTATATAGATACATGCATGCCTGGTAACAGCTTCTGTGAGAAGAGCCTCACAACTCATCCCAAAAACACGTTTGTTGATGAAGCGTTGAAGGGTGTGCTGTCAATTTTTGTTTTCTTTTAATCGTCAGTCATATATAATTTCTGAGTGCATGATTCATCTTTTATTTATGTAGTTATTATAGAATCTTCTCAGTTTCTGTGCTAAATCTTGATTTAATTTTGCAGAATTGTAAGGAAACCTTACGCGTCTTTTACCATAAGATTGAATAATGTTGCACACAATGAAGGATGCTAGCAAAATTTCATATGTCGCAGAATTTATTAACCTCCGACATAAAAAATGCTGTATACCTCAATGGAAATTGAGCAATCAATAGCCTAAATCAGATACGATCTCTTAAACCAAACGGCATAAATACAGAAAAAGTTAATTGACACATGAAAAAGAATTACAATAAAGACTAAACGAGTGTTTAAACAAAGATTGGAGTGAAAACTAAGTTTCAATCATGTAACGAATGTATGTACGTATCAATTCAGTTTAATTTTCCAGCTCATATACTTTCCGTGGGAAACGTCAGCCATAATAACTTTAAATATAAAAAGGCGAAGGTGTCCCATCACATTTAAAATAATAATTTACTAAAATGATTAAAAAATTATACTTAGCAATCAATCTTTCCCATATGATTTTTTTTATTATGTTTTATTGGTTATTTCAACACTGTGTTTTGCAGTCCTTGATAATCGTCTGTCCACGAGATATTATAGTGTGTGTGGAAGGATTAATTGTGCCAGTTGTTCGTTATTTGGATATCCGTCTTGTACACTGGAGCCACATCAGAAGTAGGGTACTAATCACTGATAATAGGTAGTAACAAAACTAGATAGAATTTGCTACCCTACTTAAAACCTACATAGTACTGAGAATTATTAGAATCTGATAGCTATTTAACTCTGTTAAATCATAACAAAGGAGTAAAAGAATTTATCTGTCAGTGTCTCTGTTACTTCGTTGCGAATCTTCAAAATATTGTTTATCAACGCAATATTCCACGTATAGACTTAGGACACTTCTTAATTTACACAACAAAAGAATTTTGTCGAGTTTTGAAAACTTGGCGTACTGGCAAGGAATCTCGCAGATTTCATCGTTTAATTTACACTGCAGTCTCTAACACCATATCCAAAAATCACTTAGTTTATTTAAGCTCTATCGGAATTTTCTGGACTCTTCAAGAACTTTAAGTCTACCCGTCAAGTTATCAACAAAACCCTCAATTTTAAACAGTGGATGGAGATCAAAACTTTTCGAATTTAAGTAAGTTCTATCATCAATAAGATATACTGCTGTCTGAGGTGTACCTGTATGCTAGGTCTGAGATACTGAACAAGTCTCTCCATTTTCCTCCGTATTTATCTTCGACCTGATGTTACTGTTGTTCGTTTCCCTAAACCCTGCAATTCTTTCATCTGCCTTGGACGTTTGGTCAGCTCCATTCGCTGCACGTTAAAGAACCTGCGTATACAACTATTTCAGACTCTCTCTCTTAAACTGTGTAGTCCAAGTCCCTTCTTCGGATACCTGTCCATTTCGTCTGGATTTGAAATCTTTTCTGTCCAGCTTGTATCCTATGTCAGTTTTTTTCATTCATAAGGCGCGTCCATTAATTGCGTGAGGTGTTTTTTTTTTTCGAAATTCCGGATTCTCCCTCCCCCCTACGTGGTGGGAGTTGGTGAGATTTTGTCTGACCCCCTCACACATACAGTAAGGTTTTTTTTTTTTAGCTTTCTAGTTTTAAAGGGCGGTTGCACCCCGCTAACAGTGCAATTGACGTCTGTTGTAGACTTTTATTTAGCTGTACTGTTCTTTAAAGAATTAAAAAGATAACGTGAGATTCCTGTCGCCTGCCCCTTCCCTTAGTGACATTTCGACGGACAACATCTATTTCATCTCACGTAATTAATGGACGCCCCTGTCCAACGTTTCCACTCGCATAAGTTACTGTAGGGTAGCAATGTGAATTAAACAACATCGTTCAGGTATTTCTAGGAAAACTTTTGTCCAACACCAGATGTATAATACCTCAAAAAACATTTTTTCCTTTTTGTAACTTACTGGTTATTTGTAATGCATTCTCATCTCCATTCTTAAAGGTAAAGTTTGCGGGGTTCCTGTAGCACCTGGCGCTTCCCTTCGCGGAGGTAGAGGTCCACATTCTCACTACAACTATTGGCACAGGAATGGATGTGATGGGGTCAGCGCCACGCTCCGACCGTTCTTTACCTTTCCGCGGAGTTTCCTCCACGGTACTCATTGGATTGCAGGCTGAGTGGGCCTGGGGAGCCGTTCCGGACGTTCAGCTTCGAGGAAAAATCATTTGCTTCGTCGGGGATCGAACTCCGGTCGCCCGGGCCGCAGGTGCTCTACCGCCCGAACTATGCCGCCCATCTCCTTACTCATCTAATAAAAATATTTAATAGAAATTCTGAGTTATTCTACTCCTTTAATTAAGGTGTTGTAGATAGAGTCTTTATGAAACAGTGGTCTTATGACGCGGTGACTGTTTCGGCACACACTTTGTGGCAGTCTACCTGTTGACACTCCCCACTCACGTGTAATGGACTCGGCGTGGTGTCGAGTTACGCGGTTGGTCACTGGTGGGCGACTTTGTGCTGTCCATTCCCTTGAGTGAACGATAGGCCTCGGTCGACAGTGGAAACTGTAGCGCAACAGAGCTCAGTTCGCTCGACTCACACGCAGACTGCGTTGAATCTCTGTCATCCATCAACCCTCCGCCGCCATCCATACACGCAGGACAACAAAGCCAATATCGTATTTCTCCACCGCGGGACAAACACTACAGGAATATTCCTGCAGTGTTCCTGATTTACGTCGATTATGAATAACAAACCCGCACTATAGGGAACAGAATACCGTCCTTTTTCTGGTCTTGTATTTTTAGGACTCTCATTTTATTGGTGCCGGGTTAGAAGTAATCCTAAAGCGAATTTCACGGCTATACAGCTTTAAACGTATAGATTATCAGCATAACAACAACGGCAGAAGTGTCTCCTCAAACATCTTAAGACTAATGGAACAGGTTTTATGGTTTAAATACAACCCTGCTCACAATCTCTAACAGCCACATCTTGTGTTTAAAGAACCTGTATTCAATTATTCTGATAGATACTTAACGCCAACTTATACAGGGTGTTACAAAAAGGTACGGCCAAACTTTCAGGAAACATTTCTCACACACAAACAAAGAAAATATGTTATGTGGACATACTTACTTTCCATGTTAGAGCTCATTTTAGTTTCGTTCCCATGGTCCCCACGCTCTCCTGACCTCAACCCTCTTGACTTCCATTTATGGGGGCATTTGAAAGCCCTTGTCTACGCAATCCCGATACCAAATGTAGAGACTCTTCGTGCTCGTATTGTGGACGGCTGTGATACAATACGCCATTCTCCAGGGCTGCATCAGCGCATCAGGGATCCCATGCGACGGAGGGTGGATGCATGTATCCTCGCTAACGGAGGACATTTTGAACATTTCCTGTAACAAAGTGTTTGAAGTCACGCTGGTACGTTCTGTTGCTGTGTGTTTCCATTCCATGTTTAATGTGATTTGAAGAGAAGTAATAAAATGAGCTCTAACATGGAAAGTAAGCGTTTCCGGACACATGTCCACATAACATATTTTCTTTGTTTGTGTGTGAGGAATGTTTCCTGAAAGTTTGGCCGTACCTTTTTGTAACAACCTGTATACTGCAAGTAATAAATGCCATTTATTAACCGTTAACTAACAAATATTTAATTTGATAAAATCAAAGATCTAATAAGAAATTCCGTGCTTTAAGCTAAATCATTTGATATTTTATGTAGCCTAATTGTAGGTAGAAATACAGAAATAATCCGAAAGGATTAAAAAACTGGATATTTACCTTAATTCAGGATTATTCAAAATAAAATATGCTAGATTATTTAAAAATATTTAATACAGGATTATTCAAAAGAAAATATACTAGATTATTTAAAAATATGTTACTTACTTTTCCTCCCGATTAAGGATTATTTCTGAACTGAATGGCGGTATGAAAAATTTAAACTATAAGTATGTGTTATACACTGAAGAGCCAAAGATAATGGTATAGGCATGCGTATGCAAACACAGAGATATACAAACACTTAGAATACGGCGCTCCTGTCGGCAACGCTTATATGAGACAACCGGTGTCTGGCGCTGGCGTTAGATCGGTTACTATTGCCACAATGGCAGGTTATCACGATTTAAGTGAGTTTGAACGTGGTGTTATAGTCAGCGCACGAGAGATTGGACACAGCATCTCCGAGTTAGCGATGAGGTTGGGATTTTCCCGTACGACCATTGCATGAGTACACCGCGAATATCGGGAATCCGGTAAAACATCAAATATCCGACATCGCTGCGGCCGGAAAAATATCATGCAAAAAACGGGACCAACGACGACTGAAGAGAATCGTTCAACGTGACAGAAGTGCAACCCTTCCGCAGATTGCTGCGGATTCCAATGCTGGGCCATCAACAAGTGTCAACGTGTGAAACATTTAACGAAACATCATCGATAATGGCTTTCGGAGCCGAAGGCCCACCGACTCGTGTACCCTTACTGAATGCACGACACAGAACTTTAGGCCTCGCCTGTGCCCGTCAACACCAACATTGGACTGTTGATAATTGGAAATATGTTGTCTGGTCTGACGAGTTTCATTTCCAATTGCATGGAGCGGATGGACATGTACGGGTATGAAGACAACCTCAAGAATTCATGGATCTTGCATGTCTGCAGGGGACTGTTCAAGCTGGTGGAGGCTCTTAATGGTGTGGGGCGTGTGCAGTTGGAGTGACATTGGACCTCTGATACGTCTAGTTACTACTCTGACAGGTGATACGTACGTACGCATCCTGGCTGATCACTTGCATCCATTCATGTCCATTGTGCATTCCGACGGACGTGGGATTTCCAGCAGGACAATGCGACACCCACACGTCCAGAATTACTACAGATCGGCTCTAGGAACATTCTTCCCAGTTTAAACACCTCCGCTAGCCGCCAAACTCCCCAGACATAAACATTATTGAGCATATCTTGGATGCGTTGCAACGTGCCGTTCAGAAGAGATCTCAAACTCTTCGTACTCTTAGGGATTTATGGACAGCCCTGAAGGATGCATGGTGTCAATTCCCTCCAGCACTACTTCAGACACTAGTCAAGTTCATGCTACTTGGTGTTGCGGCACTTCTGCATGCTTGCAGGGGCTCTACACGATATTAGGCAGGTGTATCACTTCTTTGGATCTTCAGTGGATATCACAGTGATATGAAAAAATGTGGAATATAAAAAAAAACACCCAAGGAAAAGAAGGTAATTACTGTGTATGATTAATTTTTTTCTTAATGTTTCAATGAATTAGTTGACAGAGATTAGGAAAATAGTCGCAATTCTCCACAGCAGGAACCTTTCCATTTATTTTTTATACTTCCTAAAAGATTTACAAAAAACGCTGGTCGTGTAATCGTACGGGAAACCTTTAATCCAAGAGCGAAAAACTCGCTCGTAACGCGCATGAAAGTGAGGAATATCATGGATTGACAAATAGCAACCAAACATATTATGCTTTCTCCTAAGCATTAAGTAGCACTGCTATTACGTCGGTGGAGAAGGAAACTCGTCAGACTACCGGTATATCGTACTCAGTTGCTGGGTGACAGAGATCGTTGGCCAAATATTAGCTGCACAATCGCCTGCTAGATGACCAGCCAATGAGAACAACGCAAGTAAATTATAGATGGATACTCAATCAACGCGTCCATTATTAATATGACAGGTTTCTCAATAAATCCAATTTACTGAAACCTATTGCATCAGAAAGTTTATTAGGTACTTATGATCTGAATCTTTAGAGATTTGAATCTGGATACTTGGTTTAAGTTCACGGTCTTGGCGATAATAGATGATAAGAGCCTTCCCCATTCACATACATGTAAGATAAGTTGAATACAAAAGTCAGATAAAAATGATGGTGCCCAAATTATTGAGTAATTGCTTTCTAAAGCTATAATTCAAATTCGATGTAACAAATAACCATAAATAATAATACAACATTAAAACAGCTATCAAAGTGGCATTACTGTTTGAACCTGTACTTGCTTTATTATCATAGCCTAGCTACATTTTACTCCAGTCTGTTTCATCGCAAGTATAAATTCTAAGCTAAATGTGAGGGGAAGAGATGAGCACTGAAACCTGTGTGAGATATTTGGATAAAACAATAACTGAATAAATGTACTCTTCCACACCCTGTTACTTTTCCTAATCCAAATATTTCTAGATAATTACACACAGATCGGGTGAATTATTTGTTTTTTGATATGAAATATAATATATTCTTCCAGATGCCCCAAAATTCTTCAAATTAGTGTTTATAAAAACAAGTTAAATTATGTAATTTTTGTGACACATTTATCTGTTAAACATTTATGGCACACTTATTTTAAGATAACACTAAAGTCTTTGGTGTGCCTAGCTTTACACCCGCAGTTAACTTTAGAGCTCAAATCTAGTTTATGTTATCACTAAACAAATATTTATTTTTTGGAGCTCTAGTTTGAATTTTTTATCTTATGATTGGAAAAAATGATATGATGTCACGTTTCGTATCTGAATGCTCTGATCAAGAAGCCAGGGTAGCAGAGGACGATTGAAAGTGGAGTCATTATATATTTATTAGAATAACGTCCGCAACATAATAAAAGTTTTAATTGATTAATGGTCATTATTGATTATATAATCATTCAAGTTTTGAACTGCCACTAACCGATAAAAGTAAATAATGAAATTCTGAAAAACATTTGAAGACCATATTTTCAACTAGTATCAAATATTTCCAGTGTAACTAATTACTGATCTTCTGTGGCATAATTCAAAATACAGTCCACCCTTTTATAATATTCCCTATACATAACGATTAGTCCAATAACATTGCAGTAGGTTCAGATATCCCTGACGCAATGGTGCAAAACGATTTTCGGAGAAGTTTTAAATTTAAGTAATAACTGTACTCGCGATTATGTACCTCGATTATCATAGTTATTATTCCACTAGTGTAAGCCTGTCATGGTGGTTTTGAAATTGTCAGAGGTCAAGAATAGTTCCACATATATTGCGATATATGTAGCATGGACCTCAATTAGAGCTAATATTACTAGCAATTCTATTATTTTGATATTTAGGTAAAAATTATAATAAAGGAATACAAAAAAAACAACAACAAAAAAACACAGTGAAGAAATACCCGTAATAACGTAATGATCCAGTTACATTGAACTTGAAAAGCGTATTAATGAAATTATTTCCAGTTAATGTTACAACTTACTCGTAACTATGAACTGTATTTGCATAACCGATTACGGACGAAAACAAATATTTTAAAGATTTTTTCGTAACATTGAAACACCCATAAATGTATAAAATCATGAGTGGTTTCTCCTCGAAAAGAGATTTTTTGCTGTGGATCACTATTTGAATGAATAACATGAGCTTCCCTTGCTAAGTAAGAGTGAAAATTGTTAGCCTTACACAATTTTTGGCTCAAGTAATGTAAATTATAGCTAGTCAGCGAAAAGCAAATGAAGGGGCGACGAAGTACGTTTTTGCGATAACCTCCTCCAAACCTACCACCCGCACAGTAGGAGGTACGTGACCAGATTTTCAACAAGGAATCGTGGCGCGGCATTCCTCGATTCAGAGGTATCTATATGATCACGGATGATACAAAAAAAATTAGAGCTATATTTAACACTGGTACACCATGAACACCCAAATTCACACATTGCATGTGTGAACGGGTTCGGTTGGCGTATGCATTGAGCGAGTGTACACAATATTTTACAACAAAAGTAAAATTACTGGGGAGGAAATTCCAAATATCCTTTCAGAAGCTGAATATTGTTGAAAATAAAAATACAAATAATGTGACATAATAGATCTGAACTGATGATAGAAAAGGAGATAAATGAATATAGAGATAAATGGATGAATGAAAAACAAAGAGGAAATAAAATAATATGAAAATATTTCTCCTTATGATAATTATGTAAAACTTCACATATCATAAATTTTATGAAAGACATGGATGTTTATGAAAAAGGAGTTATTTAACCCCATAATAAATTTGATATATACATTTTACAGAATAAATTTGTGAAATCAATAAACTTAAAGCAAAGAGAAATATTTTTTCGTTTCTCAAAGTTTTTTTTAAATGGTGATTTATTATTGTTTTCCTTGGTAGCCTGCTTACATCTTTCTCTGTGATCGTGTGAACCACTATGTTTCGTATAATAATACTTTACTTATTTTCTATTTATTGCTGTTCAAAAACACAACTTTGTAAAATATATTAGAAGATCTATCAAAATCTCTGCTCGGAGTATAAGTAAGAATAAACATAAGTAAGGAAATATCATTTGCCATCACATTTTTTTTTTTATTTTTTTTTTGCTTTCTAGGTTTAATTTTGATTTTTGTGGAATAAAGATTTATTTCGGCAAACGAATAACGACAGGGTAAGTGTTAACACTAAATATTAACAAGGTTTTACCATAAACACGAGTCACTGATTTAGAAAATCAGTCCATATCATTTATCACCATTCGAGTGTTTCGCTTCCTGGTTTGATTCTCACTTGACAATTCATCATTTTCATCAGTTTAGCACGAAATTGTTTAAAACCGTACAAATAGTATTTGTGTTCAAGCATTTTTTTTTTTTTTTTTTTTTTTTGTTACACTAGAGACTACATTTTGACGTAGTAACAAGAATTTCGGGCATTGTACGGTATTTTAATAGCGAAACAAGAACTTTACCCAATACAAAACTACTCTGAGCAAATGACCCTTTAAATGCAGTTTGTCTATCAATGTGTATACGTAAACATATGTACATCACTGGGATCGCCTTTGCATATAAGCATTGAATCCTGTATAAATTTAACATATTTAAATATATTTGAATATACAATATTATGCGTGTGTAAATCGCACCTTCATAGATAAACCACTAAACAAGAGAAATCTATTTTGAGACAAAATAATCTTGAAGATTCACATAAGATTTATATATGATTAGTTTTTACATTCAGCTGCGAGAATAGTATTTACATTTCGTTGTATTCCAAGAAACTAACAACGAGAGTTATTCCGTGTAGAAATCGGAATCGAAGAAAGATTAATGTGGATTTATAGCGTAACACTAAAATATTTTTTTTCTGCATACATTTCTTTTCGCTATCATTTGCTGTTTATAGCATTACAGATACATTGTTTACGAAAATTCTTCGGAATAACGGTTTGTTTTCCTTCGAAGGATTCTTTTTTTTTTTTCTGGTCCCTATATTTACCACATGTCGGCAACCACCTTCGCTCTCTTGTCTCTGATCGTTGGCGCTCAGAATAACTCAATAGTTTTCTTGGAAATCCGGTCTCAGATTTATTAACCAGGATA
The DNA here is from genome assembly GCA_031002005.1 of Vandiemenella viatica. Taxonomy (NCBI): domain Eukaryota; kingdom Metazoa; phylum Arthropoda; class Insecta; order Orthoptera; family Morabidae; genus Vandiemenella; species Vandiemenella viatica. Next base: position 235,921,740 of record JARYHS010011408.1, read on the forward strand.
TCCTTCTTCTAACATGTAGAGATGATTTAGAAAATAGTATTTTCAATCTCTGTTCACTTTTAAAGTAACCGACCAACGTTGCGAGATGATTTCTTACTTCGAGGAGTAGAAACTGTTTGTCATTGCTCGATTGCTTCGGCCTGTAATTAAGAGATCTTGCTTCAAATAGGTTGGTTGATTTTTAATTACCGATTTATTAGTAATAGATACTATTAAAGAAGTTTGAAAGTCTGATAATAACGTTTAAATCCCACTGGACTAGAAATAAAAATAAAAAAGAATAATTTCTGAAATTTGTTTACGTTTACATCCATACTCTGCAATTCACAAATATTTTGGGTGGCAGAGGGTGTTTTGCACCACACTAACTCTGGACATTCCCGTCTCGTACAGCCCAAGGTAAGAAAGAATACATACAAGCATCAGTACGGCATTTTATATCTCTAATCTTATCTGTGCTCTCATACGACCTAAACAGTTTGGTGCACTTGTGAATGAAAGAAGAATTTCGCAAATTCGCCAAGAAATTGAGACGTCATAAATTCTTCTCGGGTTTGCCGCCGAATCACATGTGATTCGGCGGCAAACCCGAGAAGAATTTATATCGAAGATACGCCGAGAAAGACTTATATCTCAAATTGAGACGTCGTCTGTCAGTTTTTAAGTACCGTGTCTTCCACTCACTGCATTCGATATCTTTCCATCAAAATAATTGGAATCATGTAAAGCCAGATGTTGTTGACCGTGCTAGGCATTTTCTTTAATTTTACAATTACTGATACTCAAAGTTTATTGTAAACTTTAAAACATATCTACAGATTTTATTTATTTCATTTATAATAATAGAAAATACTGAGTTTTTAAAAACATGATCTGCGTCAGCCCTCGCTAAAGGAACTATTACTGTGTTTTTTTCCCACAGTGACTCCAAGCGAAGATGGTTCTTTTAAAACTACATCGCCAAATTCCTCCCCGAACCTCTGTCATGCTCTCGCGGCTGTTATGAACTACTAGTCGACAATAGTTAATGCTGAAGCAGGAAACAAAACAATTCCTTAACATAATACCACACTTAACACCGTACCTACTAATTTAATAACTTGGATGCCAGTTTTTAAGTTATGTGTCATTCATTCGCTACATTTGACATATTTCCGTCAAAACAATTGAAATAATGTAGCAAGATGTTGATGCCCGTGCACTGCATTTTCTGAAAACTTTTTGCAATTTCTTTAAGTTGCCATGGATGACTGCAGAGATTACGAAATTAATTCCCGAAATTTGCTGTCACAATAGCTGCAAATCTACTGTATACTTTCGTAAGCTCACTCACTCACTAACCTAGATAGCTATTGGCTGGAGAACGGTGTCACGTGTCAGCCTTTGTTCGCAAAACAGCGACTAGAGATACCATCAGGAGATATTCGTGGTTATGTCCATAATCTAATAGCTAACCAACTGCTACTAAATTAATTGCTATAATACATTCATTAAGTTTGCTTTTCGTAGCGTTTCATAGTTAAAAATATAATGATAAATTTTGCGGCTGAAAAAAACGTGGATCTGCTTCTCAGTAACATGTCGCTAATGAAAGCAACTCAAAAAATGGTTAAAAAATTTAATTACTCATGGTCTCTGCTATAACCACGAATGCCAATTGTCATTCGGGCTTAGGATAAATTTCAATTTAATTAAAGCTTTCACTAATGTTGTTTGACTAAAGTTTATGAATTATAGTTACTGACCACTTTCGTTAATGGTCATTGTTCGTGTTCGCTGTACGTGAGTCATTAGGCTATTTGAGTGGACCTCAGGCCAAATATGTTACCGAATCGAGTATTCTGGCAATTCATTTTTTCGGAGTTGCTCAACTGTTTAATAATATGGAATGTGTATTAAGCTCTCTGACCTTTACAGATACTATGACCAATCATTACATTATTAGTGTTTGCCCAGTCTCAATAAAAATAACGTCATGCTTTCGAAGCAAACACGATTTTTTAAAATTTTGCAGAGTAAATTTTATGGGTCAAATACAAGTCAAGTTTGTTCGTGTTTAATACAACCTCTCTTAATGCGTCAAAGTTTCTTCAAGCTCAAGAGATTTTATTCACCCTGAAACACAGGTCAAATTTATATTTGGTCAAATCTGGTCAAATTGTCATAATCTTTAACTCTAAAAAATGGAACTATTCAAGACCCGTGACGATACCCAAAAAACGGTCACGGGCTTACTCTAGTAAAGCATGAAATCCTAAAAGTTTTTAGTAAATTAAAATACTTAATTTAGGCTGCCTGTGTATGCTACTGCTATGTTGCAGCACTAGAAAATATGGTTCAAGAAATACAACTCCGCTTCATATTTGCAGGGCACGTTGTAGCATATACGCTAAGACTAGTTTGTAAGTATTAACTTTTGAGTGACAATAATCTTTGGTGCGCGGGCGCGGCCAAATAAAATTATATATAGTAAGAGTTATGTGCTGAAAAAGAAGAAAGAGTAAGGATTGTAGTAAGATTGCCAGAGGGTTTAACTATCTTGTTTTGATAAAACGTTTCATGTTGTTGGTGTATATGTGTGGTTTTTTTGTTTATTAAACAACTAAATGCCTTACATTAATATGCACAACCTGTCACAACAAATAAAAGGCATCATCGGCAGGTTATAACCTGGCTTTCTTGGTGAGGTTGAATCAAATATAGCCGGGTTATAACGTGAATGTTTGAAACTTGTCGTGGGGGAAGGCCTATATGTCTTTTTTAGGAAACATCCCTGCATTTGCCTAGAATGATGGTAAAATCATGGAAAACACAAATCTTGATTGCCAAGCGCGGATTCCAACCCACGACCACCCGAAAGCTCACCCACCACACTCGGGGGAAGCTGAGAGACCACAATACTCATAACACAGCAGTTGCCCACTCTGTAATATCTGATTTCGGGTAACCGAAAAGATTAATAATAGCAACTTTCAACATGTTCAGGAAACTGGTTAAATGTTTCAGTAAATAATATTTTTTTAGTTTTTTGTAAACTAATAATATAGGAGTGAATCTGTTTTAGCCGCTGTCAAATGTTATAGTATTAGTATTGTTATTAGGATTTTAAGAAAAAAAAAAAGGGAGAACACTTAATAGAATTGTTCGATAAATTTTAAATTTATCTATCCATTTCTTAAAATGTGGGTAATTTGGTTAAGAGATTTATGGGAATCATTTTTTTTTTCAGTAGTTGACTACCCGAAAAACACGAGACTGATATAGCTGCGTGAAATAACCATTAAATATAATAGTCTGCAGCAATACTCACTTCAGCTCAAACTAAACCACAGGAAATCACTGAGGTAGCGTGCTGCAACATGTGCGTGTGAACGAAGAACATTTCAGTCAATTATACTTCTTAATATGCACCCCAACCTGTCGTTGACATTGAATAATTTACCGAACAATGAGACTAAGTAGCTTTTTCGAAACCCAAATCTGTTGATCATAGCGTCGTACCTGGTTTATAGATGATAATTTCACGCTGCTGTCTTTAATTTGAGACTTTCGTATAGTATTACTGGCAAGGAAGAAATTTTCTCGAACTCCAAATCTGAATTTGCGTTTCTCAAGTAAGACATAATAATGACTATAAAATCTGTAAATATATATCCTTCATAATAACACAGGAAGCAACCTAAGCATTTTTTTCTGGCATCTGAGGCCATACAGCCAACTCAGCAGTGATTATGTGTGATCCAGTGCTTTCAGTTTCTTCCAGTTTGCATTTTACAACCAGTTGGACAAACCACAGGACGGACATGACATTCACAGACACAACACTTAAATTACCACACCCGCGGCCGGAATCGAACCGGTGACTTTCGGCACGTACTGTAGCCCCTACAATAGGTCAGCAACGGAAATATTTCTAGCAACTGAATTGACTAGTCTATAATTATTTAATCCGATTTACACGTGTATTAGAGTTATATGTATAGTACGTTAATTTTCATCAAATGGTTGAAGGAATTACAGTATAATAAAAAAGCATGTAAGTTTCATAAATTCTTCGTACCAGTATAGTCTATTGATTTTTAATATAAATTACAGCATACCGTCATTAATGTGGTACAGAACATTTAAACCATCTTACCAAAAAAGATAAGCTTGATTTGCATTATCTTATTGCAGCAATATGAAGTATTACTGCTAGAGGCGGGAGAGGTCTGGGGGGGGCAAAGAATTCGACCGTGGCCTCTTTGAAGGAAGCATCACAGCATTCGCCTGGTGTGAATTGGGGAAACCATGGAAAACCCAAATCTGAATGCCCGGACGGTAATTCGAACTCACGTCCTCCCGACTGCAAGGCCAGAGCGTATCCGCCCACCCAAAATGCTTGGTGACACTTTCAGGCAACCAGTTGAAATTTATTTGACACAATAATCTGATACCAACAGCTCAGTAACACGCTGTAACAGTGTATAATTTTTATTTGTTTTCTTTGTTGTAAAATCAAAATTTGGCTCAGAATGGGATGAGAAAAATTTAACAGGTTTGTTCTTCATACCATCTGACAGGTTGTAGAGTGATCTACAAATATTGCGAAACCTAAAATCGTCAAACAATAGTAGGTACCAGTAAATAAAGGTATTCTTTACCTAATTTTTTCCGTTAACAAACTTTTTCTTTGTGATAGAAAATATCATTTTTGCTCTATGTTATTAAGGTAATTGAACAAGATATGCTGACTCGATAGTCTCTGGTGCTGTCACCAGAGTCTTCATAGCCCGTGGAAAATTGTGTTATCATAGCAGGGTCTTCCCAAAAGCTATAGGAATAGGACAGCACTGTTGGGCGAAGGGAGGACAAGAACACATTTCGAATATAGATTTTGCTCAGAGCTCTGGAGGCTATTTAGTTCTGGAACAGTGTTCTCCGATATGTAATTTTAATTGAAACTAAGCTATCAGCCATTAATGATACACTAGTATCTCCTGATATATTCTGTGCCGTCCTTTCTCTCACAGAATTTTCGGTGTTGATTCAATTTAAAAAAAATATATCCGAAGAAAATTTATACTCCAGTGTAGAATCGGTTAACATGATACTACCCCACTTAATCACTCGACACTTCCTGGGGTAAAGTTCTAGCTTTGATTCACCTATTTGCTGTTACTTGTCATGCAGAAAATTAACTTTAGTCAAATCATTGATCCCTGAACAAGATTTATAAGCGCGTTGCTTAGGATTTATACTTCTCTGTAATCAACCCTTTTGAAGTACGGTCAGATGTTTTTTCAAATGAAAGTGACGGATATATTACAGCTAAAACACTACAAAATATATGAATTGTGTATCAAAACAAAGCTGTAAATTGTTCTTATGGAGTTGTTTGCATTTCATTCTTTTTCTTAGCTGCTAAAATTGTTTGAAATATGAGTTTTGCTTTCAGCGGGGATTTCGAAGTAACCTCCGATTACACATAATTTTTGACAAGTTGCAGATTAATGGCTAGATAACTGGGATACTATGAATCGAATCTCATTAATAATGAAGATATCATATCTTTTGAGTAGTCGGAGATGTAGTAATTAAATATACTACTCTTCAGTTAAGACGTTTCCTTATGATAGAAATAAGTTCCCAGTGCTTCATTACTCTTTTTTCTAAAAAGTAGTGGTTCTTATATATGCTACAGCAATTTAGAGGAAAAAAATATTCTTATATTTTTTAATATTTGGATTAAAAAAGTGTTATGTTCTTAACTGCTTTACGTCTCTCTAACAGCGAGGTCTTTAGAGACGGGGAAGGATGGGGGCAAGGAATGGGAAGGAATTCGGCCATGGCCTTCTGAAGGAAGCATCCCGGCATTTGCCTGGAGTGATTTGGGAAACCATGGAAAAACCCAAATCTAGATGCCCGGACGGGGATTCGAACCGCCGTCCTCCCGAATGCTAGGCCAGAACGCTATCCGTTACACCACCACGCTCGGTGTGTCATGTTCTATTCATACATATTCCTTATAATATTGACATTTTTTAATACTTCCCAATGAAACGCTGTTGCTAGTGGTTGTTAGCTGTAGTGAAAATAAAGTATTCATGTTTCGCACATACTCTTCAATCTATCCTGAATGTATACGACAAATGTTTACGTTTAAATACCGTTACTGTAGATGCTCACTGAAGGTATTAAAACAAACTCAATGAAGAGTTGTGAATACGTTACGATTTTGGTGCGAAAAGAAAATGTGTTGAATACTGACTGTTAAGATGAAATTCTCATTATTCAATAATATTGAATGTCTGTCAAGTTTTTACTGTGAAAGCAATACACTTTTCCAATATGACGGGTGATTTTAAACTGTTGTCATAAATAAGGGAAGTCATGATAGTATGACAATGCATTAGGGTTAAAAAAATATTGTTTTAGTTTATATAATATGACTGATCATTTTAAAGTGTAGTCATAAATGATAGTATGACAATGCATTAGGGTTAAAAAAATATTGCGTTAGTTTATATAATTAAAACATTTTTTTATTACATCACCGTTTAGTACTCCAATTAATTTGAAACGAAAGAACGGGAAACAAAATTTTATTAAATGTAAAATGACAAAATATGTATCTTAATGCAATGAATGTACTGAATGTTGCTAGATCCACACATCGTAAATTAAGATAAAACGACAAAACCCTTTATTCTTATAAAGAGGATATTTAACATTTTATACCATTTTCCAAGCTTCAATGAGTTTTAATTTTCAAAATTGGCAGTTCTGTGAACGAGTAATTACTGCAAAGCGTATAATGAATAACATAAACCGAAGAAAACACTTAACTGAATAATTATAGCAACAAGTAGTATTTGAACCGGAGAATCTCCAGCCATAAAGCCAACCTTCTACCACCCACGATGCTGGGAACAGTAAATCCTGTGACATGACGTATCTCCATGGGTGTAATTTGCTTAGAAATTACGAAACTTTAGTGGTAGTCAAGATAATGAAATGTAACGCATACTATTATATTTCCCCCAGAAGCATTTATTATCTAAAGCTGGGATATAATTGGTAACCACGGTGCACAAAAGAAAACCTTATGACCATATTTACTCTCAGCCTAATAGATATTTTACGATGTAGTACTCGTAATACATCTGTCGTTATACGAACGTATATCGAAACCTCTAAGTACGGTTTACGAACCTCTCATTAAGCCTGTTCAATGAGGGTAGGGCTTCAGTCTCCAAGCAAATGAAGCAGAATCTGAATGCTTGCTACTCAATATCAGTTATGCAGTTAAAAAAAACTCCATCTTAAAAGAGTAATGGTAAACAAACACTTACTGCCAGTCAATATACTAAACTCTCACAACTGAGTTATTTTTTGGAGAGATTGGGGGAAAGAATTCGACCATGGACTCTTAAAGGATCCATGGCAGATTTCGCCTTCAGTGATTTCGAGAATCCATGAAAAACTGAAATCTGAAAAGCGGGATGGGTTCCTCCTGAATGCCAGGCCATAGCGATACCGATCACCTACCGAGTTTGGGAACTGAATTGTAATGCGGCTTCTACATCAGAAAATGTAACCGAGGTTGGTGGTGTAACGGTTAGCGTTCTCGCCTCGCATTCGGGAGGGCGGCGGTTCGAATCCCCATCCGGGCATCCAGATTTGGGTTTTTCATGGTTTCCCAAATCACTCCAGGCAAATGGTGGGATGCTTCCTTCAAAAAGCCATGGCCGAATTCCTTTCAATTCCTTGCCCCCCATCCTTGCCCTCCATCCTTGCCCCCCATCCTTGCCCCCTATCCTTTCCCGTCTCTAAAGACCTCGCTGTTAAGAGACGTAAAGAAGTTTTAAAAAAATGTAATCTCTTACCCAACGCAATTTTTGACAGTAACTTCAGCTAGGTACATTGGAATAATGTGTAATAATGCTTTATCTTATATCTTTAAACGAGCAATTCTTATGTATATATTAGCTGTTACCCGACTTCGTACGCGTTGACTTAGAATTTTATTTCCAAAAGTGGATATAGTAACGTAAGATTTGTACCGAGTCGGCATAAAATGACAGGAAAGCGATCACTATATCATTCTTCCGTCGAACCTGTCTCAAGAAGAGAATCAATGTCCAAAACAGAAAAATAAACGAAGGTGCAGGCATATAGGGTAGGAGAGGGTTTAACTGAGAGTAGCTTTATTTTAACTTGGTCTTTTCTTCTTTCTTCTGCATGAGCATCCGATTCTAGAGTTCTAATAACTATAGCCACTCGTACTCTTCTAGATTTACAACTTAGGCCAGGTTTACACCCGCAAGGCATGTCTGAAAAGAAAACAAAATAAACTGGCGCTAGAAACTTTTAGGCAGACACAAAGTAATAGTACAGTGCATAGTAAATCGACGACTATACTAAAGAAGAAGTTTTGTCTCTAAACTAAATTTACTAACAAATCATATACTAACAGACTGCGCGAGAAGCGCAACTTGAGCAACCGACGTAACATTACAAACTAACACACGCATCCGTCTGTCTGTCAGTCACTATTCGATAAGTTCCCAAAACTTCGTGACTATAACTGTTAATCATACGGAAAAAAATGACCTGTGTCTTTCCTACAGATACAAACTATTTCCTTGTCAAATTCAATCAATATAGGTATAGCCATTTAGTCGTTAAACGTAACAAAAAGACAGAGACTTACTTCCGCTTTTATAATATTACTAGCTGCTACCCACGGCCTCGTACGCGTGTACTTAGGAATTCATTGTCAGAATTGGATATAGAAAGTCGTAAGTTACGTAAAAGATCGACTCGGGTTAATATATGAGGGAAGCCTTCAACATACGATTGTACCATTGAACCTGTCTCATGACGAGAAAAAATTGGCTACGGGGGGAGGTTGGTTTAATGTATGAGAGGCAACATACCACAGTTGCTCCGGCAGGTTTTTGTTTATGTTTTAAGATTATATCAACTTTTGGGATCATCTTACCTCAAAACCGTTTGGAACACAACGTTTTTAGTTATTCCGTCCTTCGCTAGGCTATACGGGAGCTGGCTGCGTATAAATGTCCTTGGGAGAAACCGCCTTATTAGTGTAGATGACACAGACTGCGAGGGAAACAAAGTTTGAGGTATCAACATTGTGTAAAACAGTGTACATGTACGGTTTTGTTATACCACCTACGGTTTGCCACTGAGTGGGCCCCTAAATTTGTGGGATTTACGGTTTACCATGGAATCCATACAGCTGACCGTCCAGGCGTGCCTCACACGAACAAAATCAATTTTTAAAAATCTTCGCTGCCACAGGGATTTGAACCTGAGAACACGCTCGAACTGTTAGTAGGTAAGCTCGTTAACTACTGAACTACCATGCCGCTATACCGGAAAGTAATATAGAGACGTGAATATAATATGCGTCTGTCTATCGCCGTTCAGTAATTTTTCTAAATTTCATGACTATCTATTATTTATACACAAAAATGTATCCTATGTCCTTCCTAATGGCAAATAGAATCTCCTTGCCAAATTTCATCACGACCGGTTTAGCCCAAGAAACATAACAAACAGAGAGGCAGAGTTTCTTTCGCATTTATAATATTAGTATATATTAGTGCAGATGAAAAACACACACACTGACTGTGAGTGATCAATATAGCGTCAAAAAGTGTACACATACAGCATTGTTGGACCGCGTACGATTTGCCAAGCTTTGAGCCCCTAAATTTGTGGTATCTACTGTTTAACATGGAATCAGAAAAACTGGCCGTCCAGGCGTGGGTCATACGATCAAAAAAAATTCTTAAAAATATTTGCTTCCATCGGCATTTGAAGCGGAGACCACATTCCAAACGTTAGAAAGCGATCGCGTAAACCACTGCACTCTCAGCCAGTTAAAGAAAAAGGCACTACAGAGTGTTAGACTTTCAAAGCGTCAGTCGATCGCCGTTTCGGTAATTTTTCAAAATTACATGACAGTATGTACTATTTATGCAGAAAAAGTATGCTATGTCCATCATAATGTCACATCGCATCAGCTTGTCAAATTTCATCATGATAGGTTTAGTCGTTTAGCCCAAAAAACGTAACAAACAGACAGACAGATAGACAAAGTTACTTTCGCATATATAATATTTGTATAGATTAGTGCAGATCACACACACACACATACACATTGACTGCAAGGGAAACAACGGCAAAGTTATCAATGCAGCAAAAAAAGGGTACACCTACAGCATTGTTAGACCACGTACGATTTGCCATGCATTTCATAGCTAAATTGTGATATCTACAGTGTACTATGGAATCTTGAAAAACTGGCCGTCCAGGCATGGGTCATACGATCAAAAACAATTCTTAAAAGTACTTTCCTCCATCGGGACTTGAACCGGGAACTGTGGTCCAAACATTAGTAAGCAAGTGGGTTAACCACTGAGCTATCAGGGTTCGATACTATTATGTACTACAGAGTTTTACACATCCTAATCGTCGGTCTATGTTCGTTTCGGTAATTTCTCGAAATTACATGACAATATGTACTATTTATACAGAAAAATGTACCCTATGTCCCGTCTAATACCAAATAGCTTCTCCTAGTCAAATTTCATCACGATTGGAGTAGGCGTTTAGCCCAAGAAACGTAACAAACAGGACAGACAGAGAGACAGAGTCACTTTCGCATTTATTATATTAGTATAGATATATGGTATCTCTGAAACGGCTCTAAGGATTGGGATGAAATTTCATATTTAGATAACGTTTCTCTTCCAATCCATGTATTTGTTGCCTCTGAAACTGCTCTAGTATCATCTCGTAGAATTCTCAGGTACCAGTAAACCTACAGATGCTAGCTAAGTTTCTCTTTGGTCACAGCAAAGAATTCTTCTATATTTAAACTAACAATTCTTGTGCACTAGCTGACCCGTGCAAATATTTCCAAAAGTATCATCGTTAGTCACCAATGGTAACACAACAAAGTGGAAACAACGGCAAGTACATATACTAATGAAAGGTATTTTGTTTTGAAGAGCTAGCAATATAACTTTTACTGTAAAAACTCTTTGTCATTCAATTCAACTTGTTTAATTGTAACAAATTTAAACAGTAGATATTTAAAAAAGATAATTATTGCGTTTGTAAAATGTAATTTCTTCAAACTTCTTTATAAATCTTCTTTGAAAATAAAATTAGCAGTTATAACGTGGTCAGAGGTAAGTTTTTGATCTTACGTGTCTTTAATGCAAGCATAAATGTTACTGTATCTACGAACTCGTGAAAAAGCAGCATATACGTGTCTATTCGAAAAAACAGGGTCTGGTAAATACAATACTGCGCTTTGAAGCGTCTGGCCTTATCCTTTAATAATAGTTATAGCGAAGGCTACTTTTAAATAGAATTGTTTTCCTATGATTTTGAAAGGCGTGGTTGGATCAGAAGATGTGAGGTTAATGCGGGATATGACCATAGTTTTATCTGAGTGAATGAATTTAGCACTCGTCTGACTGAATTAACGTTAATCTTGTACCATTAGTTAATTCATGCTTAGCACTGAGATTTAAAGTTAACACGATAATAACATTTTTCTACAAAATAAATTTATGAGGAGGTAAACCGAACGATGTCGGGAATGGCTTTAGTGACTTCGACGAAATTTTATATGTGGATAACGTTATGCTTTTCAAGTTTGTAACACGATTTTGTTAAAAAAAAAAAGAGCAGTTTTTGTACTGGTATCTCGGAAACGACTCTTACCTCATCTCGTAAAAGCTTCAGGACCAGTAAGCTTGTAGATGTTAGTTAACTGTGAACTTAGATATGATAACGAAGCATAAAAAAAAAACTGGTTAACATTAATCAAACTTCACGCAAAATCTTGCATATTGAACAGAAATTGAATGCCAGCCGAATATCGATCACTGAAGTACTTTTACATTCTTTGGATAACATACGAACAAGTATGACTTCTAACATTGATACTCCACCCACGAAACTTTTTTTTTTTTTTCCAGTGTGATACCGTTTTGTTCAATTACGAAATTATTATTTTTGTTTGAGGTTTCTAAGCATTTCAGATTAAATCAGTCTAACGTGGAATTCTGCAATCCGGACGCCAGCCTAAGAACAGTTACTAGTTTTATAACAAATAAGATATTAAATTTCCGTTGCCGAATAATAATTTTTTAAGTTGTTAACAAAGTTTATGGTGAATTGAATTAATTACTCACTAACTAACAGTTTTAGAAGGGTTGTGCCATTCTAACTAACCATTGCTTGAGGTAACATCTTTACATGTATTGTTAAAAAAACATCCTTGAAGACATGATAATGAAAACAATTAACATTGGTAATATTTATTGGTGTTAAAAGGAACTCCTGAGTCAAACAGATTAGTTTTGAAATAACACTGTTCTAAACTTCGGGTTATACGTTATAATTCAGGGCATACGATACTACTTTTTTTTAAATTGAAGTTCCTCAAAGCAACCGTGCATTATTCTAGTCATGCGATAAGTATACAGTAACACAAGATAATTTTTAAATATATATGAAATCAGCGACGTGTGTGAAAAGAAAACAGAAATAATGATTAACAAGTGAAGCAGGAAATTGGTTAGAGGAGTTTTTCACCTATCACAATCATTGTGCGGCAGATAACCCTACGATTTATTGGTGGACCAAGTGTTTGTTAAAAGAAAGTTATATTTATTTGCAGCGAGGGATAATAGCTGATATTTAAGACCGTCTGGGCATCCAGATTTGGGTTTTCCATGGTTTCCCCAAATCACTCTAGGCGAATGCCGGGATGCTTCCTTCAAAAAGGGCTTGGACGAATTCCTTCCCGTTCCTTGACCCCAGTCCCATCCAGCCTCTAATGACCTTAGCCGTCGACGAGACGTAAAGCAATAAGGAATAAAAAAAGAAGGATATTTAAGACAATTTCATGTTATGTAGGTATTGTGGGTAGTATTTCCATCGGCGGAAGATACTTAGAAGTTTCTAGAACAACCTCGTACGAGGAATAATACAGGATCAGTATGGAAAATTAGACAGAATCGATTAATTTTTTTTTAAGTTACTATGATTTCATTAAACACTGAATATATTTCTACGATGATAAGAAATTTACTAATGAAGTCAGTTTAACATTTTTCTGCAAAACATATTCAGTAACGATTATAATCAAGACGATATTGTGGAACGAGTACCTATTATTTTAACAACTGTTATCATCTATCTCGCAGTTGATTTGATGTGTATTCTCATACCAGGTTAATACACAGGAACGAGCGTGCATTTGTAGTACCGATTTGAAATCTTGCTCTATTTTTCCTTGGATTACGCAGTCACGACTTATCGAAACTGGCGAGGCGAAATTTAGATGGTATTGTTCGGTTGCAGCCACGATCGGTAGAAAGGAGAAATGTTCGGTCAATTACATACGAGAAACCACTGTCCTGATAGGGCGAATAAAAAAAAGAGACCAAAGACGAAAGTCGGTCGATGTGCAGACAGACTGGTTCCAGAGACGGCGCCAGTCATAAATACGAGCTGTGTTATTGGGCGCGGCTGCATCCATCACTCGGACGTCCAATTAGAGGCCACGAGTCGGCGTCGGACTGATATTTATGTAGCGCAATCCAAGTAATTCGAACGATAGCTGTTATTTTCCTAATTATGTAATAATTCACGGGGGTGGTCCCCACGCGTTAACTTCTAACTGAACAGTACCGCAACGTTTCGCATCCACTGTGATGCCTCAGATTGATTAAATGGAAAAATATCATGAAACCACGAAAGATTGTTTTGTGGCCCTAGCGAGTGGATGGTTTGGCGATAAAATTTTCTTAGCCGCAAATCGTGAGCTCACATTTAATCCACTTGGTCGTTCCTCTTCATTTTTTGAGAAATTAAACGCGTCTCTCCTATGTATTTATTGGCTACCCAACGTGAAACCGAACGCTGTAAACTTCCTATGTTATATGTAACTCCACGTTGCAAATGAGCTTTATAAAAATTTGAGTAAAAATACTGTGTTACAACATGAGTTATTCAACCGTGTGAAATAACTGTCGTAAAAATCTAGGAACTTATTTTCGTACTTTCTTCCTGAAGTACCCAAATTAAATTGTAGGAAGTGCACTTTCAACGAACTCTACCAATAATTGGATTGTTCAGTTTTTTGTGTCTCTACTGGTTTAATGTTTGACTCATGGCATTATGCACCAAATGGATCAACACATTTCAATTTGTTTCTTACGAATATAATCAGTTGAAATGTGTAATTAGGAAATTTTAAGAGACCAATGTGTGTTGCGTTAAAATTAACAAGTTTAATTGAATTCGGTAAACTGTGCTGATACATATTTCAATGCGATATGAGAAAGGTTACCGTTCGTCTGGGAGTATAATATAAATAAAAATTAATTTACTCTAAACATTTTAACTTCGTACTTTGTTTGGTAGACAAATCGATGGTATTAGGTACTCTACGAACCCATCCAGCTTGGTGGGTGAAACGGTAACTGTGACATTGGGGACTATGCGGTTTCGAGACATGGGAATTCAGATTTTGGATTTTCTGAGCGAAACTGTATTCTATATAAAAGCTTTGCTTTATCCACTAGTCAGACGTGCTTTTATGCTTACAATACTTTATAACTCACTCTGATACAAACGTACAAATGGGACTAATGGCCACTTTCGTTGGATAACTAATTGAGAGTAAAGTTTTTTAATTTAATTTTCATGTCACTGTATCATAGAACAGAGAGAGGTCCGTTACATCTAAAACGACATACGTCTGTGTTTGTATTTCTCATACCCCGTCCTAATCCCCTTTGGCCATGAAAGCCATTTATAACAAGCAGACAATATAACAGCTCTGTTTTGTTACGACCGTCTTTTGGTTCCTGAATGCAAATGCTCGGCGCGGCTCAGCTATTAGAAACGTGGTAGAGGGGAGATGAAGGGAGGGAGGGGAGAGATCTCATTCAAAGGCTGCCTCGGTAGACAGACTAATTAAATGTATTTCCTTTCTTCCGCCGACGGATTTTTGCATGATAACGCGTAGCCAATTCCCAGCCGTTACAAATGAAACAGACGGCAGCACACGTGCAATACAAACAAAAAACAAGTGGTGAAGAGGGGGGAAAGCGGGTGATGAGTCGAATGCGAGAACTCAGCGGAGGCACTTAAACGCTGTGGGGCGTGTTGAGGCCTGCGGGGAACGCCTATAAAAGGCCGACTCGCCGTACTTTTAATCGCTTCAGCAGGCATCTGCTCCCAGTGGCTGTCCCACGACAACCAACACCGCTGGCGGAATGTTCGGGGGGTAAGGGGGCCCGGGCTACGTGCGAGGTGCCCCATAAAACGGCCCGGCTGCCAGGGGAAGCAGCAGACTCTAATGAATTGCGCCCTGGTGCGGAATGAGAGTTGTTCCGATGTTAATTGATGGGGGTGAGAAGCCGGAAGCTAAACTCGCCCCGTAGCAACCCTTTTCATTTTATTTGCCAGGCGGCTCGCCTCGCACCTCCTCTCTCCCCTTCACCACCTCGTTCCAGCCAGCAGCAGTGTTCACACTCCTCGCCATGAATACATAATACCCTTACAAGACGGTAAATAGGACTACGGAGTACAAACAGCAAACAGTTGCGGGTCTGGTGCGGCGTTCTGCACCCGCGAGCGTGAAATCCGAGCAGTGCGGACGTGCGTTTTAAAAATGGCTCGTGAGACGCGGCTGCCTGCAAGATTCCGCAGACACTATAAGGAATTTTAAAAATTGGTCTACGAGCTCAGCTGCGGTGCGCATGCGTAGGCTGTTTGTTGACTCCTGTCTCGAGGAGGCTTCGTTTTAATTTAATATCATGCCCTCACTGTATCGCTCATGCAACAATTTAGCATAAAATAAAACTGATGTCTAGGCCTAAAAAAAGAAAGCTATTATTTCACATAGTGATGAAAACAGCAGCATGTCGCAAGAATTTTTTTGTTTTTGTTTGTTGTTTGTTTGTTTTTTTTTTTTTGTTTGTTTGTTTGTTTGTTTTTGTTTTTTTGTTTTTGTTTTATGCGTTTTAGACGTTTACGTCAAAGTCCAGATAATTATAGGGGGGAAGAGGAATGGAGAAAATAATGTAAAACCTTTTGAACGAACTACCCTGGCATTCGCCAGGAGTAATTTCGTGAAGCTATGGAAAACTGAATTCTGGACGGCCGATCGGAGATTTCAACTGACGTCATTCCGAATACCCACCACGATAAGTAAATTAATAGTTGTTTATGTTGTGAGAAGTGATATATTTTTTATGTAATTTCATTTTTCGTTGGTAGAATTTTTACCTGCGTGCAAGAAAGACTTCTTTCCGGATTATTCTAGTTCTTTGCATGACGTTCCGTACTTTAGACGCATTATATTATCACTATAATAAAGATGACGGATTTTTATCTTATACCATTTAAAAATTAAAAATAAAACTGAATCTTATATTGTTAAATCTTTGTGGTTCACCGACAATTAGTTCATTCAAGCAATCATTGCCGTTTTGAAACCGTTAATAGTAAGTAGAAATGACATGTTATGAAGCAATAGTCTTGAAATTCACCTCGAATTATTTCCAGAAAATATGTAAGACAAATATTGGGATTTTCCGTTCAGGAATCGAAACCGCGTCCTGCAGAATGCCACGTACAAACGCTGCCGCTCTCCCCACTAACTCGGAAGAATGCAGGATATGTTATTTTCCTTTGCCTTATTTTCCCGTAATCTTCACTTCCTTATATCAAACTATATTATTTATTTATTTCTTGTACTAATTTAGTACGAATTTAGTATGTTTTCCTGCATGCACCTCACATTTCATAGATGTAAATGGTAAAGCACAATTTCGTGAATTGGTTTTCGCATAAGACGTGATTAATTTCATTTAATTTAAATTGTCTTCAGGGGTGCTACGTTATTAACGTCATCATATTGCCAGCATCTGAATTTATTTTGCTAATAATTTAACTTTCTTTCGCTATTTAAATGTTACTAAATAAAGACGTTATCTAGTCGACAACTGCAGAGGCAGATTTCAGAAATTAGCATGTTTTTTTTCCCCTATCTGTTTAGCTTACCAACAAATTTTCATTTAGTGCTTCGTCCATCGTTTATGTTGGGCTATAAGACATATTACAGTTTTTATGTTAGTTTCTAAGCTCTTAAACTGTGAATCCTCTTTCAGATAAGTTTCTGAAGTTTTTACGTGATGTGCGGACAAACAAACCCATGAAAAAGGCCGCCTTCAGATTTGTATACATGAAGTGAAACATTCCACACGGTGTCATGAATCGTTTTACTTAATCATTCTAAACATTTGTTCAGATAATCTACGAAATACTTTGGACTCTCTTTCCCTATCTTTAAATTTATAATATTTAAAACATTTGGCACAGGATTCTACTTTTGCAATAGATTTTCCTCACGTGTAGTTGGTTTTCGGGAGTATTAATGCCCATTATTCAGCATAAATTATGTGTGGAATGAATAACATTTTCCCTATGGGTAAAGATTTATGGTTTTGTCTCACATCTCTTGGCCGACTATTTTATAAGGATCTTCAAACTTTTACAAGAAAGTTTTAATTACTGGAGGTGAAAGCTTACTCAACGGAATAACGAGACAGAAATATAGAGAAAATATACATTTATGTTTCACCGTAAGTGTGTAATTAAGTAAAGTTGATGTTCACAGTGGCTTAACTAAATAGAATTGTTATTAAAATACTGACAATGCTATTTCTTGTGCATTACACTGTAGCAAAACGTTTTGGTTGTCATCTTGGTCCTGACAGAATTTAAACCTAACCACAAACTGAAATAATAATAAGCTTAGTAATATTACGTTAGTGAAAGCAAAGAAAATGTAAAAACAAATCTTAACTGCTTACGTTGTACTACCATGCTCATATGTATCCGAACGATCTGAATCGCTCTCCGCTGAATTTTCTCCTGTAGCTTATTCAACCAATTATACACAACTACGAAGAGAGTACTATATGCTTTAGGTGGTATAGTCGGGTGACTATCCCAAATTGACACTGATCCAACTCCAAAAATACTTACTTTTTTCAGGTGATTCGTTTTACAAACTAAAACGATGGTTATATTAAGGCACTAAAAATGTTTCGTAGACATTGAATGCACGAGTTTCACATTTCTAAAACATACGACAGTCTCAATACACAGCAAAAAAGAGAACATACTTACACAAATAGTAATTTCGAACAGGTGCTAGGACAGAAAACATTTCAACTTGTTATATAAAAATTAACAGTATAGAATAACAATAAATACAAGAAAAAATCATTGTTTGCAGTGTATTAACGGACTATTACAGTTTGCGAAAGTGATACACAGTTATCTAAATTAGTTGATATAACATTGCTGGTAAGACATTTTAGCGCCATTGACTTTTCAGACTGCTTGTTGTGAGGCGCGCTTCTTTTGGTTCATCAACTAAAATCTATTTTGTGGGAACTCATAGCATGGAAAAGAAAAAAAATTGTTAAAAAGCTGCTATCAGTAACTTAAGAAAGCAATCTGCGACGTCCAAAAATATAGAAGTAGAATTAAATTAAATTTAGCATCACCAAACTTATTTGCACTCATCACTGATAAGATCAACTGCTTGAAGTATGCGTAACATACTTGATCTTTATTTTTTTATTTTTTTAAAAAAAATAAAGAAAGAAATAACATTGTGACGAGCTAAAAATCTCTCTGTAATGCTTCATACTGGGAAGTCTTTTGTGTGGTTTGAAAGAAGATTTAAAGGTACGCTATAATGTTGTACCCAGCTCATCTCAGGCAACAACTACAGGTTAAGGGTTTGAGTCCTGTTCCAAAAATACAATATGTATTTATCATAAAAGTCATTTATTTTAAATGGGATCAAACGTTTCTAATTAGGTGTTCCGTAGTTACGGTGGTTCAAGATTTGAATTAACAACTAAACAAAATCAATCAAAGCGCTTGCTGAACGAAAACGACGTTATTGATTCTTTTCGCAATGTGTGTTATATTCATGGAATGGAACATTTGTGGACCAACATCTTATCCTTTCTGTACCAGGAGCTCTGCCATCAGAATTTCTCAAACGGTTCGCTAAGTACTAGGTGACAAAATTCTTTTCTACCGGAATGTTGATATTAAGCTAACAGTTTCTAACTATTATTCATACCCACTTTTTCCAGTACTGGGTACTACAGTCTGTAAAAATTAAACTTCGAAACAATAAACAGGAAGTTTATGAATGAGGAAATCTAATGCTGTGGAGCGAAATGTGTGGCTGTTAGCTGCCATCTTTGGCGGTTCTCACGTGCTGGGGCGTTCAGAGGTCGCAGAGGCGCACCAGGAAGTAAAGTAGTTAGCGCCTAGCTCTAGCGCTCCGAGGGTACACGGTTCGAGTCCGGCATTGGACACAAGTGATTTTGATGTAGTATTATTTTCTTCTTGGTATATATTGCAAAGACATGCATAACATTAGTTGACTAAGAAAGGAAAGGAATTAGGCCACAGTATTTATGAAGCAATCATTCCTCTGTACAATGAAGGGACTCTTTTCCTTCTTTTTTTGATTGAAAACAAAATTCTCGATTGTTTGATCATGAAATTAAACTGGGTACCCTACCTAATCAAATTGCCCAACGTTACCAGTCACTCGTTGATTTCAGTTCTTCATTAATTTTCGTATTTGTTCTATGATGGAATACATAAAATTAATGATAACTGTACTTAATAGAAATTTCGAAATCGTTACTGAAAATATAACTGCAGAATTGGAATGCTTTGATGAGAAAATAAGTTTCCAATGCGATTTTTCAATTCAGAAACGCTAGTTGATTATTTATTTTTATTTTAGCAGCTCTTAAATCTAAATTCTGGTGCTATTGTTATACTGATCCTCTTATGTACTGAGGAAACTAAACCAAAAATAAAAAGCAAATCTGCTCAGTTTCCTGGTCATCAAATGTGAAAATTTTCATCTTTTCGTAAAACTCAGTTAATTTAAATTTTTTATATCAGTGATTTTAATAATCTCTAGAAGTCTTTTTTTTCCAAGAAATTAAAAGAAGTACGTCTGAACGTGGACGCATATATTTCGCTCATGTTTGAACAAGAGTCAAATCTTGAAAGACATATTAATCAAAAGATAAATGAGTCTTACGTCTCTTTCTACTTGAACAATGAGCTCAAATCAGCTGCTAAATTACCGTAGGTTGCTGTCTTCAAAAAAGGCAGTAAAATAAGAAACTATGTTATTGGAAGGAACTAATTTTATATGATACGCCGAAATTTTATCAAGTATGTCTTTCAGTAAACATTAAGAGGATTCAGGTGGAATTAAGGTATCATGCTGAGGAACAATACTACAATTTGTTAAAAATTTTATAAATCTGCTCTTTTACTCTCTGCAAGTAGAGTGTAACTCAGGAAAGAAGTAGAAGAAGGAATTCATGAATGTTTACAAAGCGTTTAATACGGCTTTCCCCGTACGTCACTGACCTCGGTCTAAGGCTCATTTTTCCGCACACAATATTCTGGCTGATTTCTTCAAGAAGGAAAGTGTTTCTGGTCAGTCAGAGAGAGAGATCATAATTTATATACGTTAAGGACGAATAAAATATGCAATAATTATTGTTCCTTTTGTTTATTTCTGTAGGCTACTAGGAATTCACATCTATCATGTAGACAAGGTTACAGTGCAGTTAAAACTTTATAATTTACAAAATCGAGGAAATACTTTAAAAATATCTTTTCCGTAACTCATGGCTCCTATCTGTTTTCGTTATAGTTTTTAACCGCAAGATAACAATGTTAATGACAAGTAGACGGAGGGTTCGAAGCCTATTAATGAGGCATAATTGAGTTTCATGTTCTCAATGATCTCCTCACTATGTTCAATTTGTAACACGGTTGTGGGGAAACTAATTTTTATTATTATTTCCCGCTATTCTGCAATGTTTCCAACTCACAGCGCCACTTGTACGGAAGCTCATGGTGTTACATACTTTGAGAAGTTTATTTTGCAACCAGAAGCAGATACCATCCTAGGGTACGATTATTCTTGCCAGAACTATATGGCGATATATTTCTTCTCTTTATTTCTTCCACGAGGTATATTTTCACATATCTATTTATCTTTATAATAATTCTTGCAATCATCTCTCTCAAGCTACATTAAAAATGTCTCAAAATGATTTTTTTTAAAACCTTGAAAATCTGCCGCAAAAGCCATTATATTGTGGATACAGATAAAATAAATATTCTCTTACTGCTTCAGTTGCCATCATTTACCAACTACAAGTTACAAAGATGAGGGGTTAATGCTTAATGGATGAAAACTTGTGAAAACTGCCTTTCTTTTGCTTAAACATCGATACTACGGTTACCTAATTTCTTGTAAATTGTTCAAAAGCCGAATATTGCTAACTAATATCTTTTTCTTAGCTTTGAACCTCGTAAATTCATCACAGATGGTAGAAATTAAAAGTCCGAAACAGGAAATCTGTCTGCCAACAAGGAAGAGTGAGGACAGAGTGGCTTTGCACTGTTGTCAAAAGTTATATCATCGTATGTTGCTCGTAAGGTCTGTGCGGATTCCTGTAGCGGACACAGCAAGTGGCAGACGTGTTGGGATATATTCTTACACTTCTGAATTCTACATTTCGTTTTTGGAACTATATCAGTCAATTCATCATCAATAAATTTTAAGAACAACGTAAAACGCAGAAAAGTAACCTACGTGTTCTCTTTTCTTGTCTGATTGAACCACGAGGCGACATCAGCTTAAGAACAATATTTAAAAGGTAATTAAAATAAACTTAAAAAAATTAGGAGCTTATCGGAACACTAACCTCGTTAGTAGTTCTATTATGCTGGACGTCAATTTTCACATCATGAAATATGGTAAAATATATTACCAGCGTTTCAGAGTAAGTAAAACGAGGCAATAATACAAGATTTGAAAAAAATATTGAACACTTAATTGACACATGCTGATATCCACATGTTATATACTGAATCTGAACGATATTCAAGACCAAAATTCTGTTCACGTTTTTTAAAAAAAAAATAAGAACTTGAGTTAGAGACTCCACTAGCGCAAAACGCGTTTCACCCACTCTCTTGCAAATAGATTTTAAATTAACAGGACCATTCCAGGCATCATTAACAGCTCTTATAACGAGACAGCAAGTTTTTAAGAAAAATTACCGTCGCCTATTGGCGACATGACATTACGAATAACTAACGAAAAAGAAAGTGAAAATTTGAGCAAATTTTTACTATTTTAACTACATTTACAGTCTGCGTTTTTTAAGCTATCCATAAAAAAGTTTAATGGACTAGTAAATGTAAGTAAAAGATTCTTAGTAATGCACATTTCTTGTGAATGCGGACATTGATTCCACCGAAACTAACACAGAATCGTTTCTGTTAAAAACGTTGTAGATGAGCGGTAACGCTCTGATCTCACATTCGGGAGGACATGGTTTCGAATCCTCAACCGGCCATCAGATTTCAGTATTCCATGGTTTCTCGAAATCACTCCATGCAAATTCCGGTGTGTTTCCTTCAAAAGGCCATGGCCAAATTAATTCTCTTTCATTGCCGCCAGTCCTTTGACGCCTATAATGAACTCCAAATGACAAGATGAAAAGCTATAAGTAAAGAAAAAAAACAAAAGTTCTCTTTATTTATCACCTATGTCATCAAATTCAGTTTATTCCAAGTGAATCGAACATTATTTGCGTAGACAATGAAGCAGACAGGCCTTGTAATTGTAATAAAAGCAAAATACGAAACCAAAATTCTGTAAGGCTGAAGATTCTTAACTCCTTATCCCTCTGTCTGAACATTGTCGACGAAATCGCTATTCCAGTCGGACAGGCGAATATGAATGAGGAAAGAAATCACTTAACGGAATAAATTCAATGTGTGAACGTTACGATACAAACAACCTTCAATCCAAACCAAGTATAACACCCTAGCTATGTTCCCAACATTATGCATTGAGTTGTTTCAATATTACAGCACTAGTTAATTTTCTCAGTGCTGTTTCTCAAATCGTCTTAAAAATTACTACAATAAGTAGGGACATCAATAGAACACCTCCTTTGAATAGTGTGAGGTTGTGAATTATTTTTCGATGTGTACAACCTTTATCATTAAATGTGGTCAAAGTAGCAAAGACTAGACAGGGTGTTACATTTCATCAGATTTACCGGCTTTACGCTACAGAAACGTTTTTTCTTATTTTATTTCGGATGGTTTCTTTACTTATGCTTGCTCTTCGTATGATCCATAAATCCGTCGGACCAACGGATAGCGAAGTCCCGAATCGTTGAAATCTTAATTTATGGTTGATATGGAAGCGGCCATAAGGATATTAACTTGAAAACAAGTATTTCGAGGCCGGCCAGGTTCAGTGATGTGCACTGACAGAAAGTTCCATGTATGTTGCTTTGTTTCCCACTGGATCAGGAAGACCGCAGAGCAGCCTGTCTGGTCTAGCGGTGAACGTTCTCGACTACGAACGCTGTGGTCGCAGGTTCAAAACTGTGTGGGATGAATAAATTTTTTCTTTCGTTTTCAAGCCATTCCAACATACCCTCTGCTTATATATAAAACATGTAATTTCTGTAATAAACAACAAATAAAAATTAACACATGAGGCAAAAACTATTTCTATTAAATCTTGCTGAGTAAAATCTTCTTTATATAGGGTTTGATAGAGAGCACTGAGCTATAAAAAGAATGATATCTTAAATTCACTCCTCATAACTATGGATTTCATCACTGGAATTTTTGAAGGGTGACTATTTTCAAAGAACATACCAGATACAGCTTTTTTTGGTAGCTTGTGGCTTTACGCCTAGTCGACATCGAGATCATTAGAGGCGGGAAGGGGACTCTGGACAAGGAATGGAAGGATTTTGGCTATGGCCTATTGAAGCATCCATCCGAGCATTCATCTGGAGTGATTTGGGGAATCCACAGAACACCCAAATCAGAATAGCCGCACAGGGATTCGAATGTGTATCCTTCCGAATGCGAGGCCAGAGCGTCACTGCTTATTCCATCACGATCGGTCATTCAAAAACCTATCGTAGCGTTAAGAAAAAAAAAAAAAATATCTGCGTCGGAAGAAATGGTGTTTAAGTAGAAAAATAGATGGTTTTCAACCTATAAAATGATGTATATATTACAGAAAATAAATTAATTTTGTATCTATAATTGCTCTCGTACAATTAACATGGATTCTCACTGTGTTTTTATATAACAGCCTGATTATTTAAGTTTGATAATAGTGGACAAAACCAATAAAATTTTTAACTAATGTGCTCGTGACAGATTATTTATTTTACGTGTTAGAGAGGCTGGTAAGAGGAAATTTATGCTTTATTTCCTGGTACAGGGTTGTCAAATCTATTTCCTCCACCGTTGTCACGTTGACTGCCTTCCAGCAGTGCTGAAGAGATTTCCGTGTTCAAGGAATGAAGTCTCACCGCTAGACGTTATCAAAAGTACTGACACATTTCCGTTTACCTCCAGTTTGACGTATCATACTTTTATGTGATTGATTACTTCCTTTATAAACGTTTGATTCTTTATACCGATTATCAGTAACCATTTAATCGCGAAATTTTCTGTCTTTATATTTCTTTACTTCGCTTACATGTTGGACGAGGCGCTACGTCGTGTAAGTCGTTCGTGGCTTTGTGGTAAAACCGTGGTTTGCGGAATCAACGGTCATGAGTTCTAGCCAGCTCCAAGTTGAATATTTTTTCGTTCTTTATTTCCTTTTCACTTGTAGAAAAATACTTATCATATATGTGAAAAACATGAATTGTCTACATATGGGTAGTAATTATATTTTACAGCGAATTGTTTAAAAATAAATTATAATCTCAAACGTCATCAAGACTCAAAAAAGAAATACTTCTTTCTTACATTGGCTTTAAGAAAATTCCCTCTCTGTCCATTGACAAGTGGCAGTTCTGTTCGGAACCATGTCGTATTTTAGACTCGCGTCAAGCGTGAAAGGTTCTTAAGCAATTCAGTCACCATTCAATTTCTTAAGTTCTATCTTCTTTGAATTATTTAAAACCGGTAAAGTGTTGAAGAATATTGTAGATAAAGAATCACGAAATTGAACCGCTAATTTGCCTTTGCAAACTGGAAAACATTTTCCGTTGGTTTCTATGAATCCATGAATATCAACCCGACTCTTAATTTTCCACTATATCAAATACTTTGTAATGGATGGAGAACTGTGTGGCTGCGTGCGTCTGATTCTTATAAAAATACAGCTAGATATTAGCTACATTGTATCATGCTTAAATAGTGAGTCGGTTAACATGGCAGTAAACGTCTGAAAGAAGCAAACGGACGGTAACTAATCTCAGACGAAGTTGGGATTGCATAACGTGGTAATAAGAAAAAAATGTGAACGATGTATAACTAGCAGTGAAGAAGAAATGAAATCAATGATTGACAGATGTACTTAAATGTTTAACGTCAAACAAAACTGGTAACGAGTGAAATGTGGAGGAATGAAACTAGTGTAGATGCGGCATATAGGACAATAAAACAGAATTATTGGAAATTCGGAGATTTTAGAAATTATATAGGAACTGAAGTCATTTTAGAAATTATTTTTAAACAATTCGCTGTAAAATATAATTACTACCCATATGTAGACAATTCATGTTTTTCACATATATGATAAGTATTTTTCTACAAGTGAAAAGGAAATAAAGAACGAAAAATATTCAACTTGGAGCTGGCTAGAACTCATGACCGTTGATTCCGCATAACCACGGTTTTACCACAAAGCAACACGACTTACACGACGTAGCGCCTCGTCCAACATGTAAGCGAAGTAAAGAAATATAAAGACAGAAAATTTCGCGATTAAATGGTTACTGATAATCGGTATAAAGAATCAAACGTTTATAAAGGAAGTAATCAATCACATAAAAGTATGATACGTCAAACTGGAGGTAAACGGAAATGTGTCAGTACTTTTAGATAACGTCTAGCGGTGAGACTTCATTCCTTGAACACGGAAATCTCTTCAGGAACTGCTAGGAAGGCAGTCAACGTGACAACGGTGGAGGAAATAGATTTGACAACGCTGTACCAGGAAATAAAGCATACATTTCCTCTTACCAGCCTCTCTAACACGTAAAATAAATA
The DNA here is from genome assembly GCA_031002005.1 of Vandiemenella viatica. Classification (NCBI taxonomy): domain Eukaryota; kingdom Metazoa; phylum Arthropoda; class Insecta; order Orthoptera; family Morabidae; genus Vandiemenella; species Vandiemenella viatica. Next base: position 235,947,975 of record JARYHS010011408.1, read on the forward strand.
ATCTGTCACGAGTACATTAGTTAAAAATTTTATTGATTTTGTCCACTATTATCAAATTTAAATAATCAGGCTGTTATATAAAAACACAGTGAGAATCCATGTTAATTGTACGAGAGCAATTATAGATACAAAATTAATTTATTTTCTGTAATATATACATCATTTTATAGGTTGAAAACCATCTATTTTTCTACTTAAACACCATTTCTTCCGACGCAGATATATTTTTTTTTTTCTTAACGCTACGATGGTTTTTGAATGACCGATCGTGATGGAATAAGCAGTGACGCTCTGGCCTCGCATTTGGAAGGGTACACATTCGAATCCCTGTGCGGCTATTCTGATTTGGGTGTTCTGTGGATTCCCCAAATCACTCCAGATGAATGCTCGGATGGATGCTTCAATAGGCCATAGCCAAAATCCTTCCATTCCTTGTCCAGAGTCCCCTCCCGCCTCTAATGATCTCGATGTCGACTAGGCGTAAAGCCACAAGCTACCAAGAAAAGCTGTATCTGGTATGTTCTTTGAAAATAGTCACCCTTCAAAAATTCCAGTGATGAAAGCCATAGTTATGAGGAGTGAATTTAAGATATCATTCTTTTTATAGCTCAGTGCTCTCTATCAAACCCTATATAAAGAAGATTTTACTCAGCAAGATTTAATAGAAATAGTTTTTGCCTCATGTGTTAATTTTTATTTGTTGTTTATTACAGAAATTACATGTTTTATATATAGGAATGTATTGTATATTGGAATGGCTTGAAAACGAAAGAAAAAATTTATTCATCCCACACAGTTTTGCAACCTGCGACCACAGCGTTCGTAGTCGAGAACGTTCACCGCTAGACCAGACAGGCAGCTCTGCGGTCTTCCTGATCCAGTGGGAAACAAAGCAACACACATGGAACTTTCTGTCAGTGCACATCACTGAACCTGACTGGCCTCGAAATACTTGTTTTCAAGTTAATATCCTTATGGCCGCTTCCATATCAACCATAAATTAAGATTTCAACGATTCGGTACTTCGCTATCCGTTGGTCCGACGGATTTATGGATCGTACGAAGAGCAAGCATAAGTAAAGAAACCATCCGAAATAAAATAAGAAAAAACGTTTCTGTAGCGTAAAGCCGGTAAATCTGATGAAATGTAACACCCTGTCTAGTCTTTGCTACTTTGACCACATTTAATGGTAAAGGTTGTACACATCGAAAAATAATTCACAACCTCACACTATTGAAAGGAGGTGTTCTATTGATGTCCCTACTTATTGTAGTAATTTTTAAGACGATTTGAGAAACAGCACTGAGAAAATTAACTAGTGCTGTAATATTGAAACAACTCAATGCATAATGTTGGTAACATAGCTAGGGTGTTATACTTGGTTTGGATTGAAGGTTGTTTGTATCGTAACTTTCACACATTGAATTTATTCCGTTAAGTGATTTCTTTCCACATTCATATTCGCCTGTCCGACTGGAATAGCGATTTCGTCGACAATGTTCAGACAGAGGGATAAGGAAGTTAAGAATCTTCAGCCTTACAGAATTTTGGTTTCGTATTTTGCTTTTATTACAGTTACAAGGCCTGTCTGCTTCATTGTCTACGCAAATAATGTTCGATTCACTTGGAATAAACTGAATTTGATGACATAGGTGATAAATAAAGAGAACATTTGTTTTTTTTTCCTTTACTTATAGCTTTTCATCTTGTCATTTGGAGTTCATTATAGGCGTCAAAGGACTGGCGGCAATGTAAGAGAATTAATTTAGCCATGGCCGTTTGAAGGAAACACACCGAATTTGCATGGAGTGATTTCGAGAAACCATGGAATACTGAAATCTGATGGCCGGTTGAGGATTCGAAACCATGTCCTCCCGAATGTGAGATCAGAGCGTTAGCGCTCATCTACAACGTTTTTAACAGAAACGATTCTGTGTTAGTTTCGGTGGAATCAGTGTCCGCATTCACAAGAAATGTGCATTACTAAGAATCTTTTACTTACATTTACTAGTCCATTAAACTTTTTTTATGGATAGCTTAAAAAACGCAAACTGTAAATGTAGTTAAAATAGTAAAAAATTGCTCAAATTTTCACTTTCTTTTTCGTTAGTTATTCGTAATGTCATGTCGCCAATAGGCGACGGTATTTTTTCTTAAAAACTTGCTGTCTCGTTATAAGAGCTGTTAATGATGCCTGGAATGGTCCTGTTAATTTAAAATCTATTTGCAAGAGAGTGGGTGAAACGCGTTTTGCGCTAGTGGAGTCTCTAACTCAAGTTCTTATTTTTTTTTAAAAAACGTGAACAGAATTTTGGTCTTGAATATCGTTCAGATTCATAACATAACATGTGGATATCAGCATGTGTCAATTAAGTGTTCAATATTTTTTTCAAATCTTGTATTATTGCCTCGTTTTACTTACTCTGAAACGCTGGTAATATATTTTACCATATTTCATGATGTGAAAATTGACGTCCAGCATAATAGAACTACTAACGAGGTAAGTGTTCCGATAAGCTCCTAATTTTTTTTAAAGTTTATTTTAATTCCTTTTAAATATTGTTCTTTAAGCTGATGTCGCCTCGTGGTTCAATCAGACAAGAAAAGAGAACACATAGGTTACTTTTCTGCTTTTTACGTTGTTCTTAAAATTTATTGATGATGAATTGATTGATATAGTTCCAAAAACGAAATGTAGAATTCAGAAGTGTAAGAATATATCCCAACACGTCTGCCACTTGCTGTGTCCGCTACAGGAATCCGCACAGAATGTGTCGCAAGACCTTACGAGCAACTTACGATGATATAATTTTTGACAACAGTGCAAAGCAACTCTGCCCTCACTCTTCCTTGTTGGCAGACAGATTTCCTGTTTCGGACTTTTAATTTCTACCATCTGTGATGAATTTACGAGGTTAAAAGCTAAGAAAAAGATATTTGTTAGCAATAGTCGGCTTTTGAACAGTTTACAAGAAATTAGGTAACCGTAGTATCGATGTTTAAGCAAAAGAAAGGCAGTTTTCACAAGTTTTCAACCATTAAGCATTAACCCCTCATCTTTGTAACTTGTAGTTGGTAAATGATGGCAACTGAGAGTAGTAAGAGAATATTTATTTTATCTGTATCCACAATATAATGGCTTTTGCGGCAGATTTTCAAGGTTTAAAAAAAATCATTTTGAGACATTTTTAATGTAGCTTGAGAGAGATGATTGCAAGAATTATTATAAAGATAAATAGATATGTGAAAATATACCTCGTGGAAGAAATAAAGAGAAGAAATATATCGCCATATAGTTCTGGCAAGAATAATCGTACCCTAGGATGGTATCTGCTTCTGGCTGCAAAATAAACTTCTCAAAGTATGTAACACCATGAGCTTCCGTAAAGTGGCGCTGTGAGTTGGAAACATTGCGGAATAGCGGGAAATAATAATAAAAATTAGTTTCCCCCACAACCGTGTTACAAATTTAACATAATGAGGAGATCACTGAGAACATGAAACTCAATTATGCCTCATTAATAGGTTCGAACCCTCCATCTACTTGTCATTAACATTGTTATCTTGCGGTTAAAAACTATAACGAAAACAGATAGGAGCCATGAGTTACGGAAAAGATATTTTTAAAGTATTTCCTCGATTTTGTAAATTATAAAGTTTTAACTGCACTGTAACTTGTCTACATGATAAATGTGAATTCCTAGTAGCCTACAGAAATAAACAAAAGGAACAATAATTATTGCATATTTTATTCGTCCTTAACGTATATAAATTATGAGATCTCTCTCTGACTGACCAGAAACAATTTCCTTCTTGAAGAAATCAGCCAGAATATTGTGTGCGGAAAAATGAGCCTTTGACCGAGGTCAGTGACGTACGGGGAAAGCCGTATTAAACGCTTTGTAAACATTCATGAATTCCTTCTTCTACTTTTTTCCTGAGTTACACTCTACTTGCAGAGAGTAAAAGAGCAGATTTATAAAATTTTGTAACAAATTGTAGTATTGTTCCTCAGCATGATACCTTAATTCCACCTGAATCCTCTTAATGTTTACTGAATGACATACTTGATAAAAATTCGGCGTATCATATAAAATTAGTTCCTTCCAATAACATAGTTTCTTATTTTACTACCTTTTTTGAAGATAGTAACTTACGGTAATTTAGCAGCTGATTTGAGCTCATTGTTCAAGTAGAAAGAGACGTAAGACTCATTTAACTTTTGATTAATATGTCTTTCAAGATTTGACTCTTGTTCAAACATGAGCGAAATATATGCGTCCACAATCAGACGTACTTCTTTTAATTTCTTGGAAATTAGAGATTATTGAAATCACTGATATAAAAAATTTAAATTAACTGAGTTTTACGAAAATATGAAAATTTTCACATTTGATGACCAGGAAACTGAGCAGATTTGCTATTTATTTTTGGTTTAAAGTTGCCTCAGTACATAAGAGGATCAGTATAACAACAGCACCAGAATTTAGATTTAAGAGCTGCTAAAATAAAAATAAATAATCAACTAGCGTTTCTGAATTGAAAAATCGCATTGGAAACTTATTTTCTCATCAAAGCATTCCAATTCTGCAGTTATATTTTCAGTAACGATTGCGAAATTTCTATTAAGTACAGTTATCATTAATTTTATGTATTCCATCATAGAACAAATACGAAAATTAATGAACAATTGAAATCGACGAGTGACTGGTAACGTTGGGCAATTTGATTAGGTAGGGTACCCAGTTTAATTTCATGATCAAACAATCGAGAATTTTGTTTTCAATCAAAAAAAGAAGGAAAAGAGTCCCTTCATTGTACAGAGGAATGATTGCTTCATAAATACTGTGGCCTAATTCCTTTCCTTTCTTAGTCAACTAATGTTATGCATGTCTTTGCAATATATACCAAGAAGAAAATAATACTACATCAAAATCACTTGTGTCCAATGCCGGACTCGAACCGTGTACCCTCGGAGCGCTAGAGCTAGGCGCTAACTACTTTACTTCCTGGTGCGCCTCTGCGACCTCTGAACGCCCCAGCACGTGAGAACCGCGAAAGATGGCAGCTAACAGCCACACATTTCGCTCCACAGCATTAGATTTCCTCATTCATAAACTTCCTGTATATTGTTTCGAAGTTTAATTTTTACAGACTGCAGTACCCAGTACTGGAAAAAGTGGGTATGAATAATAGTTAGAAACTGTTAGCTTAATATCAACATTCCGGTAGAAAAGAATTTTGTCACCTAGTACTTAGCGAACCGTTTGAGAAATTCTGATGGCAGAGCTCCTGGTACAGAAAGGATAAGATGTTGGTCCACAAATGTTCCATTCCATGAATATAACACACATTGCGAAAAGAATCAATAACGTCGTTTTCGTTCAGCAAGCGCTTTGATTGATTTTGTTTAGTTGTTAATTCAAATCTTGAACCACCGTAACTACTTAACACCTTATTAGAAACGTTTGATCCCATTTAAAATAAATGACTTTTATGATAAATACATATTGTATTTTTGGAACAGGACTCAAACCCTTAACCTGTAGTTGTTGCCTGAGATGAGCTGGGTACAAAATTATAGCGTACCTTTAAATCTTCTTTCAAACCACCAGTATGAAGCATTACAGAGAGATTTTTATCTCGTCACAATGTTATTTCATTCTTTATTTTTTTTAATAAAAAAATAAAAAATAAAGATCAAGTATGTTACGCATACTTCAAACAGTGGATCTTATCAGTGATGAGTGCAAATAAGTTTGGTGATGCTTAATTTAATTTAATTCTATTTCTGTGTTTTTGGACGTTGCAGATTGCTTTCTTAAGTTACTGATAGCAGCTTTTTAACAATTTTTTTTCTTTTCCATGCTATGAGTTCCCACAAAATAGATTTTAGTTGATGTACCAAAAGAAGCGCGCCTCACAACAAACAGTCTGAATAGTCAATGGCGCTAAAAATGTCTTACCAGCAATGTTATATCAACTAATTTAGATAACTGTGTATCACTTTCGCAAACTGTAATAGTCCGTGATACACTGCAAACAATGATTTTTTCTTGTATTTATTGTTATTCTATACTGCTGAATTTTTATATAACAAGTTGAAATGTTTTCTGTCCTAGCACCTGTTCGAAATTACTGTTTGTGTAAGTATGTTCTCTTTTTTGCTGTGTATTGAGACTGTCGTTTGTTTTAGAAATGTGAAACGACGTGCATTCAATGTCTACGAAACATTTTAGTGCCTTAATATCACCATCGTTTTAGATTGTAAAACGAATCACCTGAAAAAAGTAAGTATTTTTGGAGTTGGATCAGTGTCAATTTGGGATAGTCACCCGACTATACCACCTAAAGCATATAGTACTCTCTTCGTAGTTGTGTATAAATGGTTGAATAAGCTACAGGAGAAAATTCAGCGGAGAGCAATTCAGATCGTTCGGATACATATGAGCATGGTAGTACCAAGTAATATTAGTTCGCCATCGCGATAAATGTGGAACTACTTTCATCTGCACGATGTATTGTTTCCAGTAACAAGGCGATTATGAAGAAAACTCAGATCATTTTTATAAAAAAATCTTAAATTACTCAAACCTTCTGTTGAAAGGTCAGACGCCCGTTATCATTCTGACCCAGGCTAAGTTTCAACCTAATAAAAACTTCCGTTAAGATTGCTGCTCAAAAATTGAAGCTTTTATCTTACAAAGCTATGGGCTAGCAATTTAACGAAAACATCATCAGAGAGCGAATATAAAAAATTAAAAAATAATATATTAATTTAAACGCACTACATACTTTTCTGTCAGTGTTTGGAAATTCATTTCTTTGCCGATACTTACTAAATTGAACTGTTACTAAGGAAGGCTCATAACCTCTAGTGTTTATTAATATCTCTGGCAATGAAGACTGGGTGCGTTACGATGACCAGGCTTAGCCTTCTGTTAGAATAGTTTATATAAATACTGAAATCAGTCCCCATTTGTTGGTTTTTAGCGAGTTGCTGGTGTTGATACCGTTGTATACATAAATTGTGACTGCCAGAGCTGAACTGCAGACCCTGTAGACAGCAGGTGCTGAGCCCAGGGACGTGGTGAGCTTCGCACGAGTGCGCGCTAATGGGAAGGACGCAGGACAGCCAATCAGGTGGCATTCACGTTGGCGGTCGCGGCTACGAGACGTCGATGGCCTCCACGTGGACACGGCCCTGAGCTGTAAAGGGGAAGGCTGACGCTAAGCTTTACTAACAGCGGAATTTGGCGACGTTTTAAATGATACAGTAATTTCCTCTCACCTTGATGTTTGCAAACAAACAATTTATGGATTTCTTTCATATGTAACAAAATCGCTTTACCGCAAATTATATCCACAGGCACATAATACTTACAAAGCACATGCGTCACGTCATCTTGCAGCTATATGTAAAACATAAGGATATTCTTGTTATTAGTATTATTAATCTTTATATATAAACCCTAGGCGGGCGAAATAACCGCTTGATCACGCACAAACCAATGGACCATTTCAGGCCATATTCACACCTAATGTTATTGAGATGGTGTGAATGGTTTTTATTCATAATTCATTCCAATATGAGGTTCCGAAGAATAATTCGTATATTTAAAATTAGGTTACGCTGACCGCGATTTCACAGATAATTCTGTACTTCAGAGGCATTGCTCACCAAAGTTTACAGCACCACTGTTTTGATTCTGTTTTGTTTTTTTGAGTACATGTATTTATTTCGTAATTTTTGTTGTAGGCTACTATGTAGTAGCTGCAATAAAATAAAAGTGAATCCCTGAATAGAACGTAGCTAGTGTAAGTAATATTTAATTTACCTAACATCACAACAGCGTTCAGGTATTCGAGTAGACAATAAGATTATCTTTGATTCGAATTTGACGCGAGAAAGGAATATCATGGCAAGTGATTGTTCGCTGCAGTTCCTTTAAGTATATCGCGTTGTGTGTTGTAACATGCAGTTCACGTCAACAGTATTTTTGTTTTTCAATAGAATTCATATTATAAGTATTGATATATTTTACAGTCAGTAAAATTCGTTCTTTACCTTTATCGGGGATTCAAAGGTAACAGTGGAGCTGCAATTTGATGATGCAGCGTTTAGATACAGCCTAGACAGAAAAAAAGTATGCTGGATATGCACAATGGGCGTTTTGTTTTCTTACTACCCGTTACAGTTAAGTTGAAATACGGCCTGGACTAGAAGAAAAACGTAGCCAAAGCAACAAGGGAATTGCCCACAGTTATTTTCTAACAATTCATATCTCGAAAACTAAGCGAAATATCAAGAAATTCTATTCTTTTACATTTTCTCATCGATTTTTCACAAGAATCGATCATAAAATTGCGGCACCACTGTTATGATAGTACTCCACGTTTATCAAACATTTATAATTTAAATTAATTGCTACATGCAAAACAGAAAAATGCCAGCCATCTGACGCTCAATATTCTGCTGACGTAATTGAGGGAAGGCATACCAGAACTGAAGGAGAACGTGAAGAACTAAACGAATGAATTATAATTCTTAATTATTTAGTACGTGCTGCACAAACGCTACACGAACGCAAAATCAAGAAGCGCACAGAACAAACATGAGAGAAACAGTAAATTTCAACAAGAAATTGTTTTAGTGTCCTTAGCATTCATTAGGTAAACTGGGGTATGTTTCACTTTGATGTGAATCTGGAAAGCTGAGAAATTAAAGATAAAAGTTTCCAAAAATTGGCAAAATTTTTTTTATTGAACGCTATAGTTTCTTTGCCCCGTGGGCGTTGTGTTAATTGTGACGTAATCGATTTAAGAGGGAGGTCGGTACTTCAACTTGAGCGAAGTTGCTTAGATAGTTTATTGTGAATTATCAGCACATATCTCAAATTCCGCTTGGAGTATCTTTGCTAGCAAGGAGCATACTCGCCGCCAAGGAGAAACGAAGGAAGTTTGTTGATGATGGTCGGACTGAAATGGGAATGGTTATTTAAGATGGATAGATTTTAATGAACATGATGATTTATGATGAAGGCATTAAGAAGGATGATAATATAAATGTATAAAGAAGCATGACTAAGGCTGACTTGATTAGTAGTGATCAGGAAATAGCTGCATTAGTATTATGGAAATAGTTTGACTTCAAATGTGAAGTAGTTAATTAATGTAAAGTAGTTACGGCTGAGCCAGTGGAAAAAATATGTTGTAAAAGTTATGTTAAGTTCAGTGCAACGTGTACTAAACTGAAGAGCCAAAGAAACTAGTACACCAGTCTAATTTCGTGTAGAGCCCCCGCGAGCACGCAGAAGTGCCGCAACACGACGTGCTATGGACTCGACTAATGTCTGAAGTAGTGCTGGAGGGAACTGACACCATGCATTCTACAGGACTGTCCATAAATCCGTAAGAATACGATAGGGTGGAAATCTCTTCTGAACGGCACGTTGCAAGGCATCCCAGATATGCTCAATAATGTTCGTGTCTGGGGTTTGGAGGCCAGCGGATGTGTTTAAACTCAGAAGAGTGTTCCTGCAGCCACTCTGTAGCAATTATGGACGTGTGGGGTGTCGGATTGTTCTGCTGGAACTGTCCAAGTCCACAGGAATGCACAATGGACATGAATGGATGCAAGTGATCAGTGAGGATGCGTACATACGTGTCACCTGTCAGAGTCGTATCTAGACGTATCAGGGGTCCCATATCACTCCAACTGCACACCTTCCACACCATTACAGAGCCTCCACCAGCTTGAACAGTCTCCTGCTGACATGGAGGATCCATGAATTTATGAGGGTGTCTCCGTACCCGTACACGTCCATCCGCTCGATTCAATTGGAAACTAGACTCGTCAGACCAGGCAACATGTTTCCAATCATCAACAGTACAATGTAGGTGTTGACGGGCCTAGGCGAGGAGTAAAGCTTTATGTTGTGGACTCAGCAAGGATACACGAGTGGGCCTTCGGCTCCGAAAGCCCATATCGATGATGTTTCGTTGAAGGGTTCCCACGCTGACACTTGTTGTTGGCCCAACATTGAAATCCACAGTAATTTGCGGAAGGGTTACACTTCTGTCGCGTTGAACGATTCTGTTCAGTCGACGTTGGTCCCGTTATTGCAGGATATTTTTCCGGCCACAGCAATGTCGGAGATATGATGTTTTACTGGATTCCCGATATTCGCAGTGCACTCGTGAAATGGTCGTACGGTAAAGTTCCCACCTCGTCTCTATTTCGGAGATGCTGTGTCCCATCTCTCATGCGCCAACTATAGCACCACGTTCAAACTCACTTAAATAACCTGCCGTTGTAGCAGCAGTAACCAATCTAACGCCGGCGACAGACACCTGTTGTCTTATATAGGCGTTGCCGACCACAGCGCCGTACTATGAGTGTCTAAATATCTCTGTGTTTGCATATGCTTGCCAATACCAGTTTCTTCGGCCTTTCAGTGTAGAAGTCGTGTGATTGAATGCACGTAGTAAAGCTTAATATTGTCTATTAAATCGGTGGTTTTCCTGAATAAAGATAATTAATTATTTCCCTAAACAGCTACCTTCGCCTTTAGCGATTTTTTTTAATATGAAAATTCCTACATTGCTTGACATTAACTGTATCCTGTATCTCTCGTTAATGTATTCATTTCTTTGAATCCCATACCAATCAAAACAATTTTTCGCTATCTTTTGTGCCCCCTCATACTATAAGTACTATTCACTATTCTTTTATACTCTCTCAGCACTTACTTCTTCCACCTTCTGTATTCCAGTATCCCCCAGCCAAACTTCTCTATCACGTCAATTACTCACTATGATCTATAGTAATTTCAGCAAACAGATCTAGACGGTCTCCCTTGTAACTCGTCCAGTCCCTGTGTTTGATACCCTTAATGTGGATCCCATGTCACACCGCCTCACTCAAACAATTATCTGACCAAGTTTTGTATAATAACTTCCTCAAATCTCTATTACTGTGCATCCTCTCATCACCTCTCCATTAAATGCAGAGGCCATATACCCACTGTGTCTTGTTCAAGTTTAGTTTGTCATCAAATGTTAAGATAGCAGAAATATCATCATGGGCTACGCATTTAAGAAGTATGAAAATTGAACCTAATAATCAGCCACCGTATAAAAAAAAAAAAAAAAAAAAAAAAAAAAAAAAAAAAAAAAAAAAAAAAAAAAAAATTAACGTAAAACGTATTGGAATACGCTAGATCAAGGAATGTTTATTCAATTTATTTTTGCAATATATGGATATAAAAATCATTAATTTGCTTTAAAATAGGGTCCCTGTGTTGCGACGTAGCGTTTTCAGTGTTTCCAGTGTTTCTGATTCTGAAAAGTTATCTCGAATTCCGTTTTGAAATCATTGATATGATTTGTTCCCAACACTTATTGCCATTTTATGTAAATTTTATAAACATTGACAGCCTGGCGTCAATTTTACTTCAGTGAATAGCAACATGCTACACTCAACAAAATTTGTTTGTTTTAATTAATATAAAATAGTATAAATATAAATTAGATTTAGTTGATCGGACTCAGTTGCTAAAATCGGCCCCTCATTCTTAGACAGCTTTTTCCTCTGATAGCTGCTTGTAACCTTGACATTTTTCTAAAAAATTTGAAAAGATTTAACACTTTCCCAAACACGTTTACTAATTCCTGTCTCCAGCAACTTAAATGTACAACGAGCTGTGGTACTTTTTAGCATCTTTTAACACAAAAAATAGCTATGACTAACAGAATCAGATCTTCATTCAGAAGGCAAGTAGTGTAATCAATATGAAAGTAATACCGTAAAATTAGAACACGCAAATGAAATGAAACTTCATTTATGGGATGAAAATTAATATATACTAAATCAATTGCTAGCTTTTCCATGGGAAATTCTTTTACCTCCATTGCCAGTTATTATTGTTCTCGAGTCACAAAAATCAACTACACAGTTAAAACATTGTGCAAATTAACAACTCCAAATACATTTTTCCCACTACTTCGCAACCTCAAGTGCTTTCGGTGTTGCTCTGAATAGATCATCTTCGTTGCACGATGATGGGCACATAGGGCACTCGAGCTTATGGTACATGGTTTGGTCCTCACAACATTCGCACTTAATGCTGGTAGCGTCTTTATAACCCAGTTTCACTAGGTTTGCCTTGGACTTGTCCACTCCTGTTCGCAATCGATTTAAGGACTTCCAAACGTTCCAGTCCTCTGCGTGACCAGGTGTCAAGCGCTCTGCAACTGTCAGTGGTTCCGAGATGTCAGGGACCTTCATTTTCCACAACTGTACTTTTGCCTTTGACCCTGTTAGTTGCCGCGATGTTCTCAGGTAGCTTTTTCTGGACTTGAGTCTCTGGGCTGCTGGTGTATGGCCGTGTAGTAGATGAGCGCTTTCCCGTTCCTCTCCTTGTTCGCAGCCACTTCACTCCGGATACTGGGTGGTGCAATCCCCGAAAGCTGGTAAAGCCTGTCAATTGCCAGTGACATATATGATCATACATTTTAGAAACGGAGGAATAGACGAAGGTAACACTGCTTTGCTCCACCGCCCACAACTATTGTAACCAACAGCTTCTCTAATTTCACAAGAGATTTCAGTTATAGACATGTATAGGGGCGATTCATTTTCAGAAATTAGCTCGAAACTTCACAACAAACTAGTGATTGTATTAACAATGAAAGAACGTGAATTCGCTGATGCAATATGGTTCCTGGATAGCTTAACATCAGCAACAGTAAGTTTGTATCTAGGTACTTTTTAATGCTGCATTTAAGAAGCAACTTTTCTAAAAGTATTTGGACGTCAGTAAAGATTTGTTTAGTTTGTTTTAGCAATGAATGTATGATCCTCCCTCCCTCAGATTTTCTTTATGGTCACACACGTTAAGTATTTAACGTCAAGACTAATCACTGGATACTGTGCGCCCTTTAAAGAGAGGCTTCCAGCGTATGTTACGGCTGTAAACTTACACACTGGTGATGGATTTGACAGTGACTGAGGGCTTGCATTTGTCAGGCAACCACACACTGTCGTAGAAAGACACGAAGGCAATAGAAGTCCATTCACCTGACATCATCAAGTGGGGGGCAATATACAGATCGTCATAGATGACTCCGTGAAGATATTATAGCTACATTAATACCTAACATTCCTGGTAGAGATAAGATCGGCTTCGTCATTGTAATTGTATAAACTCTTATACATTTGATCTTTTCGTTGCAGGTCGTAGATACAGACAAAGAAGTTTTTTTTTTGCAATGTAATCCCCGTTAGCATTCCATCGCTCACTTTCCTTACTTCCAAAATGCTTTGTAATGATATAAAAATTGAGGCATGTTTTTACTTATTATTATTTTTATTATTTATTAGCATCTTTGAAAAATTTTAATTATTAATTTTTGGAGATGGAGATTGGATGAAATTGATTTTAAACATTCGTTTATGATCACATATATCAAATATTTATCCATTTAAGCAGAGTAATGTGAACAAACAAATGGAAAATAAATATTACAGTTATATGAACATAGAAATGTACATATCGTAAAGTTTAAGACGTAATTAATACTTTAATACGGGAACAATTGGCAGCATTAGAGAATGTTCTTCAAGTAATATGATAAATACAATGATATTTTATTTATATTCGGAGGAGGTAAAATGCATCGTCCACCCACGTGCCCACGTGTGCCATCTCATACAGATTAAGGTAGTGAGGTTTCTTTTTTTAAAAAAAAAAAAAAGATTGCTTTATAGGAAGCTTCGGCTTGCATGACGTGAAACACAATGCAGTTTCATTACTATTCAGTAATTAACCATGTTAACAGCGTTGATCAAATGTCTACCAGAAAGATTGTTATCAGTTTCTTTTGTTGGACAGTGAAGTTTAATTAATTACTCTTACCCCAATAATTTCTTCCACAAGCACCAAGAGCAGTGTCGTGACAATTTTTAATGACCAGATGTGCCTTCACAAAATGTTTCCGACACTTCCTTTGAAAAATTACAAGGCTACATATCATAAATTGTCAGGTGATGCTGAACTCATTTGTTTTTTATTTTGTTTTCTTCTTTAATTGATAAAAATCTGAAGAGTAAAACTGGCTTTAGAATCAGGCAGATTGTTTGGTGCAAATGGCAGAAAACATTTCACAGATTAGTCAAATTACTGGCCAATAATAATGAATTAAATGATCTGGAATAATCATAAAGATGTAATCCAATATAATTAAAAGTGCAAATTAGAAAATACGCTGGATTGAGCACACATAATAAAGAATCTAATACCGTTAATAGTAATCAAATAAAAATGAATAACTGTAGTGGGAGTTAGGTAATGTGAACTATTGATCATTATAAAGGAACACAAAATAAAAAGGCAGTTGGATCTGAATATCGAGGGGAGCTGGAGTCTACCTCGGAGCGATACACGGGTGATTCCACTACGTGGTGATATTGCGGAGTCCGACTACAGCGAATTTCCGTCTGCAAAGTCAGCGGACAACCGTAAACGTTGGGGAAGTAATAGAGCCCGTCTCATAACACACCTCATGTGAACACGTTTCGCGTTCAGGAAACGTGTGGAAGCAATGCATATAACTCCATATGACGGTACAGGAGCCTCTCCATTGCTGCCCTGTCACCCTTAATGCCAGACGTGAAATGTCTCACATCCGCAAAGGTAGTAAAGTGTTTCCCGTGTGTCCGATACAGAATAGAAATCCTCTGGGAAATGCTATTCTGGGAGTGTTCATCTGCAAACCCGCTTACAGTGAGTTCATATTTATACTGCGGAAACACTAGCTATTCACGCAGTCATTAGAAACCCGTTATAAAACAATCTTCCAAAAATCTTAATGTTTACTGATGCTATGACTGTATTTATCGTCCTAAAATCTGATGATATGAGATTACTTCAGCGACTAGAGCATCCAGTATGAAATATAATATTACCAAACTGGTGTCAGAAGTCAGCCGGTACACAAGTTCACTTTCTCTGGACTAAAGGCCATACAGGAATACTACATATTGAGATCTTCGATCGGGTGGCGACTGACATTCCACAGGTACTTAGCTACCGTGAAGGGATTTTATGGATATCACAAGTGGAACAAAGAATGGTGTCAGACACATCTGAAGAGAGGACATAATTACGCAGCAATACAGCCAATTATACCCAAGAATCAATGGTTTGCGGAATAAAACGTTGCAAGAATGCCTTAACAACTGCCATTAGGATGAGAATCGCGGTTGGCTGCAATCCATATCAACTATGACGCCTTCGAATTATAGACTTACCAATGTGCATATTCGATCCAGAGCTTTCCGATATCAATCATATTATGTTCTCCTGTTCACAATATCAGCTGCAGCGTATTCGCTATAATAGGCACATTGAAGAGCTCTCAGTCAGTTTTCCGATGAGTGTCAGTACTCCTCTGCTATCTCAAAATGTATAGTATTATAAGGCATTCGTCCGTTTCCTCCAAAACGATTACATGAAGATCTGGAGCATGGGCTGCACATGAGTGAGTAAAGCATGGTGGCCAACATATGACGCTGCTAAATTTATGGCTGTGTAAATGGTCTCCGTTCACGTCACTCAGTCGTCTCAGGCCATCCATTCACTTCCAGGAAGCATTTAAACCAGTCAAAAAGACACACCAGGCATTTCTCGGAGGAAATAACCAACCTTACTGATTCCTAAAGGCGGCTTCACAAGGCCCGTGCATTTGCCGGTCGCGCCGGTCCTGCTATCAAAAGCAGGCCGTGGGAAGGGAGTCGCCTCTGCTGGCAGGGACAGCGCGCCTCTATCCGTCGCCCACTCGGTAAACATCAAACGCCCGGGTAGCTGAAATGACACCCACCGCTTCCGGCCAATCAGAGCGGGTCTTCCGCCACGCCGACAGGTATATTAGGAGGTCTGTCTGGGAGGCTAAACCAGTCTACGCGGTGACTACCAGCTTTCGTCAGCCTGTAGACACCAGACACCTGATGAAGACAACCGAGCCGTTTGTCGAAACGTTGTGTTTTCAAAACACCATCCGGCTGCACACCCGTGAAGACTACATTGATTCTAGTTTTTTATTATTTGAAAATACTCTTTGATGATAAAACATCCGTTATTAGTGACAAGCAGATATTTTATTGACATCGTTTGAACGAATATTCAGGTTGATTCAAAATTACTACATTATTCCATTTCTGTAATTTAAGAGAGGTATAATTTAATCAGGACGTGTTTGTAAGGGTAAATTTACTTCGCCTATATAGTGTCTTTTTTTTTTTTTTCCTGCTCACAAACATCAAATACACAGCTAACCATTATAGAGGTTAACCATTTAAAACCCGTTTTCCAGTACTTGACAACATCAAGTGCATTCAGTGTTACTCGAAACGGATCATGTACCTTACATGATTGTGGCATATAAGGAGCTGGAGCATATGTTTCATGGTTTGATCCTCACCACATTCACGCTTAATGTTGGTACCGTCGATGTAACCCAATTTCCACAGGTTTGCCAAGATCTTACGCAATCTTATTCGAACTAGATTCAAAGACCTCCAGACATTCAGCGATGCACACAGGTTGCTTTTCTGGACTGGAGTCTCTGAACAGCTGCTGCATGGCCGTGCAGTGGGTGGCCGCCTCCCCGTTCTACTTTTTCCCTCTGTTTATTCGCAAGCACTTCTGTTCTGAAACCGTGTGGGACAACCCTGAAAGTGATGAAGCCTGTCAAGTCGGGTAGGCTTTAGGTAATCTGTCAGCTGACTGCAGGTTTTATTGAGGACCACATCCATGAATTTGGTGTGAGAGGATGAGTATCAAACTAGGCATACATATACTGCAGCGGAGTAACGGGGACATTACTGATGTACGAATGGTTTGTGGTTGACTGCCCCTCTGTGCACAGTAAGTTGTATCTTGTGGTGATTTTCATTTTGCAATTCATGAAATACAACTTATATATGAGAGTTCTGTCGAGTATAACGTCCAGGTATATTGGGTCCACAAAGACTGCTTTTTGTTCGGTAGTGCACACCTGCTTTACCTGGGGAATAAACTAGGCTTTATTTTTTTACATCTAAATTACAAACGGAGGAAAATACTTGAAATTGTTAATGGATTCCGTTCTAAGGGAGCGTGCATAAACCACGAGGCTCCATATTGGCCTCCTGTGAACTTCCCCTCCCCCCACGTAGCCCTACGTGAAATTTGCCTCTCCGCCCCCCCCTCCCACCTACGTACCACATAGATTTTTTCCCTTTTGATTCCAGAAGACATTTTTTACTGTTTTCTCTTGTCACACGATTGTAAATTAAATACGGAGATAATTACTGAGGGAAATAAATATTCGCATACTGTTGTGGGTTCTGTTCCTCATTTTGATCATGTTATGAAAGGAAAGCTACGTGGCCTGGCTCGGATCCCCCACCCCTCCCCCCACGTATCCCAACATAGCCTTCTAGCGAACCCCTCCCCCCCTGGATCTAGCCACGTAGTTTGTGCACGCTCCCTAAGCAGAAATACAGGTGTAAGAATGAATACCAATCACTCATGTTCATCTTTATCTACAAGTCTGAAAGTCAAACGAATTATTCGCGTTTCTAAACTTAGGACATTATTTTATTTTGCCGTGTCGCAAGTGGATCCTCTCAGTTGTCGAGTACCTAATATGTGTGCTCCTGTTAACTGTCACATAATCCCACAGTGGAAGAGTAAATACTGCATTGCTGCATGTTACTGAGGTCTAAGCAAAATAATCATTGATATACACTATCTTCACGCGAATTTCCCAGTTTAGATCGTTTTTAACCGGTAGTGAAGAAGTGTTATATTGAAGGCCCACTCCCACGGCGCGTGGTATGGTAGTACGCGCCTTTCATCTTTTACCGCCTGGCGGTGGGTCGAGGAGCTCCCTAACACGCGCCGAGGGGCGCGCCGTGGGAATGCACCTTAAGCCATACCGCAATCCATATTGTTCCGGTTGAATTTCATATTCCTATCTACATAGCAACTTCTGATTTCTGAATTTAAGTCTTCATACCATCGTTTAGTATCCACTACGGCAGTTTCAGCATTCTTTTCCATGTTAATTTTTTTATAAGCTATCTAATTCACCGAGCCAAGGGCACGCGATAATAAACTACAAAAAAACACACACCAGACTTAGCTAGCACCTGTAAGCTACAAGTTATTAGGTATCGATCATGTGCCCAAGATGTGAGAAACACTTTCTCGGGTACTCGTTGAGAAGAAATACTTATTTTACTGTGCCAGCAATAATATATTTCCCTGACCTTTTCCACTTTGAGAATGATAGAGAAGAATGGAAGCCTATGAAAAATAATGGAATATGTCATATCGTGAGCCTAATGACAGTCTTGTTTGTAAGTACAGTCATAGCGATATTCAATATAACTTCAATATAGCTCTATGTAAATATGTGAAGTGATATTGAATAATATTTGTTTACTTATAATCTTTCATATTTTGATACAAGAATAAAAATAAAGAAGCCTTGAATAAAAGAAAGCATTGAATAGTTGAATGATGGGTTAAGCTATGGTGACGAATGACGGAAGAAAAATGTGTGGATAACTCTAGCAGTAAGTTAAACTGAGGGTACGAATGGTAGGAACTGGTTTTTATTATTATTATTACTCCGCGATTCACTAAAAGTGGGTGGCGGAGGATGTATTGCACCAATCCTAATGTATAACCATTTTTTCGTAGGAAGGGATATGCGGGAAATGACAGGAGGCGCCCATGGGCTATTTTTAGGAACCATCCCAACATTCGCCCGGAGCGATCTGAAAAAACCATGGAAAACCCAAATCAGGATGGCTGAAGTGATTTATCCAGAACTACTCCTGTCGGATTTTAAGTTTACTCGCCCGGTAAACCATTCCTATTCAAGTCCCTAATCTTTCGTGGGAAACACGAGTATAGAAATAAATTTATTCCGGCCTAGATTTCTCTTATCTTATTTTCGCGGATATGAATGGTTGTAATATATGTTTTCTGTCATTCCGGAACAAGTCAGTATATAATTAACGAAGAGAAATTATAACGTGTGAAGTGGCAATATGAACGAACTATTTCAACTTACTGTGTTAAAATAAAAATTTTACAGCGTTTATTTTTCTTATAGGAGTCTTGTAATCTATCGTATATGAAGTCTCAATAAACTACACCACAATAGCATTTAGCAGGTTTGTTTGCTATTGTGGTCATAACTACTTCTAATCAGTGTGGGTGTGAGATTTAATCACTTGTGACTGTTTTCAGAATGTTTTGTGAAGTGAAGTTTCTCTTTGGACTGATGAAAGAAACTGTTATCTTTCAGTGAATTTAGGTAGCCACAAATATTTAATAACAGTATATGAAAATACAGCGGGAAACATCCTCTGCGTCTTTCTCAGTATAGACATGCGAATAGATTCGACCATTGTAACCATAGCGAGCATAGGAGGGATGCGAGTGAGAGAATCGTGTTGGAGTAACCGCGATGGCTGGATGACGTCACAAAACTGCATTGATCAAGAAAGCAAAAGGGAAGGAGTGTTCATTAATATAGAGAAAGTATTGATCGTATGTTCCAAAGTGTGGATCAATCACTGTGGACAATGACTATATTATTTAAGAAAACGAGAAATGTTTTAAAGACGGAAGTGTTGACCCCAACAATGTTTATCTACCAGACGGTCTAACGATATAGCCAGTACGTAATAAAGACGGCAGAATTAGTCCCTGAAATACTTTGTTTCTACAGCAACAAAAAATGTTATGGTTATCATGCTTATGCTTTCTAAGAAAATCCAGAATTAAATGTTATGCTTGTTGTACGGATGGAACCTCATCAATTTTTGAAACCTCACGTTTCAGCCTTCTGTGGCTTCCATCAGAGGACTGATGTCTGAAACGTCAGGTTTAAAAAATTGACACTTTCCACCAGGGCAAGCAAGATAACATTGACAAGACTGCGGTAATCTACACAATAACTTCCAGAGTTAAATGTTTTCTGTTTGCCCATGTAGTTCCTGTTGCATCGGACACTGCTTTGTTGAGGAACTATGAGTATGTCTAGCACATTCGTTGTTTCTAGTAACTGGTAACCTTCTCCATCGATATTTGGTTCTAGTCTTCGATCCTGAAACAATAACTAAAGAATCACGCCCCTTGAGAGAAGTAGCTCTGATACTACTGAAGATTGATACTACAGTGGGCTCGTATAAATTCCGTGCTGTTATTGGTTAGTAATCTGTAACAGGATAAACCCATTAGCTTGCAACAAAGAAAAAGGCTCAAAGGCGCCTTTAGCTCATTCTTAGCCTTTTTTTTACCACAGTTTGTATTGGGCATATACAAGCCCAATAAATTAACAATAACGAGCAGATTTTATCAGAATAATAAACACAGAAAATCGTAACAATAATTTGGTTACGAAATATCACGAAATGTGAAGTATGGTAGTGGAATCTTTGACTTTCAAACTGAATTATGTTTTTGACTTGAATCTTACAGTAAGTTTGAGACTACTTTTATGATCCGTAAGCCGCAAATTCTACGCCTTTAATTAACAAAACATCATATTTCAGTAATAACGTGTAAATTTTTTCTACATAAGGCGTACTCAAATTTGTTTCTACTGTATTCGTCTTCAGTGAATTCCATTTCACAAGACGTATAGACATTCAAGTAACAGTACTTCTGCTCTGAATAATAAAGAATCAAATTCATCATTCTTAGAGAGATTAACTTTTCATGGGTTTCAAACGTTAATTGGAAATATGTTGACAAAGTTTATAACTTTAGACTGATAGTTCTTCTTTGTTAGCAGGAAACAAACACGTTGAAGAGGAAATAAAAACAGGAGCATCATTGCAGTAAGAGCGGAAAGTTCGGTTTGCTACGTTACTTTAATGTAAGATTGTACTAACTTCCTTAAATATATCTATCACTTCTTGTCATCTTAAAATATATATTTTTGCTTCCCAATAACTGATAACTTGAGACCGGCTCGAAATAATCAATTGTCATAAATGCGAATCATAGTAACTTGTTCTTTTAGCTTTTCCTATGAACAAATAAACTTTTAATAAAACAATTTAATTTATTAGGAAGTATTTATGAAAATTTTATTTAAATTTTTAATACTTAATAACAAGTTCTTTCATTTTAGTATTGCTGTGTGTGACTTCAGATACACTGAATATAAAAAAAATCGTTTTGATAAGTGTAACAGCTAAAAGAAAGTGATTGTAAACTTCTATATAATCGTTAAATTATAGTAGATGCAAAACAATCTGTGAAAATTACACATTTCTTCAAAATTTTTGTTTAACCGAAATATAAAATGCTAATCTGGAGACTGCGTACGTCGTCTATAGTTATTGGTTGGAGAAAGGTCACGTGCCAGCCTTCACTCGCCAATCAACCGCCACCATATTACATTCGTTCCTTCATGTTTCTTTTTGTTTATTTACGACAAGTAGATGTAGAAACTCATGTATGGTGAATGGTGTTCGATGTTTATGTTATATTATCTGTATCAGTTATAAGAAATAGATTAAAACATACCTAAGAATTTTTTTGGCAGAAGATAAGAAACAAAGTATTAAAATTTCAGTGAACATTTACACGAAAGGTACGTAATCGCGAAATGTATCTGTCACATAAATGAAAGTTAAAGGTTTTTGATATTATATTTTCCGTCATTTAAAGTAAAATGTATTTATTTGAATGAATCCTAGCCAAATACTCCGATAATCTAACCACAATATGGTAATCATATCACGAAAAATATCATTAAAATGATCGTTATTCGTTTTTCTTTACAAGCTGTTCCAGAACAAATTTATATTGCCACCAAAGGTGATGCCCGTCGTTATTCATATGAGAGTAATAGAAGCCATGATTTCATTATCGTTATTCGTTTTTCCTTACAAGCTGTTCCAGAATAAATTTATACTACCACCAAAGCTGATGCCCGTCGTTATTCATATGAGGATAATAGAAGCCATGATTTCCAAATGCAATATTAGTGGAGGTTGTGGTTAAGTTGACCAGAATCGCAACTGACACATTTTGTTACAGCATAATAAACTCTAAAATCAGTTTTACAAACCATTTAAACTGCTCTCATAAGCGCCATGTTACTAAATATATTAATTGTAGAGTAGTTCCATATTTAATGTGCTGAATTGTGCCTGGACCAGGAATAAAACTGATATTACATGGATAGCAAACGTTTTTGGGATTCCATTTTTTTTTCTATTTCACTGGTTCTATACTTGCGTCATCATTAATTCAGTAGAAGTTACTACTGTATTGTTATGTGAACTGTAAATGAAATATGTAGAACAAAATCAAGTCCATTAGCATTATGTAATAACCATTCCGTATAATTAACCAACTGAAAAAAAAAAAAAAAAAAACCGAAATGCCACAATATTGAATTCAAACCGTCATTTTTGACTGCCTCGAAACTAGTACATTAATACTGGAATAGATAAAAGCTTATTAAGCGGGATACATCAACAGAGAAAAAAGTTCATTTCGTGCACAAGAAACAATGCTATCCTTGCAGCATGACAGAATATTGTATGTATGAAGCAAACAATGTTCCTAAATTTTATTTGTGTAAATTTTGCAGAGAAACCGCCTTCGAACTCGTTACTGCAATAATAATTACGCTAATTTCGCAAACATTCGAGAGTTAAACAGCCGAGTGCTGCGAGAGGCTAACAGGCGGCGAGTGTAAACTTTTCTTGCCAGCAGACACACTCGAGGGGAATTTTAGTCGTCTGCTCAGCAGCCTGGTGACACTGTGTACGTTGGAGGCCGTTAATGGGACGTGAATTTGAGAGCACGCGGCCGCCACGTATTCGGCGAGCACGTTCGTTATAAAGTTAACTTTAAAACTTGTACTGGGTGGAAACCTTAATTAATTCTAATACATTTTGTATTAAATAAACAGTCACAAATTACTACCTATCTCCGTTTAACCTAATCGCCCACTTACACTGTAGTTTCGAGTACACATTCAGCACACACAAAAACTTTTAATTTGGTTTTCGTGTGTAATGTTCGAAATGTTGAGCATAAAGTCCACATCCGTTGTCTCCATGTCTTGCTCATTAATGCGGTGAGGGAACAAATTAACTTTTAAATTAAATACGAATATTCATTTACAGAGTTTTATTTTTATTTGATTTTATTCGCGGGTTAAACAAAAAAAACCACCATCTAGCGTTGAAGTTTTATTCTGACTTCTTGATCAAAAATCTATTGTAGCTTGTTCAGTTAACAGAGGCACCTCAAGGTCAGTCTGCTCTATGCTCACTCCGCTGCCCTTAGTAGTATGACATACGCGCACAATGTCAAAAGTGCACAACCCAAGAGTGGTGGGTGGGTGCTGTAATATCTGCCCGCGACTACCTGCACTGATTCCGATGTTAAGGTGGGATTCCTATGCAGCGTCAAACGCCAGCGGCTGACTCACCTGCGTCTGATTCTGCTCGTCAATCGTGCTTCCTGTAGCACGTCAGTCGCGGATCGATCCTGGAACTGGAAGGTCGTTTGTGAGCGCGATTTGATGTTTCATTTAATGTTAGAAGCTTGGTACGAAGTAAGAAACAACTGATAATGTGGTTGCTTGCTGTTTGCATAATTTACTTAGTGATGCATTCCTCTGGGTAAAAAAGTACATACCTCATTATAAAATAAACTGAAATGGACAACTACCCACCGAAAATCTTGGACTATTAGTAGGGGGTGCCGATTACGCACATACTGATGGGTTTTCTGTGAGAAACTCATTCACAGGATTCTTAAACAGCCGGGCAGGTGTAAGGTTAACACCCTGCAAGGTAATCACGTTGCAAGAACTCATTGTGATTACTCTCTAATAGTATTACCATAAAAATCTGTAAAAATATGAACAAATATTATAAAAAATTCACAGTTGTATTTATATGAATGTATAATATTAGTTTTGTTTATTACTTATTAATTTGTGTTAGGCAATGAAATAATTATGAAAATTTTGAATTTAATAACTGTACCTTATACTAAAGATAAGATACATGAGTCAATGAAAGAATATTTATATGAACGTTTCTATAAACCACAGAGTTCGACCTGAGCAAAGTCTGAGTTCTATTTGAAGTCCATTTCATGCCTAATCAAAAATTGAATCTCTATGGAGATACAAGAGTTAAATTTTGATGGAAGTAAAAATAATACGAATAGTGGGAACTGTCAGAATTTTTCCGTTTTGCTATATCGGTAAGATTCAGTTACACAATATAACTACTAAATGAAGGTTTCATTACAATTAAACACATAGTATATTGCAATTACACCACGCGAAATAGCTTGAGCTTTTTGAAGGTTTCTGTAATAATAAATATATAGTAATAAGTGCAGGAAGGTGGTAAACGATATTAATAAACTTATGTTAGATTATACTGCACTTTTATCGCCATTTCGGAGAACGCGGGCTGATGCCGCATTATAGGAAGCGGTTCCATCATTTTCCATTGCACCAGTCATCAGTCGCAGCATAGGAAGAGCTCCTAGCATGATCTGGAATGTGAGTTTTTCTGTCTACTCCAACCTTCCATGAAGGTAGAGAATCAAAGACCCTTGTACACTTATGCCACCTGTGCGCTTTTAGTCAGTCACCGCTACCACTACCCCTACACACAAATAGGAAATATACCACTCAATTACATCGACACAGTGGTCAGTTTGGAGAGGTATGAAGGCAGGAGTCTGGCAGTTGGGGAGTGGAACCAGCACAAAATGACACAGTGAACAGAATATAGTGTAGTGGAATCATTTTTATCAGTTTGCCTGTGTGCGTTAAAGCTCCTCCATACTGAAATCAAAGAGTTCCAGCTGGCGTAGAATCAATCCTTGGATCGAACATACTGGCACCGAGCACGATGGGTGAGCGGTACCGCTTGAGTTCTGCATTCGGGAGAATACGAATTCAAATACCCGTTTGTATATCTTGATTTTCATTTTCCATGATTTCCCGAAGTCACCTCATGTGCATAATTCCTTCTGCTCTACGTCCCCAATACTCTATCGCTTCCAATGATCTCAACGTCGCTGGGACGTAAAAAGGTAGCTTCATTCAAATTTGTGAGTTTATATAGGTAAAAGACTGAACAATTTTCTTCTCAAAAGCTACACATTATACATACATGCACAAAACAGTCAGTGGTTACACTCACTGGCTAAGAGTTCGTGTCACATATTGTGACTTAAATCAAATTAACAAAAAAATATTTTCGAAAAGATTTTAAAGTTAGTCTCAATAACTGGTTTATAATTAGGGTTCATTACTTGTTTTGTGAAATTATATTTCAAATAAGGTACATAAATAAATCAAAAACACTTTCAAGTGTTGTAATCATGATACGTCTATTGTTAATATTTATGTTTTTATTATTAAATGCATTATTAATTATTATTTTTCAATAAATGTAGTTGATTGTAAACTTATTTCTTATCAGTCCATGAGTAAACCAGAAAGAATGTCATGTGAGATGATTATAACCAGTAATAATAACATATGATTTTCAGAGTAATCCTTTTGCAATTTTTCTAATTTTTTTATTTTGAACAACAACAAGAGATCATTACAATTTGATAACAAGAAATAAAAGTTATAACGTTTTCTTCACTCCCCCCGTAAAAAAGTATAATTATTTTCTATCCCGACGATTTTTAGAAATTTTATGTTATAATAGTTTTAAGGTTAATAAGAAATAACGTAGTGCGCCAAAAAATGAAGATTTCAGTGATCACGACGGTGGGGCAATAGGACATACAATTGAGAGAATCCATAAGCTTTTCGTTTTTCTCTCAGAACTTACACAAGCCTACACACGAAGAATATGTAAATGATAAAAATCTTAGTGTGTGAATGGGTGCAAAACGATATAATCTGGCATGAACGATGATGCTACTACTGTATTTCAAATTATGGAATTTGCAGACGATTTGAACAATTTTCTTAAATTTTACAACTTATTGTTACAACCACGCTAACGATAAAGCAGAGATTATATTCTTGACTGGTGTTTTGACGATGTATCAATGTTGAAACTCGAGCTTGTAATATATTATTAACTACAGGAAACAGCGTTATTAGATACCGAGTGATAACTTGCAAGGTTATCGCGGTGCAAGATTGAGTCAAAAAACAGTGCAAAGTGAGCCCAGATTTACGCGCCCTGTGGGTGACTAGATGGTCTGCCCTATCCAACTTCTAATGCAATGCATTTATTGCCCATGGCTTAAAGGTTCACCTTCTGTCTGAGCGCGTTTTCGGATATGCTATAGGGTTTAATGGAAATTACCGACCCGATAGACCCAGTTAGTGTGTAGCGGGCAAAAAACAAAGTGTTTTTTGCGCGTTGCCAGGAAAATGATGTACGCGAAAAGTGGTGGGGGGAACTCAGCCACTAACAGCTCTTGGTAGCAACGTTTTTAACATATGAATTATGTTTTCGTATGTTGAGCCTACGAGGACTAAAGAGCTTCGTGAGCGAAGATTTGATTTGCTAAGATACACACACGCCTTGGCAATTGGAGGGTAACATAGTTTTCTTCTGAGGAGAAGAACGGATGGAGAGGAACTCTCGTCTGCGCCAGGGATCTTCAACGACGCCTCACCACTCTGTCTCGATACTCTGAGACCTGGGTGATCGACGCGGGCACGGCGAGTGGTTCACCACATCGCGGCAAGTGAGGCTTTAACCGCAGACAACATCGGATGACCACCAACGGCGCCATTCTGGTTTGCGGTGGTCGTGTCACCACGCTATCCGCTGACAACGGTAAAGTTCCTTCGTGATGCAATCACTTCCACCCAGTAAACACACCCTGAGAATTCACAAATGGCTCTGACACTTTAAAAAATCAATGAAATTGTTATTATTCAAATTTATATCAAATACTATGTTTCGTCAATATTCATCATTCTCAAGTTATAATTAATCAAATTAAATTACAAAACCATTTTTAATTAGTCCAGAAAAATGTAACATCACTTGCTTATATCTTATCATTCCTGATAATTTTAAAATCTTGATTTATTTTTGACGATCATACCTGTATGGACAAGAATTCGCTTCCTCACATAGGGAACAATTCAAACTTTTGCTAACTATTGGACCGTATCTATACTATACCGACCCAGAATTTGTCCTAGCACTTGCTGTAGTTCGAGCTAGTTTCAATAGTTGCCGACTATCAGTTTAATCTCGGCACTAACGGTAGTCCGGCGATAATGCTAACTTGGATACTGTATTGAGGAAGTGGTAACCGTCTCATTGAGCAGCAAAGTAAGATACCTATCTACAGGTCTGGAAACACGTATGTTTCCATTCTGTCTTAGATTTCGCCACAAATAAATACACTGAAGATCACGACGTATCTCATGAATCAACGTGGCTGGAGAACAGAGGAATAAATGACAATGTGTTCGTACCAAGATCAGATCGTAGAAGCCACAGAACATACTACATCTAGGTTATCACTAATTTAAGAGATGCCCACCAAAGTTCAGGCTACAATACAAATAAACACACCACCACTTGAGGTTTGTTACGACTGCATTGATTATTTATTGCCCAGTTTTCAGCGTGAATTACGTACATTAAAATAAACGGACTACTTTAATCAAACCGCTACTCTTTAATAAGCGTAACGTGTGGTATTTAATTTAAGGAGAAAATATTTGCGCTTGAAGTCGATAATCTGCAATCAAAAATGTGATAATGTAAATTTTTTCTTAAGATTACTGTTACGGAAATGATATATTACACACACAGCATGTAAAATCTTTTCGTTATGCGCCGGACATAATACTAACTAAATTTTTTAATAAAAATAACAGTTAACAGCGTGTTGATATTAATGTACAACAGCTACTTCCGCGTATTAACATGGATTATTCTTATCGTAACTTTAAGAACAATTTCAAACTTAATTTTTAACTTAAATTCATGCTTATTTCTCAGATATATCCAAGCATTTATGTCATTATATCCCACAGCCCATCAGAAAAGCGGAAATAGCAGAAAAATACAGAAATGATCAAGTGAGAAAGTAGAGAATTTACATAAGATTCTTGCAATTATAACAATGGCGAAGCTTGCCACTGTAACGTTCCAACATTCAATAAATCCTTGCGTTGGTTTAGAATGTGACGTTTGTAATGTCTGATTTTATCGAGAAGTGTGAAGCATTGCATTATTCTATTAAAGTTTTGATCAATTAGTAATTCACTTAATTGGTTATATTTTATTTTTCAAGGTTTCAAATTCCAGATATTACAAGTAGGCAGAGAAATAATTGGATCAACAGGTTGGTTCACATATTTTATACACACAAACAGTTAATTACTATGATAATTTACAAATTATCGTAAAATTTGTGCATTTCGCATTCACTAGTCCTTGAGTTAATTCCAAACAATTTTTAACCTTCTATCAGAGAATGAGAAAAACTTCTTCTTATTTAAAAGGAAGAAATTTGATGGTTAATTGAACTAATGAGAATACGGCTAAAAAATTATTTCGTTGCTAGGAACGATGTTTCATTGGCAAATTACTCTGCAACATAAGTCAGTCACTAATTCTTGACCTTAGAATGGTCATGTGATACTTAGGTACCTGTTGGGTGGTCATTCTTGGGGTGGTTTTTACTGATGTCTTATAAACTATCCTTTAAAGTTCTCATGTTGAAGCTGATGCTCTGTGTGACGTCACCTTGCCTCGTGGCTGCTAATACGGCGTAGTGAATAAGAGTTGATTCTCACTCAATGCTTCATATTGAAATTTCATAAACCGCGCCCGTCATTGCGAAATTGTAGCCCAGACGCTCTGTGGACGAAGGTATTTCCTACCACCTCTTAGAATTTATTGTCGCTGTGGCAACGGAATGAGTTCCATGATCACCGGTGGAGACGAAAGCACTAATTCTTCGATTCACGGGGTTAATTCATCCCACGCTGCCAAGAGAAAATTACCAGAAAGCCAGCCATACCACCAAAGGACGCTCAATATGTGAAAGCAGCCCACAAACGCACAAACTTTCTACCCCTTTGTATTCGTAGCTTGGGTTATTATTATCGCGAGATTTTGTAGCTGTGACTACGGCGTTCCTTGATTGTTTCTTCTTGGAACATATCCTTCACTCCTTAATAACTCGAAATGTGGACTATATTTGTATACGTTCTATCTAATTTTATTATTTATCCTGACACTCGGGCTTTTGTGTATAATTTATGGCTCAGGATCCCTCTTTCCAAGTATTTATAGAAGTTCGATTTTGTGAAGGAGTTTAACAACATCATAAATTCCATACTAAATATCGACATCATACTAGTTGGAAATTGTATGTCTGTGTTTGTGTGTGTGTGGGGAGGTGGTGAGGCTCAATGTAGCGAGTCGTTGGCGTTGTGAATGAAATGATGAAAGGAAGAAATTATAGCCCATGGAGACCTACTATTCAGAATGACATCAAAGGAGCAACCCAACCATGTTTAACGTAAAAACTGTTTACCAGTCTGTCCGCAGCGGGTATGCAGTAAGGACATATGTGACTTCTTAGTGTTTTTGGAGACTCGTCCGTTACCCACCTCAGTGGAACAACAGAGAGTAGCACAAGACTGCATACTTCTACCACCACAGTGCAAGGAGTCTGAACGCAGAGATAGTAAATAATTCAAAAGAAACAGGTTATCATTGGAGGGTGGGATTACCGAAATTCTTGGTCACAACCCACAATAATAAACCAAAGGTTTTTTTTTTTTTTTTTTTTTTTTTTTTTTTTTTTTTTTTTTTTTTTTTTTTTAAATCCAGATTTATAAGAAGTAAGACCTTACTTGCATCCCGAAGTAGAGGATCCAGCAGTTAACTATTGTGTGGTAGTATAACGTCAGCTAACAAGAGGTAACTTGTTGGACATGGCCATGAAAATTATTCTTCTGACTTCTTATTTACTCTCTCCTCTGCTAAGTATGCTTATTATAGAGACCAGTAACCATCTTCTTAAAATTAACATAATATCAAAAGACCATTAACGAACACAACTCACAATTATATACGGTGATTCAGGAGGAATGGTAAATATTGAAGGAAGCAGTAGTATGAAAATTGAGTAAAATTTTTTTAATATAAACATGTGTCCGAATTCCATTCGTTTGGTAGATACAGGTACTGGAATGTGCGTAAGATAAACCTCAGAATATGATCAAGAACACACAACTAACTTATTGAAGTACTTTATTCATGTAAAAACCACACTCATATTTTACAAACGTTTAAATTAGATGTTCGCAAACCCCACCACGTAACCAATTATCTAAACCTAACACTGCCTGACCGATGGATCGGCAGCCCCAGTCACGTCCACTGACTACCAAGGTCGCCGGACCGTACCCCATTAAGGTGGGTTCCCAGGGCGCGTGATGCTAGCAGGGACGGCGCGCCTCGACCCACCACCAGGCGGTAGAAGATGAAAGGCGCAAACTGCCACGGCACACGCCGTGGGAACGCACCTGTAGTTTTTTATGTGTGGGTAGGGTTGAAAAAACGAAGTGTACAAAGAAAAAGTGAACATAGGTGACGAATTACTCGCTCACATTGTAAACACTCATAAAAGTACACCAAGACGTGCACAGAAGAGCTACAAGTACTGTTGTGAAGAGAGCTGCAAAGTCTATTGAAGTCAATGGAGGAATTTTTGAATATTTAATTCAAACTTTTTTACAGTAGGTCGCAGGACTGCTTTAATAGAGGTGCATCTGTATCTTTATTTATACATTATATATAACACTTATTACTCATTAACTAAGGATGCTAAATTTATTGACAAGGTGTTGAAAAAATTTGGAAGACATCCTAGGCGCCTTAAGTTATTATTCAAATAGTGAATTTAATAATAAAATTTTTGTTTCTTAATCCTTTTCTGTGCATTTTCTTGCAAGAGCACCCCATTGCACCCATGTTCTGGTGCCCTAGAATATGCGTGTGCTTTTTCATGAATAAAGAAATTCAACAAGTTATCTGTGTGGTGTGTGCTTTCGATCATTTAACACTCCGGCACATGTATCTCCAAAATGAATGGAAATTGGATACATGTTTATATTCAATTTTTTATTTAATATAGTTCATATTACCACCTCCTTCAAAATTTACCATTGTTCCTGGATCATCTTGTAATTTACGCGACATTATATGTAGAAAATACACGAGACGATTAGGAACTGTAAGATTTGGAATTAAGTAGTCAATTGTAATAGTACGAGAAAATCTTGGGAAATAAGAATTTTTTATTCTTGAGGTAAGGATACGCGTAGGATGGAACGATACACGTAAGAGCTGCATATCCACTACGCCCGGAAAACGCTGGAACGTTGGCTCGCACGGCAACCGCGCATCATTGATACGCTGTTGGCTCACGAGGTGACTGGAACATAAGCGGCCCACAGACACACACATTTTTGTGCGAGTAAGCTTGCTGAAGATTTTCGCGCATATATTCTCGCGACGATCTTATACTTGTGGGAGCCCATACACAGGAACATCAGTTTCACACATTTGTCGCTCAACTGGCTCGCCGCGGTCAAATTATTGTGTTTATGGTTGTGATCTACGGATTTATCCGTCATGATTTCATGGCTCGCGGCTCACTGGTAATTCCAAAACATCGCGATCCAAGTGTAGTGAGGTTATGTTACAAGCGAGGTGACAATATTGAATTGAGACAGGTTTTTAAGTTCTAAACAAAAAAATGTATTTACCCGTGCAGCAGCTTATATTACAGATGTAATAATAATAATAATAAACAGACAGAATGACAAAAAAGAGTGGCTGCAAGAAGATTATAAACACGATCATACACTGCTACTTGTACTATTTGAAAAGCATATTCTTCGATTAGTCAGTATTACATAAATAAAGAGATGCATCTTCCTATGCATTTCCTCAATATCTTTCATCTTCCCCTTCATAATTTGGGCTTTCTATATTGCTGATACTGTCCATTGGTTCGTGTTGATCTCTCATGAACAGTAGTAAGTCGTAGTAATAGCGTAAATTAATATTGTAGATTTTGTCTTCGTCTATTTCACTTCTTGTTGAGTTTTCATTTATATATACATATACATTTATTTCTTGCGAAAAGCATTCCGCAAAGAGAGGATTTTCTTTTTTATTAATGCACAATCAATTTTTATACTATATTTCCCACAAACCTCTATCAATGCAATACATATATATTTTTTTAATCTGTTCGCGTACTCTTTTTGGTTTCACCTTCCAAATGAAGTATGTTGCCGATATGTCGCAATGAAATGAGTGACGAATTCTCTGCTCATCTTACTTGTTAGACACTCTCCAAGTCTTATCTGCCGCGAGTAAATTCTTAAGTGAGATATCTGTGTGTATGGTTACCGTCGCGCATGCCACGTTCAAATACGTCACCATTGTTATTGGCTTGTGATGCGGCTCGTCGTTAGACAATTAACACACACATTTTGTCTTCTATATGGATTGCCACGTAATTGCTGGCGCACAAATGTGCGTGTTTATGCCTAGCTATTGCCGCGGTCGAACATGCCGAACTGTGAGCCATTCTCTGTCGGATTTAGGCGCACGGCATAGGGTCTCTACTACTTAGATCGCGCGCAGTTGAGACGGGTGTCTTTATTCGAGTTGGCTCCCGCGCCACAGCAACAGTTTGCTACCATTAGCCCAGTCAATAAAGGGCCAAAAACAGTGAATGTCGGAACTTTCTCTGGTAAAGCTGAATTTTCTCCCAGTAGTAGATCACTATTAGAGAGACATTTTTTCAAAAGTCCCCGAAAATTCCAATGGAGCTTCCCCCCCTACCCCCCTTTAAGTTTAAAATGTAGAGTTTTACGCAATCGCATATAACTTTTTAACCAAAAGTTTATTAAGGTTATATTACTTACAGTTTTATTCCCTGATAAATATTCTACAACTTTTATAATAACATAATTTATGATATGTGCAGCAGTTTTCCCGTAAATTAACGAAATGTTGTAAAAAACAATATTTTTTTGCCACCTATCTACGTTTTTGCAAAATCATATTTTTATTCGTCACCAAATGAAAAAATGCTTCGAATGAAAGTTGTAGCTCATATATTCCTGAGTACATCGGTGTATAAACATATACAGTTATGTGTATTACTCTACTAGTAACATAGAAAACAGTAGCTGGGTTTTGAGCGCGTGAGCGCCCGGGAGTCGGCGGGCAGCGTGAGCCGGCCGCGCCTGTTGTGTAAGAGGAAGAATAAAGGTGCTATAATTTCCAGAAATTAAGGCGAGAAGACAATTTGCTATTCTATTCCACCTTGGTAACTCGAGGGGAAACAAATTTACTAACACATCGAAATCACGCTATAAAAAAAGAACTTTTACTTGAAGAAAGGTATAACGTACATTTTAAACAACAGTATTTTCACGATAAGTTATCCGAATCTTGAATTATCTGTACATTTTTCTCAATGAATATTATCACTTCAGACTGTATCACGCATTAACATATTTTTCTCCCCTCACGCTAACCAATGACCTCCAGAAAGTTCGCTGAAGTTTTCCTGTCAATTTCGAGACGCTGTATATCAGAGCACTATCTCCACTAGAATTTGGTCTCTTTAAAGAACATTTCACTGTAAGAAGAACGGGAAATACTGGTCTGGACGTGGACTGACATGTGCATCGAACAGGGTTTGATGCGTACCATGAAATCCGTTGGGGGCCTAACTCATGGACGAGGCATAACCGACAGCACTCTATCGAAATGGGTCCTCGGAACACAATTTTTCTTAAAAATTCATGATGCTGTGGAAGCTTATTTTGGGACATCAATTCAGTACAATGAGCAGCATGTTGAACTTCGCGTATCTAGACGAGAAAGAGATTTGTCGGACCTGCAAACATTTACAACATGGTTCCAAACACACAATCCTTTTACAAAACTATCAGGTGAATTAGTTTCATTGATATCTGGATTCGTGTGTGATGACTCAATAAACTGCGATGAAGCTTATGATGTCGGTCTCTAAGCCATAGCCAAAATGAAGGGAACTAACTTCCATGATATTAAACTTCACAGGAAGGATATGGTTAAGACTCAAGCAGCTGCAGAAGTCAGCATTGGTACGATCAAAAGAAGTTTGTGTGAACTCCCAACAACTTTTTAACCGTATTTTGTGTGTGTGCGACAGTCCCGGAAAATTGAAGACTTACTTGGAATTCGAACTGGCTCCTCGACCACCTGCTTTGTTTGATGATGTATCCTTACGAAAAGGAACAAAATCGTCACTGATGAAGGTATTTGAAGAAGGTGTCATCGACGTAACGGACCAAAATGGTGCAACTTATGTTTTGGACGGGGGATTTCTTCTACACAAAGTAGCGTGGCCAAGAAATTGTTCCTATGGCGTCATCTTAGAAACTTACTGTACATATGTTGTAAATAAATATGGATCTAATTCAATTGTAGTATTTGATGGTTATCCAGACGAGCCAACAACGAAAAATGAAGAGCAAAACAGAAGAGCAGCCAAAAGATCTTCACCTAACATAGTATTTGATGAAAACACAATTTGTGTTACTGGAAAAGAGGAGTTTTTAGGAAATACTAGTAACAAGAGAAAACTGGTACTAGCTTTGGCATCTGAATTCAGAAAACGAGGACTACAAGTTGTTACAGCGGAAGATGATGCTGATGTGCACATTGTTATGACAGCAATTCAACAGCAGGAGAAGTGACTGTAAGGTATTTGTCGTTGGAACCGATACCGACTTAATAGTATTACTTACGGCACTGGCTCCTGAAAGTACTTGTATATACTTCTGTAAAGAGATAGGGGGTGCAGTTCCATTAACAGTGTACTACAGAATCGCCACTCTCATAGAAAAGTTTGGAGATCAACGTCAGTTACTTCTGTTTTGTCACGCTATGACCGGATGTGATACCACATCCAGCATGTATGGAATGGGCAAATTAAAAGCGATAGAATTGCTCAGATCGAAACCTGATATGCAGAATACAGCGAGGAAGTTTTTGGATGATTCTACAACAAGAGAGGACCTTTTGATTGCTGGTGAGAAATTTGTTTTATGTTTTTATGGGTTAGAGAAATATTCAAATCTGAATGAAGCCCGTTACTACAAGTTCTTGACAGTAACAAAGAAAGTTCCCTTAGATCAAATTTTCATCTAGCAACATTATCCTCCAACGTCTGAGGCATGTCGTGAACATTCGCTGAGAGTATTTTTGCAAGTTCAAAAATGGTTAGGTAATACTCTTGATGCTACAAACTGGGGTTGGAAAATTGAAAACGTGAAAGAAATGAGAGGTACCAAAAGAACATTGAAACCAATTCCTACCTCGAAGCCATTTGCTCCAAACGAACTGCTGTACTTAGTGTCATGTTCTTGTAAACAAGGATGCGGACAATACTGTGGATGTAGAAAAGTGAACCTGAGTTGCACTGCAATGTGTGAACACTGTAGTGGCTTATCTTGCCTAAATTCACACCTGTATTCAGAAGAAGAAGATGAATTTCCTCATACAGATTAAATATGTAACCGTTATCAAAGAGACATGCTTCTAACCATAAAATAAGTTTTATGAGTTACAATAATCATGACTTGTAAATATTAAATCGGTGTATATAATATCTGTGGTGGGTGGGAGGTCCGTGATGCTGTTTTAAAACACAAGTACTGTAATTTAAAACAGCTGCCGTTTTAGCCAGTCCGGGACACGGCGGGTCCATAGGTGGTGGATAATGGAATGGCCTGATATAACAAGGCTAGGTTAAATCCCCCGAACCAAAACTGGCATACAAATGTGTACAATAATTAATTATGAATAAAATTAAAATCTTTAATTCAAATATGTTACAATCAGAAAAACAAATTTTACTTCTCATATCACTCTAATGTTATTTTGATTATACACACATATTTACTAAATTACAAATTAAAGGTCGACACACTATGGGCTAGTACGAGTATAAGTGTTAAAAATAGATGTTATAATTACAGTATTAACTAATTGAATAGGCATATGAGGATAAGGCGCCTTTCGCCTACGCCCGCCGACTCCCGAGCGCTCTCGCGCTCAAAACCTAGCTACTGTTTTCTATGTTACTAGTAGAGTAATACACATAACTGTATATGTTTATACACCGATGTACTCAGGAATATATATGCTACAACTTTTATTGGAAGCATTTTTTCATTTGGCGAAGAATAAAAGTATGGTTTTGCAAAAACGTAGATAGGTGGCAAAAAAATATTGTTTTTTTTACAACATTTCGTTAATTTACGGGAAAACTGCTGCACTTATCATAAATTATGTTATTATAAAAGTTGTAGAATATTTATCAGGGAATAAAACTGTAAGTAATATAACCTTAACAAACGTTTGGTTAAAAAGTTGTATGCGATTGCGTAAAACTCTACATTTTTAAACTTAAAGGGGGGGTAGGGGGGGAAGCTCCATTGGAATTTTCGGGGACTTTTCAGAAAATAATCCTCTCATCAAGGTCTATCACCCTTGAAAAAATCAGCTTTACCAGAAAGAGTTCCGACACAAAACCTTTATTGACTGGGCTACATGGATAACAAAAATTGTCGCCCCATTGTACGGAGCCAAATACGTTTTGTGGAATAGCAAATAGTCAGTCTAATCAGACTCAGATGGTATCACCTCCATTACCACCACAACCATCACTTGAAACTCCAATCAACGAATCTATAAAATCACCATATGACATGAATAAATCAATAGATTTTACCTAAGTAAGAACTAAGTTCTCTTTAAGAATGGGAACGGAAACTTAAATAACAATAATTTCTTTGTTATACAAAATGGATCTTATTCCTTTATCTTTACCTATTCTTTCTGAGCTTTCCATAACACTTTAAAAACACCTTTAACTGTTCTCTAAAATGACTGTTTTGAAACTCAAAAAAGGTACTGCAGGCCTGTACATGAGTCTCAAATTGACAGAAATCTTGAAGTTACAATGTCTTTAACTAAAATCGCCTCCCTAAATTGAGTGTTTACTTTATTCACACTTGGCTCAATTAATGATTTCAAGAACTTTAACTAAACCTATGTCACTCATGCAAAATTTAATTTAATTTAATTGCAATGGAGCACAGGCTCCGGTGGCAATTTCCCTACACCTCCATCTTCCCCA
This sequence comes from Vandiemenella viatica, assembly GCA_031002005.1. Lineage (NCBI taxonomy): Eukaryota > Metazoa > Arthropoda > Insecta > Orthoptera > Morabidae > Vandiemenella > Vandiemenella viatica. The sequence goes on from JARYHS010011408.1 coordinate 235,985,271, forward strand.
TATCCTGCAGCCACATACATTTTCCCTCTACAAATTTTATCTTTAAATTGTTTCAACGTTTTCCGTAAATTATTCATCATTTCTCTTGGTAACTCATTCCAATCCCTGACACCCTTACCTAAAACAGACAATCTTCCCACACACTTGTGCCTGAAATCGAGTGCCAGCTTGTGGTCATGGTCATCTTTTCCCTTCCATGTACTGCTTTTCAAACCTACTCCAACACTCCCATGACCCTCCTCATCCTCCTCCTGTCTTGCAATGAATCCCATTTCAGCTCCTTTATTATATCCGTCACTGATTGCATTCTGCGATAATTTACAGAAACAAATCTAGCAGCACTTTTTAGCACCCTCTCCTACTCCTGTATTTGATACGCAAAATGAGGGTCCCATACTACACTACCATATTCCAACAATGGTATCACCAAAGTTTTGTAACCCAGTTCCTTGACTTCTCTCGTACATCCCCTCATCACTCTCTCCAACAAGTACAGAATTTTGTAACCTTTTCCTACCACCTGTCCAATGTGTCCTGCAAAGTTAAGCTGGTTATCAAATGTAATGTCAAGATATTTCCATTTCAAGTCTTCAACAAGCAATTCTTTCCCAACGTTATATTCATAATTAACCTTTTGTTTTTTATTTGTGTATCTAATAAACTGACACTTCTTTTTATTTATCTTCATACCATGTTTACCAATCCAACTAGATATCATGTCCATATAACCCTGCAACGGTTTGCAATCCTCTATGGTTTTGATTCGTTTATGTAGCATAATGTCATCTGCAAACAATCTAATTTCAGTTAGTAGACAATCAACACAAGTATTCATTAGAATAATGAATAGCAATGGCCCCAATTCACTACCCTACGGCACTCCCATTTTTACTTCCACTTCTTTTGATACTACATTTCCTACCATAACTTTCTGTTTTCTACCTTTTAAAAATTCTTCTACCCAGCAAACCACTCTATCATCCACTCCAATAGTTTTCACCTTACAGTATTTACTACCATTTTATGGCTCACTCTGTTAATTTTTTAATTGTATCTCATTACTTCCATAAGTTTCTCACCGTACTGTATCCTTTTAATACAATTTCCTTATTCGCCTATTAACTTTTCATTTAGGTTTCTAGTTTACAACGTGACGCATCACAGTGAAAGTGGCAGGTGCTCGTGCACGTTGAAAAGTCAACGGTGGCTTCACGGAAACACCGTGCCTGGATAGTTTGCCGCGCAATCCTGACTTGGTTGCGTGCCGCGCTTGTCACAATAGAAACACTTCGCGCGGTAATACCTGTTTTGGCGCTCTTGACCATGGATCGCGCGGCAGCCACGCATAGTCGATATGCAGAATAGGAGTCATTCATCTTAGTTACCGCCGCCAACATACCGGAAACAAATATCTGAGTTGTCGAGACGCGTAAGACATGAAACATCTTTGGGACCCTGTATATTTCCCCATAAGACAGAGATGTTGGGAAGAAGATAGGTTTGGCAGCTCCACTATTAGGAAGACAGAACACAATCAAAAATCTCGTTATGGAAAAGGCATCAAACACAATAGGAATTCTCAGAGATAGATAATCGCTCTTTTGATTTCTAATTATTCCGTGAAGCCATGTATCATTTTCGCAGAACTTGCTGGAAACCATGTCTACATAAAAACGATGTAACTCCGCTTTCTCTCTTTATGCTTCTCTCTGTCTCGCTTAAGTAACGCAGTACGCTCACTCTCAGAACGATGTAAAGTTTATTTATTTAGCTTATGGCCATTTTACAAAAATAATACAATATAACATTAAATTATAATTAAAATTCAAAATTAACATGGTGTAGCAAATCTAAAGCTTCATTTGATATATTAATAAGATATAGGTGAATCTCTCATCCTCCATCTGTACAAACATGAAGCAGATCTGCCATGACCAGACCTAACTCTGTTAAGAGCTGCCCAGGTCTTGCGAGTCCCTTTAGTGCCTGTTGACTGTCAAACAGGGAGTGCCATTCTGGTGGGGCTGAGGATATCCACTCCAATTTCCAAGCTTCTCTTCCATTGAAATTATCAGATATAATCTGTTTTACAGTTTTAACGCTTGGATTTCTTGATTTAAGTCTCTCAAACTGATTATCCATGTCGTCATGGATGGGCAGATCCAATTTTACAGATCTTGTTATATTGGAAAATTAGGAGATTGTGTTGTCTTATTGTAGGCGGTTCGATGTTACACAAAACGGGTAGCCAGTACAGTGGAGTGATCTTGATGTATCTGCTAATTATCCGCATTGTCTGTTTCAAAAATTTTGTCGATCTTTTTGACGTGGGTGCTATTTATCCAGACAGATGAGCAGTACTCAGCTGAAGTATACACAAGGCTCAGTGCTGATGAGCGGAGTGTGGAGGCGGATGCTCCCCAGGAGGTGCCAGTTAACTTCCGCAGAATATTATTCCTGTTTCTTAGTTTTGCTGGAAGGTTGTTTAGATGTTTATTGTACGAAAAGGTGTGATCCATTACGACTCCCAAGTACTTGGGGAAGGGGTTGTGTCGGAGGGGACTGCCGTCCAGAAGAACGTGAAGTGAGAGATTCGCCACCCGATTGTTAAGATGGAAGACACTAGTTTCCGTCTTGCAGAATCTGGGTACGAGACGTCATTTCCTAAAATAGTTTCTCAGAGTTTTGAGGTATGCTGTTAAACTATTTTCAATTTGCTGAACGTTATCACATTGTTGTGCTACTGCCAGATCGTCAGCATAGGAGAACTGTCTGGATTCTATTTGAGGAATGTCAGAAATATAAACATTAAAAAGAAGTGTGACAAGAACTGAGCCTTGAGGCAGACCATTATTCACTCTTCTTACTTTGCTTATCTCATTGTCTGAGACAAACTGGAAAGTTCGGTTAGCTAGCATGGTATTGATCAGATAAGTGATTTTTTTGCTCTTCAAAATGTTCAACAGTTTGTATACCACGCCCTCTTGCCACACTGTATCGTAGGCTGCGGTAAGGTCAACAAATACAGCACCAGTCTTCAATCGTCAATCCTGCTTCTATGTCAGTTGCCAAGGCCAGGACCTGATCCTCGCAGTTTCTTCAGCTGGGAGGTTTGCGAAAATAATTGGACTGATTCTATTATAGATGATCCTTTCAAATAGCTTGTAAGTAGTACTTACCAGTAAAATAGGTCTAAAATTCTCTGGAACTTCAGGGCTTTTTCCAGGCTTCAGAATGGCTATGATCTTTCCCCGTTTAAACTCTGCAGGAATGACACTTGTTTGTGGTATGTTAGTAAAGAAGTGAGCCAACCATTTTTTGGTATGTTTTCCACAGTGTGTAAGGAACTCTGAGTGAACTTCGTCAAAACCTGGAGCCTTCCCATTCTTCATTTGTTTGATGGCGCTTGCCACCTCTATATAATGTTAATGTGGTGTTACGATGTCTCCGAATGCTCTATAAATAATTTGTCAATGTTTATAAATACTTTTTTGGATAACAAGTTTTTAAAAGAAATTATAATGTGTACAAACAATTATTCTGGACGCTGTACGGTGTAGCTTAGAGAGTTCAGAATGCAAAGCTTATTAATACAATAAATTATTATGATTGTAAAACTACCTGCAATTTACTCAGTAATTGAAGAATAAGTTAATAACAGTGTATGCAGTCAATCTTTAGTTAGGAAGTATAATTACTGAAAATTAAGAAGAAGAGGGCCTCATAGCAGTTATATCTTCTCGTAGGTTAATGATTTTGATCTTTAATATTTTATTTTGAATGTAGAAGTGATGATAAAATAATAATTGTTTTGACTATTCGCAATGAATATATTGAGTAAAATAAAAATGAATGTTGTAGGCAAAACTTTAGCTCTGAGTATAGTTATTTTGTAATTGGGTTTAAAGTTTGTGTGTTGGAAATGTTACCAATAAGAAGAATATACTCTGCATTGAAATTAAGATGCACATAAGCGTTTCTGTTCTGTATGCATAGCCGCTTATTCTGCTCGTGTAGGTCGGCCCTCCGTTTCTCTGTATCCTCTCCCTCTCTCTCCTAAGTGATTGCGCCGGAAACTCCGGAAAAGGCCCAACGACCAGGCCGAGTGCAGTGCATTGCATTCCTGAGCCAGAAGTGAGTCCACCCGGGGAGACCAAGTTTGTGTAAGAGTCGTACCGGGGTTAATGTCAGTTCACGAACTGCCCGCGAGGCATTCTTGGCTGCTGTAAAAGATGCCCGGCTCATTATTTTGACGCCACCGTTTGTTTGCGGCAGGGAGAGACAGTTTCAGTCCCGCAATCCCCTCTAGAAACTAAACGGTCACGACTCCTATCCCTTAAATGTTTGCTCAATGCATATTACCCAGTAGATCTTATCAAATGTGGCGACAAAATCTTCTTATGTCTACTCACCTTATCTATACTTTGTGTTGATAAATTTGAAGCAGTGATGGAGCATATAGTGGGAATACTTTCGCATTAATTTATAATGATTGTTTTCTTCCTTCAAACTTATATCTGTATTCCAAAGTGTATCAGCCCACCGGATTTTTTAAGCTTCTGAAGAATGACTGTCGATGAATGTTAAAGAAAATTTCTTTTCCAGCATACAATAATGACATTATAAAAGTTTAGTAATAAACTGCTTTCTTACCGTACGTAACACTATACTTTTAAAATCTGACAAATGTTTAGAAAAAAATGAAAGCTCGGATATCACAATAGACGTGAATCCTCTTCAAATAATATGTATAACAGAATGCCAAATGCCACTGTTTTAATTCAGCAGCTATATCCATTGAAAATACGTTCTTTTATTATTATAAAATTTTAAAACTAACATTTCAATGATAATAAAAATTCTATAGTAATATAGTAGAAATAACTTTTCAATTGACGGAGCACAATTTTTCATTTGCATCAATCCCTTATAGAATCAAAATTCACAAAACTTAATGTATACTGAATTCAATGAGAATACAGATTCAAAAAAAACAATATTTATTATTAATATAAAATACAATGTTCAATACGTTGCGTGAAGTTTTCTCATACGCTCACTACTTTTGTTGTGTAATATCTTTGGTAGTTGGGTGATTTCGTTTAAGGTTAAAATTCACCAATTTTCGTGATTAATGCACTAAGAGAAAATTTCACTTAATTCACGGTATAAACATTCACTCACTTCAGGTGACAGTATGATGGGCCATATACACAAAAAAGACCAACAGAACTACAAAAACAACCACAAAAATGCCAAATTAAAAAATTATGAATGAAAACTTCGAAAGGTTTCTGTTTTAAACTGTTCCCAAGTAGTGCAAAATGAAGTGAATTGAGAAGATAACAGATAATTATTAAGTGGCGAAAAATAGTAGTAAGCTGTCGTTGCTCTCTTTTTTTGTTCCTCATTATTCATTTTACAAGTTGTCTCAAATATTACTATCCAGCAAAATTAACACTTTGCGTTAGTTACGCTTTTATTGCTCAATGCAGCAACTGTGTTTACATTTCAGGTATATTCTGACGCCACAGTATAACGTATCAGAAAGAAGCGACAGTTTGTTAGGTCATATTTTGAGACATGCTGGATTGGTTAATTTGTTAGGGAACAGTCGAAGGTCTGGGATCGGAATGAGTTACCAAGATAAATGATGAATAATTTACGGAAAACTTTGAAAGAATTTAAAGATAAAATTTGTTGAGGGCAAATGTAGGTGGGTGCAGGATAGGGGGAAGATGGGTGTGTAGGGAAATTGCCACCGGAGCTTGTGCTCCATTGCAATTAAATAATAATAATAATAATCAACATAGTTATTTTTGTAAGGTTGGACCGATAGTCAGATAGATTTCTCTTGTTCGTGTACCCCAGTCGCTGCTTGGTGAAATTCGACGGCTTTCACCTTGACAGAAGTTACACAGAAAACATGGCAGCAACATCATTAGTCCACTGCCGTCCTTTGATGCCAGACCGCACACACTGTGTGGGACGAATGGAAAAAGAAATAGTGGAGCTAGCCAGAACGACGCGCGGCTGCTGCTGTAGTCTGACCGCCCTAATCAGACGTAAATAGCCTTTCCGTGTCAGGTCAGCTAATCTTGTTAGATCCTCACCTGGTCCGCCGCCCAGACCCTCTTCCAAGGCTGATCCCAGTCGGTGTTCTTCTCACGCACCGACGCCGCATTCCACCCTTGGCGTGATAATGAGCTCTTGTTTTTTGGTGGCCCACACCTGGCACGGGAGGGAAGGCCCCTGAGGGAAAACTCGTCAAGTGGACATGGACCTAGTTGTTAAATATGAAGGTGACTGTGACTGTTAAGAATGTAGTAACAAATTCATAAAATTGTATACAACATTTAATTGGATAGTCGCAATGGCTATGGAACTGGATAAGGTTGTAGCGGCAGTATGATGCTATCCAACACCAATCTGGCTGTGAGAATTAAGGTTATCCCGGCGTATGGCTGACAAGAATACTCCTGGGTATTTACCGGATAAATTCTTTTGTCCACAACGTTTCGGCAGCAACCTCCACTGCCTTCGTCAGGTGAGATGTATGTGGCTGTTAGCTGTCCTTAGGTCTGGACTAGGCCGATAGGATAGTGGATGTAGAGCTGGACGATTTCTAATCCCCAGATTGTGTACCAAATTGTTAGATTTAATCCCAAGTACACTTATGACCACTACCACATTGGAGAAGGCAGTAGGAAGAAATACCTCTTAACATTTCCTTAGAATGTTTATGCGGAGTCATGACATCATTTTTAGGAAAAATAGTACACCCGGATACATATACGATACAATAATGTTATTATACAACTGCAAACACTCAAACCTCCACCTTCTGTACATATCTGCTGTTTTGACAACCGTTCTGGACACTAGGAGGAACAAAGAGACTGCGAGGCTTGGGGTACAGCGTACCGGCCTTTGTGGATATTTTTTTTTTTTAACTGCTTAACGTCTCTCAACAGCGAGGTCTTTAGAGACGGGAAAGGATGGGGGGGGGGGGGGCAAGGGATGGGAAGGAATTCGGCCATGGCCTTTTCGAGGAAGCATCCCAGCATTTGCCTGGAGTGATTTGGGAAACCATGGAAAACCCAAATCTGGATGCCCGGACGGAGATTCGAACCGCCGTCCTCCCGAATGCGAGGCCAGCACGCTAACCGTTACACCACTATCCTCGGTGCTTTTGTGGATGTAGTTTCGGGAGATTTACTGTCAGTCAGATGGAGAAATGCTTGGACTGTATCCATTTCTTCTGAGAATACGAAGAAAATAATAAAAAATTACTAGCACCAAATTTTCGCAGTTAGAAAGCATACGACAACACTGTTTCCATTGCATTAGATTGCCCCGAGCGACTCTGAAAATCCTTTTTTTTTAATTTGGGCTTTACGGTTTTTCGATATCAAGGTTATTACAGCATTTAAAATATGTACCGGGGATCGAGCTCAAGACGTCTCGAGTGCTGTGAGTAAGTATTAAACACATACCGGTAAATCTAGATGCATAAAGTTTGTAGTTCCATCGAAAAAATAAATTAAAGTAGGTGTTACGTGGTGATTAAAAAAAATCTACAAATAAGTTTTTTGAAAATTTCAACCAATAGAGCAGCCTTAGATTACCGCTCGTGGTTCTGTTGCCTGATTATTCAGTCATTGAAGCGTACCTCGTTATTACAATATAACGTGGAAGGCCAGTTTAATTTATAAGGAGCTAGATGAAACATAATTGCACGAAGGAACGAGCATGATAATACCACAAAATGTTCTTAATGTATAATGGGGGTTGGGTCGGCAGCTTTCCCATTTCCTTTTCAGTTATCCTCATTTTAATTATCCACATATCATTCGAAGCAAGTGATGGTATGGTTACTTCAAACGATCACAGTCAAGCATTATATCATATGTTTGTAACTTATCCTCACCCGGTCCTTAAAAGGTCAACAAAATTGCAAAGTCAACAGAAAACTTTTCTTAAAAAAAAATCAAAAAATCCCAATAACACTATCATATAGCGACAACTAGCTAATTGTGCAGAGCCAAAAATTTTCCGTTACCTAATTGGTTATTAGTAGTATCGCAACATGAATGCTTACCTCTAATAACTGAGATAACTAATGTCTTTCTAACAAACATAATCTCACTGCAATTTGTTTCCAAAGTCACCACTGATTTAATACTGAAGCAATTAAAAACAATGCCGGAAAATAATTACTCAAAAGTTGTTCAAGCATGTACCAATCATGCGGATAATTGCATTTACGACACATGTGAATACGTTGCGTCGTTAGAAATTGGGCGAAGATCTGTCCTTATATACAAAGTAATTTTTTTCTCATCTCGAGCAGCGCCTGGAATGTCCACACATTAGCCATTATCACTGTAATCACATTCCTCCGCCCAGCGTAGTGTTGGCGGTAGCAAATTAACCCACGAGCTCATTCTCAATTAACAGCTATGACGCCCAACCAGCGCTGACCCTTCTTTTTTTACACGGCGTACCCTCTTGACCCACCGACACACTGCTGTTTACAATTCCCAAGAGAAAGAGCGTCGCCTTCCTGGAATAGGCTATCGAACGATGAGCCCCTCGTCAACGCGAGTCAATAGCACTCCCCCTACCCCACCCATCCCACCACACCCTCGTGTGCCACCGGAATAGTGTTTTGATGTCGGCGGGCTTACGATGTGTCTGGAGGTTAATCACGCTGATGGAATGGAGTGCAGTCTCCTGCAGTAGGAGGAAGGGAAGGAGGCTGCCCTCTAAAGAGTTCACTAGTTTACCGCCGGTGATTGGGTTGGAAATGAACAATGCTCCCGACAGAGGCATTGATGTTGATTACGTTTTAATTACAAGGTCTTCAGACTAGGATATAGCCAGAAGTAGCTTCACGTTTTAAAAGTTTACTCGTCCAAGCGAGTCTTACGTTAGATCGCTTCAACTCTGATGCAGACAACCAATTACGTGTGGTTACCAGAGTTATAAACGCATGTTGAAATCGGTGCCCAGTTCAATACATAAAAGATAAATTGTAATAATGTCACAAAATAACTTTTCTCCCGATAATCATTTGTCTGATATGAGTATTTCACAAGCATAGACTTTATATTTACGTCTATATAGAAACATTTATAGCCTTAATCATTGGGCGCTACTGAAATCTTTACACTTAGATAACGCGAAATTTTATTTTTATTTAAAAATTTACCGTTAATATTAATAATTTGTGCAAGCCCCGCCAGTGTTGTTCAGTTTTGTTAAGGTGGAAGGGAAATGGCTTCAGATTCGAGTACTGGTCCCCGTGAACCGTGTATTATGAATAAGGCGGTTTCCCGCAATCATCTAGAACTCTTGAACATTTTTCATCACACTTTTACAAAATATTTTTTTATATTTCATTTTTAGTGCTATGTATTTCTTTACAATGTGTTTTTAGTATCATTATTATATTATCTATGTTTAAATTTAAGAATAATAGGAAACACAATAATAATAACTCATTATGTTTCTATTTTTCACTCCAAAAACTGTCTTCATCTAATATGGGGATATATAATTTTATATGCGGCCCGCAGAGTTATGATGCATTTCAAAAATGGCCCACAAGATCATTTGGGTTGGCCACCCCTGATCTGGACGAATGCTGGGACAGTTCCCAATCTCTTTCTCACAAACTACACATTTCACAAACAAAAATGCGCTTATCACACAGAACACATAACGTTACACGTTTCACAGACATATGGCAATATATATATATATATATATATATATATATCTGCTTAACGTCTCTCTAACAGTGAGGTATTTAGAGACGGGAAAGGATGGGTAACAAGGAATGGGAATGAATTCGGCAATGGCCTTTTGAAGGAAGCATCCCGGCATTTGCCTGGAGTGGTTTGGGAAACCATGGAAAACCAAAATCTGGATGCTCGGACGCGGATTCGAATCGCCGTCCTCCCGAATGCGAGGCCATATGGCAATACAGAATTTCCTTGTATAGATAGTGTAATAAGCCCAGTTTGAATTCGGACAAGATACACGTCCTTACCCCTCTCATGATTTACATTGGTCACTTATGTTACAACACAGAGCCGTAGTCCTTAAATGGCCAAATCTAAAAAAAAAAAAAAAAGGTGTGATGACAAATCTTACAGGTATTAAAATGATTTATTGGTATTGTAAATGAATGAGTCTATATAAAATTAAAGTAACTTATCTAAGGATTTAAGGATGTAATTTTAAAATTTTACATACTTCAAAAACGTGTTTCTTAATAAATGAAATTCAGTTGAATTTTCATATACCATTTCCTTTGAATTTACAATTTGGAATATGAAAATCTTTTATCGGTCTTCACTGAAAGGCTGCTGTCGAATCTATTTGTTGTGGACAACCACATACCGACAGGTTTACCACACCAACATCTTACCAGTACGCGTAACGGCAAGAAAAGTTTTATTTTGGTTGCAATACCTGGTGATATCACCTGGTGAGTGGGATAGTCGTGTAGGAAACAGTTACACTGCCGTGCCTTATCTCAAATTGACACATTTAGCTTTCTCCATCATCCATGAATTTTTATAACACCATAGCTAAATCACCCAGTATATTGCTTCCATGTCATATTCAGTTTCTTTTTGATGTTTCTATAAAGGCAGGAAAAAGGAGAAACCGACCTTAAGGACAATTCCCGTGCCTAAATCAGACGTTTGTTTAATCAAAAATTTCCCAGTGTATCTCTTGTATCTGTGTGAGTTGAGAAGCAAGCAAAGTATAGTGTATAAAACGAATATGGTTCAGAATATTGCAGTTTCGCCTAAATCCTGACACGCTTGAATATTCACGTGTTTTGTGATTCAACAAAATGTCGGAAGTGAGATTTAGTAAATTCTTATTTAATGTTATCGCCTACTAATTGATCCAAATATATGTAAAGTTTAACGCTGACCTCTTTTCAGAGATCAAAGAAATAAACGTAAGTCAAGTATTCATTACAATCTGTAATATATTGCCACATCGGTGTTTGATTAATTATACTTTAGAGACCACGTAGATAATTATTCGTTACATGAAAGTCATGCACTTAGCTGAAGATGGTTGACTTAAAAAATTAAATACATATAAAGAAGAAATAACACAGCAAATCATCGCTACTTAATATCTACAGATTTTCCCAAATTAAATAAGTTAAAGGAATGAAAAAAAACTATGTTTCTCAACTTACAGTAAGTCTAAGAACATATTTACTGAGAACATATTTACCGGTTAATGTTCAAATCTGAGAAAGGTGAACTTCATTTACGTACGGAAGAATGCAAAAATTAAACGAGTTTCGTTGTTCCTCTCTCATCCTAGCAAAAGCAGTTAGCGAAAATATTCCTACAGCATTCCTGTGCTCAGCCAACCATATGGATTGCTGGCCCAGATTATTTTCTTTTTCTACTTTGCGCGCACTTCGAATAGCAGACCCGAAGAATATGGCGGTCTCGTCGGGCGATATGCAGACACTAGACTGCCGCTACGAAGCAGATTGCTCTTTAATTAACTCGTAGAAGGACAAGCGGAAACACTCGGACATTAATGAAGACTCTCCCGGGGATAGATGTTAATTTGGCGACCACTCCGTGGCGCGCCAGTGCGTATAAAGCGCAATTACAGTCACTGTAAACAACGGACCGCACCCCCCCCCCACAGACCACCTGCGAGAAACCAAGACTGCAGTTCGCTTATTAGCATCTAAACGTTCTCTATACTTCAACATTAGGCGATCCGACTGCAGCCCAAAGTTTTTCAACCTGTAGGTCGCGACCCGCGGGTCATCAAGTCTTGCCCGGGGAGGTAGTAAACGCAAGCCAGGTTAAACTGTAAAGCAAAGGTTATAGGACTTAAATTACAATAAAAAAAAATTCAGTGAGAAGATTGTGTCCGTTTATTTTTCAATAAATTATCGACTCATGCATGCATTTTTGGGAGGCAAATTAAAAATTAGTTGTTTTTTTTCTTGTTTTTTTTCTTGTTTTTTTTCTTGTTTTTTTTCTTGTTTTTTTTTTTTTTTTAATGTACTTATTACTCATACTTTTTGTTAAGTTTTTGATTTGATTCTACCACTGTAACTTGTAGCAGACGTGGAGGGTTGGGCAGATACGCGTGTACTTACTGTAGTATTCGGTGACTGCAGCAAACAGAAACAAACTCTTCCTATGCGACCAGTGGTTTTCCTACCCTCCGTTGTGCCTCCCACACCACCAATGCGTAAAGTATATATCACTGCCCGCAAAGTGACCGCAACTACCATACACAGCAGTTGAGTAAAGTCTCAATTGAAATAAAATTAAATATGTCGTTTTAAAATCACTTACCTTGTTTTATTAGGGACCTCGGGGATCGCCAATGTTTTATTACTGACCTGGGGTTCACCAAAAAATTTTCACTTGTAAGTGGTCGCCTATTCAAAAAGTTTAAAACACTGATCTACCCTGTATGCGGATTTGAGCGGAGTCTAGATCAGTAATTATGAGGATAAAGAGAGAGATAGCTTCCCTGTAACACACGCTGATCTCAAATATCTTTCGTTCACTGTGACATAAGAAAGTTTCTAGGTGTTGCGAAACTAAAAATTAACTTTTGCTTCATCACGTAAGTTGGCCAGAGTCTTCCAAAGTCTGGTCAAATTATCATAGTCTAAGATCCATCCATGTGTTATTTGTATGAAATTATTAGTAGCAGAATTCGAATCTGCTGTGTTGTCTATCAAAATATGGCAACCGTCTGTCAGACGGTGTGATGCGCTAACATTAACAGTTGGGAATCCATACTTGCGGCAACTTTTACACAGGTAACCCTGACTTTTTATGTCCTTTACACGTATCTCATTGAAATGAATTATAATTTATTTTAAAAAAAAAAACAAGTGGACGAATTTAAAAACAAAAAGTTAATTCAAAATACTTGCGGCCACATTTTGATTGGCAACAAAGCAGAATCGTATTCTGCTACTAATAAGTTTACATGAAAATTTCATTTCAATCAAATAACAGACGTAGAAATCATGGCACCAGATGTTAGGCTACCAGAAGTGGGAAGGCAGTGTCCTTTCTTCCAGGATTTGTGCTGATTAACGCCACAACGTAGTGAGGATAACGTTGCCAATGTAACGAGGCGTTGAACATGTATTGCTGCATTTTTTTTTTTTTTTTGCTGTCGTCAGACTTTCGACTGGTTTGATGCAATCCTCCATCCTTTCATATCCTGTGCTAACCTCTTCATTTCTACATACCCCTTACAGCTCACGTCCTAAATTATCTGCTTCATATATTCTAGTTTCTGTCTTCCTCTACAGTTCTTACCTTCCACTGTTCCCTCCACTAACAAATTAACCAATCCTGTATGTCTCAGAATATGACCTACCAGCCTATCTCTTCTTTCTGTAAGCTTCTTCCACAAACTTCTTTTCTCACCCACCATTTCCAAAAATCGTACATTTCTTACTTGGTCTGTCCACTTAATTTTCAGCATTCTTCTGTAGCACCACATTTCAAATGCTTCAATTTTCTTTATTTCCGGTTTTTCTAAAGTCCATGTTTCTCTACCATAAAGTGCTGTGCTCCACACAAAGAGTTTAAAAAAGTTCTTTCTAATTTCTAGATCAATATTTGAAACTAAAAGGTTTCTCTTCTTCAAGAAAGCTCTTTTTGCTAGTGCTATTCTGCTTTTAACATCATTCCTGCTTCGGCAATCGGTTGTAATTTTATTTCCCAAGTAACAGAATTCACTTACTTCTCCTATTGCATCCGATCCTATTTTTATATTTAATCTACTAGTATTGGTATCATTTCTTCTACATTTCATCAATTTTGTATTGCTTTGATTTATATTCAGTCCAAAATCTTCCTTCAGTATTTTATTCGTGCCATTCAGAAACTTCTCAATATCCTCAGCCCTCTCTGCTAATAAGAAAATGTCATCAGCAAATCGCAGCATACTGATTTTTTCTCCCTGAAAACTTATGCCACATGGAAAGTTTTCTTTCACTTTCTTCATTGCTTCTTATACATACAAGTTGAGTATTAACGGGGATTGACTACAACCTTGTCTCATACCCTTTTTAACTGATGCATGTCTCTCGTAATTCTCTACTTTTATTATAGCCACTTGATTCTTATATAGTTTATAGAGTATTCTTCTATCTCGATACTTTAGACCTGACTTCTTTAAAATTTTGTACATCTTGTCCCACCTAACATTATCAAAAGCTTTTTCTAAATCAACAAATGCCATAAAAGTATCTTTGTTTTTCTTGAACCGCCCTTCAAGTATTAATCTTAAAGACAGAATTGCTTCCCTTGTACCGCGATTTTTCGTAAACTCAAACTGATCTTCACCTACTATCTCTTCTACTACCCTTTCCATCCTTCTGTATATTATTCTGGTCAGTAATTTTGAAGCATGTTAGACTAATGGTGCGATAAATCTCACATTTGTAAGCTTGTGCTTTCTTTGGAAGTGTGAAGATGATATTTTTATTAAAATCAGTTGGAATTTCTCCTGTTTCATAACTTTTTGATATCAGCTTGAATAATCTTTCGATTCCTTCCTCTCCTAGGGATTTAAGAAGTTCTGCAGGGATCTCATCAATTCCAACTGCTTTATTTGCTTTCAAGTCATTCAGAGCTTTATTAAATTCAGTCCTCAAAACAGGATGTCCTAAGTCATCAATGTCGACATCACCTTCCTTTTCTATTACACTATTGTTCAAGTCGTCCCCAACATACAGTTTCTCAATTTCTTTCCATCGGTTAGCTCTATCTTCTGAGCTTAAAATAGGTTTCCCATCGGCAGCTTTAATGTTCACGCCTCTTTTCTTCATTTCTCCAAAATTCTGTTTGATCTTTGTATATGCAACATCTACTTTACCTACGACCATTTCCTTTTCTACTTCTTCACATTTATTTTTCTTTTGCTATTTAGCATTTCATATTTATTTGATTTCTACATGGGGAATTCCAAAAGTAATGCCATTTAAATTCCCGCGCCGCTTCTATTGGTCAGACTGGAATCGAACCACTTGGAGTAGGTAGGGGGGGGGGGGGGCGGGGGACTTTAAGCTTTGGTGCGAAACCAGTTTCAGTGCGCTCGAAGCTGTGGAAGCGGCAGGACGTCAGTTCTGCACGCCGCCGACCGTGTCACGAAAACAATGGAGTCGACGATCGAGCAACGTTACGCGATTAAGTTTTGCGCTAAAATGAAAAAATCTCTTGAAGAGACTAACAAAATGATTCGTGAGGCTTATGGAGATTCTGCTCTGTCCTACTCACAAGTTTAGAGGTGAGTAAAGACCTTTAAGGAGGGCCGGGAAGAGGTTCACTATGAACAACGCTCTGGGCGGCCGTCAACCAGCAAAACCGACAAGTGTGACTCGTGTTCGACAATTGTTGGACTCTGACCTTCGATTGAGTATCAAGATGGTTGCCAATGAACTGAACTTGTCATCCTCGGTTGTGTTTCGCATTGTTACTGAAGATTTAGCGATGAGCAAAGTGTGCGCCAAGCTCGTCCCCAAGGTGTTGTCAGACGACCAAAAGACCAACCGAGTGAAAATTGCAAGTGAACTTTTGCAACGTGTTGAAATTGATCCACATTATTTGGACAACGTCATCACTGGTGATGAAACCTGGATTTTTGAATGCGACCCAGAAACAAAACAGCAAAGAAATCTCTCGAAATTGGGGCAAGTATAGAAAGAGCCAGAGCATGGAGAATTTACTTTGCCCTATGACTTGCTCCCTGGAAAATCTACTGCTGGCAGGACCCTCTGCTCCAGAAGTTGCCCATTTCTGTCCAAAATTGGTGTGAAGCTAAAAACAGCGTAATTCACCAGGGCCGGCACTTGGATTCTGAGGCTTCGGGTAAGCGTTCTTTGCAGTGAAGTAACCGACGGGGACCCCTGGTGAATTTATCGGATGGATCCCTCCCTCAGGCCAGGTGAGGGACTTTTGTTTGGGACGGTGAGGAGGTTAATGGGATGGATATTGGTTCAGAAAAATCTTATTTTAGTATAGAAAGCACAAAAAAAAGATTCATAAGGACGAGTGCTACGTTGTTTTCCAGTCTGCTGCATTTCGCGGAAAATGATGAAAGTCGGAAAGTAGGATAGCCTTTTGATGGGACTGGCGTATTCCTTTTGTGATCTCTGCACTGAAGTGGAGGTGGCGTGATTAGCGCCATCTTTGGAGGTGTTTGCTCCTTGGCACTTGCAGGACACCTTGTTGAGTGCAAAGTGGTTACGGACGTTCAGCTTTAGGGATAATTATTCGACTTCGTCGAAGATTAAAATTAAGTTATCCAGAACGGATCCTGTTGCTCCAACGACCCATGCCAAGATGCTGCTGGTTTCCAGGCTATAAACAGCCGCCCAAACCAACAACTGCTGTCTGACAGATGGCTCGTCAAGGTCACAGATTTATACTAATATAAAAACACTATGCTACCCATGGTTACTACAAATACTACAGACTGTGGAAACCCAGCAATAATGCAAATTAAAAACAAACATTAATACAATTATACAGAAATGTCTAATCAAATACACATTATCAAGTATTCATAATAATAATAATAAAATGATTGGGGGAGTTAGTGATAATGTCATAAAAGGGAAGGAATTCGGTCATTGAATTTTGAAGGAAGCCCCTGGAGTGATTTGGGGAAACCATGGAAAACCAAAATCTGGATGCCCGGACGAGGATTCAAATCATCGTCCTCCGAAGTGCGAGGCCAGAGCGTTAACCACCTACTCTCCATGCTCGTTATATATTGATATTTAACTAACCTAATCATACAGAGCAGGTAGAAAAGCTGCTTCCGTGCCGTGAAGAAATCGGAACTAATTGTATCACATTAAAAAATTTACGATGAGGCAATGGAAGATCCTAGGACAATTAAGATACGTTGAATGCATTTTAAGAGGAATAAATGTATTACAAAAATACTGAACATAAGATAACAAAGCATTTGTTAAATTGTTCTCGGTGTCAATATAACTGTATAGAACTGGCACTACGTCGCCAAATTTTTGGCAAATGTTTCAAATCAATATAAATATCAATCTACAATTATTCCTTTCCCATTGTTGGTTTTTTATACTTTATGCTTACTGATACGAATAAAAAATGAGTATATATGATGAGCTACAGGGCTCGTCATCACACTTATCTGCAAGGGCTTCATGGTTAAAGCTCT